>CAXAJV010000013.1:15811600-17061600 GCA_963969225.1 Xylocopa violacea | reverse complement strand
CCACCCTCCATTACATATTTATGATCTCGTTACAGAAGGTACCGAGATCTCACTCTACTTCAACTAAAAAACAGAGATCCATAATACATTTTCTAAAATCTATCTATGATTTCTAGAAACTGTAGTATGGTCTTTACGAATCGCAAAAGGAAACACATTCTCTTATTCAGAGAGAAACATTATTATAAAATAGTTTTATCAAGATTCGACTTTAGAAAAGTTAGTGTTCCACAAAAAGCAATACAAAATGATACTCTAAATTCTATTACTCTACTTTAAAACCACTCAAAACTAAACAGAACAAATCAAAGTGGGTGCTTCGCTCTGAGTAAGAAGAATTTGTTTCCGTACAATTTTATTACAGTAATTAGTAGAATACATATACAAATTTTGGTACAATAATTACAACAATTAAATTACAATTACAATAATTATAACAATTAAATTAGTTACAATAATTTAATTACAATAATCATAGAAATTTTATTATAGTAATCATAAAAAATGGATAGCATAAAGGAAATGGAAAGGATTAGGGGAATTATTCTAGATGAAGTTGGTAAAGCCGTGGAAATTCGACCCAGAACCATTGAATATGTGACAAGAACGGAGAAAATACGTCAAATTTCAAGATTCCAGTCAGTGACTTAATAGTCAGTCTCGATTATAATTTCGCATAGCCTTTTTGCGTGAAGCAATTAGAAAGAACCTTGGAAAACGTGGAATTAAAGATTTTTTGACGTAAAACAATACCATAGTGGTACCTCCAACGTTGTATTCACCGAAAATACCATTTTCTCATTTCCAGATTTAAAGAGAATAATGAAACCATTTTGCGATCACAGAATAGATAAATATAATATCCTTGATCAAACTGACAATGATTTTAAGTGAGTTCTTGCCAATATAGATTACTTTTTTAATGCCTAACCTCTGTCGAGAACAAACACCACAGAGAGATAGAAATTGCCACAGATTACTGACTATTGTCTTAAACAAACTCCTGAATTTCGACCAACGTGTTTTTATCAATAGAAAATGAATGATTTTATCCTTGGCAACAAAGAAATGCGAGACACCGGTTTCGAAACAACTCTTCTACCACTTGTCGAATAATTTATTAAGACCTAATGGACTGGGTTACCATTCTCATAAATTGATTAAGGTGAGAATAATTAAGTTCGGTTGTAAGAAATGGGAGGAGTCAATATAAGAGGGAAAGGGTTACATAATTACAAATTTATATCACGAGTGTACAAGTATGATCTTACAAATTTTACAGTTTAGGGATTAATTGAAAGATATAATACCGAACCAGCGGCGAACGTAGATATTAAAATAAACCAGAATAAAGTAGAAATTGAGTGAATTTCCAACCATCAAACATCAAACCATCAAACGTCGAACCATTAAACATCAAACCACCAAACCATCAAACGTCGAACCATTATCATTGAACAATTAAATGACCCTTCATCGAGGGGACACCATAGAGAGATAGAAGTGACCAATTATAATTAATAATAAAAGTGAGGGAAGTCGGGATAAAAGGGGATAAAAGGTTATACATTTAAAATTACATTACGTGAATGTACAAAAATAATCGCAATAATTAACTTAAATGAGTCAGGATAAGAGGGAAAGGGTTACACAATTATAAATTTACATTATATAAATGTACAAATACGATCGTAAAAACTAACTTAAACTAAACTATTTAAAGTTTCAAAGTCCTGAAAAGGACTTGGAAAATTTAAGTTGCAACACAAAAGATTCCATACTAAAAGTACCAGTTATTAAATTATTCTATTCCCTTGCAAAGTTGATAAAACAATAATGGAATGAACGAGCAAGAAATTATTGAAAGTAAATGTACATAATCTTTGTACAACTGGAAAATCTATTTATCTCTATCAGAAGTTACGATCCACAATCTTTTAACTGGGTTGGTACTTTTAGCATCGAGTTTACAATTATACTTATGTCTACGCGCGTAGTCCTTAGCTTGATATCGTTTTCGAGAGATCGGTCTCTCCAAAACGATACCAAGGGCCCAGGCCCACCACGTGGAGGTGACTACGCAGGGACCCATCCCTATTTCCCTAATCCCATCCACCCTCCATTACAAATTTACGATCTCGTTACAGAAGGTACCGAGATCTGACTCTACTTGAATTTAATAAACGCGAAATCCATAATACATTTTCTAAAATCTATCAGATATTTAGAAATTGCAGTATGGACTTTACGAAAGGGGAGGGCGAGAAATGCCACTGTCTTACCCGGAGAGAAGCATCTAAAGTGACTCTACTACACTTTCGAGAAATGAAAGTGTCTCGCAAAGGGTTCTACGGTACGATACTCTAAATTCCATCACTCTATTGTAAAAAGAAACTAAACTAAACTAAAGTTAAGAAAAGAAACTGAGTTGAAGCAAAAATGAAGATAAAATACGCGGCGCGACCGAAAAGAGCATTCGAACCCCATGCTTCCACTTTAGCCATTAGGCGCACCGAACCCGACGCGAATCGCGAATCGCGAACAAGTTTTATGCCACGTCTTACGTCGAAACAATCGCAACCGCGCTCTCCCCGACGGTGAGTGAGATGTCCATCTGAATCCCAACGAGGCCGAACGCGAGGATTGCTCTGCGATAGAGACGAACCTCGTGGAACCGCCCGAATCCGTCTTACAAAGGTCAGACCCCAGCGCCACGGGTTGGGAACCACTCAGCCCGCTCCATCGTGAGCGCGTCCACGGTTGAACCCTTGAAAATCCAGGTGGGCACGACAAACACGCATCGGTTTGATTGAGTCCCGACTGTTTCGCTGCGTGACGATTAAAATCTAAATCTCGAGCGAATAGGTGAAGGGAATAGGTGAAGGGAATACGCGAAGGAAATACGTGTAGCGAATCTTAGGAAGCACGAAATTAGAGCGCTCGAGAGAACAATTAAAATTTCTGTCTTGATAAACGAGGGATGCAAGAAAAAGGGGTGGTTAATCTCTCTCCGGATAAGAAAATGTATTTCTTTACAATATGATTACAACTACATTACAAAGATGTACAATATATAAGTACTTATGACTAATACACGCACGCATCCAACGGCGATCCAGCGGCGATCCAACGGCGATCCAGCGGCGATCCAGCGGCGAAAGGAGGGATTAAAATAAATCGGAACAAACATCAAACCATCGAACAATCAACAATCAAACAACCCTCCATCGATGGTAATAAATTATATCACATCCAACGACGATCCAGCGGCGATCCAACGGCGATCCAGCGGCGGACGCAAAAATTAACTTAAACTATATCTTATTCTCTAATTACACTATCTGTGTACGCTTAAATCTATGTGCGTAGTCCTTAGCTTGATACCGTTTTCGGGAGACCGGTCTCTCGGAAACGTTACCAAGGGCCCAGGTCCACCACGTGGAGGTGACTACGCAGGGACCCATCCCTATTTCCCTAATCGCATCCACGTAATAATTAATTTGTTATTTAGAATGTGATCAGAAATCAAAGGTATGCTAATACGCGTGTAGAAATTAACAGATGGATATGCAGTTTGGGGATCCCCCACCACTGCACCAGCACCCTCTCCGTGATCCCCCACCACTGCACCAGCACCCTCTCCGTGATCCCCCACCACTGCACCAGAACCCTCTCCGTGATCCCCCACCACTGCACCAGCACCCTCTCCGTGATCCCCCACCACTGCACCAGCACCCTTTCCGTGACGTCAGCTCTCCCCCCACCACCATTAATTGCGATCCGATCCACGTCCACTCGGCTCCGCGGTTGAACACCGACTAAGGTCATACTTGAATTCGAGGTCATTAAATCGACCTTTGGAAGGTGGGGGTGTTTGTTGCACCACTAATCACGCATCTAAACCCATTTTCCTGTTATAATAGCCTATAATTTAGTAACTTTTAGATTTTTAATGTTAATTTATGATTCTAGTATCGTACTGTAGTGGCACATATATAATTATTTATATATTTTACGCAAATTGACACTCTTTATGTACTTCGATAAGACAATTATCTACTAATTACGCAATTTCACATCATAACACATGTGATTATATCGTGGTATATAATATATGTAGTTATGGTATACATGTGGAAGAAGGGAACAACAATTTCAAAAATAAGAAAAACTTTATTTTTATTCTAAATAGATTTGTATTTCGGTATACTCTAAGTGAATTCGATCATACATAATTTGAATAATAGATATTGCGATGTATGATTTCATTTACTCGAGAATCTTAAAAATTAAACAATTCTGTTACAAACATAATGCTACAAAATACATTTTATAATTTTTGTTAACTACACTGGACGTAATCAGCGATCAACTTGAAATATGTACACCATAATCGAAATTTGAATCAGAAAATGAACGAACTGCATAGAAAGTACAATAAATTTATAAATGAATAAACGATAAACCAATACACGTATAAACGGGAACGCAATCAGTGTTTTAGGAACGCAATTTCCTACTTCGATACACGTAAGTAATTACAAATCCACAACCGCTGATAGCATGTCAACTAGAGCTTAACTATAAAAATGTAATCGCCACATATCCTGTTACCACTTTGCATTGTAAGAAGTCTAAACGAAATATACCATTCATCTAAAGGAATATTTTCATATAAAATTTTTAGATATGTCAATAAAACAAATTGTCTGAAAAATTGTACGAATCTAAAAAAATTTTAAGGTATAATTTTGTAAATAAATAGATCATAAATATGATTAATTATAGATATTTTTTATTGGTATAAATGGTATAAAGTTGAATACAATTAACAAAATGATGTTCCGGATGTTGGAGCAACTACATTTTGCGTTAAACATAGCTTTTCATTTGTTCCTCTTCCATATTAGTCAATATAGAACTGAAATGTATCAGTGTACATATCAGGAAACATCTCCCTGACAAATAAATGAGTCTGAACATTACGTACGGCGGGCACCACGCTCCTGTTGCATCCGAGTTTGTACTTAAAAATAAATACTATTATCTACTAAGAACAAAGATCTCTTTTTTTACATTTAAAAAGGCACGATAACGACTAGGTAGAAACAAATGGTACGCCAAAAATAGTTCGTTTCGGTGAAAAGATTATTCGTGCTCCTTATCCCATAAAGTAGTAACTCTGATATAACGGACAAATAAGTTTTGTACGAAGTGCAAATATATAAATGCAGTAACCGTCTCGATCGTCATGAAACTCTTAGTTAAGTTTGATTTAAACATTATATTACATAATATTTTCTCGATACGTTGTACATATCTCTATAAGTATAAAGTACTAACATAGTGTCGTGAATTCTGTTTTTTAAATCTCTTCTTTATTGTTTTCTTAAGCAAAATATATCATTAGAAACATTATACGAATCCTTTGTATCAATGAAACTCTGAAGACTCGATTTTTAAACGAGGCTCTCTCAAGTGCTTTTCTGTACTTTGTTTTCAAGCATTTTGTAAACGTGCTGTTAGAATTCTTAAAATTACTCTTTGTGGACTTATTTTCACATAAGGCGACAGAATTCGTCTCCCTGTTGCTCGCCCTGGAACAAAGAAAAGGATTATACTTTTATATGAAAAGAATACAAGTATTATTCAATTAATGGAACTAGCATATGGCGCGATTATATTGCGCTCTTAAATACATTATTCGACAATTATTAGTTACAGAATCTTAAGCTAATATTAATGAATGTTAATGTCTTATTAAAAAATTTATGAAAGGACAAATTGTGTGCGCTCATTTCACAGCATACGCGTAAAATGTACACAATTATAAAAATATAAGGTACGAATTTCATGTGCGAAATGATGACATAGTGTCGTCGGCACATTTATTCTGGGATTTAAATTATCACACCTCGTATGCACGTACGTACGTGATAGTCACAACCTTGACCCCGAAAAATATTCATTTATTATTAACATTCGAAATGCTTTACTTGCATTTAACTGTCAGTTTCATAAATACAATTAAATGAATAATGCACAATTTAGAGTCAGAATCAATGAAACAGGGTGAAATTATTTAATAAAAATACATTACCGTACGAGAGAATTGTTAATCCTAATAAAATTGATTAAAGATATTTTCATCGTGTAACTTGATACAGTTAATTCATTAAAATAAAAACAATTTTTATGCATGCAACAGAGCAACAAAATGTTTACTAAGCCCCGTATAAACAAAAATGAAAAATAATTATTTTCTTTTTTGTCTTACTGCATAAATAAATCATTAACACCTAACAAATCCAACCAGTTCGGTGAATTAATGCAATGGTAACAAATATGAACTATTTGTTAATAAGTTTTAGTATTAAAATTTTTTTGTCGATATATATAGAAACAAATAATAATATACCAGTAGTATTGTATTAGCAACAATACCAATGGTAATAAAATATGTTGAACATTAACTATGCGTTTCTATGTACAATGAGAAAATTTATTATTTAAACATGTATCCTAAAGACAATGTGGTTAACTAATGAGATGTTTATATTTAAACAAGAGATTACATTATTTTTAACACTCATGAAGTTTTAGTTAAGCGTGAGCATGAAAATAAGATGCTGTGAAGAAGAAAATACAAAGCCAAATAATTCCTTTTACTTGAAGCGCGAATGACAACCATCGGCGACTATTTTAACGTTCGATAAGTTGAAAACAACTTACATAAATTGACCCATCAGAACCGTTCGCTCGCCCACTTAATATGGGTAGAGATATCTTCTCTATGGAATAAGAAGATAAGTGTTGATCATACACACCCCGATTTTATTTATTTTATATTTATGATATTATATCTAACAATAAAATTAAGAGAAAAATACGGGCAGTTTAAATAAAATTTGTATCAGAATTTTTTATAAACAAAACAGAAGTTGAAATGTTTTATAGCCACATTGTCTTCGATAATCAAATACAATTATTGGAAAGAAATAAACAATTTTTAGAAATGATAATACAACTAATCTTTTTGTAACTAGCTTCTACGCTTTCATTTCAACTATAAGTATACAGTAACAATTAATAAGTATTTTTCAAAGGTCATTTTTATGATACTCTCTGCTTGAACCTTCAATATCCTTATTAAAATTGTTACTTGCAAAGAAAGTATTTGAATATTGGGAAAGAGAAATACCCAAAAGAATACTTATACCCAAAAACAAAAATAAATTAATTATCATAGGTTTCAGCTGTGAATAAGAAAAAAATAAGCCTAATTAAAACCAATCAACATAACATTTCAATTACAGCACTAATTGTTAATCTTCATTTTTGTTTTTACGTTATAGCTAAATTATTAGAACATACCTGTTGATAATGAAGTTCTTCGGAAGGCCGAAGACCTAAGTTTTCTCTATGTCGAGACACAGATGTAGACAATTGTTGTCTTTTGCATTCTGAAGTAGCCATTTCCTATTTAAACATTAAATAAATTAAGATATCTGTTTACACTCACCAAATAATATACAATCAACAAAAACGTTTAAAAAAAAGACTCACTTCGCCTTCGTTATTTAAAAGTGTAGTTGTCATAACGTCTGCTGTAAACCATTTCTGTCCCTTCATGACAATATTTGATGGTGGCTCGTGTGTGGCACCGATATCTGCCGACCATACCGTTACAGTACCGCCTGCTTCTAACTTTGCAGTACGATGAAATTTAAATACTGTTTCTAAAGAACCAGCTTTACGAATAATTTGCCATCCACTAAGTCCTATTTCCTATAAAAAGTGCAAATAATATATAAACATGATTAAACCAAAACAATATGAATGTATTTAACTTTCCGCTCCCTCCGGTATCACCAAACCCAAACTGCAATCACGGATGTAGAATGTATATACAGTGGAATCTCGTGCAGCTTATTGGTTATCTCGTTAATTGCATGAATCTCGACCATTTGCATACATTTTTAGCCCCACTTTTTCGACCAACTGTCGAGATTCTACTGTACCTGTACGTCAGCATCCAGTCATCGGTATCTCGTCCCGTCCATAGCAAGTGCATTTTTGCTCACTAACACAGCAGAGCAAAAGAGTTAAATATCCCATTCATTAATGAGTATCTTACTTTGTTGCCTTTATTGGTGAGTTTCACAAATCGTCCTTGAGGTTCAGCTTCTGCAATTTCTACATCCCCTCTAGATGTCCCACATACACTAAAGTCAGTACTGCTACGTTCCTCGCTTTCCTCTAATAAAGTGCGTTTTCTTTTTCCACCTCTCATTGGAGTGTGTCTTGAAGGAGTACTTCTACCACTAGATAACGTTGAAGTCGATTGCGTAGGCATGATATTTAATCTGTAAACAAATAAATTTGAATATAAAATAAAATAGTAGTTAATTTAAGCATTAATCTCTTTTACTTTTTATAGCTATGATTGCATAGTAAATTTATATTTAACATGTTTAACAGAGTTCTACTTTATTACCTGGCTTCTTCTGATTCCAGAAGTTTTCGATATGCGGCAATTTCCAAATCAAGTGCAACTTTGATATCCATAAGATCTTGATATTCTTGTATTTGCTGAGCCATTTCGTCGCGTATGCGCGCTAATTCTGCTTCCAAGGATGCTAAACTTTCCGCGTGACGAGCTTTCTCGTTTTCACGTAAGTTTTCTAAATCCCTATATTAAATTTCACAAACATGTATACTGATTCAAAATATCGAACATTAATATGTAAAATATATTAATTATTGTTAATTACCTTATTCGCGCATTGAGTGCATTATTTGATGCTTCTAGTTCATTAATTTTTTGATTGAGCGAATCAATTCTTGTTCTTGTTTGTCTTAACTCTTCAACAGCTAAACTTGCTGCTCCGCTGTTTCGCTGAGCATGAGCTGTTAAATTCTTTATCTTATTTTCATATAACAGTTCAATTTCTTCTCTATTAGCTCGCATTTGTGCCTCATACTGATCTCGTAATTCTTGCAAAGATTGTTGTAACTTAGCTTCATACTGTTCAGCAAGACGACCATCTATCTCCGATATCTCTACCTAAAAAGATGAATAAATAGATACCATTATCTATCTATGTATCTAAATACCACTTAATACAAACCTGCCGCTTTGATCGCGTTTCTGTTAGTTCTTGCTGGAATAGTTGATTTTGGAAACTGGCTTCTTCTTTTAGACTTTGAATATTGTTTTCAAGAACAATACGGTTCAAAGTTTCTTCCCCTAGATGTTTACGGGCATCTTCTAACGACGCTTTTAATTTTTCTACCTCTTGTTCTAGTTCTCTTTCTCTCTCGGCCAGCTTTTTACGTTCTGCTTGAGATTGATTGAACTGTGATTGCAAATCATTGCAGCGTGTTTCATATATCAACAAATTTCTTTCTGCAACTTGCAAGTCCACCAATTTCTTGTCCAGTCTGCAAAAAAATCATTCAAATCTTTAGAAAATTTGCGTATCTCGTATTTTATAACGTTTTAACGTTAAAATATTGAAAAACTTGAAGTCAAAAGCTTTTTTAAGATAATGTTTCAATTGTGCATATATTAATTTTCATTTCTGTATTATAAGTATCAAATTTCATATTGTATATTGCAAAAAAAAAACTTGTTTACATGCTTAAAAAATATGTGCAGAATGAATTCAATGACAAAATCTCAATCGTTTACAACATTCCGGCAGTCGGGAAGAAGAGGTGAGCATTCGTGTTTCTATTTTAAGCAACGACCCACATTGAGAATTTTATTTCCTACTACGACGTCTCGAAGGGATTTAATATTTCGTTATCTTAAAATTTGATCTATTACTATTATAAAACAAACAATATAAAAAAAGAAACGAGAAAAAGTAACAAATAAAGTGTACAAAATTAAAAATCATTGGATGGAAAAATACATGATATACAAATTGCATGTAACTTTTACGTGCATCGATAATAATTGATTTAACGTGCAATTTTAAGAACGCTAAATTTTCATTTTCATTATTCCAATATTTAATTTACAATGTCAGTACAAGAACACACGTCTCGTTTAATGTTATTTTCTTTATAAAAAACATCCTTTTTCGTAACCATACGTGAAAGATTTGGAATGTTTATACATTCGATATGTATAGTCTTATCATACTGATAACTGTGGCATATTTTAAAAAATTATTCTGAATTATCATAAGAAATGTTCAACAGAGTATTGTAGCAGCAATAAAAATTTAGATAAAAATAAAGATTGCTCAGAATATTTTAACAGAACATCTACATATATCATGGAACAAAAAATTGTACGAGAGCTTAGGGGGAGAGAATTACAGTACACCTCCAGCGGCGTTCACAAACATAACACGGGCATACCCCTAAACAAAACATGATCATGAAAATACTCGAAATATCATATACAGTTAAAAAGGTGAAACATTCAATCTAACTGAAATGTCAATTTTTAATTTACCGAATATTTGTATGAAATAAAATCAATGTTTCATTTCCAAAAATATTTTGTAAAAAGTAAATGAATACAATTGAAAAATACTGAATATATGCAACAATTTAGAATGAATAAATAAATGAGTTATTGTTTTTTTCTTTTTTTAATTTGACAATTGAACGGAATAATATTTCCCGCTTGTTTCTCGTTTTACTTGTAATTTTATCGATTGCTCAACACTCGCTCGAAAGGAGGTCAATGTTTTCAGTCGAGGTTATACACGCTGTTGAAGATGACATCACCGCCGTATAGTAAGCGTGACGCAATCACTCGTAGTAACGTCACGTTTCAAGTTAGGCACACCCAAGTATGCAAAAATTGTATGGTTAATTCCATCAATGAAGTTTAATGCTTTGCAAGTTCTGCTAAACTATATTCTGCTCATACATATCTAAAAAACAAACTACAATTTATATTGTTTTTACTATGCCTACTGTAATTCCTACTTTCTACAAAAAACACAAAACCAATGTTGAATTATTCACACAAGTGTACAATATTAGTACTCATATCTTGATTAAACATTCGTGAATTTTATGAATGAATCACTGTCACAGCAGTATACTAATGTAAATATCTTTCCACGTTTGACATTTTAGATATTTGGTCACTCATAAAAAACGTAATATTCATATCTATTTTTAAAGAAACTTATTTATTATTATTAACAAATGAATAACAAATGAAGAGAGAGAGAGAGAGAGAGAGAGAGAGAAAGAGGCAGAATGCAATTTTGCATAAAAAATAATTAAATTAATATCAAGCATTATTTGCATTTCATTAAATATGTATGTAACCTAGTATTCACACATAGGTATATGTAATTACCTATTACACATAACCTTATTAGCATTCCTAACATAGAAATGCAATGAATCATAACTAAATAAAGATAAGAAAATGATAGAAAATGTACAATTTCTTAATTTTCTGTTAACTTTCCGTTCTGTTACAATTTTTTATTTAATTTCATGCATTTTATTTATAAACTTTAATTTAATGATACAATCATATCACAATATAAACTCATTGAAATTACATCAAAAAAAGTGTATGACAAATAGTATGTAAACAACTCTGACATGCTCACATATCTATTTGTAGGAATTTTGAAATGACTGATTATGAAAAAAGCAGTACGACTTGTAAATACAATATTAATATTAAAACAAAAATGAAAACCAATTTATTCATAACGTGCAATTAAATTTTTCACCGTACTTATCAGATTAATAAAGTTTGCATGCAAAATTTACCAATATCTTTTTCAAATTATCCATAAAAAATATGAGTTGTACACAACACAACAAAAAATATGCAACCAATTAAGTCCGTTACATATTAAGTTCATAACACATGCACCAAATATCAGCGTTGAAACGTTAAGCACACTGATTACGAGAAATGGTAAAATTTCGTGATAATCTCGGCCTCTTCCTTTCGAAATCACATCGATTCACATTTCCGAGACACACTATTATTTCACCAAAATCGAAGTTAACTGAAACAGACTTACTTGGATTTAAGTTCTTCGTTGTTGTCCCATAATCGTTTTGTATCAATCTCAAGTTTTGCTCGTTCTTTTGCAGTTTCATCCAGTAATTTTCTTGCATCAGATAATTCATGTTCGTACATAGACTTTATGTTGGATACTTCGCGGGTGATAGTCTCCTGGGTCGTCTGTACCTCCCGCGTAAGTCTGGAATTTTCGGTTTCCAAGTGCCGTACTTTGTCAATATAACAAGCCAGCCGGTCATTTAAGTTTTGTAAATCTTGCTTTTCTTGGAGACGAGAATAACGAGTCGGACTCAGAGGACTTCCTGGTCTCTGTCCGATCGGCGTTGATGTGAACTGTGGCGATTGCCCGCTGCTACTCGCGCTACTCATCGCCGTGGTCTTCTTAGTCGTTTTCGTTGACATCTTTTCACAATAATCGAATCCTTTATAGCACTATCACTTTCCCTCGCACTATCGAATCATCAACTTGGTGCACAGTAACACCGTGTCCGTAAAAGACGCTTTTAGCGGTTAAAAAAGTATCGAAGCCCAAATCCTACTGCCTCAGTCAACGGAAGAACAGTTTTGTGGTGACGCCAACGTTAACGAAACAATCTCCGTATGTGCATCTTTATATTGCGTTAGTAAACGAAATGGACTGACGCGATAGGTTACGTCCAAGTATATACAAACTCGCCGGCCAATCATATACCGTTTCCGTTTAACCGCGCGCCAATAGGAAAAGGTGTACCCACTAGATAAGCGCGTCAATCTTAAAGACGACATTCACTAAAAACCCTGTACACGATAAGGTATAAACTAAAGATTTCAATTTTAATCAAAATTGTTAAACTTCAAGTAAATTTATGTATAAATTGTGAATTTTTAATAATACAGTTTATTTGAAGTTATAGTATATATTTAGAGATAGCGATACGAAAACTGGAAAACTTGCACATTACAATATTGAAAACGCAAATGTTATTAATAGATCATTAATAATTATGTTTGTGCTTTACAACTATTTTCTGATATTTAATTAAATGTTTCAAGAAAATCGTTAAGGATTACTTTATATCTTTACAAGCACATTGAAAAGTGGTACACCAAATTTCTTCGAATTAACATGTAATTTAAAAATAACTTAAAACAAGTTAAATTGTTTTCTGTATACACAATTTTCATGCTTAAACTAGAACCTAATTTCAGAAAGAAGTAATTATTTGCACGACCTATTAGAGTATTTCTTGATGTAATGATAATGATCTATTTTGTTCATGTGCTATATATCAATGTACTTGATCAATAACACTAATGATTAAGGTATATATGTTTCAATTTGTAATAGTATATATCTGTGACGTACACGGAAAACTATGTAGAATGTGAATATTTGTAGCAACATGTAGGGAATGTACCCACATAGCTATGCCTATATCAATGAAATGTATCAATATAATTTTTAGTATTTACTTCTTATACTTCTTGTACGAAACTATGTAGTTATTAAACATTAAGTTTTTTAATTGCTAAAATTGTTTAATCATCTATTCATCTTTTCTATTTAAAGTCATTTTAAAATGCGTCGTAAATAAAATTCCGTTTAACATTTGGTTTTCAAACATCCACCAGAGGGCGGTGCAGCACAGATTTTTAAAATGTTTGTTGTAACTGTAGGTAGACGTTAATATCTGTGAGGACGTGAACATTATAAATAACTAATAAATTATATTTAAAGTGACGTTTATATAAGATAAATGGTGTTTTTAAATACTGACAATTAACATAAAATTTAACAAATATCGAGGAATGATGTATTTATTGAGAAGCAGCTTGTATATTCACAAATAATAATACAAGCTAATATCATGAAATCTCGTTACATTTTTACGGAGTAATATATAATTGACGTGAGAAAATAGTAATATCGTTGTTGAAAGAGAAGACCACACTCGTCAACAAAAAAAGAAACAGCTTGAAGATGTGCGATCTTATAGATTTGAATAGCTCTGATACAAAAAATGTATTGAGTTCAAAACTTGCATCGCCTTTAATACCAGTTCCTACAGATACTCGATATAATAATTACAATGTGCGATCGAATGAGCCAAGTTCTCTAGCAATAGGAAAACGGGATAGTTTGGAGAATAATCCTTTTGATATGGTGCTACATAAAACTACTGAGTTCATACAGAAACAGGAGGATCCCTTCGAAGTGATTTTAGAAAAAGCACTAGAAGTGAAATGTGAAAAAAATGGTTCACAAAGAAAGGGTTCCCTCGATTTAACAGCTAATTATAGTCCTAAACAAAAGATGCACAGGCAAAAGTCAAAATTAAACAAAACATTAAGCGAACTTATAACTAGTGATAAATTAAATCGAAATAATGCAGCTAATAAAATGTTTAATGAAAGTGTAGTAGATGATTTCAACGATGCTAATATATTAAACACTGATATAAAATCTCATATTGTTATACCTACCATTGAAGTAGAAGATGTTAATTTATCTATTTTGAATCAATCTGTGATGAATGATACACTGTTTGAGGCAGAAAAAGAATCAAGTCAGAATCAGATAAAATCAACTTCACAAAACACAATGTTAATAGATACCCATAAAGATATTAAGGAAATTTCACTTTCTACCTTTAATGTTCCAAAAGTCAGGCGTTCTCTTTCACAAGGAGAAGTAATATTGCCAAAAAAATCACAATACTTGAATCAAATATCGCTGGTTGAACCCCTACGAATTGGTTCTGATAGTGGGAGTATTATATCTACTCCAAATTCACTCAAGATACTAAATGAAGGATTTTTAAAAACCCACTCTAGTGAAAGTTCTATATTTTCAACTTTATCAAACATTTCTTCTATACCCAAGTTAAATTCTGTTTCCTCTATGATCAATTCATCATTGACAACAAATGGTACTATGAATCGAACATTTTTGGACAGTTGCTCGTTAGAGAAAGCAGAAATTACAAAATTAAGCGACAATGTGGATTTTAATAAAGAAATAAAATCAATATTACCAACAGTAAAGACCTCTGTGTCATTGGTAGGAAATACATCAATCAAAAGTTCAATATCGGATTTAACCGAGAGATTGAACAAACTCAAAATGAAAGTATCAGAGATTCATATTCCAAAAGATTCTAATGCGGACAATAAAGATGAGTATAAATGTAATGTTTTGAATAATGTAAAAGAATGTGAAAGTACTGTAGAAAAAATTGATAAATGTGATGTAAATGATAAGTTAATCGATGTTGATGTATTTATACCAGATGCTAATTGTAGTAAAGAACATTGTTCAAGTTCTAGTTCAGATACATCATCAGATTCTGTATTTGTTGTAAGTTTTTCATTATACATGTAAACAGTTATTTCTTAGAAAAGATTTTTTTTATAAACAAACATATTTATTTTCTAGGAAGGAAACAAAATCAATAAATCAATACTTCAGGAAGCTAAATTTCTTGCAAGAACTTTTGAAGAATTGGCTATGAAAACCAGTTCAGGATGTAAGTGTACTCTGCATTCAATTATCCTTAAATATTATAAAGTATCAATATTGTTTGTATTGAAGAAAGAAGTACAAAATGCAGTCTTTAAATAAACAATGTTGATATTTAAATTTGTAAATAGTTTAAATATATATTGGCAATAATAGCTTCAACTTATAGTTTGCATTATATTATCTAGCAAGCATTGATGATCTCATTACAAACAATTCTTCATGGACATTAGAGTTATTACCAGCATTTGATGATGAGGCTTCAGTTGAAAATTTAATTGAATTACCGACATCTCCCTATAGAAATGATACAAAATCGAAATCTGAGAAAACTACAGAACATGAGGATGATGAATCACATACAAATAAAAAAGAAGTTAGTAATAGAGTAGAAGAAAAGATAAAGGATTTAGAAATGGAATTTGTTCATCCTATATCTGCAGAAAAACGTCTTACAGCGGCAACACTATTATTAGATCTGAAACAATTGATCAAAACAGAAAAAAACATAGAAGCTGATAAATTAGTGGAAAATTTAGAGAAAGCTTTAGGTGTTAACTGTGATAATAATACCGAACTACTAACTACTTGTCTTAATGCAACTAATAATTTAGCAAAGAGTCCACAAAAAACAAGTAATAGTTTGGAAATAATAAAAAATGTTGCAGAAAGTAACATGGAACATAGTCAAGAAGACAATTTAGATGGAGATTCAACAGAAAGTATTAAAGAATCAGTATTCTTCGAAAGTATAAACTTTAATAATGTAAATACAAGTAAATGCATTAATAATCAAAAGTACTTAAATAGTGTAAATGGCGAATCGAAATATGAATCTTCTAAAACAGAAATCAGTGTTGAGAAAATTGAAAGCAAAAAAGATAAAAATAAATTTAATGCTGAAAATATATCTAAAGAAAATTCCTTTAGCAAAAGGGAAAATACTAATTTATTAAATGAAAGAATGATCATAGAACTTCTTACAAACATAGGAAAATTATTGAGTGAACAGACTGAAGAGCATCCATCTCGTGATATTCTTAACAACTTAGGAAAAGCATTAAATTCTGCTTCAAACAATTGTAATACTGATAAAAATGTAGTAAGTAACAATGCTTTTATAGAAATTGAAAAAACTCCAAAAAAATCAAAACTGAGATTTGAGAATAAAATACGCTCGTCGACTCAGTTAAAATCGGCTAGTAGATTAAGTTTAGAATTAAAATCGAAGGTAAGTATAATAATATAAAAAAATTTCAAAATTCTAAATAATTTTTTTATAACATAGCTAATATATATAATGTATATTGTAGAAGCAACCAGTTAGTAAAAGTTTGATTAGAAGAAGTGTATCTGTATCCCAAACCCCACCCATTAAAAATGAATCGCGTTCATCAATGTCTACCAACAAAAGTACATCTCAACTCAAAGAAGTTACAAAACGTTTCCCTAGCGATCCTGGTTTGATTAGTTCAACACTAAACAAACAAGTTATTACAAAAAATAATAAAAATGAATTACAAAAAGGTAATTGCTTTCTTCTCTGGTATCAATCACTAACAATTATAGTAATTGATTTATAACTATTTCCAGATACACAAACCAAAACGATTACAACATTAGATTTGCAAAAAGAAAAAACTTCAACAATGAAAGATACAGTTAAAAACAAATTGAAGAAAAAAATTGGCACTGATGTCATAAATAAAAAGGGTCCATTGAAAGCGATTCTTCCCATAGGAAATATGCAAAAAAGAGGTATAAGTGAAAGAAAAAAATATAGATGTTTTAATGTTTATATTTAACTTTTGTAATTTTCAGAAACTAGTAGCAACAAAACAATTTTGCCTGTTGGGACAATAACACCACCTCAGACTCATAAAATAATTAGTAGTACACCTAATTCCACAAATGAACTTGTAAAAAAGTCACGATCTTCAAAACCAGTTGCTTCATCGACTCCAGATGCTCATAGTTGTAAAGCACGAACAGTGCAGTCGCAAATACCTAATAGTCCGAAGAAACGTAACTTTTCTTGTGACATTTCACCGGTAACTACACGCGTTAGTAATAACAATGGAATAAGTAATAGCCCACGAAGGTAGGGTTTGGTTTCCCTTTATAATATCGGAAAAACTATTTGCCGGAGTACTGAAAATTAATTTTCTTAGGAGTAGTAAATTACCATCTCCAAAGAGAGCAACACCTAAACGTCGAACAACGGAGTCTGGTATTCCGAAATCACAGACACCTCCTATAAACAAACGGATGCATTCTTCGTTTGAAGTCAACAATCAATACGAACGAACATATGTATCTCCGCAACGTTCATTCTATAAAACACCAAGTTCACCAAAAAATTCACCGATCTCATTAAAGACAAATGGAAATAATACGCAACAAAGTCCTTTAAGGGATAGTAACAAAGTTATTCCTAAAGTGAAACCGATTAATTTGGTACGTAAAAAATTGTACTCGATAATAAACCATTTGTACTTGCGTATTCTTTAAATAAATTTATTTTTTGACAGATCTCAAAACTTCGACGACACAGTATTGGTACCAATGTGATGGAAAAAGAAAATAATTACGTTTAATTTATAAAAGGTAGTTCTTTTATAATTAATAAAATAATTGTGTTAATTAAACATAAATGTAAGATTTCTTATAAAACGTGTGTATCTTTTTACATTTACATTTTTTATACTTATGTGTTTTGCAATAAAATGTTTCAAATAGTGAAACTAGTAACTATCATTTTTATTCTCTTTTACAGCTACATCATATTCTCTGTTATATATAGAAACATCAAACCAAAATATCTAATATTGTACTATATATTACTCGTTGCATATTAAATATTCGTATCTTTGTAATCAAAGATTTATAAATAATTTTTTGATATTTGTGACATTTTTTACAAGGCTGATTATACACATTTTAAATAAATTACTAGTATAATAACTTGTTCTTAGACAATTGTTACAAAGATAATAGTATTTAAATGTGCCACGTGCGGTGTATATTAAGATTTGCTTACGATCTGTTGCGTCAGATCCGTCGATCTGAAAACAGGCTCAAAAGGGAGCTACTCGGCCGGGAACGAGGATAGCAGCGCTCGGGAATGGCCGATACGTCACGGTCGTTTCTAAAATCACAGATACAGTATCGTATCATGCGTAAATCGTAAGAAAAAATTCGCCAATAAATGTATTTTTATTACAATTTAAATGTTCAGTATATATCTTATCTCAGGCGCATACAAACCAATTTATCGATACTCGTTGAAAATCGTTCCACAACATTCACATTAACGGAATGCATTAAAAGAATGAACTACATAAATAAAATTTCCAAGTCGTTCGGGTATAAAAGTGAGTTACTAATTGTAGAAAAAAATGTTACTTCTCTTTCGTGAATTGATTTAGTTAAAGAAGAGGATAATTAAACGGTACAATCGAATGATGGCGATTAATTAGGAGAAAAGAAAAATTCTTCTAAGAAGAAACGATAAGTGGATGAAAGCGATGCGCAGAAGCCGGTTCCTTGTAGGGTGCTGACAAAGGTATTGCCGCACCTGCACGGACCCGTCCCCGCAAAAAGTGCGCTCCGCGTGTTCCGTACTCCAGCGGCGGTCCGTCCATACTCGCGTGTAGCCGCACCCGGCTTGGCGCTCCTCGATTTTGCCGAAATAACTGATAGAAGTAGTTGCGGAAATAGTTAGCCGTTGATGCAAACGATTTTTTTAGCATTATCGGAAGTGACAATAGTAACGAGGTGAAGTGCGTCACAGTTTCACGGAGTTCGATCTTTTTGGGCGTTCTGTAGAAGGAGAGCTAGCGCGGCGCGCACAAGAGGCCGCCTCTAGAAAAAGAGCGCGTCTCGCGCGTTGCGCTACATTGGAGTACGCGAAGCTTGCGAAAGTGTTGGAGGAACGTTGGAAATGATAAAAAGTGTCTACGTCAGACGCGTGGTAGCAGTTTGTAAACGTGCGTTACCGTTTTTGAAGGTGCGGATTTGTGAGAATTTTTGGCCGGTCGAACCGGGAGTGAGAGAAGAGGCTGGCGCGCGCCGAGGCTACGTCGGAAAAAGACCGCGTCTCGCAGGTTCGTGGTGTGCTGCGGTAGTTATTGTGCGATAGGACTGTCGAAGCTTATCGACATTCTTGGAATTGCCACATGTGTCATCGCGTACGATACAGACGATAGATCGACGAAAGATTTAACGAGCAGGTCCGTGCACAGTGTCAACGCGTATAAACGTATACGAGAAACGCAACCGGCGGCGATATATCCCGCGTGGTACGTATACGCACGTATACATATATACCTAAGTACGATACATATGTGTGACATGCACATTCGCAAGGACTGTGGACTCGTGGAATCGTCGCCGTTTGGTCGCGTGTATCGAAGTGGCCTGTCGCGAAGCGCGCTTAACAGAGAGATCCAACACTGTGGAAAACTTGTCGGACGGTGAGAGAGAGAGAGAGAGAGAGAGAGAGAAAGAAAGAGAGAGAGATCGGCGAGAACGGAGACGTGCCCGTTGTTCGGCGATTGGCGCGTGGCGCAGACATTCGACGGTCATTTGGCACGTATGTAGCGCAATTATTCTCCGGTTATCCCGTTTCGTTCCCGTGAAGAAGGCATTATTTATGGGTGCATGGATCGGTGCATTTTCACGAGCGAAACAAAAGACGAGGGACGAGCAGTTTCCAACCAATACGAAGCCCGTTCTCTTTGTTCGGTACTGCGATACCTCGATAACGATTTGTTCGAATTTTAAATCGTAACCACACGACGATTACCGGAAGGAAGTTACGTACGTGGATACCAAAGTATCCTGACGTCGAAAGTGCGTGCAAAGGGTGTGAAATGCGTCGCGCTGCAGTTCGATGTTCGATCCAGCAGCGGCGGACGACCTGACTTTGTCAGATCGCCTCTCGTCGTGTACACCTCTCTCGGCTTCAGTCCAACAATGGATCAGCGCAGCTGCGGTACGCGATTCGAAATTCTCTCCCGGTAGCGGACAAAACGATAGAAAGTGATCATTCGTGTGCTCGATTCTGAGCTGCGTTTAATCACTTTACCCAGTGATTAATGCTAAACGTTTTAACGGACATTTCGCGCGTTCCGAATGCGCCATAGATTTTGCACATTATTGACTTCGTCGATCCGTGCAATCGATAATATTGCATCACGTTAACGAGTTTCTTCGATTGTGTTGTTATTCTATAACAAAGTCGGTACGTTCGTAGAATTAAAAAACGGGACAATCGTGCACATAGAAACATATCGAGGTATATGCTTTTATTACAACGTACCGCTCGAACTTGTTTATATGTGTAGGAACGATTCTGCGCTTGATACGAAGCGGTGCGGTCTGTTCCTACTGTAAGAATGATCGACTTTTTATCTACCCGTTATTTCGAATGTTAATCAAGACCTTTTGAAGATATTTAACGCAACCATGATAAATCGAAGATACATTTTTTCGTCGCTAGCTAGCATTAGCTAGCGCGTTACAATAATTTCGGACTTGGAATGAAGATTACACGAAAGCCAACAAAGTGATAAACTAGAAGCGGATACACACGCGCAACACATTGAATTTCGCCGGTCGTTATGACATCACGTGCGAATGTATCGGGCACTGTAAAAACGTGCGGAAAATATCGTGAAAATAATTTACATCGGCTCTACGTTGTTTCCAAGCATCGCGCGAGTACAAATCGTCAGATATTCCATTGTGGCACGGCAAGTTTTATCCACGCGTAAAACATGCAGCAACATCGGGTAGAGACGCAAATACTTCACGAGGAGCAAATCCTGGAGGCAATAGATCAGTTGCGTCGACGTAAAGCACGACCTGACGCTGATCGCATCTGTAATTATCTACTAAGGAAATTTTCTGTGGACGCACGAGACACCATTGCCGATCTGCATCGTCTGATCGAGGCGGAAAAAGTGATACAGGTTGACTATAAAGGTAACACAAGCTATCGGAACGCTTCGAAATGGTCACGCTTGCAGCTTTACAAAAATCGACCGGAGGGTTTCGTAAAAGAGAAATTGAACTCCGGGATGGTGGCGGGTGCCGTGGCCGAACTTGTTGTCGAGGAGCCAGATTACCTCGATCAAGGTGTACCAGCTTATAGACTGATCGAACAATTGCTCGATGGTGTTTCGAATCCTACTTCTAGACGTATGGTAGAAGATTTTCTTGGAAAAGAAGTGGCCAGCGGTAATTTGACGCGTCTCTCTAACGGCAATTACTCGCTGGTGGCGACGTCTGATATGACAACCACCGCCGAGCCAACGCATCGAGAATCTTTCACCCTCGAAAATGGAAACGCGCGACGTAAGGAATTACAAACTGTTTCTTCGACGACAGGTGGCCTGTATGATTTCGACGAAACGGAAAACCTGACGATCACGGACTCTAGATCGAATACACCAAGGTCTTCGCGTCAAGCAAGCCCCAAATCTGATCCACAAATTCGAAAAGAAGAATGTTTCGAGATAATCGTGGGAAGAAACGAGAACACCAAATCGCCGATAGAACACGATTCCGTAAAGGATCAAGAATCACAGGAGCCATCGCAAACTTCTGTCAAGGATGTGAAAGAGGAACCCAAAAATACGGATAATCAGACTCATAACCTTAAAAGGTCGTCGAAAGCTGAGCGTAAACAGCGCTTACTTGTTCGAACGGACGATCCTATGGACATAGAGATCAAATTCGAAGATTATCGGAAAGACAATAAAGAGGAAATAAATTCGCAAAAAGATAAGAGAGAAGAGATAGAGCATCTTAGCGAAGAACGGGAGGACGAGGATGCGGGAAGAAGTTCTACTAATCCATCACCTACACCATCCAACACTAATTTCGGTGGCTTTCGTAGTGCACGTAGAAAGGTGTGTGAAGGGTTTGGGGTGGGGGGAGGGCAATGTTTGATTGTTTATTATGATAATATTCTGAATTAAATTTTGTACATTTTAAAAAGCAAAAATTATATTTCAGAGAGCAAAAAAAGTTTTTGATCCATCTGATAATAACCTTGTGAAAAGAAAACGTGGACGACAACCAGGTTCACAAAATAAGACTTCTATATCTCAAGAATCACAAGATTCTTCCAAAACAACTGTTAAAGACGGACCCTGTAGACAGTGTAGCCTTTGTGCCAAAGAAAAACAAGAAAATTTAGTTGCTTGTCGAGACTGTACTGTAAGAGGTATTTATCACGTTCGAAGTTGTTAATGATGATTAAGTTAAAAAATTAAGAAGTAAATAACTTTCTGTTTATTTACAGCACATCCAAGTTGTATTTATAGTCCAGAAGAAATGATTCAAAAGGCAGGCAGTAATTGGCAATGCGAGCGTTGTAAGAGCTGTACAATATGTTGTGAAACTTCAGACGCTGTAAGTTTTACAAAAATATATTTTATTATATTTATTATATTTTTCTTATATTGCAAGATAATCTAATTTTACAGGGGCCACTCGCGACATGTTTCACTTGCGATGAAGCTTATCATTATTATTGTCATACGCCACGAATAATAATTCCTAAATCAAATTCAAAGTGGCAATGCAATGACTGTGTTCAAAAACAGTATAAAACAAATATAAGTCAGAATATTAGTCTGATTACTAGCAGACCCGATACACCATCGAATGCACCTGTTTTACCCCCTGTTTTAAGCCCCCAAGTCTCTCCTGCTAGAGGATCTTCCGATCAAATGGAAGACGATAGCCCAAGAGATGGAATTGATCCAAATATACCTGATGCCTCGGATTGGACATCTGAGCAAGTATATCAATATTTTGCAAGACTTTTTCCAAAAGAAGCAGAAGTGTTCAGACAGCAGGTATTCTTCTCTCCTTCTTTAAGAATTTTTAACGATTATTTCATATATCAATATTTGTATATTTCATATATTGATTTGTTTTAGGAAATTGATGGCCATTCTTTACTATTAATGAAACGGTCTGATGTTTTGAGTGGACTAGATTTACTACTAGGTCCAGCATTAAAAATATATAGACATGTATTAAAATTACAAGTGCGAAGGGATGACCCAAAATTGTATTGGCTGTAAATGGCTTTTACTTGATATTAGGATAATATTTAAATCAATTTCTTTTTGTATTTAAGGATCACGAATATTTTTTTGATTCGAGATACTTTTTTTGTACTGTACATATCGTGTAGCTATCTTGAATCAAAAAAATAATCCTTCATTATAAAAGAATTTAAGAATGCTGGGAAGTACCATAAAAAGATTATTTTAAAAACTGAAAACTGTTGTTTGTTTTTTGTACAAATACTTTTAGATCGAGTAGTTAAAATAACTTACATTATTGTAAGCTTTCTTTGATAAACTAGAATATGTTTTTTTGTTCGATATTTGTAATCAAGATTTCAGAAAAATTTTTTCACTTGTTACTTGTTGACGTTAACTTTCTATCTCGTATAAAAAATTCTAAAAATTGTTCTGTTTGTGAATGAAATACATTGAATATGGAGTACAATAAAAAATAAAATATTTGTATATACCTTTGTATTACACTTTTTTTATTTTTTGCAGTGTATAATGAAATAACAAATATTTATTAATAATATGATAAATTAGTAATATTTATGTAAGGAACATGATACTTTGGTTTCAAATATACTTTCTTATACATTAAATATAGCAATATTTACAGTGACCGCCATTTTATATAATTAAAAGAATCATTTGGCTTCAGTTCCTGTTATAGTATTTTAAACACATTAAGATTTTAATTTTTCAGTATTTCTAACAATGCGTTTTAAAGCAATATTGATTAATGTTACAAGAAATTACTTATCTTTTTGTATAGTATAAATCAAGTTTAAATTGATTTTTACAACGATATACGTAATAGATAAAATTGTTTATAAACACTTTTATCAAAAAATTGTATAACGTATATGTCTTATTTCAACATTGCATCATTTTTAACATATTTTTTTACGTTTATATATTATTACTTATTTCAACTAAAATCGTAATATATTTTTTAATTTTAACATTACAATAATAGAAAAGTCATTTTACAACATAATCAGTTCCAATAATTATATAAGTATTTTCATTGACCTATTATCTTAAATCACATGTAATTTTGAGAGCAAAATTGCACATATAATACATCGTAATATTCTAATACAGAGATAAAGACATCATGACATTTTTTAAATATGCATAAGTAGTGTTTCATATTGGTTATATAGTCGTATATTAATTTGTATGTTGAGAGAAAATAGTGAATTTCCATATTTCTGTATAATGCAGTTCCAAATAGTGTTATGGAAAAGTCTTAAATTGTGTTTCAATATTTATATAATAATATAACTTATATATTTATTGTGTATATGTGTGTGTGTATGTGTATGATTTACAATACCACACCTAAAAATTTCACTAAATTGAATATCAATATTTTAGAGCTTTTTTCAATCATATATTGTACTATATTTCTTTTTATAATTGCAATATTTCTCACTTTTTGTACTTCAAATCAAAATTGAAAAAATTTCCAAAACAAATAAAATAAAATATATTCCAAAAACAAGTAAATAAATAAAATCTTTCAATGTTAACATTTCTAATTATTATAATAATAGAACTGAAGTTTCTAAGTGTATCTAAATCACAATAATTACCAGTAAATTTTCTTTTGTATTCATATTTCACAGTTAGAAAAATAATCTGTTAATGTAAATACAAAAGCTGGCACAAATAATACATTACTAAATTACTAATAAAGTACATAATTTGCAGTCTTATACATGTACATATCCTTTCTTACTTTGCAAATATCATTAACCACATATAGATTTTAGTTACTTTATTTATCGGAAAAGCAATAATAAGAACTGTTATTTTCTACTATAAAAACAACATTGTTCTGTATAAAATAATTTTGTCGCATATTGGTAATGTGTTACCATAAAATTTTCTTAGAAAATATTTTATGGTTTATTTTATTACTGATTTTGATTTTAATATTTGCGTTTGAAAAAAACCTGTGTTGATTTCTTATAAGGCTTCGTTTTTACGCGTATATTTCAGCTTACTCTTTATCTATGAATAATTTTGTTGAAAATTAAGTGTAGTTATCCCTTAATAATTGCTATATCCATAAAGCTCTATTATGCATAATATAGAGCAATTTACAAAAACTGCACTAACATATTGAAATTTAAATGGTTTTCAAAATTATAAAAAAAATTATAGAATTAAAGCATCTAGCTAGACTTTCATATCAATTTCTGCCGAACCTACACTATCAAAATATGTAGGTGGTGGCAGTTTATATAATTGTGCTTCTGGTATGTATAATGCAACTGTTGAAGAAACATCAGATTTTTGAATAGCTAATTCTTTACATGGATCATTTGGTTTTTCTGGGTATAGGCATAACCAAAATGCAGACAATGCTGCTGCTGCAATTGCAGAAGCTAGGAGCCAATGTGGTAACCCAATATGTTTTGAAGCACATTGAAGCCAATCAGATCCATACTGTACTGAAGTTGATTGATCACTTTCTCCAGAGTAGTCTGATGGTACACCATAATCCACTGTCTAGTTTTAGTGTAATATAAACAATTATATTTACATTATTTACTAGTAAATACTAAATATTGATTGAATAATAAATATGTTCTACATGAAGTAAAATAATAATTAACTCTATAATTAGAAGAAATTGGTGGATATAATAGGTCAACAATAATTGTTGAATAATTACATTTATCTATTTTTGTCTAGAAAGAAAAACTTACCCCAGCATCTAATGGTACAGTTTTTATATATGTCTGTGGCAATTTAAATCCATTAAAATCCCACCATCCTGGAAGAAGTTCCTTTCGCAAACCTGGATCGCTCAAAATATCACTTTCAGGCATATCAGGTGACATTAAAAGTATATTAGAGTCTATACCTTCTTCTACATAAACGGCGACAGAAAACAATGATAATAAGTCTGAAACCCGCTGTTTGGCCATAGAATCGCAACCAGTGCTACATGCATAGCGATCTTGTGGTGCTGTGTACGCCTCTGTGCATGCTACAGGAAAAGAACAAATATTATATAACATTTGCTTAGGCAAAAGATTTTGTTAATGAATAATCATACAAAATGTACGGTAAATCTGTACGGTTTGGTACTTATTCTATTTCCCTAAAACTAATTTTAACTCTAACTTAAACATTATGTAATAGTTGCACATTTTACATACAAGCTTCACAGGCATCTCTAGTGCCATTTAAACTGTTTGGTTCTAATCCATAATGTAAATCCACTAAATTGAAAAATCTGCAGCCTCGTTGACAACATGAGTTCGCATATTTACCCTGGAATTAATGATGTGTTACAATTATTATCAATGTTTGTTTAAAATTAAAAAGTTATATTATATTTACTGATATAACATATACATTTAAGAAAGATAACGGTGGTTTTTCACACGAACTGATACAGGGATCCTCTCGATTTATAACACTGTAAAACATATCACTACGAACAAAATTTATAAGCAATAAAAGCAATAATGAAATTTCCTTTTCCTTTCTCATTTCAGGCTCCCTTTTTCCAAAGATAATCTTTTTTTAGTGCATCAATCAAAATAATTCGTTAGGCGAAGAAACTTCACTCGTGAAACGTTGATAACTTGCCGAATAATCGAGTAAATATCGATTTAATTATGGTGGGAACGTATCGCATTGGTCGACATGTTCGCTGTCTACAAGAACAGACCAATGTTATCCCTCAAAATTTGATTATTATTACATGGCGTCTGCTAGATCTTAATATTTTCAATAGTTTATCAAATTATAAAAATAGAAAATTCTATAATATATGTAAAGTATTTTCCTGTCTTTAATAACTATATGTTAAACATAAATTGCTTTTACAAATTTGAAGTTACGACATATTTCGTTAAGAAAAATCTTTGTGATATTATTTCTTGTTTGTTACTTTTATGTATCAGTTATTCTGTACATTTGTTCCTAATTTCCATTAATAAGAACAGTATATAACACTAAACATTTTATGAATGCATTGCAAGATATTATTGCTTTGCAAATACTCAATTTATATTTTTAATGTATATAATATTTAAATTATAATAAAACGATATCTCGTCACCCCAATATAACTCGATATTGCATAATGCTGACGTGTATCAATTTTATCTGTTAATACCGGCAAACGTATATAAGGTCTTGGAGCGTTCAATCGGTTAACAAGTGTTTTGTGGCTACGAATGAAAACAATTTAAAATCTACTAGTTGTTATTACGTGTTAAATAAAATTGATATAGATTGATAACAACTGAATAGGCACTTCCACGTAGGCTATATAAAATTTAAATTAGTTAACTAACCATTTTTTCTACAATTTGCTGATTCTGTGTATCATTTTTTAAAATTTATAAAATTGAAGTAAGTAATGTTCACACCTTTTCTCTTTAATTATTAATATTTCGATTTCATTGTTCGTGATAATAAAACGTGTACGAATTGAAAAATTCGCATTCAAATCTCTCGCAACTTGTGAAAAGAGTACTTACTTCATTTCACAGATTGAATTTATTTAAAAAAAAAAAAGGAAAATAATAATGATTTGGTATTGCATAAAAGGTGATTAAACATCAATTGGATTATATAACATCAAAATATAAGTTTCTATATCCATTGTCAATAATATTTCATAATTTATTTTGCTAAGTAAACAATTATTGATGTTTAACATAAATTATTTTTGTCAGGATGTCAGACAAAGGTTTTTCTACGAAAGCGATTCATGATGGACAGAGCCCATTACAATGGGCTCATTGGGAAGCAGTACCTCCTATTGTACAATCTGTTACTTATCGTCATGAAGAACCTGGGCTAACTAGGGTAAGTGCCTTTTGTTTTGCAATCTAGAAAGTTTCACTGACGCCTTATAAATCATTGATGAATATTTTATATACCAAATGTCTAATTACTTTATCTACTATTCAAGGGTTATGATTACGGAAGAGCTGGCAATCCTACAAGGAATGTTTTAGAAATATGTTTAGCTAGTCTGGAAAATGGGAAACATGCAGTTACTTATTCTTCAGGCCTAGGTGCTGTAGTAATAGTAACTGCGCTGCTGAAATCAGGAGATCACATCATATCTGGAGATGACATTTATGGAGGAACCAATCGTTTTTTCCAAAAGTGCTTGTCCTCGCAAAATATTCCAGTATCATTTGTAGAGATGACAGATGTACATAATGTTACAGCAAATATAAAACCTAATACAAAGGTGCGAAGAGATATACAAAAATTACTAATTAAATTGACTGCATAAAAATAAATTTTGATATTACATATTTGATATACATTTATATTTTGTTTTTTAGATGATTTGGCTGGAAACTCCAACAAATCCATTGCTTAAAGTAATTGACATTCAAGCAGTCATTGAAGCAGTGAAGAAACAGAATCCTGAAATTATTGTAGCAGTAGACAATACCTTTTTAACTAGTTTTTATCAAGTAGGTAATACTTTTTAATCAGGGTTTTCATATAATTAAGCAATTTGTGTTATATCATTCTTTTGCAGAAACCATTAGACTTTGGTGCAGATATAGTGGTACATTCTTTAACAAAGTACATAAATGGGCACTCGGATGTTATTATGGGTGCTGTAATTACAAATAGAGATGACATTGGTGAAAGACTTCGGTTTTTACAAAAAGGTAATTTTGTACAACGCTAATCTCTTCCTTTTTTTATTGCTACTTTTTATTTATAGATACAAGAATAATTTTTTCTTTTTTATTGTTCTAGCTATGGGTATTATTCCATCACCATTTGAGTGCTATCTAGTTAATCGTAGCTTGAAAACTCTGGAACTTAGAATGCAGCAACATATGAAAAATGGATTAGCAGTAGCAAAATTTTTAGAATCTCATCCATGTGTGCTGAAAGTATTTCATCCATGTATGTATTTTTTTTTTGTTTTTAATACTTCATAGCACCTTTAAAGAAAAGTAATATAAAAATCTCTATTCTTATGTACCATAGAATTAGTATTTTTGTAATTATATATGTTTTATAAGAAATAATTCATATTCAATTGTAGATCTTCCATCGCATCCACAGTATAAAATTACTCTTAAACAAACGTCTGGCCACAGTGGTATGCTTTCATTTTATGTTAAAGGTGATACCACTAAATTTTTAAAAGCATTAAAAGTATTCATATTAGCGGAATCACTTGGTAGCTATCAGTCTTTTGCTTGTGTGCCGTAAGTAAACAGTATCTTATTGCAATGTAAATACAATATAAGTGTGTTTCATTACTTGATTTGCTTTTTTGCATAGATCCATTATGACTCATGCTTCAGTTCCTGAAGAAACTAGAATGGCATTAGGTATTACTGACCAGTTAATTCGTTTATCTGTTGGTCTTGAGACAGAACAAGATCTTTTAGCTGATCTCGATCAAGCTCTTAAAGCTAGTCTATGACTAAATATAAAGCTAGTCTATGACTAACATAGCGAGAGGTACTTTTATAAAATTTTATTATATCAGGTGGTATGTAATATTTACAGTTTCAGCACTTATTTAAAAAAAAAAATTTATTGTCATTCGTGGTTTTACAGTTAGCATATTGATCATATTATGAAAGCATGTCACATACATGTTTTATAATGAACAGAATTTATACTCACAGCGTTATATCTTACATATTTTTGTACTATTTACTCTTTATGCGAGTGAATTATCTAAGATTAACAGTGATGTCAATTGAAATGATATTTAAAACAATTTTATATTAATATTTTCAAACTATACATTTTATACAAAAATATAAGAAAAAACACATATAATAATAATCCCATACAAGAAATTAAATATCCAATTCATAATTTCCAAAATTACGAATTTAATTTATAAATCAAAATAAAACATTTTTAATAAATCATTTATGATTCTTTAAATTCTTTAACAGAGGGTAAAAAATGACTCTGAAACTTATAATTAAACATTTATAAATAAAAATCTATAGATTCAGTAAAATCTTATATACATATATGTTAATCTATTACAAGATTGTTTACATTTATTTCACGCATAATATAACCATTATGACCACGTAAATTTGTACCGTTATTGTGTGTTCAATTAAGGCTACTTTATTATAAAATGCATCTAGAATGCAAAATACATTTTTACTTTCATGGTTTAATCGAGATTGTAGTTGTTAAGATAATAAATTTGCAATGAATAAAATATTGTATTATAAAAATTAAAGCTAAACTTATGACATAATATAGTTAGTGCAAATGCTTATTTTTATCAAATATAAAATCTTAATAACTTAAATAAATAATGTTATTGTAAATTAATTTTGGAATTGTATCGTAATTTTGCTCTGTTTAGTTTATCATATTCTTGTGCTCGATTATACAATAATACTCCTATTATCACTAAAGATGTTCCCATAGCTGATAAACCAGTTACTGGATTATTAAATAATAAAACAGAGAACCAAATTAGGGAAGCCCTTTTTGCCGTATTAACAACACTGTAATAAAAAAGTATTGTTAGTAATTGAACCATAAAATATGGCTATATTAAGTGATATAAAAATACACCTGTGTGTCACAGGACTGATGTAATCCATAAGTACATATGCAGTAATACTTTGAAAATGGAAAAACACTCCATTAAGAAGAAATGCTGTGAATAATTTCAAACTTAAAGAGTGCTCGAGTGTTTGTAAATCTACAAACAAAATTAATACTGGTATTTGTACCACAATTGATGCTAAACTAGTATAGAATTGCAGTTCTGCTGGCCTGTAATTTTATGTTAATTATTATAAGAAATTTTATATATTGAATCTAGTATAATACAAATTGTAAATAATACCTGTTCACAAAATATTTTATACTAATATGTACATAACCAACATATGTACATAAACAATACTTACGTATATTTAAAATTATCACCACTGATTAACATTTTGGAATAAACATTTTGTAAACACTCTGTTACATTTGTAGCCATAGCAGCGATAAACCCTCTAAGATCAAAACTAATTTCATTCACTGAACATAGAGCTAGTCCACCCATTACAGGTATTAAAGATAGATTTACATATAACCCTGTATGCTCCCCTGTAAACAGCAGGATCATATCAAAGTATAACGGTTAAATATAATTTCTACTAATATATAATTTTAAAGTTTTGTGAGAGAATAATATTTTAATCCACTGTTTAAAAATAAAAAGTTTCACCCATCTATCACAAATAAGGATTATAAATAGAAACATTTACAAAATAAAACTTATAGCTATAAATTATATTATACATTAATTCTTACCTAATAAATATCTGCTAATAAGGACAGTAAAAAGTGGTGCGCTACTTTTTATTGTTTCTGTGAAACTCACTGCTACATAATTGAGCGACACTAGTCCTAGTACTACCGTTGTAAATCTTGTACATCCTACCAATATCATATGCTTGTAAAATCCTGCTGGCCTTATTAATCTGGGACGTGCTTTATACATTCCACATGGTATATACATTTGTATAAATCCACAGATTGTAGTTATTAACATTTGAGAAGCGCCTGATTTGGAACAGGAGTTTAATGTTTCAAATTAAACCGATACTTTAAATTGATAAAAGACGCATGAAAATATAAAGATAGAAATAATTCAAAATATTAAAAAAAAGTATTCCTAAAGATAAATCGATAAAATTTCATCGCAGTCTAAGTATTAATTAAAAATTTATTTACCTAATATTGTAGGATTACCCTCCATGTAAGATAATATGTACTTGTTTAAAAATAAAGTACAACCGCTGATGATGTACCATAATACTAGAAATAACATAGCTCTAGGATAAAGTAAACCACCCATTGCTTCGCTTGTTAAGATTGCTTCCTCATGTTTTTTAATATTCTCTTCGTGTGGCTTACTTTGATTATCATGTATTAATGGTTGTTCTGTGTCGCGCGGTGTTAGCGTGTAATTTATACGAACGGAATGATTTTCCATTACATACACTTTCTTTCTAAATAAATAGTTTACAACATTACGTATAAATTGACAAATGCTATCTTGCCGGTGAGATTACATCTTCGGTACATCTGATCGGTATGACGTTGACATTCGTTTACATTTGCTTCGAAGGTTAAGTATTAGGTTATGTTCGTAGAATTTTAGATTTGCATTAAACATTTTAGTTTTAGCACATCGGATGGCGTGGAAAGTCTGACTGTCTTATGTTCTATTTGATGAATCTCTATTGCATTAATAATAGAATGATCATATAATTGTTCTCATCGCTATAAAATAGTACATAGATTATTCTATTTAATTTGTAGGTTTACTACACTCGGATCACTTGTACATTCGATCTAACTGTTTCAATAGTGTCTAATTGATATTAAAATTTTCGTCTATTTTACTTCTATAATGTGTGCGTTATTTTTTGTAACATGCAATTAGAGAGTATAAAGTGAATTGATGGTAATTAAAACAACATATTAAATAAAAAAATATGCAAAAAACTTTTTATTGCAGGAGCTGTACTTTTTCACAAATTTTTCTAAAATTGAAATTAACACTTGTAATACGTCTAGTAACAAGAATATTAACTTATACTACAGTTCACTGGATGGTGTACTTTCAGGTACTTCAGGTATATTCATTTGCTTACTTTCTTCAAACAAAAATTTTGTAAGAAAATCATTATGTGCTAATAATGCCACATTTCTTCCACTTATTGCACTCATTTCCATTGCACTAGCAATCCATTCGATAGCATTAACATGATAAAGTGCATCGTGTAACTTAAATTTTGCTTCCCTTATTTCTGTTGAATATTCTGGATATGCTTTCCAAACGATCTGTTTTGTTTCCTGGATCTTAAACATTTTAAACTAGCTTTAAAGCATATAATAAAAATTTGCAAAAACATCATAAAATGAACTTACATTTGAAAACATTTCATTTAAAATTGCTGAATTTAAATGTTTATTGCTAAATATTTTCCAGATTTTACTATTTCCTATTGTACCTTCTATAGAATTTATTCTTCCTAAACTACTAATCACTGTTTTGTTAGGATCACAACTCAAAATATTTGATTCTTCTTCTAAACCAAAGTGGTATGGTTTTAAATTTGCTTTAACAAATGTAGCTACAGTTTCATGGTATTTTCCTTGATTGTAAAAATCATTTCTTGGAAATCCTTCAAAAATGATAGGAAATTCTTGATCGTGTGTTAAAGGAATTGCCAGAATTACAATATCATACACTGCCTTCATTATAATTGTGCTATCTGAAATAAAAATTATTAATCATTTAGTTATAACGAAGATATTATTTATTAACATTGCACACAATACCTTGATTGCGATAATGCACTTCATACAAGTTTTGAGTACTATTTGTTGGTATGTTAACAATTTTAATTACACATGAAGGCACAACATTTACATACTTATTTCTGTATATCAAATGTTCAGGTACCTAAAATATTAGTGTATTATTGGTGATGGAAAAAATATTAATTTTTCAAAAAATAATAACCTTTTTATTTCCTCCTTTAACAGACCATAAATTAAAACCTGCAGCTGCTAAAGACACAAGGCCAACAAAACTTTGGACATTTACATCTTGACCATAATCTACTACCACTGTTGCCTCGACAATTTCATTAATTAATTTTTCTGAATATCCTAAATTTTCAAGATAATCCTTAATTGATTTCTGTAACAGTTTTGGAAATTTAGTATTCATAGCCAATAGTAGGCTAGTAATATTTGTGAAAGACTCTCCAGCATCTTGTAGATGGTATATCTTTTCAAAGTCATTTATTACAGAAGTTACATGTCTGTTCAAAATCAATAAAACAATAATTATGGTACCAAATAAATGCAATGCCATATAGTTTTATGAGACATATAATATGAAATACCTATTGAGAGTGAATGGTTGAATACCATATCTATAAATTAATTTAGCCAATGATAATATTTTCCAATTACTTTCCTCAAATACAATTTCATTGCCATTCCAAATACTTGTCCTTTTCCCATTGGGTGATACATGTTCTAAGCCTAATTTGATGATTTAAAGAAATAAGTTTGTTTTACATTTTTATGAAGATATACGTATAAGATACATCTACAAAAATATGATAATGTACCAAGTAGCTTAACAAATTCTTGCATATATTTATTTTGAGGATGTATGATTGAACCTCCAGCTTCGAATTCATTATCATCAATTTTTACTGTAGCCAATCGTCCACCAATACTTTTTGCTTCATATAAATCAATTTTAAGATTATTTTTAAATAATTCTGTAAGAAAATGAGAACTTGCTGCTCCTCCAATGCCACCTCCAATAATCGCTAAAATATCAGATTAAAAAATTTACAAAGAAAAATTTAACAGTAATATTTTGCTGAATTAAAATTTTATATTATTGTTATTATTTAAAATATACTTTTGTTATTGTACTTTCATGTTTCAGAATTTAGTATAAAATAGAATTTTGCATTAGTATTACACTTTAAAAAACCTATTTTAAACAATTAACTTTCTCTTCTACTCACCAATATCTGGCTTAAAACTTTGGAAACAAGTTCCTTCCTTAATAATTAATATAAATGGTAAAATTGTATACCAAGCCATGTAGATGGTATTTTCGATATATCTTGTACTTGTAGACACGATGTGAAATTAAGTGTTCATTCATTGATGGCCATGAAGCAAATATGCTCTTCTAACATATACTTATATGTGCGATCTCAAACAAAAAATATTACTCCTTTTGTTCAACTTATTTTGATATATAGCCACCATCGGCTGATTGTACCACGATTTTTGGCACACCCCATACAGCTGTGCAAAATAAAACATAGTTAAATTATCTCGCATATGTACATACAAGAGGATATAATAGAGATTAATAATTAACGAGTAAGAATCTTATTTTATAAGAATATAAATATATTCATACCAAATCATAAGTAGAGGAAAAAAGTAAAAAAAAAAGATTAAAAAAATTTGAAAGTAAGGAAAAGAAATTAACCATAATAAACACAGATTTAATACTTGTACATCTCATAAGATGTCTCTACGAGCAATTTAATTTTCAACCGCACTGGATTCTTCTGAACATGTTCCCATGATAGGAAGCACGTGTCATATTTTGTATATGTGAAATTAACCTCAATTGTGAAACAATATTCACATTTAGTAATACAACTTTATTAAATTAATTATGAAAAAGAAAGAATTGAAACGTAAACGAAATGAAGATCCTGACAAGGAAAATATATCAGCGGTAGAAATCCTACCGGCAAAAAGGTTGTCAGATGAACCACTACCAAAGAAGGTCCAAGAAAATGCTTTATTTTTTGCAAACATTAGACAAACATCGTAATACAATTAACATTATTTTGTAATTTAGGTGAAATGGATTAATAAGCAACGAGTATTGGTGTTTGCTACTAGAGGAATCAGTTATAGACATCGTCACTTCATGCATGATTTAAAAACTCTTATGCCTCATCATCGCCCGGAATCAAAAATGGAACGCACTAAAAATTTACAAGTTGTCAATGAAATGTGTGAAATGAAAAATTGTAACAAAACAATGTTGTTTGAAGGTAGAAAGAAAAGAGACCTATATCTGTGGTTTTCTAATGTGCCTGTAGGACCTTGTGCAAAATTTCTTGTTGAAAATAGTATGTATTTATGATTTTTACAAGTTACAGTGCTAATAGATTTAATAATATTAATAAATTAATAATTTTTATGTTACAGTTTACACAATGGGAGAATTAAAAATGACTGGAAATTGTTTAAGGGGTTCTAGACCTTTGTTATCATTTGATGAGAATTTTAACACAAAACCTCATTATAGTCTGCTAAAAGAATTGTTTGTTCAAATCTTTGGAGTTCCTAATCACCATCCTAAGAGTCAACCATTCTTTGATCATGTATATACATTCACTGTATTAGACAATAGAATATGGTTTAGAAATTTCCAAATTTTGACCGAAGATGGTGGCTTAGCTGAAATAGGCCCGAGATTTGTATTAAATCCAATTAAAATATTTGCTGATAGCTTTGGTGGTGAAATACTATGGGATAATCCAACTTATATCTCACCAGCTAAGGTAAGAATTATACAAGCATTTATTGAAAATACTAAATTTAATAATGGCAATTTTTAAAAATTATAGTTTCGACAATCTTTAATGAAAAAGGCTGCTGGAAAATATATAAATAAGGTTGAGCAAAAAATAGCACAAGAAGTTAATAAACCAAAAGAATCTTATTCATTGAATCCTACGGATGAGATATTTAAAGGTGATCCACTAGAAAAAGCATTAGAATTACAACAAGAAGAAGTAAAGGTGGTAAGTGAGAGTAAAAAGAAGAAAGTAAAGAAAAGTATTAAAAAAAAGTTAGGAAAAAGGATAAAGAAGGTTAATGCTAAAAAGAAATTAAAAAAGTAATAAATTAAATCTGTTACGCAACAGTGTTAATAAAATTTTTATGAATGTTCATAAATGGTACATTTTTATTATTTATGAATATACAATATAATATACATATTTTATAAGAACAATACTTAAAAGAATAGCAATCTACATTGTATAATCTCTATATTATGCATACATTTTTTATGAAAAAAAGATTGCAAGTGTAATAAAATGATTTACTGTTAAGTCGTTTTTATAGAATTAAATAATGTTAAAGATATGTATGAATATTTTGAGTATACTTCATTTGAGAAAGAAAGTTATTGCACTTAATTTAAATGTTTGTTAAATATAAGAATACAAGAGTAACAAACATATTCTTAGTAATAAAGATAATATTATATATTATAATGTACATGTATAATCATAATACATTATAATGTACAATGTTATACAAGCTAAAACCACAAGTAAATTCATTACTGTAATGTATGTTAATTCACAACGACATGTAAAGCTATTCTCAGTTCTTTGCAGCATTATAAATTGCGCTGGCACGTATTTGTACTTGATTTAGTTACATTAAAGCACATATCATAGGACATCTTATACATTCCGCATATTTTGATGCAAGAGCTGCCATCAAATATAAACTATTATGCAATTGCCGGAAATATTAAGTTTTAAGCATAATTTTAAATTGATCCATGATTTTAGTTCTAAAGTTTAAGATAATCTTTCCTTTACTTAATGTTAGAAAAAATCTTAATATAAAACATGGAAACATTTTTTATCTACTTATTTGTAGTATATACCACGTGATATAAAATATTTTTAAATTAGAACTGACATTAAAAATTTAAAATTTATTAAAACTAACAAGATAATAGCTGCCCTTCCTAATAAAAATGATTTCACAATAGTTTTGTGTTGAGTAATACTATTTGTGGATCTTTAATATCCATTTCTAAATATCTCAAGTTTTTTTGTTATTTACCGCGTTGTATAGACAATTATACTTTTACGTTACTCTTTTTCAATACTGAAGAAGATACTAAAAAGAGAAAAATATGTAATCTTTTCCAGGGCAAATTAATAAAAAGTACTTCTTTCGTGTGTGAGTGTGCTGATAATTTTTTTATAAAAATATATGCATCTAAGAATTAAAAAAGAATATGATTAAAATTTGTCTTTTATATATAACATTAAGTACTATTATAAAAATATTAATTGTATAAGTTCATTAAAAAAAATTTCGCAAAACCATGTGACTAATAAAATATAAAATAATTCTGATTTTTCTGGCTTAATATCTTAAATATAAAAATGAAAAAAAAAGTATTGTAACAATTTTGAATTTTAAAAATATAACATTCATAACATTATAATGATTAAAAACGCTTCAAAAATCGTTTAATAATATGTTTTAGAAACATTAATTAATAATATTTTTGTACATTCTTTAAAATTATACTAAACTGATTAAAAACTGATTAGAAATTCTGTTACAGATAAAAAATATTTTTGTACGAATATATGGCAGTAGATTTTAGACGTTTAAAAATAAGTTTGTTCAATGATAAACATAAATTGTTATCTAAATATAATTATGTAATTTTAGTGTGAGGTATTTGTGGTCATATATACATATATTTGTATATAATGACTGTAATTTTATGGATGGTCTAAGTTGCATTAAAATTGTTAGAAATTAGAGCCTTTATATTTATAAATATTAAATGCTATTGTAATAAAATGCATAAAAGCGTGTATAAAAGTGTACGAACGTTGGAAGGAAAATCAGTGCTTTAGGATCATACTTATGTATTCATTGGTACTAATTCATGTGATTGTTGACCATTTATATTACTATTGGACTCAATTTGAGCTAATGCTGACTGACGCCACTTTCCATTCTCGCCATTTAAATTCTTATCTTCGCAGATGCAAAGAAACAAAGTATCTATCACAGTCTGCAATAAAGTATAAAATGAAGTATATAATGACAAGTAGCTGGCGCATATATATAATATTTATATAAGACATGTGTGGCATACCTCATAAAGAGAAATAATACAATGAGCAATGAAGAAGGCAAAAATGCAGGTAACGAAAATTGGTGCTGCATAAAAATGTAATCTGGGATCCTGCTTCATAAATAGCAATCCAATACTACCAGTAGCAGCTGTGACAAAACATTTACCAAGAAATAGAATAAAATCTCCCACTCCATTAATCACTGCTATTTGTAAAGCATTAGTAACAAGTGCTGTAAAAGCCTAAAAGTATAAAAAATATGTATTATTGAGCTTTTTACTTATTATAAGTCTATATTATAGTACGCATAGCAGATAAAAATGAAGTCATTTTTAAACTATAACATACAATTCTAGCAGCATTACAAAAATGTGTTCCTTCAATAGCAACAACAGTGTATGCATTATGGTTCATATACCGAATGAATTTTTCTAAACAATAAAAACAGCATATGCAACATTTTAAACCACACTGTGCACATGGAGATGTTTCCTTGTTTTTCTCGAATCTGTGAAATTACATTGCAAATCATAATTACATGAGAAAAAATTTAAATCCATATGTTCATTAGTATAAAACGTACTTAGCGTGAAGATATGTCAGAATTAGACGAGGTAATTTAAAAAGTGTTATTAAAAACGAGCCACAAGCAACAGAACCCATATGGTAACACACTAAATTTCCCATAGCAGAGCATACTGGGGATGCACTAGCATCTTTACCTCTAAAATAAGCATTGATTATACTTTGAATATCATATAGATCTGTATGCATAAAAATTCTATTGCTATATTATTACCTAAAATACCAATGCGCAACAGCTCCCGATATCACCATATCTTGACAAGAAATAATGAATTCAGATGTCCATATTAATCCTATAATATACACCCACCACATGTACTTTACCCAAGTTGGATCCACATATTCCACAAGTGTGAAAGCTAAAACACTTCAAAAGTAGTAACAAGTGCTAAATTTACAATAAAAACAAAGTATCAAACACATTTGCATTGACTTACTTTTAAAAGAATCAAGAGAAAAATTTCTTTCTAATTTCTTCTCTTCGATTATCGCACTCTTCTCTCCAACTGAACTCAAATTTGAAGGATCAAATATATGATTCTTATACATCTGTACAGATTTAGTTCCAGGATAATCTATAATTCGCATTCCTTTATAAATATCATTTCTATTTTAAAAATGGATAGAAGAAATTTTAAAAAAATACTTACTGGCTGTTGCAAGACAAAGCACCACAGCCACCCAAAATATAAAGAATGATATCAACGCGGTAAATGTTAATAACGGTTGAAAGAAAAGCCCTGGCAATTCTGCTAAACATTTAGCACTTTCTTTAAATAGCGCTGTCATAAATCCAATGCGTTTACGTAATATACTTAAAAGAAGTAATAAAATAACCTAGAAGAAATGAAAATTTCTCAGACATGGTTTTTTATAAACAATATAAAACTAATGGTTAATTGTAGTCACTTACAGTGATTATAGTCGCAATAATAGAGAAAGCTAGGAATGCTCTTTCATTTCTAACAGATTCCTCTAAAAGCTGATTTGGATCAGTTTTATCTAAAGTGCTTTTAATATCTACGTACGTCCACCACAGTAATATACTCCCAGCTGTAAAATTCAAAATGAAATTAGAGTTTACTCAATTACAATTTATAATTGTATTTTTTAGTATTTTCCTCTGAACTATTTTACCTGTAGTTGCAATACTGACAAGAATCATCACAATCCATGTCACAATGCTTGCTAATAAATGAAATATAGCAATCATAAAGAGTGATAAGACTGAAAAATAAAAAACTTCATTTAATTTTTTTCAAACAGAATTGTATATACTTTTTTAATATGTTAAAATAGTAATAATACAAATAAGTTATACCAAAAGCTAAAAATGACAGAGATAAAATCTGCTTCCATGTTTTATACAAATCCCCTAAGATCTGTTCGATAACATCCCATGAATTAATTAAGCCATATAAATTAGCAATTACAGTCTCCCCTAGATCTTTAATAGTTTCTTTAATAGCTTTAGGAATGCATCGGTTAAGAACTGGTATACTGTCATACACTGGTGGTTTAGGACAAGAACCAGTTTTATTTTTTCTATTTCCATTACTGCAGGCACTGAAATCATTTCCTGGCTTATCATGACAAAGTTGAGATCCTGTCTCCTCATAAAATTTACATATATCATTCATTGTTTTCATAGTTCTATCTGGACATTTTTTAACGCAGATCTTCAAAGACTGGGTGACATTTTCTATGTCCAGGAAGAATAAATACCTATAAAAATCAAATTAATGAACATTTATGATATATTTCTTCAGACTAGATATATAGTTGTGAACAGAATAATTTTAATGTTAATACTAACGGTTTTTCGCTAGTATCTTGTCCAGACAACTCCATACTACCAAATTTTGGATTATTTTTCATACCACAAGTATTTCCAAAACTATCATATCCGTTTATAAGTCGCACAGGATTACCATAAACAAGAGCAAAAGCTGCTATTAAGATCTGTAATGTTATAACATTAAAAATTGGATATATATTTCACTATATAGACAGTGGCATTCTAATTATTTAGAATTAGTTAATATTGTGTGTAACTTTAAGATGAAATGTTTAATGACAAATATATTGTACCATAAGAAACCAAAATACTATGAAACAACAAAGCCAGAAAATGTCTGTGCATCCTCGCACACGCGTCGGATCAGGTCGTTGCTTATCGTCATCATCTCCAGAACAACAAGACATTTTCTAAAACCTTAATTACTAATATAAAATAAGGCACTTAAATACTGTATTAAAAACACTTCAGTTGTCTTCGTTTTCGGAGCTACTCCCTCCGTTGAATCACCTTGAAGTAGTCTGCAATAAGGAATAGGCTGTACAAAGCGTAACAATTTTTTTCAATATATTTTTTTTCTCTACTTTTATTCAGTTTACATCGGTTTGAAGAAGCCGTAAGATTATCATATTGAATCGTTCGATTAATATCTACTTTAACATGTATACCACGATTAAAAAATGTGGGAGACTTGATTTCAACGTACGGCCTTGTGATTTGCGTGGTGTAAATTCGTTTCCAAGGTAACAAAAATACTACGTCACATGGATTACTACAATGAAGGTTGTAGCAACAGTTTATCTCCATTCATGTGTGTGAAATGACCAGATTTAGTGTGGAACATTAAATCGTCTAATAATAAATAGATTGTTTCTTGCAATTATTATTCAGGTGTAAGCATTTCGTTTCCTATATACTGTTTGTTTCAGCAAACGCTTCTGTTATAAATATGACCGTTAGTAACAAATTGTACTATTCAGAATTAGAAATATAACCTATATCATCGTTCGGTAAGTAGTAGTGTTTTAAGCATCTAAATCTAAACTGAAATCGAAACTGAAATTTGTGTCAATAATATGTTGTGCCAATTAAGTTAAATCGTAACCGTGTACGATAATTTATTTGATTAATTTTTTAAATAATTTGTGACATATTTTATGTGCAGTTAATGTATACATTTTAGTTATCTTGTTTTTCCTTTGATTCTGTGTTTCAAAATGTTAATCGATGTGTTTAACAGATGCAAAATATGCATTTTGCATTCAGAGATAATATAAATTAATTTTAGTGATGGAGGAAGATGGTGGTAAAAGAATGAGAGGCAGAACTCGTGGTAGAGCCCGTGGCAGAACGCGAGGACGAGCTAGAGGTAGATCTAAGAAACAAGTAAAGGTACATTTTTTCTGTGATATTACAAGAAATATTTGCTAATCTTGAATTCAGTAAGATATCTTGTTTAACTTCTTATTTTTTTTATAAATTAATTACTGTGTATAGTTGTGTTCATATATATATATATTTCAGGTTATCGAAAGTGATGAAGAAGATACTCCACAACAAGTAGAAGAACCTCCAACTGAAGGAGGTGGAACAGAACTAGAAGAACATGAAGCTCCACCAGCACAACAGCCACCTTTGGAACAACAGTTTGATTTGGAAGCTGATATATCACAATTGGAAGCTCCAACATTTACAACCATTAATAGAGGACCTCCTGAACCAATGCTTCGTCTAAGATGGGACCACAGGGTGAATCTCATTGGAGAGAAAGTGTTGAATCCCATGATACATTGTTGTGACAAATGTTTGAAACCAATCCTTATTTATGGACGAATGGTGAGGAATGCTTATATAATCTTTATGTTAACATGTCTCTAGAAATGGAATATTTTTATTTCAGATACCTTGCAAACATGTGTTTTGCTTATCTTGTGCTAAGAGGGAAGACAAAGTTTGCCCTCGTTGTATGGAAAAAGTTTCTAGAGTAGAACAAACTGGCTTGGGTACTGTATTTATGTGCACACATGGTGGAACTAGGTATGGAAATGCAGGTTGTAGGCGAACATATCTTAGTCAAAGAGATTTGCAGGTAATTTCACTTCATTACAGGTAGTTTTAATTTTTAAAAATCGCTATTTCTTTTCACGCGATTACATTGTACAATTTATACATAGGCTCACATAAATCATCGACATATATCAGCTCCACCGCAACAAGTACAAGGAATGCAAGTTGACCCTCCTCAATATGTGCATTCTAAATCGGAGATAGAGTCTCAGTTAACGAAAGTTTCGTCAGTTCCTATGCAAAATACTCGCATGAAATCAGTGCAATCTCATATGGTCCAACCAATAATGGGAAATGATCCTAGAGTGAATTCGATGGTCAGTCAAGGTCCAGTGGAACATAGACAACAACATAGGCCACAGGCATTAATATCAATGCAAAATTATAGTCAAAATTCTGCACCCCCACCACCGAATAACGCCCCGTTAAGAACGAATCTTATAACTGTACCCATTCAGGATACTGCGATAACGACGCACGATATACACACGCAACAAAGTCATCACTATTATCCTCCACCGCCGCAAGTTAATTACGGAGGATATAATGTACCACCTCCTGTTTCTCAAACACAACAATACTACTCACAACCACAGCATCCTGCTCAGGTATCTTACGTACCACCGCCACCACCGCAACAGCAGCAATATGTGTCTTCAACGCCGACTTCAATAAGGCCATCTCCAACAGGATACATACAAGATCCCTCATATGGTCCACCACCCCCACAACAACAAGCTCCACCACCACAGACTCAATGGTCGCAGCATCAGCAACAATTTTATAGGTAAAGGGAGTATGTACGGTCATTACAAAGGATTGTACAATATAAATTGTAATGAAGTTATCGTGGGAGCGATGTACGAAAGTTAAAAAATATGTTGTAAATAACATTTTTCTTGAAAATAAGCTGCCACTATTAGGAAATATTAATTTTGAAATATTTTATACTCTTCAAAAACTACATTCGCAACATTTCATGTTTACCATTATACAGCGCTATAGCAATAAAATTGTTTTAATCCTATGGGTAGATTTATTTATTTCCTATTCTTTGGCTTATAGTTTGAGTAAGAGAGGATTTATAATGTAGAATGAAATAATTTTGTTATGTAATATGAAAATCTTTTATGCTTATTATTTATATGAAATTAATAGAGTAAGACTATTATAAATTAAGTAATAGCATGCTAATATTTCAAATAAATATGTCTACCATGTATTGCATATTCAATACTAATTTTTATAATTTTATTCTGTATATATGGTATATGTATATATATATATATGTATAGGAAAATAGGAAATATGTATTTCTTTTAGTAGAATTTAATATTATACAGATTGTAACGATTTTTAACATATGTACAAAACTCATTATCTATAACATGTACATATATGTAATGTGTAATTATTACATTAGATTCTTATAACGTATTTAGTGAAATTAACAAGTATTCACACATTTAATCATACACACAATTTTGGCCTTTCGCTTTTTAACATTCTAGTCTCTCATATATAATATAATAAATATTAATTGACACACTAAAAACCTTATAATAAAAGTACCTAGAATTCTTTTCATAAGTATTTTTTAAGTGGAAGGCCAAAATATCAGTAACGTTCTCAAGGGACAATTTCGAATTATACACAAAAATAGTTTGTAATCTTATTCCATAATTACACATATGTTTATATATCTATCTATAATTTTCATCATTATAGTGTCTTGTTCCCTTCACATTTTACATCACGCTCTTTCATATTTACAATCTATCGATATATCAAATATTATCCACGTTGCTATACATTTATATGAACTACTTTCCATTCACCATTTTATATATATTTTTTTTAATAAAACAATTACATGTAAACTATAATAATTAATATAACAATAGTTTAAAAATATTAATAGATGGCAAAAAAAAAAAATTGCAGCATGTGTTTGTGGCACAGCAGTTGATTGTATCACTGTTTTGTGATAGAAAAGAATGTTGCTCATGAATACAATGTAAGTTAGATGTACAATGAATATGATATTACATTAATTAAATGAGTAATGTTTCAAATACCTGTACCTAAGATGCAGCTAGCAACAAGATGATGTCAACTACTTTTGTGCTACGTAAGACAAAATTAGCGAAATAAATTAAGACGCGCAATGAACATAACAAGTAGCTTACATTTTATGCATATAAGTAATATGTACGTATTAACTATGTTTTATAACTTTATTTAACTTTCTAAAAAATCTACATCATGTACTTAGGTACAGATATAAATATACCTATTGCTGAAATTAATAAAGAAAGAATTCGTTGAACTCTCTCTTAATTGTTTGTGTAAAAATAGTTAATGTAACAAAAAAAGTAAAGTATACATTGTCCTAAAATTTTTGTCAAAAATGAATTTAAAATAATCTAAAAATGTTTGTGTTTTACAATTGTCCTCTGATTTCGATATATATGTATTGTATACTCACATTTTACACTATACAGAATGTTTAATTGCGATCTTGACGGTATAAAATATTTCCTGATATATGTTAACAAAGTAATAACCTTTCCCAAATTTAAATCCATTCCTAGTAAAATTATTTTACAATATTGCACTGGAAGCCAGTCTGTTTCTGTTCACCGTTATTAATAATGTATTTTTTATCTTCCAGTTACCACTGGACTATTCAAGACGGAACAATATACTTATGCAGCACTTCAAAACCTCCAACATTTTCATTAAAAAAACTTTAATTATTTCTCATTCATTGACTTAATTACATAAATAGAGTTTTATAGTTCTTAATAACAAAGAACACGATCTTCTCCGAAAATAGCATCACAAATTAGAAAAATCAGTTTCTCTATATTTTTTGTTTTATTCAAGGATCTCCTAAAGACCATGTGTTGCACCATCGATAATATGAATGAAATTGTTTCACAAAATGTTAGTTTGATAATACCAAAGAACAAATAAACTCGATGTTTATATTTTTTAAAACTGATTCGAGGATGGATGCATGAACTGATTAAAAGCTATGAATGCCAAGGCACAGCTTGAGTATTATATTTTGTTCTTTGGATTTATCAAGAGGCATTAATAAATTAAACGTGATTTGCGACATATATATATGTGACTGACGAATTAAAGATTATAGAAATTCTACAAATACTTTTCCGCACTTTTTCCTGTTTTTGACAGATTTTTAAGATAGCTTCAGAGTCATATTTTGTTTATATGTAATTAAAAGTTACATGCCTTTTTAAATATTTTTGTGTCAATATGGTTATCGCATTACCAACATTTTCTTTAGAAGTTCCTTAACATTTCTATTATACATGTATATGAAATCAGTCTATCTGTTGTGATCACGTGTTAGTAGAGGTGTGACTGTGTATGTTTACACTAACTTGTGGAATGAGAGGTGACGCGAGTGGTTTAGGTGTAGCAGTATCGGGTATCGGAATTGAAACTGCAGGAGGTACTGGAGAATGTTTCTTAGCTCTTTCCTGTTGCCATGGCTTTGCATGATCCTTGCTTAACCTTTCACTTAAAGCTTTTAATGCTATTTGCCTGAAAATTATCATTGCTTGTAATATATAGATATTATTTGTATAAAAATTAATGTTTGAACCATGGGTAAAATTGATTGTTTTTGATTTGACTGTACTATAAATGTATAATTTTTTATTATTTAATTGTAAAAAAAGAACAAACCTCCTTCTCTCACTGTCGTGTGGATCAATACCAGGCAGGTTTATAACAAGACCAGGAGGAGCATTGGACATATCAAATCTTCTGACTACTTTTTTACAAATTCCAACTCGTACAAAAAATCCATGTACTGTGTTACTTACAACTGCTATTGGTGGTTGCAAAACGTTTGGAAAGAAACTATAAACATGTTTATTTGTGTTATGAGATAGACAATTTTCTATTTGGTTTGCCTTTCATAATAGCACTATGTGTATATGTGTATATATATATATATATATATATATGATTATGTGATACCTTGCAAATGTAAAGTTATCTGCCATATCACCACGAGTGCCATTATTATGTTTTTGATAGAATCTAAGATATATCCATGAAATTAATAAACCGCTAAGGAACATAGTTGGATGAGTACCTTCCAACAATCCAAAAAGCCATAATATTACTCCCATAATCCATACCATTAATGGTATATTTCTATTTGTAATTTTTCCAATTGGAGTTTTTACTAAAATATGATCTGGCATTATTTGTTTTACAGCTACTGCGACACCTATGAACAAAGACAAATAATATTTCCATCAAGTAATCACTGTACAATTGTCCAACGTAAACAACTGTTCTTTAATTAAGGAAACTGTTGTGTAAGTTCTATGTAGATAAAGTATGTTATACTGTTGTAGGACGTGCATGATCACAACAAAACCTATTTTGTGTAGACAGAAATAGCATACCTGCAATATATCCGGTTAATCCGTGAATGTGTATGTCGAACAATAGATCCGGATCATTGGTGCACATGTAAAGAAACAAGTAAAATAAGGCTGACAATACAGCGACGCCGAAATTAACGATAGCAAAGAAAGTCATCATTTCCATTGCTCCCCACAGGGGTTCGATCAGTTTGCCGCACAGTCCTACCGTCACGATATCCACGCATACTTCCCAGAAATGTATCTCGAGGAAACAAAACGTAAATGCTGTCCAGATCCAAAACACGGGAGGCAGTAGGTAACCTGGTGTCACGCTCAAAAGACGTATCGCTTCCGTAGAGAAGGAAAGACAATAAGAAAATAAGACTACTATGCATATAAATTTCACACTGGTGCTTGTGTTTCCTAAAAGGGCAGCAAATTGTTGCCTCAGATAGGGGATATTTCTACCCAGGCCCTTTATTGCTGCCATTTCTACCAAGCAGCTCTCTTAACCTCTTTAAATCAGAGAGCCACTTGCGCTATAACTTGACGTTTGCTGCAAGTGTATCGTACACATTGACTTCCTTCTTCCCATGTTTACCAATGTAGTGCGAATTACGATTTCTCTGTGTTTGGTAAATATAAAAAAGAAGGTAAAAAGAAATACACGTATATTTTTTTCAATTTTATTGATAAAGGTAATCGTTTGTCTTTTCGTATTCACAGTGCAATATATCAAATGGTTTTAGTATAGCGATAATACATATTTTCTATTGTTTTGCCTTAGATTTACTACTTGAATATATTATCCAAAATCTAAATATTATTTTATCGTATGCGTACGTGTCTGTGTTTTGTTTTTCTTTGATCAATCATCAATGTTCGACGTTTTTACATTTTTCGGAAAATCCGTATAAATTGTTTCATTTTTTTAACCAAAGAAGTTTATAACTATAAAGTTTGGCAGTGATTAAATGTGTAAAATTCATTGTGTTCTACATGAGTATTCCACGTACATTTACAAATGTTGAAACATACGTGATATGGGTAATTGAACAAAGGATATTACTTATTGTGTAAATTGTTCAAATTAAGTAAAATAGAAATTCCTGTGGCACGTGTTTTCAAATACTACATGAACTAAATAACGTTGCTTAATAAATGCCTGGAGTTTGTCCGCGTTGTAATCGCGAGGTTTACTTCGCAGAGGAGAAATTGGCTCTTGGAAAAGTCTGGCATACATTCTGTTTTTCTTGCCGTTAGTATCGTAAATTTCTATTAAAATATTAATTTATGTTAATTCGATTTCCTCTTGTAATGTTTCCTTTCATTATTCAATTAAGAGCTGTTTAAATTCTAACGTTGAATACTCAATAGGTAACTGTAGAAAATTACTCGATAGTTGTAACGTGGTGACGCATCTCGGTGAATTGTTTTGCAAGAATTGTTACGTTCGTTTGTCTTTGTCATCTACAAATCATGCGATCAAAAGAATACCACGCGTGCCTGCAACCCTAACATTTTCGGCCAAAGAATCATTAAATTACTACTGCCGTGACGCAGATACTTCGATCGATAACGCGTCGTTAAATAGAAATCAACATTACCAATCCGGCAAGTGTAGACTTCGCGGTGGAGGTAGCGAAGCCGAGGAGACAAACAATTATCTCGAGGAAGGAAAAAAACAGTCGTTAGAAAACGAGTGTGCAAATCTGGGTATTGTCGATTCGATGACAACAATCTGTGATCCTTCACCAAGTCCAACCGCAGTGACTACATGGTACAATCGGCAACATTCTACGTTTCGCAGGTTTAAATTTATTCTCGATATATATTTGCTTCTTTGTGATTCCGTACTAAGTTTTCACGAAAGAACGTCAAAGTTTTGATTAGAATATCGAATCGGAAACGTTATGTTAATAATGCTCGTATTAAAATAGTACATTGCCTCTGGACACCCAGAAGAATAACACTGTCGTGAAAGATTGCCACTTTGAAGTGCAGCAACAAGAAACCGATGAGGTTGAGCCAACGACTTCGTTTAGTAATAATGAAGTCAACATTACAGAGGCTCAATTAAGGTATATTAAAGTTTCTGAATTTTGCGTATCCCCATTCTTCCAGATTTTTGTAAACAATATCTGAAGAAATGTTTAGCCATAGGCGCAAAAATATTTGGATATATTAGGCTAGCATTTACGTTCGATTTGTATTTACCGCTTTTGACCGGAAACAGTATCTGTCGGTAAGATGTCGGTAGTTTGAAATTCTTCTCTATAGTTAAAATTTTTATCCAATTACTATGTTACACTATTAACTATGTTACTTCTATTTTCACAACGAATGTTTGGTGCAACGATAATTGGTCAAAGTAAAATTTTTTAAGCGTAGATATTTCCAGCACAGACAAAACTCAAGTGACATCTAGCAACTGGAATAATAAAATTAACAAATACGATCCCGTATTCGAATTTAGCGCCAATAGCGTCAATATTCCGTCAAGACGAAAATTTGCGTATCCGCTGGTACCACCGCCTCGCAATCCCCTGCCTTCCCGAAGACGAGTTTCGTTCCACGACGTCGTCTTCGGGGACACGCACGGAAACAACCAGAATTGTATTATGAAAATGCAGGATGCTCATCGTTGGCCCTGTTACAGTAACGATAGTAGAAAGGAATGTAACAGTTCTTACGACATTTGGCAAGCGGACGATACGGTTGGTAAAAACGACGGCGGATACGAAAATGTCGATATAAATCGTACCAAGGATAGTGGCAGAATGCATTTTGGAAAAAGCATGTCAGACTGTGGCGAAGAAGAGACGTTAACTAAATGCAATGAGATCGAGAAAAATCGTGGCCAAGATTATTGCGTCGAAGGTAATTCAGAGTTGCGCGCGTGCAGAATAATGAATGAGAAAGATGATGCATCGTCGAAAGAAGACACGATCACGTACGGTCATCAAAGTGGTCCGAGTTCATCGAACGAGTTTGACAACAACGAGCGTATGCGAGGAGGATGCGGTGGATCGTGCGGACCTCGTCTTAAACTTCCGTGTGGAGCAGTTAAAGTCGCTGAAGTCACTTGCCACTGTAGAAGTATGAATTATATAATTTTATAGATAGTTGATAAAATAGTTGATAAAAGCAAGCTGTTGATGAGGAAAAACGTTTCGTATGTTACAGAAGAACCAGATCCATGTCGCACTGTTACGGCATCCTGTGTAACCTGTTCGTTACCGTGTGCCGAAAGGCGTGGCTGCTGTCCACCGGCGAACGAACGACCAATTTGCAAGAAACCGATTATTAAATGTCGTCAACCGTGCACTGCGGAGCCTCAAGGTTGTGGCGGAGGTGGATGTTGCGGTGGCGGATGTCGTGGTGGTTGCGGAAAACCTGGACAAACGTGTTTACCCGCAAAATCTTGCACGGCACCGCCTTGCCGGCCGTGTTCACCATGTTCTCCACCACGACCATGTCCTCCGCAAGTAATTTGTTGTTGCGGTCGAAAATGTGGAAATTGCTGCGGAGCTGGTGCTTGTAGCTCGTGTTGCTGTAGGTAAGAGAGCCTTAATATTGTTCTCTTGCACTGCTGTTACATTAGTGATTGTCGGTTTACACAGGAGATTTTAAATTTATGATTTTAATCATAATTGATTACGATTAAATTGATTAATTAAACGCTTGTTGGATGTAAAATTCTTTTAAAATTGAGAATAAAATTAAACGAGATGAATATTAATATTACAGAGGGATTTTTACGGATGTTTGCAGGCCCAAAAGCCCTGTGTGTCGAGTGGGTAGAGCTAGAAGGTGTTGCAGTACCGATAGAGCAGATCCCATTGATTCTGGATGTTGCCGACCGAGGTCTGGTTGTGAATGTTTGGGCGGCGGTCTCGATTGCCAGCGCTGCGGTCGTAAAGTATATCAAGCCGAAATGCAGGTACTTTATAATATTATTTGAACAATTAATAACATTCTGTCGATCGATATTGAACCACAGTGAACAGTGTCAAATTCCGTTCAAGATTGTATCCGGCATGCCTTTTCACAACATATGCTTCAGTTGCTATTGCTGCAGGAAACCTTTAGAACCACTAACCTACCAAGAAAATTGCGGGGAAATTTATTGCAAACGTTAGTGTGCTTCGAATTTTACAATCTCATCCATTAATTATTAGCATTATCGCTTAACAAGATCATGCAAATGTTACATTTCAACTTTATTTCCGTCATTTAGAATGTTACGTTCGAAACTTCGGACCACAGGGATACGGATACGGTGTGGGACCAGGTGCATTACAGACTCCCATGTGAAGTCATTACGCGAAGTTAATTAAACTTATTACCTCGACGTTATCAATAGGTAACTTATAAAAATCATAATCTAACAGTTTGGTCAGAAGTGTGCTCGCTCGAGAAGTCGACGAAATAATATCGAGGGGTTGGGAACACGCGATGTCGAATAAAAATGTATTAAAAGCAATGAAGTACGATATAGTGTTAAACTTAAAGGCGTACGGGGTTTCGCGTAGTTATTTCAAGAGTAATACGAGTGCGTTCTGAGATTTAGATGAATAAAGTAAGACAACGCGAATGGTTATTCCTCCGTGGAAAATACAGAACACACGAGAAATATCGTAGACTTTGCGAATCGAGGAAGGAAAAGAAATAAGATGACTTGACGGGTAGTTTTATTGGTAAAAATAAAGATAGGAAGAATAGGAGAAATATAGTTGGGTTCTGCAAAAGTACGGGGAATGAAGCGAGAGGTAAAGGTACGAGGGAAAGGAGAGAGAGGAAAGGGGAAAGAGAATGGAAAAGAGAAAGGAAGAGAGAAAAAGACGAAAGGAAGAAAGAGCGAGTAGTTGGTTTATTGAGTCTCTCCTCTTAGTGGATTGCGGAACGCGGAACGTACGCGGCACTGCTGGCTAGAGGGGCGTTTATATAGCTTTCAAGCGCAGGAGCTTAATCTAATTTCAAATATAAATCTGTTCTCTCCCCGTTTTCCCTCTCTTTCTCTTTCCGCCTTCGTTTCCTTCCTTCGACCTACCCCCATCCATATAGCAGCCGTGCTCGTTCGCTTATATTATCCAGCCGGCTACGAATAATCTCTTTCACTCTACCTATTAACGTTACGAGACACGCCGATTTACTTGACTTTTGCGAATTATTAGCGAGAAAGTAGAACACGGCTCGTCTACTACGATAAGCCAATGCACACGTATTTATGAAAGCAAGAATACAGAAATACGTGTACCAGCCGTGAGGAATGAAACGGTTGTGGAAAAAAATCGACTATTTTTTGCGCGAGAGGAAGTTTCAATTTTTTCTGAAAATTGCTGAAAACTGGCTTGTCCACAATGGCAAAATGCAAAAGTGTTTCCATGCGGAATCGCGGAAGGGTATACAGTATACAGAGAACCGAGTATTTTCGAGATGTAAAGAAAAATTCGCCTAAGGCTGGAATTTTTTTGATACACGATGCAGTAACGTGGATGCACCTGCGGTCAGGAAATCGAGAAAATATCTCCTCGGTTCGGCGATCGGTTCACTCAGTCTTTTGCGCGCGCCGGTTACTCCGAACGGTATGAAAATCAATTATTTCGTTAATTCGTGCGTTACATTGGCTGTCACGGAACCATCACTGTGAACGACAGCGGCCCAAGGCACTATTTTTCAATTCCCAATGTCACCCTACCTTTTCGAACGTATTTCCGTCTGATATGTCCGCGCCATTTTGCGGTCTTATCTCTTCAGTCGACTTAAAGTATGTTCCGTTCGCCGCGAACGATTACCGACAATTAAGCACGACAATTATGGCGAAATCGTTGAAGATGCACAGAAATATCTCGCTACGTTTGATTTTCAAAATATTTTTCATTAAATTAATTAAGTTAATCAAGTTGAAGAAAGGGGAAAGAATGTTTAATACTTAATACGAATCTTTCAAAGTAGCAAGTAGGTATAGATGGTTTTATAAGTATCAACTGTAAAAATAATAGTTTGTGTAGTTTAAAGTTTTTCTAAATCCGAAATATTTTGGGTTTTGTGTTTAGTTGTTATCTGGACGTATCCAGCGAATTTTGAGAGCAATATAGGAGAGCGAACGCGACAATCGAGGGTAGTATCCCATGACGTGGATGTCATGTGAAATTCTGGTACGTTAAAATTAATATCTCCCATTTGTCAATGGTCGATACGTTTTCGTTGTACAATGAAAACTGACTAAAAAGGGGAGCGTACACAAATGTCACACCCCAAAATGTTCCCTAAACATTGTCACAACACAGCTAGGTAACTGGGAAGGTTATTCATCGAAGTCACATTAAGAGGAATTGTACTTGTAGCACGTTATAAATTGGTTACTTAACGGGCAACAATCTTTCGCCAGTTTCTCTAACCAACACCGAGCATCAATTTCTCACTTGGTGGTGACCAACACAAATGGAATAATTCACACAAACGGTGCAATGAAACACTTTTTCTTCCAATGTAAAATAATAAGAAATAAAAAATGTCTTGCGAATAATTTTCCGAAAAAAATTATATGAAAACCATGTTAACGAGTAAGACGCTTTGTTATATGAAAAATGAATAATTGCTTTCAGGGCATGGACGGTAACAGTGATTTAATCCTGCGTATCTAATTGGTGGACATGTGGACGTGACCGTGGAGAATCCCCCGCACGCGTTTCAAATGGATTGCAGTTTATTCAGTATGCTGATTCGGAAAGGGTTCGAAACCATACTCTCGACCACGTAAGTTCTTAGCAATAATCGCTCATAAATACTAGACCGTCGTAGAAGTGTTTGCCACATCCAATGAATTTGCATTCAAACGAATACCTTAGTTACTACTCTCCGTGTTCTGTTCATTGGCTTTAACAAAAGGCGAGAACTATAACGAAGTTCATTACATTCATTGTGCTCGTAAAGAGTGGACAACGGAGAGCTAAAGAAATTTCATCAGGCATTTTAATCAGATAGATATTAAAAATATTCAAATTGAACATATGACACAAAGAGAAATCGTACCAAATCACAGGTATTTAAGAAACGAGTCGAAGACGCAAGATAAGTAATGAAAACGTTAACAATAATAACGACAGATTCGACAAGGGTTTCCGCAATGGACGAAAGTTAGCCAGGCCGCGAGTGTGTAGCGTACACATTTAATTTGCATCGTATAAATCGTGTTTCCGGTCGAGCACGCAACGCAAACACGCGTTACGTTTACGCCCTCGGTCCCTCACCGCGTTTTCGATCCACCATTTGGGAGGAACAGAGAGAAAAGTAACGTTGCAGAGACGCGAACGCGCTTTTGCATGCTGCCACGTATTGTAGCCCCGGTAATTTATGATTCGATAAATAAATCAGCCACGTTTTATCCGTTTTCCATCTCTTTTCATCTCTTTCAACCCCTGGCGCCGATTCGTGTGCATACTTGTAAGATGATTTTGGGGGTTACGCCTAGTCTACCGTCCGTGGACCTTCCTGGGGAAGTCACCCCTTTTTTCCTTCCTCTGGCCCCCACCCAAACACTTCACATGGTCACGTTGTACCTGTGGAAATCTGTGGCTAAATATTCACGAGAGGTTGTACCGAACGTTTATTATGAAACAGTAGCTACTGTTATAAGTTGAAGTTTAGTTTCTTTACAAGTTTGTTTATTTCATGTAAGAAAAAGGGAAAGGATAGAGGAATTTGTAGAATTCTTCTCCATCAGCTTTATTTCACATATGGAAGTAGATTTTAATAAATCAGAAGTTCTTTGAAATAGAATATGTAGCGACGTACATCATAATTTAAGAAATATGACACATTTTTCAAAATGTTTAATGTATAGAGTGACGCATAAACAGGCTGCTCTTATGTTTCATGATTGTCCATTGCTCACCGATCATGAATATTCATACCATTATACATTTGTTTATCGCTCTATACACCTGTTCACTGTGACATACCTGATATACCTATGCAAATGTTAACAAAACACACTCATTTTCGAGTCATCGGCAGTTGGAATGTTATTCGATAAACGTTCTTTCATTCCCATTTGGAATCGGTACAACGATATGAACAGCGCCTATGTTTCCATGACACGAATTGTTATTAATACATACCAGACTTAATACTAGACTGCCAATGTTAGACGTAATTAATTAATCAGCTGGAACACGGTGCGTATGCCTGGACTGACAGGCAATTGTGGCAAAGAAGTGATCAAAGGTATGCGTTGCTCTTACAGGGGAACGGTTAATCTCAGTTTAGAGAGAAATCCAATCGTAAGGTGTATTCGACGGGTAATTTCTAAAGAGGCGTTTGTCGAATTAATTAATATCGTGGAGATAAAGCCGTGCGCATGCTCGTCAAACAGTGAAAGGTTTACTCTTATCGTTATTACGTACTACCAATAAGTGAATCATTCTTTTCTGCTATTTCTTTTGATATTTTTTACAACTAAAAGCCCAACGAAAGGTACCATTTAAAAATTTGTTCAATTCTAATCTCTCTATAATAAAAGTCTCTGGTAGATTTCACACGACGAGGTCCGCTCAAGACCGATCCGATTTTGATACCTGCGTTATACTCTGATCGATCTCTCGCGAAGGAGAAATAAATAGGAGAGTAAAACGCGGTCCAAAATTTACGAGCGGCCCTGGATGTGTTATGGCTCCCGGTGCGGAATCAGACCGATTTCCCTTGGCGTTTTTATTATTTTCTGATAGCATGTTTACGAGGAACGATGAATGGAAGCGTACTTTATGGGACAAGTATGGGTTTTAGATTAGGTATAGGTGATGCTTTTGGAAAATATATATACGCAACCATTTGTGGGCCCAGAGATCATGTGTACGCTTTAACTGCCAATTTGCGGCAACTGATCGCTTTTTCGTGAACCATAGAGAACATAATTCCTGCACGAAAAGATTAAATGTCCTGTTAATTTACTTTTTATAGACTTTGCACAAAATACTTTAGACGTTCAATTTAAAACAGCGTTTAACTACAATTATATGTTATTATTGACTTCAATTTTCACGTCATTTATAATGCTGGTGTAATAATTGAATTATAATGTTAACTGAATCGAGAAGAAATTGAAAAATTATTGCATGAAGCATGAAGGCACGAAAGAGGATTAATCGAATTATTTAAGTACAGTCGTTTCGTAGTTTCAACCGATCGGCAGTATTTATTACTCAATTAAAAACCGGTATATCAATTAACCGGCTACACGTGCAATTCTTTTCCATCTATCTGTTTTCGAACGCGCATGGATCTAGGAAAAAATATTGTTACAAGTTATTAGCCGATCGGTTTTTGAAAAAACAGGGAACAACTCGCAACCAGTAGCCCATACGCTGTATTGGTCCCCGAGTGAGAGAAAGAGACAAGCAGGGGGAAAGAGAGAGAAGAGAGGCAGAGGAAGGAAAAAAAGGGGTTGGAACGTCGAGGTGGGAAGGGGAGAGGGAAGAAAGAGAAACAAAATAAAATCAGAACGGTGTCATATGCGCCTGCTTGCATGATAAATGTAGCGATTTAAAATCGAAATTTCTCTTTTCGTGTGCACAAGCCCCGACGTTTGACTAATGGTCCCGCATTAACTATTGGAGCATTATAGAACGGCACGTTGAAATTTTGAAAAATACATTCGCCCCGACAAGAGATTAATATTTTGTAGCTTTATCTATGCTTCGCTGGGCCGAGTTCTACAGCCTCGTGTCGGCCGCGTTAATGATAATGATCGCGGGCATCCATCCAACGTTTTTCTCGCCCCTCTAGTATCCGAAATTTTCACCGAGGAAAACAACCTAATTATGGCCACCGGCAAGAAACGGAGTAAGTTTCTTGGACTAGATTGAAATGCGATAATTGTACCTCGTGAACGTGCTCGAAGCATTGGACTTGATACTCTAATATTGATTGGCCGACTGAGCAGCTTTCATTAAACCAATTTAAATTTAATCTGAGGTTAAATTGAACTGACTTATATTATTAATAAATAGCATTGAGATCGATATCCATTAATTATGAAAACACGTTGATACAGACTGTAATTTAACATCGCAACCTAAGACCGAACGTCAATCTTAATTTTATTTAATAGTTGTCTCATAAAAGCGATTATTTTAATATTTCGATTCGAAATTAAAGTACATTGAATTCGTTGTTGTTTCACGCAGGACACGATGAATTAAAAAAGGACTAAGAGAATGTACGACATATCGTGCAATACAAAACACATTACACGTTGACGAAAGGTAGCAACCCTTTTCGGATGCTCGAGTCCTATTCGAGCCTCCCTCGAGTAAAGGAGAGTATCGAAATGAGACCACCCGTACGAAAACGAGACCGGGTTGACACCTAGGGCACCTAACCACCCTGTCTATTGTGCGTGGATAGGGGTGGGTTTGCCCGATGGACTGTGCTTTACCGAGCGTAAAATATCCCCATTCTTTAACCCGTAATGGTTGCCGCGTTCTGCGAGGCATCACTCCTTTATACCAAACAAAGTACGGCAGGACCGTGAAAGTTGAGCTACGGGTGATTCGAAGGCGAAACGAAGGATATTCCGTGCTCAAGATGGATCACCGCGAGGATCAAAGTTTCAAAGTTGCACGCTTCGATTGAACATATTCTTCCGGTTAAGTAATTTTCTGTATTTTCGGAATACAAAATTGTGACGACAGGCGCGAATCGTTCTACGAACAACGAGAATTTTGAATATTATCGGTCGAAATATGTTCTTGGCTGCAGTAACGTATAGAATCAGGGTAGACGCTTTTAATTGAAACACGAAACACGAAGACGAACATCGAGCGTGGCCGATATTAACTTCTGCCTCTCAATAAAAGGATCGCCATCGAGGATAAAGTGGAGGTGGGTGAGAAATTAAAAAAGACTGAAAGACAGCCGCGCGGATAACGGCAACGAGGTGAAGATACTGAATTCTTTTTCGACGAATATTAAAACGAAAGTGAAACAGAAGTTTCCACTATATCTGCCGATGAGAATCGTGGCGGCAGGTTGGGTGGCGGCTGAAAAGGAATGGGGGAACGGGGCAGATGGAGGCAGAACGAAGTACGGATGGAGCCCCCGTGACAGAATGATAATAATCCCTTGAGCGTTTTCTTTCATTTCCCTTTATTATCATATTATTAAAAAATCCCCGTGAAATGTTATTAAAATCGTTTAAACGTCGCGTGCCACGGGCCGGCCGCCATTGTCCTTTAATTTAATAATATTAAGCGCGAACTTTCTGCGAGGGGTTGAAAACGTGGGATGGGCGCACACCCTCTCGCCCCGATCACGATACGCTGGCCGATCTTCCTAACGCACCGAGACCCGCCGCCCTATTATTCCTTTTATTTTTTTGTTATCGACCATTACGCCATTTATCTTCTACCAAGCCGCAACACCACGAGACACGGGGAGGCGATTTAAAGAACGACGAACGATGAATTTAGTGTTTCAGGATTCGAGCGTCGAACAAATTTATTCGATTTAAAGTCAAATTTGCTGTGCAGGATGATGCATTAAATAAAGAAAGATGGAGATATGAAAAAAATTGATTTGCATTTACGTCACTGTTCGCTGAATGCTCAGAGAAATTTCTTGCGAACAGGCAATGAATTTCGAGGTCGAATCAGAAATCACTACCAAAGGCTGTCGCAAAATGTCAGTAAACCAGGTGCACGCTGAGTCGTTTACAAAACTGTCGATCGAACGGGCTCCATTGCAAGAACCTCGAAGAATGCTGGCAGCGTGGCGGCGACGAAGTAGAACGAATCAACGTCATTAGCGGCGACCGATTTGTATGCGATGGATGCGCATCGAGGCGCAACGAGTCAGGCCAGTTGCACATTCATCCCAAATCTAATGACAAATAGATCCCGCCTTTCGAAGAATGTCGACGTCTACAGAAGGCTTGTTTTGCATACATAGAAAGCACCGCTATTAAACTCGTATTACCTTTCGGATCTGAATGAAGACAGTTCTACGTGTCTCACTACGGAAAATGTTCATATCTACGTGTTATATTTTTAAAAGGAAATTCCCATAAAAATTCAAATAATTATAATTCTTTTAAACTCGTACACTTTGGATCTTTTCGTAATCACATTTCTGCAAAAAAAGTGGAATATGACGGAATTATGGAAACTGCGAAGAAAGAGGTTGAAAGAGTTAAATGCACATGGAAGGAGGCGCAGAAAAAAGGAAAAGTATCAGAAAAATCAGGTTTGTACGTCGAAAAGAGAAGCTGCGGTGGTGTGCGGCTAAATGGCCAAGGAAAGAACGGAAATGTTTCGGGTAGAATGGACTGACGCAACGAAACGAAAGTGGATGACAGATCGTCTCTCTGTTCCGCGAATAGGCATGCGATGATGGATTATGGAGAAGCGACCTACGCCGTTGATTCGTACCTATAGACACATCGCACCTTTTCGTCCATTCTCTCTGCTGACATTTCTGCAATTGTCCTGAATGGGGTGCTCGGTTTTTCCATGCCTCTGCCTTTAAATGCTTCGCAAATCATCGCCCAATTTTATGGGAAGTTCTTTCTCTATATAACTTTCTTCGCTAATCTGAATTCATTCGAATTTTTATCTCCTTTAAGATGATTATTTTTATCATTTTTACGATACGAGCGTGATATAAATTTTTGTTCATTTTCAATTGATTACACACGGACAGAGCTGTACGTTGTTTCTGAGATGTTTAAGGGTACAGTCACGAGCAGGAGGTACGCGAGCGTAGAATAGTCGACGATCGGGAAGAAATAATAAACGATTGTGAAATCGACAAGTCACGTCCCGTCGAACGATCCACGATCACTTTCACAGCGTGATCCTCCCGATCTCCGGATGAATCGAAGGGCCCATCGCGTGTAAGGGGTGCGTGCCTTCGATAAAGGGACGTTATTTTATGCCTCTCTATCCATTCCACTCTGTCTATACCTCTCTCCCTGGAGCCCAACAATTAGTCGCCTGCTTATGTCCGTGATTAATGGACATGTACGAGTGCAGCAGGCGTGTTCCAATAGCGAACGATGAAGAAGAGAGGAAGAGAGACGGAGAGGGTTGATCAAGGAGGAGAAAACGCGATGGAGTTAGTTGCGAGTGGTGATAATATTCTATTGGATGCTATTATATTCATCACGGCAATGTGTGTGGTTCTTGCGCGATCGCAACACTTTTTTCACGCCCATTTGTTTCTTCAATTCGTTTTATTTATTATTTATCGTTGCCATCCTTTAAGATTATTGTACACCGGAAGATCGTTCTTAAAAAATGTCGAGTTTTACGAGTGGTAGCGATTTTATGAAATTCTTTTATAACAGACCTCTTGTTGAATTCTCCTATTCACGATCAGATCGGAAACGTTTCGACAGCAAGCAACATCCGCGATGGTTTTTTTGATATTTGTTGTATAAGTTTGGAGACAAGTGGGAATCAGTGGAAAGGCAAACACACGTCTGCATGCATATGTACGAGACGAGCAAACTAACCAGCCAGCCAGCCGGTTCGTCACGACCACAAAGAGCATGTCACAAGCTCTGACACTATTACTATTCTAAGCAAACACGTTGTAAGCAGTCTCTTTTTTTTTCTCTTTCTCTCCTCCTCGCGGTTGGCTCTCGTGCATTTACACAGCAGACACGCATGTAAGGATAATATTTTGAATGCATAATGAACGGTGCATCGCGAGCTGGCATCGGAAACCGTGTAAAAAGCTCGGGCAAGAACGAGTATCTGCGCGAGGATTCAGTTGGTTCGTGTACCGCGAATATATCCCTCTGCCTCCCATTTTTCCACTCTCTAGTTTTCTTTCAGACGTGAAATAAATTACCTCGAACGAAAGTACAGTTTTGTTACGCGAAATGGAGTAACGAACGCGAAGTCGTTCAAGCAAATTTGACCATTTCGGTAGAATTTCGAGTAACAGACACGCTGTTAAATCGTACTGTCGACTAATAATATCGAGCAACTTGTTTCGTTCTGCCTATAATATTTTCGACAGTGAACGCGTTTGAGTAAAGTTCGCATTGAGAGTCGTATAAACTGAAAATTGCTTTTCATCCATATGTGTTCACCGGCTCTCCGTGGTAGAATAGCAATTAATTCTATACCGGCGAAAATGAAGCTTGAAATCAACAAGAGGCGAAAGATATTACGAAATAAATTAGAAACAATAACGAATAATTCGCAATAACGCGCTGCAACCATCGTAAAGCTGCATTTTAGATTTATTGAAGACATTTATTTTCTAATAATTGCCCATAAGTAATGCGAATTTCTTTGCCATCGAAAGGGATCGGAAATTTTTGTTCTAAAATGATTTTCAATATTTCAGGGGAAATCGAGTTTATCTTCGCCCGAAATATAAGTTCGTCGAAGAACGTAAATCACACGGAGCAGACAACTCTATGACAGCTACTTAAAGCTTGCGGTTTCCCATAGGACTATTTGGCCAGATTAGCCCCGGTAAGTGTCTTCTAATCCTGTTAAAATGTTTGCCAACAGGGAGGCTTGGGAGCACATTCGAATTGTGCTCCTCTTACTATCCGATCTACACGATGTTCGTTTATATTTGCGCAGCTTGGTCAAACATTGGAGTGTGCCTTTTAGTAACCCCGACGCCTCTGGCAAAAAGAGGGCACCGCGTTATGGGGATTATATTAAACGTGCGTTCGATGGAATCTATTGTGATCAAGCATTTTCTCGATGATCAACAATTTTAAGTGTAAAAATATTTTCTAAATAATTTCGAAACGTCCGTTTCCTGTTCCAAATAATTATTATTGGGGTATTACTATATCAATGCTATCAATTACATTTTTTAGTATATCTTTTCTATTTCGAAGAAATGAAATAGGATAAAGGTTGTAGGACAATAAAATTAGTTACCAGTAAATAACCTAACGCGTGTACAGGAAAAAACATTCGTAATATTTGGGGATGCTTTCCGGAGATCTATGTATAATCCATTTTCCTTTTTTTCCCCGGTAGACAGAAATACTGGGGAGATTAGGCGTTAATTTATACATCAATTTATACGTCATAAAGCGCGAGAATGTGCGCACGACAGACGTAACAACGAGTGATGTGTCATAATAAAATTCTCGACTTGGTGTCAGGGCGTAAGGCTACTGGCCATTATGCCGATTCTATTATATGCTACATTATTGTCGGTCACCCTGAAGAAAATGACTGATGACAGGAGACTTTCGTACAATGCTGAATGGACGTTGGCAAACGTCCGTGTGTCGATCTTTCGTTCGAGAATCATCGTAGGACAGAAACGGAGAGAAAAAAGGGAGAAAGAGAGGGATGGGCAAAAAAAAAAACTACAGGAGCCGTTTCGACCGGTGTGAAAGAAGAATCGAAAAGGGGAAAAGGCAGAAGTGGGCGGCATAATTCGATCGTTTCCTAAAAATGTGGAAAAAAACTCAGGGGTTACAAACATGGAGAATACGGGAGGTCGGGCTTTTTTACCGACTTTTTTCTGATTTCCTTTTTTTTTCTTCTCGTTTTTAGGAAAATGGGGTAAAAGTTGCTCACACCCAGTCGAGCTCATTGTCGATGACCTGACTCTACTGCCATTATTAGCCGGTCTATCCTATGTATGTACGTTCAGCATCCCGCAAATGTACCGGACTAACCGCCTTCTGTTACAAATGGCCTAACTATTGAAAGTAAGTCAACAGAGTAGTCGAACGAAAAACGTCTAACTGTATATTATTATAATTGTAATGGATCGTGATTTTCTTTTATTTTTTAATTCTGTGGATACATTGATGAGTTTATTGCCGGTAGTTAATTAATTACATTAGTAATATTGAATATTCAACAAGTGAATGTTCAATGAATGATTAAATGGTGAGAGATGGATGATCCATCGAAGTTCTATAACAAAATAAAAAAATAATACCTTAGGTGCCATCTAGTCAAATGTATCCCGAATATTTTTCGCACTTTCCATTCAAACCAGCCAGAAAGAACACCGCGTGCACCATTCAGAAAAGCGAACAAACCTTCAAATTTTCTGTCGTAGGTGTGCCGAACAGAACGCGGCCATTAATACACCACTGTTGTGAGAGGAGCCCGGGAAGGCTGGAGAAAGGGAAGGTGGTGGCGTCTGCTCGGAGAAGAGGCGACGAGAAGAGGGTCGTCGGTGCACGGTCGAGAGGGTGAGTACCAAAAGAGGATGAGAGTGAGAGAGGGGTGTGTCTCAACGCCTGGCCGCGACATCACCAATTAGTCACCGACGCTTAAAAACAACGGGGGCGCTCCACCTACCTTGCTAGCGTGCGAGACTGCATCCGCGAGGAGCCGCGTTTTATCGCGGCCCAATGGATTTACTTATATACTTGCATATCGGCCGTGTGCACCCCTTTGTCGCTCAGCTTTTGTCTCTTTATCGGAGTACCTAATCAACTGTCGTATACGACCGGGGATATCGTCTAATTGGATGATATTGCAGCGGATATTCAGTTGAATTCGATGTCACGTGAAAATTGGGGTAGAAGCTTTTAGAAAGTTTTCCGACTATCGAGACTTCTCGAACGAACGGAATTTCAAATTCCATCCCCTGTGTCCATATTATTAGAAAACAGACGCGTACGAGAATATGATAAGGCACTATCGAGAATGGAAATAGAAATCGGTCAGAAAAATTGTAGACATTGTTGAAACTCGTTTACCGTCTGGACATGAATATGCCTCTAGTATCCAGGTCCGAGCTGTAGATAAGGGTGAAGAAGTGAAGTGAATACAACAAGGGGGTGCCGTAGTCAGGGGTCTTGTGTGTAGCATAGCAGCTGCTATTGACACCTCGATACCCTGACTCAAATGGAACCAACCAACTCGCGTTGCACGGCATAGCTTTGCTGTATAAGGTCCAAGGCTGCTTCTGTGTCCATACCTTTCTACCCTGTGTACGCTTGCAGCGTCACCACTTGTGTATACAGGCACAATATACTGGCGATGCAACAGACGATGCAATTGAGCAAACTCTCCGGACAGTCATCTACGCTCAAAAGAACGAAATTTACCGCGAACATGAAATATTTTAACGTTAAGCATTTAAAATGATTTTATTATTACGGACATCTAACCAAATGAACTGCCCGAGTCTTGCATTTTTCGCAGGAAGGAAATCTGATTACTTTCGATTTAAAATTTTTCGAGACGTATGAGTTCGAAACCCTCCCCTCAGAAATATAAACGTTAAATATGTGTTCCATTGAGTTCGACTGCTAGAGTCACGCGTAGCGCAAACGTACAGTAGGCACCAGATTACAATACTGTATCGCAGATGTGCAGCCCGTATTAACAAGCAATTACATCGTTCCCAGTTACATTAATTATCCACAACGAAAGGGCCGTCGCTCGTCGCGAAGAATAGCTACCTCTTTGTCCATGATCCGCTCGATTGAACGATTAAGGTCCCCGGTGTTCTTCAGGGTAGTCGCAATAAACAGTCCGCGCTTTTCGTTTTTATCCCTCCGGCATAATTCCGTAATTAAAACCGGAAGCGCAGGACGAATCTGGAGCGGTCGTATTTCGGATCTCTTTCGCGGATTTACATAACTTGCTCCGGTGCGCCAGGTAGACCGACGAAATAGAGACAAGATACCTAATGTCGCGGAAACTTTTTATTGCAGGATATAAAAGGAATATAAAGGATAACTCTGGCATCCAGTCGGGGGAAAGTTGTTGTACTTTGTGTCTACCTACTAACGTCAAGTATCGTTGCATCTAGTTTCTCGTTCTACATCGCTTTGCTCGAAGGTAGGAAAAAAATATTTGCCCACCATTGTATTTTTGATTTTCGTTTCATTTTACCCCGAACAATCACACTTTCAGATCAGCAAACGAGGGTATAATACCAATGTTTCTTTAGTTACCGTTTTATTTTAAATAGTACACGGTATTTCCTCGCATTTGATCGTTGCTCGATCAATCAAGATCAATTGTATCATCTATTGGCCCGTTCCGACCATCTGTTTGTCCACTTTTCGAGGTCCACGAATCGGTATCGAAACGATCGTGCGGGAGAGATCGTAAAAGGGAGCTACTTACAACGGGCTGGAGTGTAATCGCCGGCAGATTAAATGCAGACAACGATTTCTACTTGCATAGCGGCTCGTCGGACCATATACTTGGGTGGCACGCGACCGATCCATAGAAATCCTTTATAGAGACGGCGTGCGGGTGACATTTCTGGACGAGTGTTTCTGACTGCCTAGCGACATACATACGCGAAGACAGATAGCAACTATAATACCGTACGTTTGACCTTCCCATGGAACATCTCGTCCGTGGGCTCTCTAAGAAGATACTACTCCAAGGGCCACTTCGATCGACCCATTACGGTCGCATGTTACTTGTAACATCCTGCAGACGATTCTTTTAGAAGTCTTGACAATATGTTGCTTTCGGTAGACACATTCTCTAATAGTTTTGTCGCAGTAACGACACATGCAATTAGTGTCACTTTCAAGGAGTATCCTCTTGAAACCTATACCGTTGTCCTATCGTTTCCATTTTTAAAGCTCGAGCAATTTATTGTACAACACGTGGATGTCTAGCTTGATTTCTTCTGAAAGCAAACTTCAAAGCTCGTTCTTCGTCACTTTCATAGCGCATAGAACGCTGGAATTAAGATGATCCCCCGAAAAAAAAGAGGTAGAAGAAACCAGAGAATGAGCGAGCGAACGGAAGAGGGAAAGAAAGAGATGGAAAAGAGATGGGGAAAGAGACAGAGTCAGAGGGTAAATGGAAAACTAATAGGACGTCCCGACAATGGGTTTGGCTTGATTTTCAAGCCGCAATCAGCCGCGGTTCCACGTTTTCCTGGTTGGCGTTTGTTGTTCGGTCGCTCGTCAGCCGCAGGCCGCATCGATGTGTACGTTTCTCTTTTCTACGTTTCCGTACACGTACACGGCCGGCGTGTTTGTCGAGCGTGTTCGCGGGGCTGTTTCGGGGGGCAGAGGCCGCATTTTTCCACTGGCACCTGCAGTTTAAATAAACGAACCGCCCACGCTCTCTCTCGCTTGCTCTCTGGCCGGTCGAATGAAAAACGAAGGAACGAAACGGCACCGCCACGGCAGCCAATCGGCGAAACGCCGGAAAACAGGTGAATCGGACGTTAGGTATACGCGCAATTCCACAATGCACGTCCTAGGTACACAGTATGCGTGCACGAGTTCGCGTGTCCTGTTGGTTTTCGATATCGTTTTGTCCACCTGCGTTACGTTACGTTCGAATTATTCCTCTTTAGGTAAACAACCGTTCTTTACATCCATTACGATGTAAATTTTCTCTGGTTATGTGATTTTTCACGAAGGTTGCTGCTAACGTATGGTTCCGAATTTGTAGAGTAGACGATGCTAGTTAAAGTAACAAATGAATACGAGTTACAATTAGAATCAATTTCCAATTGTAATAATGAGACGGGACGATTATTCGAGCAGGATAATGAGGTAAAAGGACGCTTCTATCTCTGACAAAGTGATTATTCGGTCGCCGCTCGAGAAAGATTCTTTCTATAAGCGATATTCGATATCGCGATGTCTGGACGGTCCAATAGAGAATATCTTAATTGCTGGATACAACTCGAAATGGGACGAAATCAGATCGGTTGCCAAGCTATTCAGGAAGAACATCTCCGGCCATCCCTCGGAGGGTTTCGCATTTCTCCCTCCCTATAAAGAGCAAATACCACGTCTGAAATATATATCAACCGTGTATCGGCACCGCATTACGTTATGCTTAGACGTGCGCAACAATACAGTCATATAGGTCGGATATAAGCTTCGAGGCTCTTTCATCTTATCGTGGTATCAACGTCAAACGCACCAGACGCTCGACTCGACTCGACTCGGTTTGCTCTCTGACTGGCTTCCACCCATTCTCATTCTCCGTACGTATCCAGGCCAAGCCAGAAGCTGGTACCTAAACCTAAACCCGTGGCCTGACTGCTTGTAACGTATCGCCTTTCACCGTCTACGTATGTACTCGAACTCTGGCCGCAGTTTCGGTACGGCTTTCTGAAAGGTGGTCAGACATTTTAGCGTTCGGTCTACACTTGTCATCATTTCTTTTCGTAGAAGTACCTTCATCGTGAGACAAAGTTAGACACAGTCGTAGTTACTCGAGCATGAAGAATATTAGCGCTGAGTTTTTCACGAAAAAGGTATAAAGATTGTTAAAAAAAATGTTTGATTAATGGAGAACCACCACTTCGTGTCATTAGCTCTAGCGATTCTCCGATACACATAGATTTCTCGATCGAACGCTTCTTAAAATACTTTCTATTATTTTTATGTGAGAAATATTGGGGCTGACAAGTAATTGATTAAGTAAACATGTGATAGTGATGGCAGCGTTTAGGGGTGGCCCAAAAGATGCTACCTCGGGGCTCAACGTGTCCCGCTCTCTCCTTATCGTTTGCTAGTACTTTCGTTTTGCATGCGATGGACTTCAAAGCGATCGGATTCGTTTCCTCGGCCGTTCCAACCCCCTACGCGTATGCCTACAATAAGAAATCGAACCCCACGCATCATGGGATCGAGGTACCACCCGCTGGGTACACGTTCAAAACAGAAGCGGTAAAAGTGAAGAGGTCACGTGCGTAGGCAGACGCCGCCGGTAGCTTGCGAACTGTCGAACCGCGTAATTCGCAAATCCTTTTGCCGAACGAATTAATGCATTAAATAAATCTAATACACTTTCATTCCGCAGCGTGATACATAAATTATCCTATCATTACCGCCGCTCATATCTCGTTTCATCTGCACGGTCGTATATTCCTCGAATTTAGCATTTCATTTATCGTTAACCCCGCGATGATCGAAACAATTACGCAATCGAAACTTTTATTTCCATTCCACGTTTCAAAGCCGCTATATCATTACCCACTCTCCTCGTTTTTCTTCCATTTTTTCCTCTACCGTTCTTATTATCGCGGCGTATCGCGCACCGCAAACTGGCTGCTTACTACCGGGAAAATAGGCGGCCATCGACAAGTTGAAACCGATCGACGAGAAACGTCAAAGTGTCTGTACGCAGCGCGGTTATCGCGAGAATATCGTTAACCCTCGACTCGGTGGACCTGTTTCCACGAATCTGATATAATCCGTGATCAACTTCGACGTATACTTCCACCTACGCCTATTCAGCCGCACGCATGCACCGACACAAGAACGAAACACCGCGTGTACGGATACACGCGGCACGTACGTATGTGGGTACCTATATCTATAATCTGTCGACGTATTGGGCACTGAGATTTGGTGAACCCCCTCGACTCGACTTGCGATTATTCAATTCATCGGCCTGTCAAAAGCACCAGTGCACGCTGTGTTACCCGATCGTTCTCTCTTTCTCCGTCCCGCTCTGCCTCTTTCGCCTCCGACTTTCTTTCTCCCTCTTCGTCCACCCCCGCCCCCCCTCTCATTCCTCCGCCCTTTATCACCCCGCGCCACGTTTCTCTCTTTTCCTCTCTTTTCCCCTGGCTCGACCCCTCGACGCGTACAGCCCTCCTTTCTCTCCTTCTTTCTTCCCTTCCGCGCTCCTCTGTTTCACTGCGCCCGTCTCCCTGTTTTCTCCGCCCGTCTCGCTCCGTGCAGCTCCGCCGCCCTCGGCAGCCACCGCCAGGGTGGAACGATTAGGAGCAATACGTTGCGATAACTGCCCCTAATATCTCGGCACCGCTGCCATACGCAATACAAATTAGGGAAGCGTACCGTGAAAGCATGCCGGATATTTGATTCTACGATTTTCTCGGTGCCCACGGTGCTCGACGGCGATTTGCGACGACTCTGGAACCGATTCCCTCACCGCTGGATATAATGGCTATTCGATACGCGATCAATTTATTCGATTCGCGGATAGATCCGTAGCCGGGAGAACCGTTTTCTTTGCTCAAATCGAACCTTCCTTTAAGATTATATATATTTTTCTAAATTCGCATCGTTTCAATTACGTCCATCAAAAATGAATTAATCGACCGCGACAATTGCCACATAGTCGAATCGCATCGAGCCAAGCGTCAACGAAAAACCGCCCTTTGGTGTACCTCTCGATTCGTTCACGCGATCCCTTTACGATTTTCATTATGAAAAGCGCGGCGGGGACAATCGCGTGGACGCGTCCTGGACGCTCCAGGGAAACGTCATTTAAAGTCGCGGGCTCGAACGGGACAAAGTACGCGTGGGACCCGTAGAGGGAAAGAGGAGAGAAAGGCAGAGGGCGAATTCGGATTTGACCGCCGTGAAAACAGCGGCGGCGGTGGCCCTCACGGCGCATTAGCTGTCATCGCCTTCATCCGACGCTTTCATCGCCCGCCATGAAACAAATGATCAAAGCGTCAACGCGGATGCTGTGAATGGACCACAGGATATCCCCGGTTCGTGTCCTGCCCGATAAAGGCCTGGACCGCATCGTCCTAGCACTTGGCCTCCGTCCCTCTGTCCGTCGCGGTCGGCCATCAATTCGATCCGCGTGTAATTGGCATAAAAACCACATTTTAAATTCTCCCGCGAAACTGATCCGCGCGAACGATCAGAACTAACTCGACGCTGCTCGTTCTCCCGGCGTGTTTAATTAATTTCCTTCTCCCTCTGCCTCTTTCTCTTCCTCTCCCTTTGTATCGGGACTTCCAAGCAGAAAATGAACGAATGAGTGAGGTATCGAGGTTAATTGAACCGCGGCTATAATGCGATGTCGTACGATTATTGTTTTATTATTTTATTGAGCGGGCAGAGAGGAGTTGGGGACGCGCAAAATTGTAAAACTGACTAAACACATGATGGATATCGAGCTGTTCGACTGTCAGACTTTTGTTAGCTCGTAATTACATAGCATGCAGGATCTGGTTCTGGGCGTCGCAAAAAGGGGCACATCATCGATTAGATCCTCGAACGTTTGCATCGTGTATTTGCCCCGCGCGTAATGCGTTCTAAGTAGTAGCAACCGTACGCGGCTTGTGACAGTGTAATTAATTTTACGTGCAGAAAGTTGCATAATGAAACGCGTTAAGTGGGGTATGCGTATAATCTATCCCGTGTGTGTCAAACGATGCCGAAATGGCAAGAACAATGCCGCCCGGAGGAAGCGAACCCGCGATTAACGCTCATTCGTCCTCGTGTATAGGCGTGTACGCGGTGTGAAACTGTTCTGTGTATGCACACGGGTTCCCAGCGAACTGTCGAGCCGTGGAGGAACGGGAAGCGGCGAAGGAACGCGGTGGCAGAAAGGACAGAAAGGGTCGAAAGCCCGAGAGAGAGAAGTATCCCGGCAAAGCGGAGGCGGAGACAGATTTTAGCCGGGCAACGCGTGTGACGTGATATTAATTAACACGAACCCTTCGAGTCATCTCTCTCGCCCTCTCTCCCTCTCTTTCTCTGACCTCCGTCACCTTTTCACTCTTTCTGCCCTATCTACCCTCGGAGGTGAGGGAGACGGAGTTAGCCCAAGTGTCACGCAAGGCGCACACATCCCGCAACGAGCGGAAACTGGAAAGGTTCCTGGCAACCGAAACAATTTGCAACGCGCCTTGATACCTGCCCTTGGATACTGGACGAGGGTGTATCCGTGTAATTTCATCGTTCATTTCGGTGTCGTTGCACACTGTGTCTCCACCCGCGACTTTCGACTAGATTAATACGAAATCGGGGATCACTCGGATCTGCTCTGGGTGCACGCGTTCGGAATTTAGGATCCGTCTTTCTTTCTTGTCCTGTCGACATATTACGCATTATATATATTTTGTTCCTTAACCGCTTAACAAATAGCTAGGCCTTCTCTTTATTACCGTTTCTTTAAAGTTCACATTGTAACATTGCCCAAAATATTCTCAGAAATAAGTCTTGCCAGAAACGTTTCAGAAAAGAGTTCGTGGTATAACTATGGGGAGTGAAGGGGTAGGTGGTTGAAAACACGCGAGGGAACGGCGGAAAAAGCTTCCACGGTACCGATTCGTAGCGTGAATCATACCCGCGGACGCGGGAAGCTTTTTTAAAAGGAGCAGCATTCGAGCTGCTGGACGCCAAGCAAAAACGGCCCGAACGTGTCTATGAGCGTGGCGACGAGGGCCGTTTCGAAGGCCAAGCACGAGCGGGCTGGAAATTGTTTTCTCACCCTTTCCCCGTCGATCCTTTCGGAATGGCCCGGTAAAACGGCGAAACGTCGCTTTTTTCTCCCCTTTCTTTCCGTTACATTTTCCTTCGAACGGCATACGTGACCGCTGAATGCGCGGCGTTTCTTTAATGTACGCGGTCGACGTGCGGAAATCGGTGAAAATAATTGTAATATTTTCATCCTGTTTCTGTTTTTTGTTAAGAAAGTTGGTGTTTGGTTTATAGTTGAATCGTGCGTCGCGGAACGGATTAATTTTCGAGCTGTTGCTCCGGAGAAGTAACGCGACCAGGCTTTTGAATTTAATTAAAATTTTAACAAATTAGTCGTTCCGGTTCGTACAGACTACGCTTACGTGGTCGTTGCGCTTGCAATAAATTTTATCAAATATATCGTAATACCATTTACCGTGGTTTTTTTTCATTTAATGTCGTGAAATAATGGTGGACGATGTAACAAGTTTGAAATTAAATCCTATTTCAGGGTTGTATTTCAGAATATCGCTAGTGAACAGCAGTAATCAATATCTATGTGCGCTTTGTAGTATATTAATGATTTTATCGTTATTCTATGACGTCGTTAAATTATTCACTTATACCTTTTTACCTAGGTCGTATAATTTATGCAAATTTGAAAACTTCTTGCTAAACATCGAAAACAGTGATATGATAATAAACTGATTTTAAATACACGAGTCATGAATAATTTAGAACAGGCTGAAAATAAAACAATTGTCCCGTATGTTAATCATTTCTTCATTTCGCTTTACGATCATTCATTACAATATTTCTATCGTGCAAGCTAGAAATGTGTTTCTGGTCGAGGGAACGCAAAGTGAGAGAATTCCTGGATTCTCTGTGTAGGATGTGTACACGAGGGTACGTACGATGTACATCGATATAGCGGCGAAGTTCTCATTTTACCGAGATATCGGATTTTCCCGGACCACCCTCCTTTCCCTCCGCCTCTTTCTTCTTTATTATCCTTCTATACCGACTTCCACTCCTACCGTTCTTTATCCCAAACAAAGCAATCTCGAACCCGTAGCGACAGCCCCTACGTGCGACTGCTAGGTGACAATTTATATACCCGCCCACCTATATAACAACTTACTCACTCGATACGTCTTTCTCGCGCGAAGCTGCGGACGCTTTCACAGTTCCGTGCTTCGCCGTTTGTTATCAAAAAGTATCGACCACGGTGGGATTCAGTGGGGCTGATAATTCGATAGATTGAAAAAAGATGAGAGTAATAAAGAATTTGATTGATGAAAGTGTAATGTGTCTAGAAAAAAGTGTGGTATCTTGTTATCATTGTAGTTCTTTATTTGTTTATTAGAATTTTGTGTCGTAAAATGTTAATTTTCTTCAAGATCACCGATATCATTTATGGAACGGTGCAGCAATAACAGGTCATTAGAACGGCGTCCAGCACTCGATACGTGTACTTAATGCTACGTTATTAAGTAGAGGGTGAACGTATCCAATAAAGCCGATTTCACGCGCGATTCTTCGCATCTGATGCGCGCAACAATAACTGCGACCCATTCGTATGATTGTCCATCGGTATAGTATTGAAGGCGACAACGATGGAAAATATACACGTACACGTAGGCGAGGCTGTTATAGGATAAGAGACGTAACTCCCTGGCGTCATGTGCTTACAACTGCCCCCTATCAGAATAATATTATTAGTCGGCCACCCCACGATTATCCTTGTTACGCGAGGCGTTCGCTCTTCTCCTCGTCCCTTTTGAGGCATTCTGGAAAATGGTTATGTTACGCGAAGAACGTGTCGAATCGTAGGCTGTTTTATGCCGTATCCATTCGAACGTTTCATCCTTTCACGACGGTCTTTCCAATTTTTTCGTCCGAACGAATTTTCTAGCTCTCGATTCTGGGATGGGGAAATGTACGAAAGTTCCTGCTAAAGCCCGAGAATAGTCGACTTCTCGTCGACGGTTTACATGTTGACGGAGAACAATTCAGATCCAACAATTGAGACGCGCGAGTCATTGGTTGTAGAACTTACCGCTTAAATATCAATTTGTAAGGGGCGGTTGCCTGATTAGCATTATCCTCAGCGAGAGGAGAGCAAAGAAGTTTCGAGCACAACGGTAAGGAAAGTTCAAGGATGCAAATTGGGTAATATCACGATGCGGGCGAATGTGGGGGGACTCGTAGTTTCCGTCTCGTTGACACCCGTCCCGTCCTATCATTAGTACATTAATTGCAGGATCCACTAAGTCATGCTATTAACCGAGTAATCGATGTTGCGAGAAACAAAAGATAAGGTTAATTACTTTATAAGTACTTCTGCATTGGTTAAAACCGATTAGACTCCTTCGCTTAAATTACTCGTATAAAGGTTGATCGATTGGAACGCAGGATTGGAGCGAATTATTATCCGGGGCAAGGATTCGAAAAGGAAAGGAAAGAAAAAAAAAAGAATAGATACATCTGGGCTAGTTAAAACCGATTAGAGTTCCTCTACCGAAATTACCCTTATAAATGTAAAAGTTGAACGATCAAAGCGCACGAACGGAACAAATTATTATCTGAAAAGAATCTTAAAAAGAAGGGAAAAAAGGGGCAAAGAGATTCAACAGTTCACGCCCAAAAACCGTATTATTCGTCCATTTTGAAACTTTGATATCCCATTCCAGGGCGGTTGGATGAATGAATAATTATCTGCCTCCGCTGTTACAAAACGAACCTTTTTCCCGACCTTGCAACCCCCTTTCCCCGAAGACACTTTGCGGGACTGCTCTGCGCCCCGAATACCGCCCCCAATTTATATAAGCCGAGGCAACGGCTCAACCCCGGAACTCTTATAATAATTCCACGATTCCCCACCCTTGGAGAGAGAGCCGTGCGATGTTCATTTCATTATTCTTTTTTTCTCCTTCTTCCGCCGCCTTTGGTTCCTCTTCGAGCACCGCCAACGTTCCGTGCCCCTCGCTCTCCTCACTGTCCCGAACCATCCACCCGCCACTACCACCGGGAGCCCCTTCGCGCACGAGGTACCCACCACCATCCACGCTGAGAGGGTGATAAGTCGTGACGTCGACGAGGTAGAGGTGATTCCGAAGGGTAGGCGTGGCCGCGGCATCCCACCCTCTGCGAGGGGGTGTGAGGGGTCGAATCGTGAGGAAAGGGTGGTTCGTAGCACGCTCCCGTTGGCTGCACAACCCTCCACCACCACGTGGCGTGGGCAACGCCGCTGGTGGACGCCGCTGTAGAGGCTGGAAAATCGTGTAAGAAAAAGCCGGAGAACCAGCGTCGATGGACCCACCCCTCCTGTTTTCAGGGTCCTTCGCTGCTAGACGATTCTACTTAAGCCCCCGAATATGTTCTCTCGAGCACCCCCGCTTACCAAACCACCCGCCTTCGATCTCTTCTCTTTCCACGTTAAACGGAAGCTCGTATGCTTCTTTTATCTTATTCTCTCTTCGTCTCTCTTTCCGGGCTATTGTTATTTCCGCGTGTTTCGATGACCCGTTAGAGAAGGAGTACGTGCGCGGCAAGATATCGCGCGAATGGCTCGCGTGTGCCTGTCTTCGACACGATCGTTCAAGATTTAGTGTGGTTCGCACTCCGCTCTCGCTGTCTCTGTTTGGTCCAGGCGCAGATGCGTACGTACACGGCACAACGTCGGATTTCGGGGAAACCGCTACGCTCGTTAATTTGATTAACCCTACTGACATTTCCGCCGGACCGAGCCGGCTATTCCACGCTTTCTGCGTACGCCGCCTGCCTGATTGCGTAACCGCGCAGGAAATTGGGGTAGTCGCGTGTTCGTGCGTGATACGAGATTAGAAGCGTCGAACGGAAGACGTCACAGAACGCCTGTGTACGAAGTTCAATACGATTTGCTTTTCCTCGGAACCTATCGTTTGTTATTTCGATGTTACGATGCTGAACGTTATCGTCGAGGCGTTAATTGAGAAAACAACTCGGGTGGTGCCAACTCGATTCGTGGACAATCGCCAACTCGATCCCGTGGTTGATTATTATTAATACTATTATTATTATTATTACGGTTATTATCATCCCGGGTGGCGTAATCGTTATAATGATTATAGCGGCGGTTTAAAGCCGGAAAAGTGGCCGGGCGGGCGTCGCCTGGTATTACTATAATTATACCTACAAGAAAATCACATTGCGCGAAACGATCTCGTACGGAACGTACGCTCGGCACGTACACGTATACACCATAAACGTGTGCTGGCAATAGACGCGCCGCGGTACCTAACCACACCGATAAAACGACGCACGTATACCCCCGCAGTGTTGATGGTAGTGAGAGATAATAATGTTGATAAGGGTGTAGAGAGAACCGCTCGGCAACCCCTACCGCTGGCTGGATAAACGGGACGAATATAAGAGCGAAAAGGACGTATCAGGATAGTGCCGCGCATGTATGGTGTGTATGTGCGTGTCTGTAGAGAAGGAGCGGGAAAAAGAAGGATACAGGAGGGTTAGAACAAGCGAGAGGGAGTAAGAAATGGGGTGAAAGAAATAGAGACGGGTAGAGTGAGAAAGAGAGAGGGAGAAAACACACGGTAGCCAGAGGGGTGAGTAGGCGTGGCCGTGGACTACCCTCGAAGCAGCCGATTGGATGGACCGTTGGTCCGCTTCGTCAAATAAAATCCAATCGTTAGGACCAAAGGAATGCGAGTCTCCTAGCTTTTTTCCTCCCTTACCACTTGCCGGAGCCACCCTTTCCGCGCTACCTTTCACCGTGGCCTTCCCACTCCGTTCCTCTTTCTCGGCTTCATCCCTACTCGCGCCTTCGTCGCTCCCTTCCGCGTTACCTTCGAACAGGGGGAGGGAGGGTGCGCGCAGCGCCGTTTGATGGGAGTATGATTTTATTACGGCATTACCGAGCGAGCCAAACCCCGAATTGCTCGGCTTATAGTCTGTATTATCTCACCTAAGAGGGAAAGAGAGGGGTGGGGGCGGATGCACGCCAAGTTCAGAGCGGGGTTGGAACGGTGTCGAGAGGGGGCAAGGGTACAGAGTAACATACTCCTTCCTCCCTCTATACCCCCTTCTATATACACATAAGCCGCTGCCTATACGTTAAAGGGGGCTGTTTCGAGAATCCTAGCGCACGGTAGAGGGGCAGAGGCAAGAGAGTTGGCTATATGCCTTTGTCGGCTTTCATTCGAGGGTTGCACGCTCTCACGTTGCGCTGCCACACTGTGAGCACCCCTTCTCTTTCTCTCTCTCTCTCTCTCTCTTTCTCTCTTTTTCTCTCGCTCTCGTCTCTCGTCTCTCTCTCTCCCTCTCTATCCCTCTTTCAGGCTGTCTCTGTGCTCGCATGCACGTCAGTTGACATTCCGCTGCCGAAATCGCACGTTCCTCCTCGGTGTAACCGCTTTTGTGACAGTTCCGTGCCGCTGGTTTCCTTGCGTGCCACGCGTAACGTCCTGCGTGCTGTTGCTGAACTGCTTTGTGATTTTAAGTGACACCACGACATGATGCTATGTGATCGCGTGCACCAATTGACGGATCGATCTTAGGATCGAGGACTCGAAGAAACGTGCGACTGAATAGAGGGACCGTACAGTGAAGTTCGTTCGATAAACGTGACGAAGGGACGTGTGATGTTGATCTTGAAAATCGTGAAAGATATCAATGTTGTTTATACTGGTTGGAAAAGCGTGGAGAACTTGAGGACACCGTTCGCAGATTTTGTTTAACACCTTATGTTATCAAGTATAAGATAACTTCGTTAAACATTAGTTATAATATTCACCAATTTCCATGCACAACACGGACAATCTATGCGTCAAGTTCAGTGACCAACAACAAGAATTGACACGATTAGTCGAAAGTAGTTGTGATCCTACAAATAGAAATATTTTCAGTAGCTAAGCACATTCCCTAACCATTGAATATTGTAAGACCAGTAAGGTTTGGCAACACAAAGTAAGAAATACCAATTGGTATCGCAGTGGGGGCGGGGGGGAATCCAGGGGGACCGTGATGTGTTCCCTTCGTCAGCGGCGATGCTGAAGAATCTGCAACAAAGTGCAATGACCTCGCCGTTTTTGATGGAGAACTTGCTCCAGAGCAAGCCGTCGCCCGGTGCTGATTTAACCAGCTTGACCTTGAACTGGGCGGCCAGTCTGGTGGCGAGACAGCGTGAGCGCGAGTGCGAGGCGAACCTGAGGATCTCCAGGGAGAAGGTATCACCGTCGAGCGCAAATCAGGACCAGCTGGACCAACGATCGTCAACGGGTGCACGTGGTTCGGACCGAGGGAACACTATGATCGACTGCAGGGACCATCAAAGAGGATCTTCCGGCAGGATCGACCGTCAAAATGATCGGATGCAGATCCTACGCGAGAAGGAGAGCATGGAGAGGGGTCAAGTCATGTACGTGGACGTTGACAACGAGAGGATCGACGGGCACGTGATCGTGGATCGTCTCTGCGCGATGCGTCTCTGTAACGAGAGGCTCGAGAACCGATCCAGCTCAGCCGTGGACTCGTGCAACTCGAACCTCGACGAGGATCCGACCAGTATCGAGATGGACGGCGGGCTTCAAGGCGACAGGGAAAAAGACGAGAGCATCCTAGGTGGCGAACGCGTGTCCGCGTTACAGCCGGACAGGCGGTACGACCTTGGATGCAGAAACGTCATGCACACGTCCGATGAGATGACGATTCAAGGGGAGAGAGAGGTGGCGGTCGAGCGTGTCGTCGACAGGATAGGTGAGAGAACGACCGCCTGTTCCTGCGGCGATGAGCAGTGCTTAGGACCCGCATGCAGGACCATCCAGGAGAAGGAGAAGCCACAGCTCAAGTTTAGCGTCAACGCTATACTAGGCGGCAATCATGACAGGCGACCGCATTCGGGTAATTGTTCTAACTTGAGGGCCAGTTCGCAATTATTGCCCGCGGCTGGTTTTATGTAAGTTTAAGATAGTTCTAACAGCTTTTGATTAGTGGCCACAGATCATTGAGACGATAAGTTCTTTGCTGGAGCAGGGAGAATGTATGTCCACTTCATTAGAATCTTACTTTGAAGATTTGTTTATCTTTCGTTTAATTATGGGTGGAAGGGGTGCAGAAGTAGTAAGGATAACGTACAACATTGGTTATTTAAAAGTAATTTTATTAATTACATAGATGTAATTCTTGTTTCTGTTTCTATTCCTATCGGAATTAACAGTTACTAATAATATTAACGAGAGGTGCAGCCACGTTGTCTATTCCAAAACGTAACTTATTACGTTATCGTGATTTTTTATTAAACTCTGTTGATTATCATTTGGAGAAACTAAATTAGGGAGATAAGTATCGCATAGACGAGCGCGTCAGAAGAATCTTAGTCATCTCTAGGCATTTAGAGTGTTGAAACAAAGCTCACCACAAATCAGTGTCGCCGGCAGACTTCTGTTGTCGGTCCCTAAATCTCATCCGCACACCCTCAAGACGAGTCGCAGCGTGCGTGCAGGGTGGAGCAGGACGTCAGCTGGTCCGCCACTTACCTTCACCCCAATATTAAGCCCTTACGATTGGTGCCTATAATATTAGACAAGCGGCAGGATCCAATGATGTATTACCGCGCCTCTTATCGCGTCTCCTTATTCACAGTAATTTAGGCTACGTCGAAATTGCCCGCCCTATTACCGAACGTTTCGATTTATAGCCGAGCCTGTGAAATAATAGCGCTGTGTAGAACATAGAACTGTGTTGTCCCATGATCCCTTTAACTTCTTCGGTGTTACTTTGAACGAACCTTAGATTAGAAACAAACCGTGAAATCGATCGAAATATTTCTCTCTTATCCCTAAAAACACAAAATGAAAGCAAGCAACAAACAAACAAAAAAAGAAAAAACGAAAAAATACACGCCGTATCAGAACCACTCCAGTGTACATCAACCGTACAATCTCTTGCATCCCCGTCGTTCTTTTTTTCCCTCCTCCCTTCCCCCTACCGCTAACAAGTGATTGACACGAGTCGATAAAGTTCATGCACATACCATAAATACACAAACGCCGCGGACCACAGGAGCGAGATAGAGGCAGGTAGGAGATCCGAACGGTAGGAACGAGACAGATAGAAAGAGAGAGGCGAGAGATGGTTCATCAGGAGAGGGAGAGGCGAAGGTAGATAGGTGGAGAGGCAAATGTTGCATTTAACATTGGCGGATTGCATGCATGCGCCGATAGAAGAGGGAGAAAGCGACGTTGTTGGCCAGAGCGAGAAGAGTAGTCGGGGAAATTTGGTGCGCTCGAAATACGGGGTGGGGTTTCATGCATTTGTCGGATAGCGGATGCATTGACCGTGCCACGTGCATGTGTTACATCCCTTCCTCACCCCCTCCCCACCCCACCCACCACCCTTCTCTCTCCTCTTGCGTGAATCCATCGCCTCCGATGGACCCTCCAGCATCCCTCCCCCTCTGTCCTCCTCTTGGTGCAACCCATCCTCAACGCCACCACCCCTTCGACCATCCATGGCCGGTGGTACTATCGCTCGGTCCGCTCGGTTTTGTACGTCATGTCGAAATGTTGTGAAATAATTGCGCGAAAAAGTGATTGGCAACAAACTCGAAATTCATCGACGGACGCGAACGAATGCCGTGGCAACGTGGAGTCAGGGTAGAAGAGGGGGTGAAAGGGAGGCAGTGGTGGCGGCGGCGGCGGCGGCGGCGGCGGCGGGGTTCGCACGGTCTGGAGTGGATGGGCGTTTGACGGGAGAGCGACGTTAAATTTCGAATAGCATTTTCGCCAATCGTTGTGCGATTTACCAGGTACTCGCACTCTTTCGCTCTGCTCGCGTCTTCCTCTCTCTTTTACCTAGCCAGCGTGGTGCTCGCTCTGTCTCCCTTCGGGGGTGCCACGCTTTCGTTCATCCCCCTGCTATGCCCCCCCCCCCTCTGTTCCTCGTTGCCGTCCGTTTCTCGTTGTTGTTTGTCGCTATTATTGATATTTTTCGATATCGAGCGTGACACGAAGCGAGACTCGTGTAGATGGATGGCGAAATGTATGTACCTCGTACCGTTTTATTATTTCCCTCTTTCTCTTTAATTATTGTTTTCCCCTGGCGACTCGCGGGAAGTAATGCGTTGACGTTCTCGGCGGGATTTTGAGGACTTTCGAATTATGAACCGCATTGAGAAAGTTCACAATATTTACAGAAGATCGTCACTATTTTAGTAACATCGTTGGCAATTCGATTGTTTTTTCCAGATCTGTAGTTCGTCAAAAGAACGTGCTTTAAACTCTCGATCGAGTTATCACGTCAGACGTAATAAGCCGGCACGGAACGTCAGCCTGCTAACAATTCGCTTAGACAAACATCGTCCCTCTATTACCGAACCGCATCGTGAAACACGTCGTTTCCTGCCGTGCATAAATCGTCGAACTCCCCATTCACCGGGAAACCTGCAGCGGTGTCTACTTAATAATGCATCAAATGCCCTAATCCCAAAGAATAACCACCGATATGTTGTACCTCGGTTATGCGAAGGATCGGAGTCTGGGGGTAGGAAAAAAGGGAGGGATGGTCTTTAAGCCTGAGCATTAAAAAAAAGCACAGTTCTACAACTGTAACAACACGCGAGCTGTTCTAGATATCCTCGACAGGCTTTGGAGGTTTAATCTTCCCGGATCGAACTGTCCTGCGCGGGGCAGGGACAGAGGGGAAAAGGGACGGGAGATGGTATTCGCGAAAGGGAGTAGCGGCCCGAAGGAGGTGGAGCAGCTTAAAAAACGATTCCCATTCAATGTTTCCGTTGGAGGTTAAGCCGTTATTAGTTGGCCAGGGCTTGCGATCCTGGCAATGCCGTTCCTCTTATTGGCTGGCTAGGAAAACAACGATAAAAGGCGATGAGTATTTTATAGGGTACACCGGCACAATAGGACGTAGTGTATGGGCCATTGTTAAGGCATTGTCTGGCTGGAACGCAAGGCAAACCTCTCTTTCTCTGTTCGATTCCTAGCTTCTTGGTCGTGGTGAAACGTACGCGGGGACCGTGGTTCTATTATTTTATTATTTTCAAACACGTCACCTTCTCCTCTCCTATCTCGTTTTTTGCTCGGGTAAATTGGGCGTGGCGGACGAAGGAAAAAATATGTTGAAAATACGCCGCATCGCCAACCCTCTTAGGTAGGTGCGTGTAAATGACAACCTTTTTTTGGATGAAATTCTTATATTAAAGACATTTTCTTTCTTTTTTTTTTTTTAAATTATACATCGCAAGAATTTATTTATCAGTTTAACCCACAGAAGGTTAAACATATCCTAGGGGTTCGCGCGTACCAACCATCCAAGTATTTACTCTGGAGGTGTTGAAGCGTGCGTCAAGAAGAGGTTGGGCTCAGCCTGGAGCTGTTGAGGAGGGTTTAGTCGGGGGTGTCAGCTCGAATTATGCATCGCAAGGAATACAACGACTTGAGCATTCTGTCGTGCGAAAATCCAGAACCTTGGGCGTTTCACAGGGAATTCGTCCGTAAAACACGCGTTTTCGTTTCCTTCTACTTGAAGTCGAACATTTCGAATTAAACAATTTATCATATGTATGAATGTGCAGATTTCTTTGCTAATGGACTTTGCATCCACGGGCTTATCATTAATCTGCAAAATGTGTTCTGTTTTTACAGACAATTTTCAAGGACTTTCACCGGAAGCGATTCCCGCGTTCTTGCAGAATTTACAGAATTTCGCGAGTTACAACATAGCGAAACCGATCGCCAGACCGGCAGCGTATCATCCGTATCATAGGCCGAGTCATCAACCACCTCAGCGTCATTTACCCCCGAATGCGCATCACACGTTGCAACAATTATTCTACAGAGGGCCCTATTTAACAGGTGAATATTTTACTCGTTGCATGTACGAAAATATGAAATTGCATAATTATCTGTATCTTAATCGCTACTAATTTCAACGCAAATCCGAATAGAGTTACAAAGTAAATGAGAAATCGTGATGTTACATTTTTATTTATTTTTTTTTTTATTTGGAAAAAGGGCTGTTGTTACTTATTCCGAGGGGTCTGGGGAGTTAATAAACTAGCTGAACGCGGAGCGGAAACACGGTCTCGATGAACATTTAAAACCGAAACTTCCGCACATGGTGCCAAAGCGTATAAACGCGGGCACGTGCACGGGCACGGGTTTATCGAATATCTTGTTATAGGTAGGCTCGTATGGGACATGGAGTGCATATGAAGTGCAGTGAAAGTACACTACCATATTATGTACATGCACCGCCACAAGCAAAATGCACGCATGCAACAAGTGCGTGCAAATATCATCGGCGCAGATAATACTGTCATGCTCAGCTTGGCAATATTGTACAGGCACGATCTGGAGATTCAATTGCCCGTTCGTTATTAGACGACTTTGATTCAATTATTATCGGGGCCTGGCTTTTGATGTACGAGCAATAAATTTTGGTTATCGGCATTTTTCGGAATACTGACAGAGTGCTCCCCATCCTGTATAAAATGCATCTTCGATCGTCAGTTGTAATACAGATTTTTCTTGACGTCAAAAATATATCGACTCGCCGTTTCTGTCTCGAATGACATTGATTTACCACTCGTGAATAGTTCGTTGCATCAAATTATTGACTGATCGTCCAAATACGATTATGTAGTTGCTGTAATTTATTTTGACAACAATTTTGAGTAGATCTGATCTCCACAACCAAATCTTTTTCAACGTTAAACTTGTGTGATCGGTAGTTGCCGGTTCTGGAACTGGTGGCCATCATCCCGGTGCCCCAAGCGGCGGGACAGCGTTCCCAGGCGCGATTCAAGGCGGCCTGGGCGATTTCACGAGCACTGGCCTGGTATTTCCATGGGCGACGAATGCACGCGGAAAACCACGCCGGGGAATGATGCGAAGGGCGGTTTTCTCGGACCTTCAAAGACGTGGCCTTGAGAAGAGGTTTCAGATACAGAAATACATCAGCAAACCGGACCGCAAGAAGCTGGCTGAGAAACTCGGCCTGAAAGACTCTCAGGTGAGGAAGAACGATATTAAAATTTTCACGTCAAATGATAAAAAGTACTTGATAAAAAAGAAATATAATTGTGATAACATTGATCATAAAAATATAAAGAATCGTGGACTTGTTAATGCGTCAGAGAACATAGGTTGAACGACTTTGGTGGTAATAATGATTATACGAGATAATAGCATCAAATATGCCACATTCAGGTAAACTTGCGTGCATTATAACGTGTATAGGCTTGTCATGATCAAGCGGTAGCCTTCGTAGTCGCATGAATGGGCAACGTGATGCTTAATACCGTGTTTAATGATCTTAATAGTGTACTAATTTGTTAATCCAGCCAGCGAGGCGATCGCTTCTTTGCCGATCGGCTTCGTGTTAAACGATTATCAACCGATTAGAAAGCTAATTTATTCGTGAACATATATATTTGCTCGATGGAGTTTGGAAAATAGCGAAAACTTTTAGAATCTTCTTTACCAATAATAATTTAAACATCAGGGATTGATATACGCCTGCTAATGCTCGCCTTGGCTTCTTCGCGCTCATATTTAATTAACATCGTGAACCATGTCAGTTGATTCACGCTAATAGCCGGGCGTATAATAGAGGAATTAATCCGTACGAGCAAGGAAGGAAGGCAGGTTGCTGTAGAATATATGGTGCTTAATGACCTTATTAGGGCACTAATTGTCGCTTTAACGAAGTACGAAACCCTCTGTTCCTAACGGATCATTTAATTCAGAGAGGGAACTACTGCTTCCTCTCTCTCTCTCTCTCTCTCTCTCTCTCTCTCCCTCTCTCTCTCTCTATACCACGAATCCATTTCCTAAATTGATAGAGACTCATGCTCAGGTTTTGTCGAACGAATTTGCACCTGCTGATAATATCAATTCGAAAACTTTACTATATACACCTACGTACTTATATCGATTCAGACACCGCGAATACGTACATTGAACAGAACATTTAGTCGACTCAAGAACATTTAGTCTGAGAACTGATTCAAATGACGAGTTTTAAGAAAGCAACAAGTACAGTATTGGGGCAACACGATCGTCTTCTTCGATAGATCCAATTAACCCCTTTACTATTATTGCCTAAATATACATACAATTGCTTTTGGTAAATTATTGAAAGACTCTATACTCCTCAAATTATAACAATTAATTATTCTCACAAGTAAAAACGAGGTGTGCAATAATTTTTCCGTACACCGTAACTAAAATAGCAAAGTTTAAAGTCCCGAAGAACGATCACGAACGAAGGTGATCGCGCGAGATGTCATCGCGTCGCATCGGGGTTGTACATAGGAGAAAGAGCCGTAGCGTAGGTGCACATGGAGCTAGGAGCATATAATACCCACGGTTTGGGGTTAATCGGGCGATGCCAGTTCATTAGCTGCACACGTACACATTCGCGCGCGCTGGATCGTGTGGGGCACATCGACGGCGGGCGTCGCCGTCGGTAGCAGCCCGGTTCCGCTGCGGCGACGCTAATGAAACTAAACGATGCCCAGAAAATGGCACTGTAAGTTAGTTTCATTTGATTTCATGAGCGTAGTTTGCCGATCCGCTCGAGTACCCGCGGATGCGTACGGCGGTTTTACTAATTTTGTTTCCTAACCGGCGCCCACTCTAATCCCGCCGCCATGTCGCTACGAAACTAAGTCCTCGTCCGTCCTTTCGTCGCGAAAAATCGTCACAAAAATGGCGCGTTAATCGTGACTTTTCTGTTGTACAAATTTAACTTATTTCTATATGCATTCGATGATATTAACGAACATAAATGACATAAAATTCCCTATCACATTTAAGAATAAACTTTGTTTCCCAGATCGTACATTTTTCTCGTAAAATCGAATCAATTTCGTCGTAATACAGTACATATCGTTATTAATACTACACACGTTCAATCTCATTACAATTGAATTTTTTAAATTCATAATTGGATTTACTATTAACTATAACTAGCCTCTTCTATTCAAAATCGTCTCTCTCGGTCAGCGAGAAAAAAAGGGACATCCAGTTTCATCCACGTACATCGATCTTTCACACCGAAAATGTTGTCCTCTTTGTATTCGCCGCGTGGCTATGTTAGGGCGATACATTTTGCATAGCTACGAGCATATGGCCATATGTAGATGAGGCGCAAATAAGGGTAAGAGATAACCATTGGTTAGCAAAGGGCCGAATAGAGGGAGATGAGGCTGGGAATCGGAGAAAGAGGACGTGTAGAGGGAGAGGAAGGGGTGCGGAAGGATATATTCTCATGTATAATTCACACCTCGAGCGCCATGCCTCCACTGCCATTGGTTGAGGCCCACTCTGGTCGTGGTTTTACGAGAAAATCTAAGGACCGCGCGCACACATGCACCGAAATCTGGACGCGCGAGCACGCAGACGTGTGCGCGCGTGAGTGCCAACCGGTAGCTAGAAGTTGGAGTAAATTGACGGTTCTTGCGAATCCGCAATCCGCATACAAAAGGTTCCCTCTCTTTTTCTCCGCTTTTCTTCTTCCGCCTTCCTCTACTTCGACTGACGGCGGCGGAACAATCGGTGGTACCGACATGGAAGTTCAAGGAGCTCTCTTCTTCTTTTACGCGCAAAGGCTCGCGCATATCGAGCGCGATTTCACGAGCCATCGTAATAAAACGGCTATGGGGGGGGGGGGAATGAAATGTCACCGGTCAGCAAAACCATCGATAATTTTGTTTCTCGACGAGATCGTTCAGCTTTACGTGCGTCAATTTATCAGGCCGTTTCGTTGGACTTTTAGAGCGTTAAGAGGACGGATTTGTAATTTCTGCAACGATAGAGCGTTGCTTTCTAGGTGGCGAACATTTATATTTCTATCATGGCGTGGCGAGGGAGACGAGAAGAAGAAAGAAACAATTTCCAAGTTGTTAGAGGGCACGTTGAGTGTTGTGCGATCTAAGGAGCGTGGTTCTGCGCACTTGGCTGCTATCTAATATCACGGTTCACCACACGAACACCCATAAAAGCGATTATTGTCCGATGATGGCTTTCTCTTCTCCTCGGAGTTCCTCTCTTCTGTTTCTCTTAATAATACTCAACTGCTGGCGCCAGATGCCCAATTTCCCGATCTTCTCTAATGCGCTTCTGTCTAACGACAACTTTTCGACCGCGTTTACTAATTATTAATTAAATCTGAAGATCGCGAAATCAGCACTTGTAAATAATAAAAAGTAATTTCGGGGAATTTAATCTTCGCCGAGGACAAGGAAATATCCCAGGGAATCTCACTGTGCCGCGGAGGCATCGTTTCGAATTAAGTTTTCGTCCTTTATCGTATTTGTAATCATACCGGTTTTATGAATCTTTCCTGAGATTTAATTAAAGACTTGCGGTGTACGGGTGGATGATAATAATAAAGCTTTTCCAAGGGGTAGTCTGTACTTTGAGGAGAGGCGCGGCAGCGAAGGGGGAGGACCGAGAGAAGAGAAGGCGAGGCGTCGTTTCACTCAGGTTCGAGCCTTCACTACAGTTTATGACGAGGGTGAGTTTAAGAGGGACGTCAAGGGCTAGAGGGGGATGACTAAAGTAATTAGTGATGGTGAGTGAACTCACCCTTTTCCGGCCGTAGCCGTAGTCTTTTGTTCTTCTCGATTCCTTAAAGACAGAAAACGTTCATCTATTGCGAGGCTTTTTACGGAGAGATTAAACCAGCAAGAGCTTACCTTTTGCTTATTCTTCATCTGTGCGACTTCAATCGTAATTTCCTGAATTTTTTTAGAGAATTTCGTCTAATTGCACGACTTCTTTCGTTGTAAGGAAATTGTGTCTTAAATCTTAGAAAACCTTGGTTACGTAAATTTCTCATCGTAAAAACGATGTATCGTTAATCTGTTTGTAAATCTTGTTCACAAAGTTGTTGTTTATGAAGCAGCGAACAAAAAATGTTGATGAAAAATCTTGGAAATCTCGATTTTTGAAGCTTGAAGCTTGAAGCTTGACGGAAGAATTTCGATTCCATTATGAGGGAACATCGCAAGCGCAGCATCATGTCAGAACCGTCCGTATCGCCTCTGGGCAGGATTCATCAACGCGTCGACCTTAAATTAGCCGGAATTAAGAGCAGCCAGCCACTTTTGTGCTTAAGACGTTTCCGTGGCCGTCGGAGCGAAGGAAAAAGTAAGAAGAGGTACCGGAGGGCTTGTTATCTTTTTAATAATCAAAACCGACAGCTGCGCGACGGTTCGCTTTTCCTACAAGTTGCCAGAGATCTGTCAGACTCACGCCGCTAGCATTAATTCATGATGCGAAGAGTGATTTTTAGCCGTGATGAATATATCAAACTTAAGTACATTTATTATATCTCGTGTTCGTATTATGAGTTCGTATTATTTAATTAAATAAGTGTAAACGACGAACGGTAGAGAAATAGGGAATATCGTGCTAATTCGAGATTTAACAATGGTAATTTCTCTTAGAATATCACAGGGATCGCTAAATTAAAACGCACCCTTCGCCCTTCAATCTTCCCATTTCTTTATCTCCAAAATGAGAGGGCTACTTCTCCAGTGATCGGAACGCCTTGAAGATTTAACGAATTATAAAGATCGCACGAAGAATGGCTCGCATTTGGTGCTCGTGACAGCCTATTTAGACTTGGTGAAAAAAGGAGTTCCTCCTTACGACGAGCATATTCTTAATCTTCAATCTTAAATTTGATTAAAACGATGGCTCTTTGTCAATACTATTTCTTGCTTCCCCAATTCCTTTCAATATGTTATACGGTATTTTAAAACAAAATAATTGTTAATCGTTTCGTTTAATCGACGCTTGCAAGTGAATTTGTCTCCGGATACACGCGCTTACGTCTCAATACCGGACTCGATCCGTGCGTAAAAGACGAGCAGCTTGCTCTTTCCCATGAAACCGACACTGACACGTTAGATAGATCGACCATTAGTCTTGCATTTCAACCGAATATAGAATTTCCGAGATTCCGTCGGTCAAATCAATTTGTAGCCATTAAGGCTGTTCCTGGATCGAGTTTACTTTGGACAACCTTTCTCTTAGAACAATCGGTCACCGTTCTCCGTTCGAGGGCCATTCCGCTGTTTACCCAGTAGTCAATCCCTTACACTGATCAGACCTGAAAATGTAGCACGATCTCTACTGTTTGCTGTAGCAATTCGAGTAGCTGTCCTTTTAGAAGCACAAAGATTAAAAGTGAATCGAGCATTGTAGCTTTTCAATTAATCGCGTTCCCCATATTTCGAAAGACGACATTGACCATTTCTCCGCGAGCACCCGGACCGGATCAAAGTTAAGCAAGGGATCGAGGAAGTTGGTCATAACGTTGCCCTAAACTTGCCGCGGTACAGTCTGCGATGGATATTAAAAACAAAGGCCTGCCTCTTACAGGGCATAACATGAATATAACGCCGCGCAATATCTTATGGCTTAAGCTGTTCGGCTTAGCCCGTGGACCTTCATGCATTATGGATTTTACTTTGAGAAAGCGCCGCTACCCTGACGCCAGACAAACTAAGAAACCATGAATATACAATACCGTGGTATGCATATAGATTCACTCTTTTGTGAATCAACTTTAATCACTTCCGGGCGAAATCGCGACATTCGCGTCGCGACTGATAAGCCGAGAGTCGGATAGAGCCTCGATACGTTTCTGTTTTACGAATTTTCCTCGGTTACGTTTAAATTGCCATTAAAATTGCGAGAAAATCAACTCTTTTGAATATGTTACTGTTATTATAAGGATAGCAGAACGATCGTTTGATCCTCCCTGTCACATATCTTTTAAATCGGCCTTCAAACATCTTCACGTGTCGCGATCGAATGGGTTTAGTATCACTGGCACGACATTTCGCCCGGAAATATCGCTTTCCATTCGTGCCAGGTCGTAGCCACTCACAGCTGTACCATTGGCACGCAGACGAATTCCAAATTCGCGACTCGTGCCCCAACTAAAAGCCGTCGCGATCGACGTTCATTCTCGGATACGTTCCCTTTCGCACCCTCCTCTCGTGAAAATCACCGGGCTGCCTCTATAAAATCCAATGGGCTTATAACGATAAAGGGAACGATTTGTTCTTCCAACAGCGAAATTGTCCCGCGCGATGATTTTCCTATTTTTCACTAAAACGGTTGCGACGAGTCGTTACGAGCAGTTTCAGACATTCCAGTGCGACCACCGCAATGGTCGCAGTGCCGTTACACCGCGGCGTAAAATACTGGTATAATTTAATTAAAGAAAAAGTTGGAAGAAGACGGTGGTTTAATAAATACCTTCGAAGTGAAACAGAGAAAATTATCGATACAATTCATGTCGGTTCACGCGGGAGAAACTATCTTAAGCCTTCGCGTTTCCTCCTCTACTTCTGAGAATCGTAATTACGACAAGGATTGCGCGCGCGCGCGCCAGGCAAAAGAACTAATTAAGCGCGACATAGATTCAACGATAAACGGATTAACACTATCATTTATCAGCGGGCGGCGGGCTCAATTAAAACATCACCGATGGAACGAGCTCCACCGATAAATCCGGGGGGCCGATTTCCCTCTCCACACTCCCCCCTCTCTCCATTAAGAGCCGACTTCCTTTCCATACATCAGCCAACCCTTCGGCCGCAGAATCGCGCCGCGGCAGCTTTGTTCCCGTACCTCTTCCACAGGGTTTTTCTCCTTTTTTCTGCGCCTCACCCACTTGCACCCCGCCGCCCGTTGACCGCACTACCCCCTCGACCCCCGAAAAATATCCCCCTAGCACCCGGTCCCAGTCCCTTTTCTCCGCATCTGCGCCCTTCGATCTTCTCGCCCCGCCACCGTCGCGGAACGGTCTGGTACCGCGACCGAAATGGGAAGGGTGGCGGTCGCCCTCTCCTTCTCTCTCTTTCTCTCTCGCTCTCTCTGATCGCGCGGGGGTAGAAGAAAAACAGACGGAGAGGAACAGAGAGCAGAGGGCGAAAAAGAGAGGGATGAACGAAGAGAAAGGCGATCGAGAGACGGGGGTCGAATGGAGAACGAAGAACAGAGGGACCAAGAGGAAAGAGGAGATACAGAGGGTGAGACCGGGCTCGAGGAAGGGGCGCTGACAAAAGAGGAGAGAGAGAGAGAGAGAGACACGGAGGCTGTCGGTGGGGACGTGCAGAGTATACCAACGGAAGGAGCACGGAAGGTGAAAGAGGGGAACGTTCGGAGGAAGAACAGGGGTTGGCGAGAAAGAGGATCGTGGAGCGAGCGAGACTGAGGGGTAGTTCTGAGGCCGACGTCATAATCGATCGTCTTTTATTAAACTGCGCCAGATGGCGCCGTCGCCGCGCAAGCTACTACCCTATCGCATACCGTACATATATATGTATATACGTATACATACTATATATATATATATAGATATATATATATGTGTGTGTGGGGGTGGGCGAAGGAGGGACGTGGTGAGTCGTAGGGAGATAAAGAGGGTGCCAGAACCTCTATGCGGGGGTGGCCACGGTGCTGGAGGTGGGGGCCGATGCCGGGGGGGTGGGCAGAGGCGGAAGTAAGGGCGGTCGCGTGTTGGCGCGAGGAAGGGGGTCGGACGGAGGAGAAGTTTCAAGCAACGATGGAGGGAACAGAGAGGGTTAGAGGGTGGCTGGCGAAAGGAGAGACCGGCAGGCTCACTGCAGCCAATCGTTTAACGATTACCCACTCTATAGAACGCGTTTCGGATGTCGTCGTTATGACCTGATCCTTTAGTACGGAGCCGTTCCTTAGCGTGGCCCGCCTGGAAACATTTCCGGCTTCTTTTTTAATAGCAACCCCCGAACCCGGAGATATTATTCTTATGGATTCCGAAGACCGCGGATACGATTTAGGAAGGAAGGAACTCTTCGAGCTACACGCGATGGAAGCGAAATTTTATGATCGACTCCGGCATATCGTGGATATCGTGGCTTTGTGGATTGTCAGCAACATTTATAATCAAGACGATCGCTTAGAATTTGAAGGGTGAATAAATAAATTAGAAATTGAGAGGGGAACACGCGGATGCGTGTGACTACAGCGAACAAGTTAAGCATTATCGTTTTCAACGATATAAATAGAGCATAGCTATGCATTTTTCACTCTTGGTACCTCGTATATTTCCACAAACTGCTGATTTCCGAAAGGGTTGAACGAGAGTCGATAGGTGGGTGAATTGGGAATGAAGTTGGTCAAGCGATCGGAATAATTATTGCATCGAAGCTGGGCATTTGAATGATCATTCATTATACAGTTTCAATTATTGTAGTTCGACATTATTGCCGTCGTTGATGGTAATTTCAATTATCGCAGTTCGATCGATCGCTTAGCTGTTGAAACAGAGTCGTAGCGATCATCGGTTCAAGATTAGATTCGCGCGAAATTATCAGTCATCTTTTGGGGAAATAAAAAGCATTCTCGGACGAGGTTGCCAGGAACAATTTGAACGATTTATAAAAATGATCGAAAGCTTGGGAGCAGCACGATACGCGCGGACAGAACGAATGGAGAGCGCGAACAACGAAACGATTCAACTTCTCCGAAAAGCCTCGCGTCTTTCTCGCCGAGCGAAGAGCCGCTTTGTTACTTTTGTTATACAGTTTCCGGGACCTGTCTGCCGCTGACGGGACAATCAATCACCGTCGCCACTCGCAAAACGTAAAACGAAAAGAAGAAGAAGGATCGTTTGACGGGGTGCAGCGGAAGTATGTACGAATCCCTTGATTTCCCTAGAATGCCTTCCGCAATTTTCGTCTATCGTAAACTTGGTACAAATTCTGTGCAAACAGTATTTTTAATAAAAAAGAAAAGCTTTATTCAACGTAAGAGATTGAATCGCAGCTAGAAACGTCTTTTTACATATTAGGGTGGTGAAAAGATCCCCTTCGATTTTGATTTTCGAGCATCCTCCGATTGAGTGTTCGCCCCTAAGCGAGCAACGTCTTCGGCTCGATATTAACCCTCCAGTAATCTCTTTCGTTCACTGGAAGCATCGGATTCCGAGGGATTTTTGCCTTTTAAACGGCTATACCGCTGCGACAAGTCGAGCAAGTTTATTTCATCCGTTAATCCGATTTTCCGCATTTACACTTCGCACTTTATTTTCCGCCCGCGTATTTTCTGTATTATATTATCCCCCGATGTTTTAATTGAAACGAACTGCGAATTATCAATTATAACTAATTTAATTAATCCAGTAAAAAAAAAAAGAAAAAAAAGGAAAAACGAGATCTACCTTAAAAAGGAAATTTTTACTCATCGCGTCGAAACGTAGCTGTCAAGCTGAATCAACGTTGCGAAATTTCGCGCGAAATTTAGAATACATTTCATTTAACGATTCGATTGTCGGAGAATAAATAATCTGATCGATAAAGATTAATTTGCATCAATTACTGAAACATACATAAAAAAAAGTAGAGAGGTAGCCCCCTCCTACAGCATGTTGTGCTGTGCATACAACAATTAAAATTCATTTCTTCGAAATCGATTGAAATCAATTTCGCGAATTTGATTTTACGAATTTTTCGGGAATGCAATTACGCGAGGGTTGCGTCGCGACAAAGATGGGTCAGTCATGGTATTGAGAATCGGCCGTGAGTTTACCCTACTGTTAAAGAGCATATTAACGCGTCGGATCGTTAGGGTTCCGCATGGTGTCAAGCGCACACGCGCCGGCAAATGAAAATACGAAAACAATTTGGGTAAATTAGTCCCCTGGCAGATCCATGTAATTTTCTCGCCTCCGTTCTACCCGTTTAATCTGTCACCTCTGGCTCCCGTTTCCGGTGAGTTCCTTCTGTCTCCCAGCGTGTTCTAAGCTCCACTTTCACTGAATTTGCACGCGACAATATTTTAGCAATATGCTGTAATGCGATATAATGGTTTAATTACGTTTAATCGTGCGAAAGCAACAATTTTCGAATCGTGAGGAATTTCGTATTAAAAGCGACAATTAAAAGGAATAATGAATTAGTAGTTCGCCATAAGTGATCTAAAAATTTGCTTCGCAGTGTAATAACGGTTTCTGCGTAAAATTTCAGCACAAAAATCCCTACAGAAACCCACGACCGCGAGTGTACACGTGATTGATATCCAATCTAGAAATGATCGATTACGAGCGCGAACGCGAGCGAAACGGAATGAGCTCGTTACCAGCGCAAAATTTATTATTAGCGTAGACTTCAGTTACCACCCTGTTGGGGAAAAAAAACGAAGGAAAAAGAAAAATTAAATTGAAAAAAGGACAAACACGAAGAAAGACACATTGACGCATAGTTCGTTCGCGTTTCATCGTGTCAGATGCAGGTAACACGCCTCTGAATGAACCTGCACGCGGAAATCATTCGATAAAATGCTCGACGGGATGTTAAAGAATAATAAACATTTTATTAATTTCTCACACTCACCGTGGCTCGAGCGGGACAATATTAATAATGACGCGGATGTCAAGCGCAGATAACGTTGTTGGACGCGTTTCGAAAATTGTTGATATTCTGTGTAAAGTCGTTCGTAAATGTAGCGTTCTCGTTAAATAACGACCAGTTATAAATCACATTAATCCCGGTGCTCCGCTGTCGTTGCAACACCGTCGCCGTAAGCTAGCAATTAAAAATAATTTCGTAGTAAGTACGATGAAATCAGGTGTTCTTCGAACTCTGCTCTGATATATACGTATATGTATACTAATCTGATAGAACGGTCTATTTACTTCTAATTTGCGCTCTTGTAATAAAATGTTTTTTACACACAGATTAGATAACATATTTGAGTATACATATTTAAACACAGATTCTCTCGCTTTGCGAACAAACAACCTTGAGCGACTTTGTGTATACGTCGAGTATATTTTGCATGATCTTTAACCCGTTTTCCGCTTATTATCGGAGCCTGCAAATATCGACTCGCTGATAATTTTGGTAATTAATACTTATTAATATTATACTTATCCACCTAATATATTAAGTATTCTGTTCTCGGAAAGAATTATGAAATATTGGAGAAAAAAGTGCTTCCTTTAATTGTGCGTAATTTATGAATTGCCAGAAAATGACCTTAAACGACCTTCGATAACCTTGGATGACTGCCACATAACTTTTGCACAATTTTAATATCCAGATTCATGCGTTATCTTATCATAAGCTTAATTCGCGCCTTCTTCTTTATCTAAACTGAACCCACCCAATTCTACGATACATTTCACTGCGCGAAACTAAACCCACTCATCCGTAACTCGTCAGGAAATCGAATATCGCGGAAGGTTTCCTGAAAAGTTGGATGACCGCCACATAACTTTCACACAATTTTAATATCCAGATTCTTACAAATTCTTTTCACTAGCTCAACTCACGCCTTCTCCTTTACTTAAACTTAACCCACCCAATCCTACGATACATTTCACTGCACGAGACCAAACCCAATCATCCGTAACTCTTCAGGAAATCGAATATCTCGGAAGGTTTCCCGAAACGTACGCTCCGGAAAGAAACGGAGGTGAAACCTGTAAAGTCCATTCTGTACAAGGTCCAACACCTTATTGGCAAGCCCCGAAGGCGAGTCGAAGGGAACCTTCAGAGTCCCGGCGTGGGTGTCAAGCGCACTCACATGCACACGGATGCCCATTCACGCACACAGACGCGCGTCTGACGTCCGACGAAAATTCGTAAAGCGGTTTAGGTAAATCAATCCGCGGTCCGAGGTCAGCGTTTCGACGTAGCTTAAGGCTATAATAAAGTGGCGAACGGGGAACTCTCGAGGCCAGAGTAACGAAGGGTGACGCGAAGGAGAGACGAGGCTGGCTGGGAAAGGGATGGAGACGGGGCGAGGAGTGGTGGAAAATTTTCAGACTTTATATATGCGTTTGACGTTGGCCCGTTCAACGGTTCGGTAATACATGGTCTTTAATACGGTATATGAAAATGACGCGCCCTTTCTCAACCCCCGTCACGACGATGAGCGCGCGCGCGGACGTTCGCGAGAGAAATAAAAAGAAGTATCGAAGTGTGGAGTTATTTGATCGTTTGAAAGGAGAAAGAATTTTTTTTAGACGCGAAATTTGGGTGTTGATTGTTTATAGTTAACGTGCGTAGAGGAATTATTTTATAGTATACGTTAAGAATTAATTACGGAGTAAAAATAACAATTAATCGTCTTGCGACTCAATCGTTCGTCACTCCTTCTATTAGTTAAATGTCGTCTTCGACGATAAAAAGTTCAATAAGGCGAAAGTTAGCGCTGAATGAACAAAACAAATAAGCGATAAATACAACGACCGTAGTTTTACTATTAGCTAAAAACCGTTTATCAAGTACATTATTCCTGTTCTATTTAAATAACATGCTAGCTTTTTATCGCGTCTGTTATTTTTTACAGTTACCGAGTTAACTCGTTTAACACTGACTTGCAATTTCCTCAGTGATTACCAATAAAATTGACATGTGTGTATGACAGCTCTTATACATGCAACTGCACATTTCCATTGATAGTGACCCGACTGAACTGTCGCACGCAAATTACATTTAATACCATTCAAAAATTTGACTTTCGAATGACTCAGTCGGAAATGAACGATAATTAGCCGCGGTAACTGCTACATAATTAAGCACCGGAAGTAAAGAAGTTTTCAATTGCCATTCGCAGGTGAAGATCTGGTTCCAAAATCGTCGAATGAAGTGGAGGAACAGCAAGGAGAGAGAGTTGTTAGCGACCGGAGGTTCGCGGGAGCAAACGTTGCCGAACAAGAACAATCCGAATCCCGACTTGAGCGACGCGGACGGGGATAGGCCCAGGATGGACTTGAGCGACGTGAGTCCGTTGACAAGTCCGCAACGGCCGGAGGAACAAATGGAGAACGAGGAGGACGAGGAGATAAACGTCACGTGATGAAATTTCAGCGGAAGTCCTGATGGGAACGCGTTCGTCTGATGAGGCACGACCGTCACTCATCATTCGGGATTCGTGGAGGGCAAACGAGCGAACGGTGAACGGAAGTAACGCGGAAAGAAGAGGAATCGTCTGACAGTTGGAACGATATTTCACTCCCCTTAAATCTTAATCAGAATGTGTCCGTTCGATGGGACAATTGATGATTCATTGACGATTCACAAGAGAAGGAGTCAGAAGCGGTTGGTCACGTAACGATCGAGTTACGGTAAAGAAATCACGATAGCACGTTTCGATATCTAATTGTTGTGCGACTTTAAAGATTAAAAAGCCACTCTTGGGGTGGTGAAGTAAATGCGAAGAATTGATACGTCGATCACGCGAGCGCGATACGTACTTGTGCACCGTGTTCGACACGACTTGCAATTGAATTGGTGACTGAAGAAGTGACCTTGAACGTTTGAAATAATTTCCTATGAGAATTCTTGTGGATCTTGATAAGTATTCGGGGGGCTATAGTTTTTGAGATACACGAAACGGATCGACAGAAAGATTCTGCTGTGTGTATCTTCGGATCTGGAGCTTTTAAATGACCTTCGACCTTCGGATCGTGACACGATCTTCGTATTTAGCGATCGCAGCGATATTTTCTTTTTTCAACAGTGTAATTCCACTATACGCGGTCCGGCGCACCTTTTTCCCGGTTTACATCGGGGCGATGTAAAGTAAGCGTGAATGCGGAGCGGGATGAATACTAAAACAAAATGATGACAAGATGATTTTTTTGGACCAAGTAATTTAAATTAGAAACAAATGGTTGCAGTGAAACAATGATCTAAAAATTACGAAATACGACATCGGTGTTAACACTCACTCCAGTGATTTAGATAAACAATGAATGAAATTATATTCCTTTGAATCGTTTCGCATCGTTTAGTAGCAGTCATTCTGGCCGTGGCTGCACCTTGATTTTATCTGTGCCTCGTATTTACCCAGATAAAGTAATTTGTAGAATGTTGAGCATCGCGACGTGCACAAATGAGGAAATCGCGTGAGTGTTCAAAACGCTGGAAAATTAATTCATCGATGAACTTTAGCGACAGTCTTTACATAAGTTTGAAAAGTGGATCCAATCTAGAAAAGTATGCTCGCAAGTGCGGTTATATTTAATTCTCGTAACGAGCAACGGAATTATGAAAGAGATGTATCGAACATCGAATTTTAGAGCTGAACTGAGTTTCTCTTTCTCTCGCGCTTTTTTGAGATATTTCAATTTTCGACCAAATTTAACGCAACTATCTCGCACTCGCGGAAGCTTTGGCACAACGGGATTTCCACTAAATCGAAAAGTGTATTATATTGTAATTAGAAGTGGATGTAAGTTTGGGAAAATTTTCTGCAAGGTATCGTATAAGGTTGTATTAGACGTAAAGTTATGATTCCTAAAATACATATGTACCTAAGGTTTAAGGATCATGCCCTCGGGCATCGGAAAAAGCCAAATGTAATTATTTATTGTGATTCATTATGATCTGTGTAATATATTGCAATAAAACTGTCTATGCCAATTACTTCATATCTCTTGTTATCTCTGAATATTATATAATTACGTATATGTATGGAAAATTGTATATTTATATATAAAATGTGAAAGTTTATGTAACCGTATATTAAGATTAGAATGCCATCGAAATTTTGTTTTATTTTTTCGATGTTTCTTTCTCACGCTTTGACAATAGCTTTGCCAACATTTTTTCCTTGTAATACGCCAACGAATGCCTCAAACATATTATTGAAACCTTCTGTAACAGTTTCTCGATATTTAAGCTTTCCTTCCCTTATCCATTGCAGATTCTTTTGGATGCCTTCTGTCCAACGATCCATCCAACGAGTGACTAAAAAGCCTTCCATTTTTAATTGATTAAAAACCATCATCGGTTGAAGAATCGTCGATTTTGGTAACGACGAGGCGTTTGCATTATATGATGAAATACTCCCGCACACCGCAATACGTCCAAACGGTTTCATTTGATATATGACTGCACTAGAAATGTCTCCTCCTACCTACAATTGTAATGATAAGCAACCACGATGTAAGTGCTTTCTCTGAACATAAAATAGGAAAACTAAACTCTTTCGCCGACAAAAATTATTCTCTAATTCTTTGGAAAGATGTCCCTAGAGAACATCTCACAGAAATTACAAGTGCCTGCGAATGAGTTAAATATTAATCCATGGTGTTATAGAAACATACATTATCGAAATAGCAATCGACGCCTTTTGGTGCAACAGTTCTCAAAACAGTTCCAACGTCTGCTTTTTTGTAATTGATAGCATGATCGAAACCAAGCTCTTCCAAAAGCCATTTGCACTTCTCATCTGAGCCAGCAATGCCAATTACGGTGAGTCCAAAAACTTTTTTCCCTATTTGACCCACATGAGAGCCAACAGCTCCAGCAGCTCCACTTACAACCAGAGTTTCACCTTGTTTTGGTTTGCAGATCTCTAGAAGACCAAAGTATGCAGTATTTCTGAAACAACAAAGATTAAAATTTCAAATATATTTAAAGGCATATAAACAATGTACCGCATCACATAGTCAAGATTATTATGAAAATAAAATGTTAAAAGGGAATCGAATTGCAGAGTACATGTTTCAAGCAACCATTACCCTGGCATTCCTAAGATTCCTAAAGTCAATGATGAAGGCAAATTTCCTATGTCAGGTAAGAGGATTGGTTTATGATTTACAAAATCTACTCCAGATTCTTTAAGTGGGTTTATAACTGTGTGTGTTCTCCATCCCAAATAGCCAATTATTTTTTTCCCAACTGGATACTCTGGATTTCTGGATTCAATAATTCTAGCTACCTGTGATCCGATCATTGTTACACCCACTGGATACCTTTGGATATAAGGTCGCATGTAGGGATCCACAGATAGATATTCTGCTTGAACAAGGTACTCTAAAAACCAAATAATATAATTAATTATAAATTTTAATTAATAAACTTAACATATTGATATATTATAAATATATTATTATTGTTATAAATTATTATTATTAACATTTTATTGTTGTATCATATATACGTATAAGTGCAAGTCATTGCGTTAGTACGAAAATGAATACTTTTACGCACAAATATTGATAACATTATCACGCGCAATATTTATCGTACTCGTGATATAAACAGCAAGAACGAATAAGTGAAGTAAAAATAGTGAAGATGTTTTGCAAGTCAAAGTAAAGTGGCATGATCGGTACTGAATACGTTAGTCCACGTATTTATTCGAGCTACAATGCAACAAAGTTTATATATCTTATTGAATAGGTAGTACAATTAAAGAAGAAACTTACCTCCATTCTGAAGAGGTGGTAATTCCTCCTCGACCAATTTTAAGTCTGTCGGTTTTGGTTCTTCTTCGAAATGTTTCACTACTACGTATCTCTTCGTTTTTACCATTTTCATGAAATGTTCCGGACGTGCAGTAGAAATTGAATTCACGAATATTGTAATTACTCTCTGCGTTTTTGTACAGCTTAAAAACCTACAAAATATAATTTAGAGCTATTATTATTATTATTATTATTTGACAATGATCATGATGCTGCTATTTTGGTATTGTTTAACGAAACAGAAGTACTTACCGTCGAAAAAACGATACATTAATCGCATACGGAAAAGAACTCGAAGCTCCGCGACGTCCGGCAGAGTTCAGTATACTGGCTGCCGTAGTAACAGAATTTTTTACGATCATTTGACCCCCTTCCAGTTTAACACGATAAGTATTAATATTATGTGCCCATTAAGCGCAGAGCCGCAAAGTAAATCATGCCTATATCACCGACAAAGTATAAGATAGACCTCTCATCCAATTCATTTTTCGTGTCCCCAAAATTCAAAGCCTTTAGAGCCGACGTACCGCTTGGACCACTCGCAATATTACCGATTCAACACTGAATGGTTAAAATAGCGCTTCTTCACTTTAAAGAATATTTATGTGTAATAACTTACTTCATATACATTGATCAGTTGATATACTGATTAGTTAATTGTCCCTTTCTTTCTGTTCCAGGTATCACAAGCGAGAAGTTACAGAAGAATCTTGAAGGAGAACATGATGCGACAGGAGGTACCGGGAAAATCGCGGGAACTTCATATTCTAGAAACCCGGGTCTTGGTCATAAAATTCCTGTTTCTCGCACTTTGTATCAGGAAAATATATAAGCGGTTCACTCTTGCCCACTGTCTCATATTCCGTCTTTCTTGTATCCTGTAGACATAATTAAAAACTTTATAAATGATCATGCATGCCTTAGTTATTACTTCAGTCAACAATCGCATTGATTACTTTATTATTCGTAGTGTTATCTCTTTCAAAAGTATTTAAACATATCGCATTGATAATTAATTTACTTATCAGACTGGTGGCGCCATCTCTGTGAGAAGTGCTGAAACTAGTCGCACCTGATTACCGACAGCGAAGTAAACCGCTGTTGGACTGGTGGCGCCATCTCTGTGAGAAGTGCTGAAACTACTCGCACCTGATTACCGACAGCGAAGTAAACCACTGTTGGACTGGTGGCGCCATCTCTGTGAGAAGTGCTGAAACTACTCGCACATCATTACCGACAGTGGAGTAAACTACTGACCGACCAGTGGCGCCATCTATGTAAAGAAGGTAGAACTTGCATCTCGGTTAGCTTGAGCCTCCTTTACATAGATGGCGCCACTGGTCGGTCAGTAGTTTACTCCACTGTCGGTAATGATGTGCGAGTAGTTTCAGCACTTCTCACAGAGATGGCGCCACCAGTCCGGCAGCAGTTTACTTCGCTGTCGGTAATGATGTGCGACTAGTTTCAGCACTTCTTACAGAGATGGCGCCACGAGTACCAAAACAAACCTTGCTACGGCTGACTGTAGTAGTAATTAATATGTGTGAACTTTCGAAAATACGGTACTGAACATATTAAATGCAGATTTCTATGTGTGTACGCATACGTAAATGCTAGACAAATGTCATAACAAAAGCAAACAATAAAATATGAAAATAATCTGGAACATAATTCATTTAGATGAATACTAATATAAGTGATACTTTATTTGAATAAGTTACATTGTGCCTATGAAAAGTCACATTCTAATTTTTTCCTATTATCTAACATGTAATATAATATTAGTATGTTTTAATATAATAATATTGTATTAAATGTACTATTACTATATAAATTTAAAGTTCAATTTTTCCAGAAAGTATGACATTACAAATAATTATGAAATTTAAAATAATTGTCAGTATAGTATTTAAATATGATCCATTCTAAAAACCAATGTACAAATATTCAGATACCCAGACAAATACAAATATTACCAATATAAATTTTGTATCTCAATTTCTAATTAAATTAAATTCATGTAATGCAGCTACCTTTGTTCTTTCATTATAACAGACATTAAAGTTAATATAATAATAATAATAATAATAATACACACATTTTTCATACTTTATTAACTAATGTTGTTCTAAACAAATATTACATTTAGATAGCTGTGTGCCATACTATTATTTGTTGCATTTCTTTAATTGGTTTATGATAAGAGTTTTGCTTTGTTCTGATCAAAATTATTATATATAAGAAATGATTAGCATTAGATTAAGTAGATACATTGAATTTACCTATTCTACCTATTAAGAACATAAAATTAATGTTAGTAAATTGTAAGCATCATTATGAATAAATTTTACTCGTACTTTCCGTTTCATATATTGAAATTGTAACTTCAAATTATACAAAATTTTTTAAGTAAAGTTTAATTAGCAATACTATAAACTTTATTATACTACTAACAGAATATTAGATTTTTATATACTATTAACTGTATGAAAAATAATTTATGAAAATTTATTGTATTCGTTACAATAAATTTATGGAATATAAAATACTTACATTTTCTCTCTATTTCTCTTTATGTAACTTCTATTGTGCCTTGATGTAATCCCTATTTGATTCATAATTACTATAAAGATACTTCTTTCTTCAAGTATAATAATCAGATAAATAATACAATTTACATAGCCAAATAAATATATAATTGTACAATTTTAATATACATAGTTTAAATTCTATATTGTATTAACTTTCCTTCTATAAGAGTTATTAAGCGAAGAAATAGCAATATATATATATAACTCTTGTGTTAATAAAAAAAGAAATTATAAAATAATGTATTGCTTAATTTTGCCAATACCACCCTCTTAGATTTTCCTATATTAAATTATCGTCAAAACGATAATAATTGCAAACAAATAAGTACCATAATAACAGAGTACTTGATTCAATGAAATTCTTATAGAGATAAAGATTTAACTACGACATTGTATTTTACACGTAATACCAAGTTCCATCTGATCTACACATTACCACGTGTGGAGTTTAATTAATAAATTAATTACGATGACGACACACACGTATTAGTTAAAATGAATTAAAACTACTATTCTTAACACGTTCTATACTATTTAAAATTATTCAAATCATTTATTATTTTTCGTTTACCATTGTTTTGAAGTATTTGTAACTATAAAGCCATTACATTTTTTATATAATCAAAAATAAAACCTTTAATTGTTTGGTAATATTTTCGAAAAACGTGTTCTATAAGAATTTTAATTATTATGGATAGTATGTTTCTATACTTAAATAGATATACAACGTGTTAATCTAAAACCATAATTTTAAATTTTAGTTGAAATTAGAAAAGTCTGTTTTGAGCTTAATAGAGGGTGTAGAAATTTTTATCTGTGGTTTTACAAGATCTACTGATCGAGTATGTCTTTGTGCTTGTTGATGAGTGGATCTCACTGCATTTTCTAACTTTGTTTTTAGTTCTGTGGATTGTGACATTAATGTCTTAAATTCCTAGAAAATAAAAGTAGAAGCTTGTGATGTATATAACAGTCCTTTTCATATTTTAGTAATGGAAAATCAGTACCTGAGGATATTTTGGTCCTATCTTATTAAGCCATTGAAAACTTTGCTGATGAAGACTTAATTGATATTTGGAAGCATGCTGCAGCTGATCTCCCTCCAATAAATAATTAATTAAGATTGGCACAAGTAAAGTCAGCATTTGTATTCCTAATAGAATAAAAATAAAACATTAAAACAAGTTTGGTTAAAAAATAATAATTGGAAATAAAATTTGTTATATAAAAAAGAAGTACAGAGTACATATATCCTTTACACACCTTGCAAAAGGTCTCCTGAATAGCATGTAACATACTTTTTGTCAGGATACCAATATAATATACAAGTAGTAGAGATTGATACGTACGATGTGAAAGATCGGCAAGTCCAATAAGAGCTTCAACGGTGCTAATACATTCCAATGTGAAAGACAATTCTAAGTCAGTTGAAACTTGTTTACTTTTATCGCTATATAGGAATTCTACTAATCTTGGAGCTAATGCATGGATGTAAGGCGTGCTTATTACACGTTCTGGGTGTAAAAATATTGTTCTTAATGTTTGGACGCATTTTAATTTCACCTGTGATATTCCAAGAGATAAATATTATAAAATATAAATAAGTAATTCTCAAACTAAATAGATCAACTTTATAAAAGTTAATCGTTTAGCTTCTGAACGGTTCAAATATTACATAGACTATTAAATATTACCATTATATTTTCTGACTGGAAAGCTTGTCTGAAGTGATTTATACATGGAAACTGTAAATTCGGTGCGCTTACAACTTCAGACGATGCGTGAAGAACAAATACTGCGATACCTAACATCATTGCTACTTCGTCCATTTTTGTTTCATCATTTCCTATAAATACATTTTTTAAAATTAAGTGTAATACTTTGTATTACAGTGACGAGACTTATAAATACCCAAAATACCTGTTTTAGCGAGGTCGATAATTTTGGCAAGAGCGCTTTGTAATAGACTTGTCCATTGTTCCTGACTTCTATGATCTTTCGCATATTTATTTGTTATAAGACATTTTATGCAATGTAATGCTGCATGAACAGGAGCATCCGACGTTGTTTTGTTGCATTCAATGTCAGTACGCACTGCAGTTTCTCTAATCACTCCAGTTGCTAGATACAACAATGTTGGTAAAATTGCTATAGCCCCTATAAAAGACAAAATTGGTATATTAAATAAAAACATTTACTTTACCAAAAATTAACTAATTACCTTGAGGTGAACAAAGAGTGGGAAGAGATTCCATTATATTAAGCGCAGCAGCTATAAGTTTTCCGCTTTCTTCAGACGGCATGTATCCTCTGTGAGACAGAATTGCAGTCGTTCCACCAGGATTTGGATTTAATGCTGGTATTTGCCGAACCAAAAGACACAAGCACACTTCTAGGATGGCAAATACCAGTGATTTTCCTGGTGTAAGTTCACCATTTTCTTCGCCTTCTCCTAACAAATCTACATCTTGAGTTTCATTACTTTCTTCGTGCGCTGATGCCATATCTGTTATAAAATGATTTACATACATATATATTTCATTTCGTTTCACAGAAAGATCCATCTTACCTTTCAATTTATTTTTCTTTCGCTCCGCCAAATCTTCCTGTGCCGCTTTCATTACTTGTTTCAAAACTTCCATAACTATCATCTGGATTACGAAACTTTCTCTCGTTAAAAGCATCCTAATAATACAATATACATATTAAACATAATTCATGAATTGTATTTGTATTAACAAGGAACATACCTATGAAGAACATTACACAATTCGATTGGTAATGAACGATCTGCATTTAAAACTTTACGAGCCCATGCAGAATCTAGTAAAGTATATAAGGCATTTAAACATGTTTCTATATTTTGAGTAGACTCAGAAGTACGAGGGCTGCATAAAGCCTCCATACATATACCTACAATATTTAATAACAAGTAGAGTATTGAACAATATACAGTGTTTAAAAGAAATAATAACTCTAGAAACACATTTACCAAACAATAAATGAAAACGTTCAACGTTGGTATTGGTTTTAGTAGAAATATCATTGTTGTTATTGTTGTTGTTAATATTAGTTGTATTTGAAGTTTTCACTTCGTTTTTAGTTTCCTCTAATCCAAATCCTTTGGCGTTAAGCCAGAGTGTTGCTGCATGTAAGATTGGTGCCCAGGATTCTGCATAATGAGGTCGAGCAGATTCCATTGTATCTGTTGTATAAAATGCTCCCCCATCGTGCGGTAACTGACTGGAAAATTCTATAATAATATATTCATTTGTTACTATAAATAATTCATGTATACATAGTTTGAAAAATTGTCCATAATAGTAATAAATACTGTACCTGGAGGTAACGAAAGTAGTGCGTGATCTCTTAAGGCAGCTAACCAATATTGACTTAAGCTTAGCAACTCTGGCTGCACTAAGCTTAATAAACTTTCAGTCTGAAATTCAAATTTTCCAAAATCCTCAGAGCTGCCATCATCAACTTGATTAGAATTTTGATTGAATGTATCCTTACTATTTAAGGCAGAACCATCTTTTATCATCGCAACTACATATACCTGACGCAAATAGTAAAACAATAAGTAAATGTAATAAAGAAACGATTATTAATATTAATTTAATCCGTACCTCTGCCCAAGCTTTCAAAATTGCCAACCTTTCGAGCGTTAACAAACTTTCGTTATAAAGTTGCGGTCGTGTATGTCTTTCTCTTAACTTTTCTAGAGAAGATACGAGAAGTTGATGCACTCTACGGAGATCATTCAGATCTCTAGCAACTCCACTTCCAATCCAAGCACTGCATGCTTCGCATGCTGCAGCAGTAACATGCGATGCTGTTTCTGCTGAGAACGCAGGTCTCAATGCAGCTCCAACCTATAACGATGATCAAATAACGATGATCAATATTTTTAAAACGTGTTCTAAGCTTTTACATTTAACATTTATCAATTACTTGAGCTTGAAATTGTTCGAGTAACAAATGTCCAGGAAATTCTGGTTCAGGAACTTTGGCAAATTTGTCTATGATCTCTTGTAATGTTTTCAGCCCCTCGAGTCGCAAAGGATCACAGTCACTTGTCGCGGCCATAAATGCCATTCGGACTAAATCAGAAAGATGTAGTACCAGAAAGTCGTCTGTAATTAACGAACATTAACATTAATTTCTTACTATTCCGACATATGCAAAACGCTTTCAGTTAGTATGAAAATTTACATAAAACTGCAAAATAAAATCATGTAAGAAAAAGGAAGATAAATGAATAGATCGGATAGCAATTAACATGTGCTCGTACTTTTGCCTTTCGATACTTGTAACTCCTTAGCTAAGGCAAGATCAAAATGCGCTTGCTTATTATTTACACAAGCAGCAACAATTTTTCTAACACACTGTGCTGCAAAAACTCTAGTTGGCCATCGCGGTGTAACAGTCGGCCGTTGTTTTGTTGATTCGTCGGCATGGAACTCGGCTTGATCATCATCTCCTTCTGCATCCGCGTTATCATTATCCGTACTACTGTCTTCTACGTTAATGGTATTTCCTTCTTCATTGTTACATGTTTCTGTATATAATAGACGTATATCAAACTTATTAATAATAATATAACTTTTTAATACAACACTGCAATATATAGTATAATATAATACCTGAAGCTATTGTAAGAACATCCTTACACAAGGACAACCACTGAGATAAATTATCAGCTGCTAAAATTTGCAGCATACTAGTTAACGTGTCGTGAATATCTTTGATTAATTTACTATCAGTTTCTGTGTCTAACATGCTAAACAAAACGCCCGGAAGACCAGTTTCGGTTATGACAAGACCTTCCACTATATTAGTATCACGACTTTCATTAGCCAATGTCATTGCATGTTCGCACACTTCTTTTGCTTCTCGTTGGGCAAGTTGTCGAAGACAAGATATTGCAGCTTTACGTAAAAGCAAATGGTTACTCGATAAAGTTCGCTGTAAACCAAATCAAGTTGTAACATAGAACCATATTTATATCACTTATATAACATTCAAAATGAATTACACACAGAGTGAGGAGTTACATCCATTTTCTTCTTCAGAACCACTACAGATATCGACGTCAAATTCTTTTTTTACATCAAATATGGCAGGTAAAATTGAAAATATTTTTAATAAGGGCTTTCCTTTCAACTGGCTAACAACCGCGACAGAGAAATTCATTACACATCTTATCATTAACCTTCCTGTTCCACTTAATGTAAAAAAGTTTAAATCGATATTTGCTGTTCTTTCGAAGAAAAAAATTCATATGACCTTCTATAAGTACATAACATAATATAAATCTTACGCATAGTGTCGGAACAAGGGAAGATAAATTAACATGTCTAGGTGCAAATAAATGTAGTTGTTGAAGACATCCTGTAGCTTCTGCCTGAACAAGAGGATCTTGATGGTCTTGCATAATTGCACAAGCACATAGAAATGATGAACGAGCCATACAAATAGTCGACGTATTACCTATATGTTTAAATAATCTGTATAAATTATGCTCAAATTTACTGAATATTATTTTCATAAGTATAAAAGTCAATGGACCTTGTAATTCTGGTCCTATTGTCGTGATAAGAGCTGACAATACTTTTCCTATACATTGATGTACATCGATATAAGAATGAGGAACATTAAGGAGAAGAGTTAATGCTAAAGACAATGTTGGTTCTACGTAGCCGCGAAACATTGGTCCACCAGAGTCGGCTATAAGTGCAAGAGCGTGTAATGCCCATACCTATATAAAATTTTTTAATTAAATTTTTTTCATTAATATTTAATGATAAACTAATAGAACATGGTATAAACAACACAAATAATCCAAAAGAATAAAAATAAGTACGGAACTATTATGAATACATTATCATCGTTACTTAAACTTACTTGTACCACAGGAGATGAATTATCTTGGGCGAGTGCAAGTAAAATACTGACACTTGTGTTTAGGTGTTGACTAGATCCCATTCCACCCACGTATTTATGGAGACAGCCCAATGCTAAAGAATGACCAGTTCTACTGGCAACATCGCGAGCAGATTTTAAACGATCAAAACTTGTTTGCGCTAATTCCGCGGTAAATTTGGGATCAGAAATAACTTGTGCCATTCTTCCAACAGCTTCTCCAGCTGCCCACCTTAATATCGAATTGCTGCTTACCAAAGCACTCTATAACACATGTAATAATAGATATTTTATAGTAAGTATAAGAAATGAAATATATTACGATGTTAAAAAACAGTTCTTACAATGATTAAATTAGTTGCAGATTTCTTAACATCTTCTTGACCAAAACCAGTTTTTGCTTCGTTAAGCCCTTTTAAACCACTTAGAACAGCTGTGAAAACATTCATCTGTATTGCTTCTTGTCTACCCGATTTCGTATGTTTTATGCATTCACTGAAATGATCCAACATCTGCAACCTATGCTTATTTGCAACGCGTGGGAAAATTTGACCAAACAAGGACACGGAAAGATCAATAACGGCAACTCCTAGAGGCAACGGTCCAGGAATTATTTCATCCTAAGAAAAGAATAAAATACAAACAAGTTTTAACTTAAAGGTGTCTTAAAAAAAATATTTTCTAGCAGATATCAAGAATTTAAAGGGTGTGAATACTTTTATTAGTTATCCTATATATGTGATAATTATTATATTTAATAAAATATAAAAAAATTTACCTGTGGAACTGGTCTATAAAGACAACATGGATTGTGTTCCAAAGCTCCCGATCCCGCAGCACTGTTTGGTTGTAGCTGAAACAAATACAATAATACTGATTGAGTTTCTTCGTTTTCCTCTTTTTCCTTTTTTACTATATGTAAATTACACAAAAAATACAGAAGAACAAATAAAGAATGTAATACAATCATGTTACTAAAATTTACAGATAAAATTAATTACAAACATATTCTAATCAACATTAATTTCATATCTGACTTTTCAATAGTACATTTAAAAAATAAATATTGATTAAGAAGATATGAAATGTAACAAATACAAAAAAAAAGATTGGCATTGGAATGTTTGGATTCTATAATTTAATTTACAATATTAATAAAACTAGAAAAACGCAAAGAGAAAATTATAGATGAGCAACAGGTAATGAAAGGCTTCATAGAACATTACTCACATGTTCCAAATCTGCCCTTCTATTTGGTTCCATCTAGACACGAGTGGAAACATGTATGTTAATTTAAATTTATACAATATATGCTAAAGTAATCTCTCTTTAGAATACATCTGTTTTAATTGTTGAAATGTACTTTTACATCCACAAATGTTAATAATGATGTTAGCGGTATGTATTGTGCATAGCATTACATTATATTTCCAACATATGTTAGATCACATCACCATACAATATTTCAAAATACTTACTTGATCTTCTATTGTACGATGATCAGTTTCTTGCAACCATGTACCAAGAATTACTGAATCATTGATATGACAAACTGCGCGCAATAATGAAGTTGTAGTATTGCCAGGATTCTCAGTTAAAGTAAACTCTGAGACTAACATCCTCAGTAAATGCGTATAAGAACCTATTTTTTAAAATAATGTATTCAGCTTTTTGTCAGATATTACATTTGATATAAACAACTCTTTAATACAATTACCTTCAAATGTTTGAGGAGGCAATAGTAGTAGTGTTTCATACAAACGCAAACGAACCATAGCAGCTGGAGCTTTTAATTGTTGTCCGTAATTTTTTAATACAGGTGATAAACTGTTAATTAAAAATATTGTTGTACAGTATAATAACCATAATATAACATTAGCACTTACTTCTAAATACCTTAGAGATATAAAGTAATATAACATACTTTGTTAACATTGCTAGTGCAGATTCAATTGGTGTTAAAAGTCGCCTTGTAATATCGTCATTTAAAAGTTCCGGACAATGCAAAAGAAAACTGTGCATTGCAGATAATGCACCAGCTCGACCTTCTAAGGTAACTTGCCAAGTGAAGGCATCACCTCTAGCTTTTTCGCTTTCGAGTTCCTTGTTCGAACGGGGGAAAGAATTCCTCCACAATAGTAACATTCTAGGTAATAATCCTTTCACTACCGCCGTTCCTGAAAACAGACATTTTTTATTAAATACAACTATTTTAAGGTTTCAAATATAGTTAATATTTAATTAATGTACAAATGTACCAAGAGTCATTATAGCTCCAATCAAAAGCCATCCAGCATGTGTTCTGTTTAACGACAAGCGACTGTTTTGACTTGCACTCCTTAATAGTTCTTCTGCGGTATTGAAAATAATCTAAAGTGAAGTAAATAATTTTTATTTAATAAAGTTTTGTAAAACTACCAATTGAAATATAAATATTGTTCAAAAGTACTTACTTTTCCTTTGGTGTGGGGAACACCTAAAGGCGACAAACGGACGCTACCAAGAACTGCAGCTAATGCACTGCTATATCCAGCTATTGCTTCTGGTGAGCTACGCATATTTTCGATTCCATCTACACAACGGTCAATTAAAGGTGTTATTTGACTTGGGACTGCTACACAAATGCAACGCAGACACCAGGAGGCCGCAAGTCTAGCCGCTTGACATGGATGAACCAAAACAGCCATAACTGTGTCAATTAAACCTAAAAAATCAATAAGTTTTTAATGAAGTTATTGAAAAAAACAAATAAGTACAAGCATTAGATACAAAGTACATACTTAAAGATTGATCAGACAACAAATTGCAGGCTGTTGTACCCAATCCTAGGATTAAGTTCCCCATTTCTTGCAATGCACAAACCAATAAATGTTGACTAAATAGTGTTTCTTGATTACAGTCCTTGGCATTTTCGGGACTAAAGTCTATAAAAATAATTTGAATTGAATAATATAAGAAACAACAATAAATATGTTTTTTTAAATTACTATGATACATAGAAATTTTTATTTTACCGATTGAATTCATTTGTTTTAAAATGATATGGGCTATTTCTTTACATGCAGCGGCTTGTGCTCCTTCGCCCAATAGTTTTCCTATAGTACCGTGTAATATAAAGTTAACACATTTTCTGGAATAAACAGCATCAACATGTGAACTTGCTGCTTTTGGATTTGTTACAAGATCAAGTACGTGTGCAACTAATGCACCAACATTACGTTCAAGCCATGATCCTCCTAACATTTGTACAAATACAACATACGCCTACAAAATAATGATAAATAAATAATCAGCTAATTTTAGAAAACAATTATAACGTTCTTTTTATATCTTGCCTTACATGTGTAACACCAACTCGGACTTCTCTGTTTACACTGGAACTTCCTTTTATTATCTCTCCAGTACCTTTTAAGAAGCCTACTCCACCTCTTAAAAATCCGGACATTAAAATGTTTAGCACTTCATCAAGTGAAATTTGTTTACAATTTTTATTTTGTGCAACTAAATGAAGGTAATAATTAATATATTTCTTACAAGTATAACATGTAATTTGTCATTGAGTTTACTTATTTATAATACCTGACGGATTCTTTCCTTTTGGAGCTGGAAGTTGGGTCATTGCACCTAACATGCCAAGTAATTTTGCGACGGAACATCTTACTTCATAATTTGAACCTTCAAATGCTCGAAAACATAGTGTAGCAACACTTTCTATTTCAGTAGTATATAAAAATGGTGCATGGTTCAACATTTCTAATAAACACTGTAAATATTGTATTAAATATATTTTAATACATTTGTTAAGTGATGAAGTAAGAATAATAAAGTACCTTTGCTGCAGCACACCTCACAGCCATTACTCTATCTGTGAGGTAATGTCTAGAAACTTTATATATTTCTTTATGAACATTTGTGATTGCAGATCCCATACCAGCACAAACCTAACAAATCAGATATGTGCAAAATTTTACAAATATATTTATTGTCTATAATTGTTAATATTAAATAATACCTTCTCTAAAGTATGCATAATTTCTATTCTTGTCTGTGATTCTGCAGAACGTAGAGATTTTATTAAAATCTGTACAGTCTCTTCATATGATCTGCCCATCATTCTGCCTAACTTTTCATACATACATCCGACACAACATATAGCAGCTCTATAAATAATAATATGTAGAGAAATTTAAATAGTAAATAAGTATATAAATAATGCCTACTTACAATTTTGTTGGGAGAAAACTTGGTGAGTCATCTTTATTTCTGAGAATATCATTACATTTATTAACAGTATCGAAAAGCAAAAAAGTATCTCCAACACTAAATAAAGTTGCGAGACATCTTGCAATGAGTCTCCGTGTGGGAGGTCCTGGAGCTCCTTGCATATGCCTGGTTAATTGTTCTACCAGTTTTTGCTGACATCCTTTAATGTCACTCTAAATATTCACATTTTCATAACGTATTAAAATAGGTAATAGGTTTAACAATAATAAAATAGATAATATACTTTAATTATTATTTATTTAAATCAATAATACCTTTTGTGCAGCTATTAAAACTTTGTCCAAAAATCTTAACCATTCAAATATAAAAACTGGCCGCTTAGCCTCTGGGATTTGATTAAGGGCATCCTCGTTGAGGGTCAAACTATGACTCAACTCCATCATCATTTTAATATATTAGGTTTGGATGGTTTCCACTTTCTTCCTATAATCAATTGTTTATTGTGCAATGTCAAGCAATGCAAATAAGTAATATTGTACTTTATTATTAGAAAATCAAATGCACATTTTAGAAATAAACAACAATTGATATCACACAATATACATTTTTTATCATTTTTCCGACACTAAATTAATTACTCGTCAATTTACTAACGAAACTAATGAAACTCAAGAAAAATATGTATTTATGTACCAGAAAGGAGTGCTGATATTATCAATATGTGGAAAAGTACATAATTTCCTCCTTTTTTTGTATGATATATTTGAAATTACTCCATTTCACTAATGTAAAGCTACGTAAAATTTCGCATTCATTTACGTTTCACATATATTGAAAGATAAAATAATATAAAATAAATCACTTTATAAACAGTATGTCATTTGGTACATAGTATTTTCTAACAACACCATAAACTATTAAAAGAACAATCTATTTATTCACCAAACTGACAAGTCCTAATTTGATTTAGGTTAGGATAGATGGGTAATCATCTGGATGAGGAACGTTGACAACAGATGATTAAGATTTCCTACTCGCTATGATTTTAATGCACTCGTACACTCTATGTTACATTTAGTTTTCCAATGCTTTTCGTGAGAAAATAAATATTCTTATTTTTAAATCACTTAAATGACAAAATATAATAAATTGATAAAGAAAGTATTATACTTATAAAAAATAACTTTTGATCTAAGATATTAACCCTTACTAAATTTTTATGGAAGTATGTGGGGCAGAGTTAAAAATTATTATTATTAAATGAAGAGCTTTTTATGTTTCGTTAAATAAATATAAATAACACGAAATATAAACAGTCGTGTCTACAAACAAAAATTCCCTTTAAAACTGTACTTAATTTATTCATATTCAAATAATCTTGAATAGCAGACAATTAGTCACAGTCTTCTCCAGACGAGAATTTTAAAAATACTGTGACGCAGCAATAAATTACCTATTTCTACTACAATACAAATATAAATATGCAATTTATCTATTTTTTTATACTTCCTGAATGTACTGTTTTTATTCCTTAAATGTTAACAAGAACGACATAAAAGTAGAAAAAAATGAATTCTATTATTTTAATCTAGTCACCACTCCATCTCTATCTCTTTCCCTCATGTATTCAATTTCAGGTAAAAACTTAATTTAAAATTACAAATTAATTAATTTATTATTTCATTTTGTCATTATAACTAAACAACGTGCAATGATTTATCACAAACGTTATGTTGTTTTTTTTATAAAAACAAAATGTGAAATGACTTAAGTAAAATCCATAAAAGTGTTTTTATAAAAATTGTTTGATGTAAAGGGCAATAGTATACGGTATACATAATTGTTTCTGTTCAGACAAATCTAACGACCTACTATATATGTATTTGAGGTCACATATTGTAGTATAAAGTCATATATTTGTAACTTCCATCAATTCATCAATTCTCAGTTGAGGCCTATTTCGCATTTATGTTTGATAATTTGGAGAAAGATGCATAGGGGGAGATAAGAAGTTTCTTATAACTTAATACCATGTTCGTAGATATTTCTTACTAAACCAGAGCTGTTAATATAAAAAACAATAGTTGTGTTGTTCAGAACGAGTGTAATACGACGAAGACACCGACACTGTGCATTGTATTTGCATGAAGTATGAGGGGGCATCGCTCTAAAAATGTATTGCATGGTAATTCAAGAGGTATAAGGGGAGATAAGAAATTCTATCTTCGTTCATAGCGAATAGCCTAATAAGTGTGACGATTCGCATTATCATTCGTATTATGACAACTTGTATTTTGAAAAGCGGAGGATTCCATTTAAAGCTTGACCTTCAAATCTTCCCTCCTGCATACACACTATTTCACTCGTAATAAAATTATATGTACTGTGTAATATCGTCTCTTACATAAAACAACTTTTCCAACATTTCTTTAATAGTTTTAATCCGTCTTTCGATATTTTACTGTTTACAATTAAAAGGAATACCTTCTATGTAAAAGAAATACATTAATTAATCATGCTTAGAACGTGTCATTCATTTTATTTCACATTATTTTTAGCCACAATTCTATATGCATTTGCTGATCTTTGGCATTCGATGACTTTCAATTTCCTGTAACCAGAATTACTACAAATGGACACGAATGATTTATCAAATGTACTAGTAGTATGTATATATCTATTACTTCTATACAGTTATTTCTACTATTACTTAATATATTTCAATTTTATTACCATTAATTTGATATCAATACGCAGGAGAAGAACTCGTATTACGTTTGCAAGGACGTTCCAACCAAAGTTCCAACCATTTTGCCATTATAATACTTTCCATACTTCTATGTTTCGCACAGGACTATTTGCTCTTAATTTTTGTAATGCATTTATATATTAATCAAATCTGTATCAATGAAATGAGAAAATATATGGAATGTATACATTAATTCTTGCATAAGAATCAGTTTCTGTTTATTTTTCCGTTTTTTATTGGGAAGTAGCGTTGCCCATCTAAGACATGTTAATTATTTAAAGAAGCTCTAATAAATATTAACGAGAAACATTAATCTTTTCTCTGACGGCATATATCATCCGGATAATGATTATGTAATTAAGTTTTTCCGAACAAACATATTCTAAGGCACCTTTACATGCACGAAATTCATAAATATACTCTTCATCTGTTCCAGCCAGCAAAAATATTCTACTTTAAAAATAAAAGAATTTTTTATTCCTCGTACGCTAAGCCCACAGCTCTAGATTATTCCATTTTGGACGTACGAAATTCTTTACAGTGCACTTGGAGAATACTTATAGAAGTAAACAAGGTACCCGACTTATTTCACTGACAAAAGTAGTCGAGTATACTTTGTTTAAGACTCTCCCAACCACTTTTACAACTTGCCAGAGAATTCTCTCAAAACCAACAGACAAGGCCACAAAATGTATTAGACTACCAAATATCTTCGTTTAATTAAGTATCAAAGTTGCATTTGTCTAAGTGCTACAGCGCGCATGCGATTATAATATACAATAAAAGTTGTCTGCAAAGTTTGCATAACTACTCAAATAAAAATTAAAGCATAAATTATTCTATGAGCGCAAATTATACTGTCTGATAAACATTCATTTTTCCTCTCGCCTCAATAATTCATGCCATATAAATATTCGTTATAAACAACAGATTTAAAAAAAACAATTGAGAAGGAAACCTTCATGTCGTAGGATTGGACGTTCCTTTCGTTTCCTATTTTTTATCGGCTACGATATATTTCTCACGAGGATTTTTTGAAAAAAATGGAAGCTGATGTTTATCGGCTATGGTATATTTCTCACGAGGATTTTTTGAAAAAAAATGGAAGCTGATGTTTATCGGCTATGGTATATTTCTCACGAGGATTTTTTGAAAAGAATGGAAGCTGATGTTGAAGTGTATATCACGTAACCAATTATCGTACAATAATATATGCAGCAAATTTCGTGAAATTAATCCCCAATTAAACTTCAATTTTTGATGTCTCAGAATAATACATAATTGTACGTCCTGATTGTTATAACATAACAAAATATCGAGAATCGAGACGAAAAGAAAAGTGCGAGAACTGGAATACTTAATAATACGGCAATTTATTAATTCCGGAGGGGACTACTTTGAATGAAGAAAAGATAAAAATGATATTCTTATGTATTCTGAATTTTACATGAACCTAACTTCAAAACTTTTGAAATACATTATAAAACATAATTGGATAAATCGAAAAATCTCAGTTCATAAAAACTTGAACATAATTGTGATGTTTTGCACGGATATTTAACGAATTTAAATAGCTAATTTTAGTAGCCGCCATTTGCACAACGATCTAAATAACTTCTCCTTCCAGGTCAAAATAGTAACGCTCCCTTTAATACTGTAGCATATGCTCACAAAATACTCTTCAACGAGCATAAAAAAACGCACTAGACACACTACATCAACGTTGCATAAACATTGAAATGAAAGGAGAACTCGTATAGATTGTAGCATAGGATTTTACAGGGGGGCAAAAGAAAAAGTAAATTATTTATTAGTGACGCCGATTATTACGAAATACTTCACGTAACAACGTCTAAGCGGAAGTACATATTCAGGAAATTAATACACTTATAGTTAAAAATACGATAGATTTCTTTCTAAGAGTAGTGAAATATGAATATTTGCAATTCATTGATACTTTAAGGACTGCCAATATAATTATACGTAACTAAATCATGACTGAAAATAATGTTAATATTTTAGATCATGAAGATTTATGATCGTTATAAGGTGTATCTGATCAACGTTGCATTGAATCCGGTAAATGAAATTCATTAAACATCTACGAGTTTTTTCTCGTAAGGTTACGAATCACGCTATACATATTGGCGAATAAATTACTCTGATGCATAATTTAGCTTGTTCTTTTATTCGAATACTTTAGATGTCCATGTAAAATGTGTCAACGGGAATAGAAAAGGAATGTTCATGCTTCGATAAACTACACTAGCTACTACATCATCGACGATATTCGTACGTCACTCTTTTGGAAATTACATTCAATGTCAAAGTGTTTTTCATTGTACACGTTTGCTTTTTGTAGAACCCTCGAGCAGTCGTCTGAAAAAAATATGACGTGGACACTAGTAAAAACTGATAGACGTCATTAGACAAAGCACCAAAAACATAGCCTCGCTTATTGCAAACATTAATCGATGTTACGCGCGTTGAAATACTCGGTTACTTCTTTAGAAGATAACTTCCAGATTCGTGTTGTACGAAAAGTTCACGGCTATGTCCAATTCATTCCTTGTTGAACCTAATCAACATTTTTTATCCCATTTATACGACAGTATAAAACGCTTAATTCCACCGATCCGTGTGAATATCTTTCGCATTAATAATTTCGCACATGTCTTCCTAAAAAATAATTTATTGCCAAGTCTTATAGGTGACTGAACGACGAATTCAGGACTTCTCGATAGGATAGTAACGTTATTGCTAATATGTAGTTTCGTAAATATAATTTATTACTCAATTTTCCATATGTATATATATATGGAAATATGTTCTAAATTTTTTAGAACATTTTTTTAAACGAAGCTATGCAAAATTATCATGAATAAAAGTATATTTAGAGTCCTTATAATTATAAATATGTTACAAGATTCTTTTAATAAGAATGATTATCGTGCAAAAGAATTTTTACAAACGAACACCACAAACACGAAAAATTGCATAGACTATACTAAGTCAGACACATTTATCGTTATTAAATTAATACATAAAGCTATCTATCGTTATCACATCCACATTATCAACTGGTCGTCTCACAGAGTCGACATTTAAGCGAGTATTACTTGTGTGAGCACGTATATGTCGCTTTTTTTTATGTGCAGAGTGCATAATTAATTGATGTGTTGGTCAAGTCTACCCCTATTAATTTTTTCTTTTTTAACTGCGTTTCATTTCTCATTCGACAATGCATTAGTTACGGGTCGCATATACCTGCGTTACCTTACAGGAAAATACATGTGATTTACGTAAAATGACAAATGTAACAAAAGAGAACAAAGCGGAACAAGGAAATGTTTATAAAATGCAAAAGATTGTATTTGTATGAAATGCAGGATGTTATTTTGTTTCAAGAATACCTTACATAATGCTTAAGTACTTTTGTGAATAACAAAATGAAAGAAGTATGTCACCAATTACTAATGATTTCATTTGTACTTTTATAATTATATACGTATTCATAAGCAAATGGGCAGATAAAAGAAAATAAACTAAAAAAATCAAACAAAATATTTTACATAACAAGTCTCCAGCAACACGTGTAATTAGTGGTACAGTCTACATTTTGGAATCCATTACGACAAACTAGTCAGACTAGTCAATAAAAATTGATTATATTTATATTATTTATAAGAAATAACCTTTCAAGTTCTTAAATTTTTATATAGTTTGTCTATTAAAAGGATAATATTTATTTTCATCCTGTATCACAGGAAAAAGTGAACATAAGGGTGAAGCATTACGTTTGAATGATCGATTTCAATTGTTAAAGTTTAATTGGGGATTGATGGCGAAAACTGCTGCATATATTATTCTACGATAATAGAAATACAAGTTAAACAATTTTCAATGACGTAGAACGTTCGTGAAGAAAGTATACTGCGTAGAAAAAATACTCTTAAAAGAAAATAAGTGTTAATTTTTCATTAAAATGAAAATCATCATCTTTAAATATTCTGATACTGCTTCATTGAGAATTATGTATATTTTTAAACAAGTCAATTACTACTGCGACATTTAATTATTCTAACAAACTAACTCAGCATGTAAACAAGAAGAGAAGTTATGTCGTTATTAACCAACAGCGCAAAATGAGAACATAAAATTTGCATTTTAATTGAAGGAAAAGAAATTTTGTATCAGATACGAATATATTATTACAAAAAAATTCATAAAAAGACTATGAAAAAACGAGTAACAAAATACTTATTACAAAACTTAAAATAGTACAATTTAAGATAATAAGTTTAATACTTATTACTAAACTTAGTTATCAACATTATACTTTTCTGCCAAATAAATAAGAAAAATGTGAATAACATAAGAATACCAATTTCTAGTATACGCATATAGATTGTTATAAAATCGAATCTTCTATTTCTCAATTTATATATGAAAAAATATTTCAGTGCGACACAACTGTTCGAGCATTATTTGAATATTATGAATATTAGTTCATTTAATTAAAATAAGCTTTAAATCGGTATCTTTCATACAAGAACGTACCGCTGTTTAAGCGAGAAGGAAAGCAGCGAACGTTATCTCCATCTGCGTCGTATGGGGGTTAGTGATCAGGAGACGGTATAAAACAGAGTGAACACAAGAGTCATGCTCACTAATAACAAGATAGGAAGGGAGTGTGTAGCCGTAAACGATACAAAGTGTTTCACCAAAGCAGAGTCGCGAATTTTGCACGTAATAAAACGCCGAGCAATCATCATTTTTTTTAATTCACGCGGTACATTCGACAAACTAAACCGTAAAAAGAAGAAAAATGCGGGTCCTTTTTAAGACCATGAAAGTGTGAAAGGTGTTGTTCTTAGGTCAGTGCAAGCAAATTATCTGCAACTTGGAAGTTTGATTTTTGTGAACGTGTCAGGAGGTTGCTCCACCTCGGTAAGTAAAATATTTAAGTGATGCGCGCGCGCGCATTGAAAATTAGTTTTTTTTTACAATTTTTACGAAAGAACTCTTTCCCTTTCTCTCTCCCTCTCGCATTAAAGATTAATATGTAATAGGAACTAACGCCAGACAAATTCTTTTATTTTTAAAATATTACGATAACGTTAGATGCGTCTACAAGTCATTTTTCTAAACATCAATTGAACTTGTAACAGTTCACGATCAATGTATACGTATCAAATATCGGTTTTAGAATTTTTCTTCTATACTTTCGTAGAAGCACTATGTATTATAGAATGTCGTAAAACTTCGCATAGACCACAAAAATCGTATAGATTAACTCTTTTTCACGATAGCACTTCAAATTTTCGTTGAGCAAGTACTTCGATTGATTATAACGTCAAAAAGAATTATGAACTTTACGCAAAACGGAAAAAGGTTAGCACTGTTGCAAGCATGTTATCACATGTGGATATGGAATACAACTTCTTCGAGCTACTCGATAGTTCTGATTCTACCAAGAGATGCTTGATAAACACACATGTCACGTACGATTCTACATATGCATTCTCTTTCTCTTTATTTCTCGGTGTCAATGCAATACGCGTATTTAAAAGATGACAAGATAGCTCAGTCTGCCACGAATCATATAGTTTATTATATTACTGTGATTTGTTATATCTGTGCAATTTCATTGAAGTACGTATACGCAGAAAATATTACGTTATAATTGAAGAGAATATAATCATGTTACGTATACGTCGCGATTAGTGTTAAACAGAAAAAGTAGTGTTCATTAACAATCGATTATTCGTTTACATCTATCAGTGATTATAGGAGTGAATATTCATTGCAACTGATATGATTCTCATTTATGTTCTTACGTTTGTTAAATATTATGCAGAGTTTTTTAACGTTAAAATATATAACGTTAAAATAATCGTGTTTCGTAACGGACGTGCTGAAAGTGCTATAAAATTTGTTAGATTATGTTCACGGGTGATAAAATAAAAAAAAAAAAGTTTAACCTTCGTCTTTTCACTGACTGAGGTTAAGAAAATATAATATTTTTTATTGTGTAAGTATGATCAATAAAAATCTCCTGTTGTTTAGCATTTTTGTGCCGCGAGATCTCGATACTCGTGTCTCTCGATATAAAATTCGCCCAACCAGGCATTAAACTCACTACGCGAATTAGATCAGAAACGTTCGGGACCGAATCTAATCTACTGCGTTCAAGTTTATCTTTACATGAACTTGAAATTCCAATACACCAAACAAACTATATTGTACAACAAATAGATATTCATGAATTATCAAACATTAAACATAAACATAAAACATTAAATTTAAACTTGATCGATTTCATTGCAAACCAAAAGAGTGATATTATTGTAAAACGAAATTAAAATAGGATTCATCTTCCAAATAATACTGATTACAACATACTTTCGACGAATAAAACTGTGAATAGCTTCGTAACTTAATAAATTATTCATATCAATAAGTATAAGTTTATGATATATAAATGTGAAAACTATACGTTGCTTTTTGATTAGAATGTATCTATTTTGCATTTTTTAATCGAATAATGTTTAAATAATTATTATACGTATTTTTAATGCCCATAAATCGATTGTTTTTACTATCAGAAATAAAATAATCATGAATGTCCATGAACGAAGTCTACACATCCATAAAATTGTAACCATCAATTTTGAAATATACAAATAACGGCTATGAGAGAAGAGAAATTTTTTAATTTAAACATAGGATTCAAGAACCTTCCAATTAAATTAAATGAAAATTGATATTTCGAAACAAAACGAGAAGCTCGTTCGCCGCAGATATTTTGCGGTGATTTATGCAATTTCGTATAATACACTAGCTACAGAATTATTCGTTTAACCCTTTTAACAATTTTTGTATATATTTCTAATATATTTAAAATGACGAACTTGCGCATTGAAAATATATCACGATCGATCTTTAATTAATCTACAGATCGGTCTGTGCTGTACCTTTGTCACGAAACGATTTATTATTCATGCCCATAATAAAAGTTCAGAGGCTATCCCCTAGAGTACATTTTTGTCCGTGTTATTGCTGCACGGTCAATTAAAATTGCAAATTTTCGATTCACATCTGTGGCGAAGATCTACATTAGCGTGACGTAATACGTGCCTTCCAGTCGTGACTCACGAGAGCCATTGAGTACGAAGGAAACAAAAAACAAGACAGAAATTCGAGGAACAGACATTTTACCGTGAAAAGAAGAATTATTCTGGTTGGGTAAATAGCTGGTCACAGCGTCAATAGTTCGTGCAAACAGCGCAGTCGTTTTAAACGTACAGCACACATTTTTGCGAGTTAAGCATAACATTAGCAAAATTCCCCCGTGGTATTTCCCAAATCCATCTTTCTCGAATCGACGGGCGATATATTTACACATTTTTCATTGAACTTTCAGTGCTGTTGAATGGCGCACACTTTTAATACAATGACTGTATATTAAATATGAACTCGTGCAAAGTACATACAAATGGAATTTTGCACTGTAGTCACCTTACGGAACACTAATTCAATTAGCCTTTTCGTTATGGCCGTCTCTGCCAAAAGATGGTTGCATAATGTCATTGTACAGATATTATTGTCTTGCTAGAAACGTCTCTTCGTGCGTTTTTCATGAAGAGGGGAAAACTGTGGAGAACATACTCAATTTGTTTGGATGTTCAATCTGTTAAATTATCTAATTTACATACACATACTTCCTTGACAATTATCGTTATCAATAGTTAATGGAGTGAACAATTTTCCCCATTGCATATCTGCTACTTCAACTATTGACGAAATAATAGTCAATGGGTTCCATATGATTAGTACAAAGCATGTTTATACGTGCTATTTGAAATGTTATCAAGGAAATGGAAATTATCGCAATATCTTCTCCGACTTCTGTTACAAGGAGAACCTGCTTCGTACGTTAAGCAATTGCGTTAATATTTTGTGTTAGTTTTATTACGCTAATTAGTGTCACCGGGTTAACAATCGAGAGTGTATAAAAAAGAAGCCAATCCGCATTATTTATTTCTGTTTCAGGTCCTTACGATCAAGGAGACGAAAAAACGAAAGGAACGAAACGCGTGTAAACCAGGTCGCAACCATGAAATTTACGGTCCCACTACAGCAGTTTCGAAGTAAGTAATCAGTGTGTATGCAGTAAGTCGAATACACACGTGGCTCGTTGTCGGGAATAGTTCAGGAATGTAACACATGAAATTAATCATTCATTATAAGTTCTGAATAACAGAATGCAAATCTAACGTCAGGCTTTGACAAATTACTGTTATTGTCACGGAGAGGTTTAATTGCACCAAAAAACATCACCGACGTTACATGAAATGATTGCACTTCTTCCTCATCGTCAGCCCGCTTTTTTCTAATACATAATATTCGAGATCATTTGAATTCTAGAATGACGCATGGTCGTCTAAAGAATTCATAATACGTGCAGGATAAAGTGGAAGAATAGTTCAAAATCATAACCTGTTACGTTAACTATTATTACAAATTTTTGCAATAGTTTTAAGTTGCTTAATTAATAATTTGAACGACGTGCTTAACCAACTTGCTAGCTGAACTTGCTTTTTAATGCATAATTTTATGTATTTATGAATTCGCTAACGACATCGCTCGTACAGAATTTATTACGAAACATTTGTACATTTCTCTCAATTTATAAAGTCAAAGTCCAACAAAACGATAGATAAATCAATTTATGTAACAAATAGAAATGGAAACTATTTTAATAAATGCTTACTGATGTTAAATTGAACGGAAAATGAAGTTATTTGAACGTCTACCAACGACTACCGGTTATCACTAAGATAAAATATATTCTTAACCCACATTCATATTATTTGAAGTTTAAAAATATGAAGGAACCACTATTTCATATTAATCGAACAAGCGAAATTTTGAAATTGTCCCGTTAATAGATTCGAGAAGGCTGGTTACGCTAGACGGTCAAGATTAATAAATGGTTTATCAAAGAAACGCCATCAGGCAAAAAATTGAAGATTTCCTCTTCATCTAGCTGTTCAATGACTCGAGTTGGCATGGTAATATATGTTCAAAATAAATTAGCCGATATGAACGATACCGACGTAATGATTAAAGGTCTCGGTCATTGAACAACTACGTCTACCTTACAGGGTTTTAAATGAAATTACATGCCATACGTACACGTGTCCTGATACAAACATATGAGTATAAAAATCATGTGTACGTCCGATCTTGACATGTCGACAAAGCATCAGTAATCGATAAACTTTCACCGAAGTCTTATCTCAATAAATTAGGTGATATGTGGTGCTGAATAGTAAATATGTATAATAAATACGTTTCTACTAGTACATTAGTCGATTATAAAATGATGCGTAAAAATATCTTTTTAATAAGAAAACGTTGAAAGACAAATATTTTCTTATTATATTTTCCATAAAGTATTAACGTCATATAATTTGTATAATTTTCTTCTTTACGTTTACTAATGTGCTGATATTAAAAATTTCTGACTGCCAATGCATATATCGATATATCTTCTGTAATGATGACAAGTATGCATATATGTATCAGAATAACTGATCGGTGAAGTATCAGAATAAATTACATTTTCGGCAAATTTCTGTGCAGTGCATGATTTAAAAAAATTAATGCACATTAATCAATACATATTGTAAATATTATATTGTGCGTATAAATATGTTACATAAAATTAATTATTGGTATCTGTAAGATCAACTTCGCTCTCAACAGATATAGTAATGAGAAATTAATTTGGTGCCGCGTGTTAAGTACCTACTTGCTCGAGATATTTTATTCAAGTCACGTGAAAATGTTAAAAAAGCAGAACGACATCTGTCCGCTGCATCAATTATAATTTTACTTACAATGGCATTTGCATATCACGTTTTCACTATGACACTAAATATAAGCAAGCACGCGACTTTGATGTACACATAGCGGATCACTGTGCTACGTGTTATGACTGCAATATATTGAAAAGGTAGTAATGATGTGTCACTATTACCTGCGTGCTAACTGCTTCAATTAAGCTAATATTTATATTATGTACATATTAAAAAGAGACGTAAAGAAAAACTATGCTCGACAAACTAGAATGAAATTCAGATAAAATGCTACATGTATTTACTTAGAGTCAACCAATAAAGATACCTGTTTATGGAAAGCAAGGATTATCATCGTTGATAAAAGAATTTTTTTCGAAATGTAACATTAACGTGAACAATTTTTCTTCTATAAAGCAGATCGACTTAAAACTCTAAGTAACTTATAGATTTCGTAATATTTAAGATTTCATACTTTATGCTATTTATAATAATTAGCTACATCTAATGATAGTTTATTTCCACTTAAACATAATTATCCGAATAAAATTACTAGTCATAACCGATCATAAGTGACTAATCTTGCATGTTATAATTATTTCGTTGCTTTAATACATCTAGGAAATGAAATTATTCACATTTATCGAATGACGCAAAAGTGGAAGAAGAAACGCATTAAAATCAAAACCATTAGCTAGTACATGTATTAAAATCGTACTACGGATAATTACGTCTCGTTTTCAAATGAGACACAGTTGGATGGAATCGTCAAATGATTCATTGAAAGTAAAAAACTAAGCAATAATATATCGTGTCAAACTATTATTAAAAACTTATTCCACTTAAATATTTTCTTCCATCCAAATATATTTAATTTACAATACAACAGATTATTAAAACAGTATATAATCAAAGCAATGTATAAATACTAAAAAGTTTGTGCATTTTCTACAATAATAACTTGATTCAAATGAAACAAATTTTAATGCAAACAAAAGTCAAATCCTATCATAAAGAATAAAATCGTTAGAGAGATATTCTTACCACGTCAAATTAGTAGGAGTTAACATGAATTGATTTCACTGCGTGCACGATTTATTCACTTGTAAATGATATTAATATACTATAGTTTTATGCAATTACTCGTGAAATATTACGCGCAATTTAAACGGCATAAAAGGCCCGCCGACAATCGTCGTAAACCCAATTTCTTTTTGGTGTTTCGCCAATGTAAAAAGAAGTCGACACAAAACTTTAACACCGTTTAAGGGGGCTTATATATAACTAACAGTTTGCATAATCATTAAGTCGCAATAAAACTGTATGAAATAAATCTCGATATCAACCGATCGGTAAAGTTTAATGAACGATATTACGTGATCGCCCGCGGCAACTTTCATCAACTAACTTGGAACCGAAGATTTCATTGGTAAACTGGTGTCTTGTGTTAGGTCTTCGTACTTCACGAATAATATGGAATTTAAGTCAAGGTAAACAAGTTAGTGTGAATCACATAACATATCGTAGGGCATGATTAACGCCCATCGGTAACGTTTGTATCGCGACATCTAAAATCTCTTCCAAGAACATTTTATAACACTGACCAACATCTTTGTCCTACATACGCATAATGCAAATGTACCTTCATTACGCAGAATTCTTTGAAAATCGAATTTATGATTTGAATGCAAATACCGTCCAGGATTGCAAAACACGCCATTGTCGAAGGAATCGAGTGTTTTACACGCGCGGTAGACGAGTCGAAAATTTTGTTAGCTTTAAATTAAGAAGGCGTAAGAAAAGTATGCGATATTATTCTTTTGTTCAGCAGCGGAAACTTTTACCAATCGCAATTAACTTATAGATGTAAACCTATTTGCGTGTAACGTGAACTATTCTATATAATGTAATGTGTACGTTTAATTAAAATTATTTAAGTTAACGAATCGTAATTACCTTTGTATCTGACATCGTATACTGGCATATATACCTTTAATACATTATACCGTAACTGTCGAAAAAGGCGTTTAAAAAATTCATGGCATACTCAAGCAATAACGTGAATGCATGAGACTGCATTACTGTCTATCATTTTCTGATATTTCGTGATAAAAAATTGCATTAAACTGGAAAATTATCCAGAAATTTGTTTGCGTCTCTGCGTATCGTCCATAACACATAAATCTTTCACAAGATAATTATCCAATCAGTAAACTCGTTATAAATATTCAATTCCACAACTACATAACAGAGATTTATACAAACAAAATACTAAAGTATTGGTCAAGTTCACCTATCACTTACTATTGTTTTTTGTTACCCTACCTATGTTTGGCACGCATACGGACGTCCAAGATAAAGTTAAATAATCAAGCTCAACAGTAGTAGTTACTGATAGAGCATGTGATATGGGATATCCTAGGATGCAAAAATTTGTAGACTTTCCATAATTACATTAATCGATCATGAGCTCGTTGTTAATATTATTCAAAATTAACTCTGTTCTTATTTTGAAAACGATATACGACGAAGTAGTACATTTATTAATATATTTTGTGCTACGTATATATATACTATGCATTATGCTAACGCAGCATAAAAATCACTACAACGTGATAACTGATCGTTTTCATTAAGGCAATCATTGGCTGCTTTATTTTTGAAGTTATGCATTTCTACGCGCTCAGTAATATACTGAAGATACTTTAACATTACAGTGACCTCAAGCATAAAAATATACACCAGTTTATATGTACGCCATGCGATTTTTTTCTGCTTATCCGTGATCAACATAGGAATATAATTAAATGTACAACCTCCGCGCATAATTTTTGCGCACTGTTACGATATATGACGCGTAAAACGATTCAAACTTTTACGACATGCTTGGAATAATAAATTTATCTGGTTGATCTTAAGCGTAAGACAAAGTTTTTATAGTTCACAGAAATAGGGATGCAAATTGCGTTTTGCAAAACATCGTTTCTTTTCTTAACTTAATAACTCAATGTGTAACTGCCGATCCTTACTAAATAACTTCACGCTCAGGATGTTTGTTTAAAGACAAAAAGATCGAAAATTAAAAACGTTGTAAACACGAATGGCAGTGAAACAATTCCTAAGACGGTTTTAAAAGAAGAAAATTACTGTTTACATCGTCATTAACAATTATTATCTTTCATTACAGAATGCATATTCCTATTTGCAATGGGTATCATCTGCAGTGCCTTGGCTTACATAATAAATGTAGTTAATCCGGTGAAGCTAATAGTAGACAGCGTAAGTTCTTCAAATTATATTGTTATCGTAGCACCCTTAAACGTAAATATACAAAGCAACTCATTTTTTAGGACATGGGCAGCAGTTCTTTTAATAAAAAAAAAAACCTATGTTAATTAAATATAAATGCTAAATACAAAACATTTATTTAGCTTTTGAAGCTAAACATGATAATTGCAATGCACATACTTTTCAGAAGCTAAAAATGACACCGGGTTCATTATTATTTGAATTATGGAAGCAGCCCCCTATTGATGTTTTTATTAAGGTATACATATTCAACATCACAAATGCAGAAGAATTCCTTCAAGGTGGAGTAAATCTGAAAGTCGAAGAAATTGGTCCTTACGTTTATCAGTAAGAAATATAATTTCTTTAATAAAACGCGCAAACCAGATTTAACTGTCCGCAACTTCAATTGCATCTCTTTCTGCACTTAGGGAAGTTGTAACAAATGAAAACGTTACTTGGTATGAGAACAACACAGTTTCGTACAACCCAAAGAGAACTGTACTATACATTCCCGAACTTTCAGTTGGTGATCCGCAAAAGGATATGATTCGTGTTCCAAATATACCCATGTTGGTAAGCAAATATCTAACTTATCAATCGATCGATAATGCTACCACCTACTACTAATGCATGGTCATTTAAACGATGAATTATGTTACAATTATATTTCAATCACTCAAATCGTGGCTTGTTCACGAGTGAGAAAAATGCTAATGAAACGTTGTATGCTTTCCTTCACCGTGAAATTAAGAAATTAAGAAGTTGATCGTAAGTTTTATTTAATGTTTGTTAATGAGATTACACAAAAGTGCCTCGACAAGATTAGTCGTATTACTTAAATTCCAATCGCTTGAATTCCAGAAATTTATACTATATAGTACAGTTCAGACCATTCTCAACTTCACTTAATGCTTGCAAAATTATTTCTGGTCAAGCAAAATAACAGGTTTACATTGATAAAGTGGTTCCGTGTAACTCGAATTCAAGCCATTCGAAGGAAGCTGGCTTGACTAATGATGACAAGTATTGAAACTCGAAATAACGTTTCAAGTAAAGTAAATGATAGATTCGCAATCGTAGAATAGTTTCAACTCACATACATCAACTTTTTTTGCACGTTATGAATACTAATTAAGAGCTTTGCGTAATCTATGGAAACGCCTTAATTGCAGCTTTATTAATAAAAGCTAAACACGTCGAACGCGAAATAAAATTAATGTCTGTAAACTATACAGAACGAATATAAGAAAAATTCGGTTATCTAATAATTACCTTTTATACTAATTACTTAATTATAACAGCATTTATTACTTTTTTACTTATTAATATTTAATGTTTTATTTGCATAAATTTGCAATAATTAATACGATTAACGATAATGTTAATAATTACAATCACTATTTACCTGTCGTAATAATTGCATAATGTATGATTTATAGAATTATGACTTTGCATTATTAATCGCATTTATAGTATTCTATTTTCAAGATTTTCGTTCATAATCTCGTTCATAATGTAAATTCGTGTCCTAGACTGCAATTATATACAGTTCCTGCTACGTAAAGAAAAATAAGAAATAAAATGATAACTTAACTAGACTTGGGAGTGGCGGATATAACAAACGCTAATCAATGTCTTGCCTCTAATATTTCGAATCTAAACAGGGACTTACTTCGACGCTGCACGATGCTGGATTTTTCATAAATTATCCTTGGAGCCAATTACTAAACATGCTGGACAGCCAACCGATATTATATATAAGTGTTCATGACTATCTATGGGGTTACGAAGACAGGCTGATTCGTTTGGCGAATACAATCGTGCCACGTTTCATAGACTTCCACAAATTCGGTCTACTCGATAGGGTGAGTGATCAAATTTATTTATGTACAAAGACAGATAAATCGAACTGATTGAGATACTGATAAACACTTTGATTTAACGACAATTTACGCTACTCGGTTTATTTGTAAGATTGCTCAATTAATCAAACTGAATCGTGTACTTTGCTTTAACGGAGAACAAGTAAACGACAGTGGTGTGTATAGTCAAGGAACTCTAAACATATTAATGAACCGCAGTTAACGAGAAACTCGTAAAGCATATTTAAAATCTTCTCATTTATCGCGTGTTATCGACGCGTCGTTCTGCTGCATGAAAATTTTCTTAAAAAAAAATTTGTATGAAACAATCAATGAAATAAAAAACAAGTAGAGTCGTTCATTGAGACTACAATAATGATAAAGACGAACGTCGAATACAATAACCGTACTATTCACAAGTTAATTACTTGCCTTTGAACTGTTCAAATCGTATTGATTATCTCGTAGCTTTGTTCCCAGCCGACTATATTTCATGATTTTTAATATGCTTCGGTCATCACTCATGTTGCGCGTTATAAAATTCACAAAAGATTAGTTTTCAGGATGCAAACAATTGCAATTCGTAATTGCATCTCATTAACAAGTAAATATTTAGACGATACAGTTCGCAATTAAAAGTTCTTTATACTGAACAGCCAATTGTCCTTCGCTCTGTTGTCTTATACAAAGATTCCTTTATTATTTTGATATTAAAAGATGTTATCGGTATTTTCATAATGAAAAGCATTAAGAGATCAAAATGTTCTTCTAATAAGAACATCAAAGGTAACGTTCCCGCGAGTGGAAGGCTTGCAATATGTAATTAGTCACAGACGTCGGCACGAGCCTTGGATCATTAGCTTGTCGTAAATGCATTGGTTGCAGGTCCGTATTGCGTACAAACTAGAAGCGGTCGATATTTAGAAAAATCGAATGTAAAATATACCGGTTGTTGACACATTCTGCTAACCTTGTCTATAAGCGAATCGACCGAATCATTTCAAGTTTCCTGTTGCTAAACTTCTACGCGGTAGTATAAGCACCTTGCTCCATCGAAAGAGACACATTTAAAGTTGTCTTAAAGCCTCTACTGTGAAATTAAGAGGAAAGTGTGCTATACGTATGCACAGATACATAGGCAGTATGCAATTATCTGTTTCGAGCTACCGATAGTTTTCGCAATTATTTCTACTTCACAGATCCTTTCACTGTCTACGCATACGTTTCAGAGTTCACGGGGTTAGTGTCAACAACTTTTAAACGTACAAAAAAAGATTATGACACACGCATTCCCAGGTCTGGACACGTTGAATTTTTTCCAATGTCTAGCGAATTAATTCAATCGAAAATCGTTCCTTAGTGCCAATTTAAACAATTTTTATGTATGCTTAAACAGTTTCTTTTGCGTGATCAAGTGTCATGAGTATTTGAAATACATGTAGCCAATACAATATCTAATTGTATTTTCTTGTAACTCTCTAATTGTGTTTTCCTGTAGCTGTGTCACGTAAAGCTGACTAACGGATTTAAGGGACAGTCATTGTCAGAATAGTATATTAGATGCGCAACAAAAGAATTTTTTCTAGATTTTTTACTAAAAAGTTGTATGCGATTTTAATTGTACAGAATAATTGCTACCTTTAAAATGGTGAAAACTGGACATGTAAAAAATGTCCGTTCGATAAATTAGCATAAAATTATTATTAACACCTTGCTAGCCGACGACGTATTAGTACGTATTTCTTTTCATCGTCCAACGTTTTAAAAAGCAAAAATGGGAAAATAAGCTTACCTAAATTTAGTTATAATACACAAAGAAATCCTAACTGAGATAAAATATATCGGCCTTCAGTAGCAATTCTAATCAAAAACTGAACGGATACATCGCAAATACCTGGGCTATGGCATACGGAAAATAACGTATGTATTATTGATATGGTAACGGCCAAGGTGTTAATGATAATTATACGCAGATATGGCGGCATACAATTTCGTTTAATTACATTATTATACTATTCGAATAAAACAGAAAATAAAATCGAAACGTATTCGTTGGCGATCTTTAGATGTACGATGAAGGAAACAATATTGTGGTCATGAACGTTGGACATAACGACAACATGACCGATGAAGAAGGACGTTACTTAAGCATTGAAACGTATAATGGTAGCCCAGGAATGAAACAATGGGGATATCAGGAAGAAGAGGGAAACAACACGTATCCGGAGTGAGTGAGAAAAGATATTAACAAAACTAAGCAGATTACAGGACCTAATAATGTTGCAAACTTTTTGTTACAGAAATACCATTTGCAATCGCATTAAAGGATGTACCGAAGGGGAATTATTCCCGAGAAACTTAGACAAACGCGCTGTATTCAGAGTATATAGGAAAGCGTTCTGCAGAACGGTACCAATTGTTTTCAAAGAAGAAATAACGTTAGAAAATGGTCTGCTCGGTTATCTTTACAACCTGCCAGACAATTTCTTAGATCCTCCTGATGAAAATCCGGATAACGCGTGTTACTGTCGTAATAGAAAAAAATGCCTAAAGAAAGGCCTCTCTGACATGTCACCATGTTATTACAGTAGGTATCATTCGTTAATTTAGATATAATTAACAATATATTTTGTCAGTATCGTATTTGTTGTTTTGAGAGAGGATCCTACAATTCTATAGCTAGTATATGGAAAAAAATGACTCACTCACCATACGCCGACTTGTTCGATGATATAACTAACTACGTATCACGTTTAGTGCAATGGGCTGGAAAATTGAGTTTGCACTTGCGAGTGTAACATCATCGGCCAAACTATAACATCAAATATCAAAATTTGATTTTTGCGCAAAGAACAACACGGGGCATTATATACAGACATCGTATCAACTTAACATTTCAATAAAACACTATTAAACTAATCACTTTTTCAACACAAGTATCTAATGATATAACATTATTCTTTGGTACTGATAAAACAATCAAAAATAGAACTCGTGATATATATTACTTACAGATATCCCAGCAGCGTTGTCTTTGCCACATTTTATTTACACCAACTCCAATTTAGCTGAGAACGTCGAAGGTTTGAATCCAGATCCCGAAAGGCATGCCACCAGGGTTATTCTGGAACCGGTAAGCATGATTTTAAACAAAGCTATCCTATCATCACACGGCGGAAATTACTTCACCCGATATCGGCGACTCAGATACACGACACAACTCGTTTTATCGGTTTAATTATTTGTTTGGTAATTTATGTAAGTATACTACGACTGCACGAAAAAGTTTTTACCAGAAACACATTCTCTCCAAGATATCTCACGAGGTATTAAGCAGTAAAGACATGTTATACGAGGAGAATGTAGTCAAAAGCCGGTTCATATCTCTTAGTTAACTGATCGATAAACGATAACATTTAACTCTCATGGAAGTAGTACTAACGTTCGTTTGAACTTAACAAGATTGATCGTCTCATTAAATTTATTATCCAATAATTAAATTAAACAATTCATACGTGAGTAATGAGTAACTCACAAATCGCAACTTTCCTTCTCTTTCCGTAGACGACCGGCATCCCACTGAACGTTAATTCGAGAGTACAAGTAAATCTCATTACGGAGCATACAATATATACCTCTAGGACCAGGCCTTTCAACGATATGACAATACCATTATTCTGGACTGATCTGGTGAGAGTTTATCATTCATCTTCTTAACTCACTTTCATATATTAGTCTTCTTTTGGAACGATGAATATGGTAACTGAAATAGTACCACACCTACTTATCACCAAAAATCTGATCGCACCGGTTGTGCTATTCAATTCCAGCAGCGTTCAAAATCGGCTGTCCGTGGCCACGTTTCTCATCAACTTAACTAAAACAACACCGTGAAAGTAATTCCTTCCTTCGTAGCTTTTACAAACTGCTTTACAATGTATTTAAGTAGAAAAGAAAAAGTATATTTAAATAGAGTAATATAAAGTAGCTTTACACCTATGGTGGAGGATCGATCTTCGATAGCCTTGAACGTTCCATACGATGTAAACATATAGTAATTACTACGCTGTCCCATAATTACATTTCTAAAGAGGTCTAACTCTTAAAATGCATAAAAAAGATATATATATATTTTAAAATAAAATAAAATTGCATAAGAAAAGTTGCTGTAATTTCAACTGCAAGAACTAGTATGTATCTACAATTTCGTAAATTTATTTACAGGAAATACCTTTATTATCGAGCCACTTATTACTTCTCGTGAAGCTCATAATTCACATAGCGCCGATTACGCAAATAGTGATAATGTGGTTGTTGGCCATCGCCGGGGTGCTGATGTGCTTGTTATCAATACCAGCCATGTTGTGGACCATCAACCAGCAGCAAGAGTCTCCACTTTCCTCGGAGAGGAGAGACAGTTGCGATTTACGAATACCACTGAACTACGGCCAATACACGACGATGCATATTTTGCCGGCCATTAAGAAGATCACATCCAGAACGGATATATTTAGCTAACCAAATACTATGGAATCATATCTATGGAAGCTCAAAGGGGATAAGCACGTTAGAATAATGAGGGGAAGAATAGAGATAAGAACCTTTTTTTCTCGTTGTAAGATGTTATTTGTTTTTTTTCTTCTCTCGCGGGAAGAAAATGTACTGAGATCCGTTCAACCACTTTGACTGGCTCAGAATACGAAGGAAGATATTTCCATGTTACGTTGCGCGTTCAGAGTTTCGCGCTAAAAATATTCCCGTTATGGATCGATATTATTCTACCAGCATGTTGCCGACACGCTTTAATTCTTTTTCGGCTCTAATTAATCCACATTACTATTTTACTCTCGTATGATAACAAAAAATGCACTCGACATTTCTTCGTACAATCCTATTTTATATTTATTGTTTTAACGGTGTTTCTAATTTAATGTTGCAAATTATTTACCGATAAATACTAACACTGCAAAATGAGTTATGCGTGCATGTTACTAGTACGTAACATAACCAATAATATAATACACCAAAAACTGAAGGAAAACGAACATGACAAACGTTAAAACGTTATATCTTCATATAACGAATGAAAAGGAAAACAATGCGACACATAACTCATACATCATTTTTAACAAATGAATACGGAATTATGATGAATATACATAATGCACTCCACTCAGTAGACAAGTTCAATTATACATGTTATTGATACGTGCATAAAAACAGAATGTAATGTATCACTGATATATTTTAATTCTTATACATATACAACACTGATTCCCTCGGCAATCTACCAATTCTATACGGTTTCGATTTGCGCAACCGGAAGTTACCAGCGTTGATACTTGACAAAACGCGTGTTTTGGTATAACATTTTCTTCCCTACGAGAATAGTATTGTATTAGTTGTAATTTTTAACCAATACAAAAAATAAATTAAGTATAGTATTTGAACTAAAATCCTTGTTATAAGCAATTATATTTAAGGCGCCAAAAGTATGCTCGGATTTTGTTTAATACAGTACATTTTAAATATCAACGTATAGGATATTTTCAATAATATTAGATGTTTTATATAACGAATTTTTTAGTTTTATAAAAGTTAAAAAATATGTGATACTTGTGGAGGTTTCTAACATTTTAATAGTAACATGAAAAATGTTGAGCTTGTAGTTTTTATACTGTGATTTGGAAAAAATTGATAATTAAAAAATTCTAAAATTGAAATTCAACTTATGATATTATACACATTTACAGTAAAATATTCACATCTAGACATTTGTATTTTAATTTACTAAATTTTAGACAACTGAAAACAGTATGTAATACTGAGCCTCCTTCAAAGAAATTAAGTTACAATCATTTCATTATTTTCATGATTTTCTTTCACATAATAATTTGGTATTCATAATAAATATATTTCATTTATCATGTCATAAAAATGTAGCATTAAAAACACAATTGTACAGACTGCCAAACAAAATACATTAATATATAACTCAGCTTTCATAATAAAAGTTCAAAATACAAATTTGTTATCAGTTTTTGTAATGAACAAACCCTAAAAAGAGAAATATTTTTTATAAATTAAATAACTTTTTCCCAATATATGTACTGTACATACACATAATTCACTTATACTGACTTGCAGATACATTATCCATTTTACTATATAATATGGATAGTTGTGATAAGGGATATATTGGTTATCCATTATACAACATTATATATCCAAATTTATTTACATTGAAAATATTTTTCTTACGTATGCATATTATACAATATAACAAAGTTACAGAAATTCCTTAGGAATTAACAATAGTTTGTTGCATAGAGATTAGGATAGCAACATAATCATGCAAACTGCATTACAATTCTATGGTATATTTAAAACTATACCCTATATACAATTTATAAAAAATGTAAAAACGTTATATATTTCATTATAAATCATTTAGTTTTTTAAATACATAATCCATTTCTGGTCTATTTTGTGCCATATGGTTAGCACACCATTTCCCCAAAACCATTAAATTATTGTAAACCTGTTTGTCTCTTTCACCTGCCTTTTTATCTATCAATAAATGGAGATCTTTATCTTCCCAACTATCGATAAAATCTCTTAAAAATCTATTTTCTAACCTAGACTCGTCGTAAGCTGATAAACCAGTAGCTAATTCAAATAAAACTATACCATAACTATATGTATCAACTTTTGTAGATAACTTCCGTCCATGTAGAAATTCTTCTGGAAGATATGGTCTAGTACCATGAATTTTGCTTACCTACAAACACATAAACGAACAGGAGAAATAAGGTATTTTGTGAAGTTTCACAGTAATATGGTTTCAAAAATATTTACTTTCATAGAATCACTCTCAGGACCCTCTCTAGCTAAACCAAAATCACCAATTCTAGGTTCAAAATTTTTGTCTAGCAAAATATTTGCACTTTTTATATCACCATGTATTAAAGGCTTTTCTCCAATTGTATGTAAATATTGTAAACCACGTGCAGTTCCTTTAGCTATTTCATGACGTTGAATCCAAGACAATGGTGGAGTTTTTTGTTTCACTAATAGTCTATCTTCTAAAGATCCATTTTTCATAAGTTGATATATAAGACAAGGTATTTTGCCATCTAAACTGTATGCATACAGTGGTAAAATATTTTCATGACGGCAAGAATTTAAAATTTTTATTTCTCTAAGAGATTGTTGAAGTTGAAGCATATGACTCTCATCAGAATCTGCTCCCCTTTTTTCTATTTTTTTAATAGCTACATCTGTATTTTTCCAAGTGCCTGTGTAATGAAAAAGAGGGAGAGGAAAGGAGAGAAATATTATAAATATTATAAATATTATAAATATTCTATTTCGAATCAAATTAATCAGTTTTAAGTAATTCTACTGTAGCCATTACCTCTATATACAGTTCCAAAACCACCTCTCCCCAATATATTATATTTATTCCATTCGTTGGTGGCTATAGTTAATTCATTATAAGTAGCATGAGGCACTGTTGCTTCTGTTTTAAACATAACTGCATCATTGTTTTTCTTTATATTAGTTTGAATATGCTGCAAGGAAACTGGTAAAGGATTCGCTGCTGCTAAAGAAGCAACAAGCAAGTTGTTAGAATTACTTGGACTAACTCCAATATGCATAGCTTGCATTGGTTGATTCAAAATTTTATGAGATTCCTCCTTAGTATTCTCCTGTATAATAATTTTTGGCATATTTGGTTCTGATGGTGCAATTTGATTAAAATTCTGTGTCCCTATTTTAAAATCTTCTGTATTTTTATTTAGTCGTTTCCCAAGTAATCTATGAAGATTCCCCTCCCCATTATAAAGTAATTTGTGAAACTTTTTCTCAACGAACGGTTTTAATGGTACCATGGATTGATAATGCTGCATCCTAGATAATAAAACAAACAACTCTAATATGGTATGATTATGATGGCCCCACATTGTTAATAATTCGTCTGTTGGATTCTTTTCTTTTCGCAAACTTTGTATTGTCAACATATCATATTCCATCCACATTCCTGAAACATTGCCCATATGATACTAGTCATTTTACTATCGTATCTTCTTATTAAAGATGTTGAACAACTTTCACATTAAATACATTACATTCCTTTTACAACTTACCAGCAAGTTCTTCCCACTTGTCATTTTGATTAAGTATTTTGCAAAGTTCCGATCGCTCAGAGAATGGCAATTGGTAAATATATTTGATTTTATCAGTACAACCTGATGAAGTCATGGTTTGAAAATCAATTATTCATATTAAATTATAAATTTCTGAGGAGGAAAATTGTCATGCATGACTCATGTCATGTAAAGTTTTACACTTAAATCGTACCTAGCTCCATCTGTTTAAATCACAAAAATTGCTAAGTGAAAGATTTACCGATAGGATCAATAATGATACACGTACGAGTAAAATAACTATTCACTATTAAAAAATATAGAAAATTTCGACCAAAATAACTAATTAGCACTTCTTGTCTAATGTCTAAACTGTTTTTCTTTCATTAAAGTGATGCGGACAGCTATCAATAGTAAACATAAGTAAACTATAACAAAACCACGTGACTTTTAGAACCAATGCAAGGCTAGAGGATAAACTAAAAGAGGAGACCTTAAAATTTCTAATTATGATTATTTCTTTTAATATTTTGCTTAAGTAATGGATAACTCATTAATTAGATGCTTACAAAAGTTATTAATATTTTGTTCAAACAGATACAGTACTGCGTAGAGAGAAGTGAACCAATGAGAGTTTCATCACATAACCATATGCATCACTATTGTTTGTGTGCTTTACTGCAAACCTTGAATGAATAGAATATACAGCACTTCTATGCCCTCTAGAGGTGATACATTGAAACTCGAACAACCAGACACAAACTTATTAAGCGAGCGTTTTATAATAACGCGTTCGCCATTTTGGATCGGAGTTACACACAAAACGTTATATATGTTGCGGCAAGACGATTCTATCTATGTTCTAAAAAACATTGCATTTTAATTTTGAAATATCAAGAAATAACGAATAATGGCAGAATATCTAGCATCAATCTTTGGTACAGAGAAAGACAAGTAAGCTAAATTTCCTAATTAACATTCAATGTAAGTTTTTCTAGCCAAAGTTAAAGTTGTTATCTTGTTTTATTTTTGCAGAGTAAATTGTTCATTTTATTTCAAAATTGGTGCCTGTCGACACGGAGATCGATGTTCACGAATCCATAACAAACCAACTTTTAGTCAGGTAATATTATATCTTTCTTAACCTTCAAACACTTTCAACTCTAACATCACTAAAAAGTTGTTATTGTATCGGTTTACGCGTGTGTTTAATGTTTTGATTCCAAAACTTTATTTAGTTTTTCAATAGCAACAATAGTTACATAAGAAATACTATGCAAATATATTTACTTTTTCACTATTTTGAATTTTGTCTGATATATTTGTCATGTTAGCATTATCCAACTAAAATTAATTGTTTTAGACTTGCTTATTGCAAAATCTTTATGTAAATCCTCAAAATTCAGCAAAAAGTGCAGATGGTTCTCATTGTAAGTATAATATAAATAATAATTCAATTAATGTATTGGTTATATATTCAATATATGAATTTACTATTAAATAAATGTTATTTTGTAGTGGTTGCAAATGTGTCTGATGAGGAAATGCAAGAACATTATGATAATTTTTTTGAAGATGTCTTTGTGGAATGTGAAGATAAATACGGTGAAATAGAAGAAATGAACGTATGTGACAATCTTGGGGATCACTTAGTTGGAAATGTTTACATCAAATTTCGAAGAGAAGAAGATGCAGAAAGAGCTGTAAATGATTTAAACAATAGATGGTTTGGTGGAAGACCAGTTTACGCTGAACTTTCTCCAGTTACTGATTTCAGGGAAGCCTGTTGCCGTCAGTATGAAATGGGGTATGTATAAAGATACTTAAATATGATAATGTATATTGGTTCTAGACAGTAAGCCCTATATATTACACATTTAACTCTTTCTGTATTCTTAACAGATATATTTATACAATAACACTAGTACTTTTCCGCTATATAGAGTTAATTTTAACAATATTGTTGTCTTTGAAGGTACTTTTATTAAAAACATCAACTGAAATTGTTGCAGGGAATGCACACGTTCTGGCTTTTGCAATTTTATGCATTTAAAACCTATTTCACGAGAACTACGACGTTATTTATATAGTCGAAAGAAAGGTGGTAAGGGACGATCACGATCACGTTCACGATCTCGTGGTCGCGATCGCAAGCGAAGATCACGATCTCGTGACAGACGATCCAGGTCTAAGGATCGTCGAAAAGGCAGAGACGATAAAGGTAGAGATGGACGATCCGGAAGGTATTAATTATATTATTTTTCAACTGTAATAATCCTTCGTAATAAAACGATTTAAATTGATTTTTACCACTTCTTCGGCTCATATTTTGTCAAAGATGTGTTTATGAGAATGATTCTCATAAACAGTTTTATTCACAAACTGTCAAATATGTATTCTAATTTCAAGCATATGAAATTTTTTTAAGCAATAACTTTAAGGAAAAAATACGAAAGATGTACTTGTCTGAAAACAAATAAAATTTGATACACACATGAATACTTTTAAAATATTAAAATTAAAAAGTGAAGCGATACACAAAACTCTTGAATAAATAATTACTGTGAACTTAAAAATAGTAAACTATTTTCTTTCTTAGAGTTCCATACTAATATTGATAATTTTCCAATAATGATTTCAAACTGTAATAGATATACATTGAATGTAACATAAAATTTCATAATTTTCAACAGATTACTGATTCTTTATATGTAATAATTATGAGTGTATAAAATTATCATAGTATTAAAGAAATTTTGCATGTGTAATAATGAAAATAAAAGTTAGAAACTTACATATCCTCACTTTTAAATGCATTATAATAATATATAAATTTCAACTGGAAAAAACTAATATACAATGATACTAGCACACTGGTAATGCTTAAACAAAAAAATTTACTTTTATGTACATTAAAATGTATTTAGCATTACTTCCAGCAGGAAGCAATAATTGTTACAGTGTGCAAGAAATTATGCTAAATGTTTGTGATATAAAAACGAATAAAAAGTATTTATTCAGTAAAGTATCATTGGATTGAACTTTAGCAAAGCTTCTAGTTTTCCATTAATCATAATTCCTACAAATATTTCTTAAATTTTTTTCCACAAACATTCATCTAGAAATATATGGGCTAAGTTACACAATATGCTATACTTCAACAAAATGAATAATTTAAATGAATAATTATGTAATTTTTTCATATTTTATTGTAAACTGAAATGATCAATTTCAATTGCTTACAACTCATAAAAATATCTTATATAGAAAGTACAAAAATTCATTAGAATATACAAAACAAGTAAAAGTCAAAACTCAGTAGGAAAGAAATTGATAGTAATTCTGTATAGCAGATCATTTGTTAGTTTAAAATGTCTTGAAAAATAATTTTTTAAGAAATACTTATAGGGAAATATTTTCTCCCTTTTGCTAAATGTGAAAGCTATGAAAAATGAGGTGAATAGCGGCAAATAAAATTTGTTAAAGAATATTCTTTATGCGACATAAATAAATTATCCAAATTTTCTTTTATAAATAATTCTAGAATTAACATATAGATTGAATTATAGATATATACGTTTTAACGTTGTAGCTGCATGTATAAAATTGTGATATGCGAATATTAATGAATAACGATGTAATGGGATGCTCGCAATCGCCATTTAATACAATAGATATAAATCTATCTATAAACTATTGCTTCCTACTTCGAAATGACACGAACTTTTCTTAACAACTTCGTTAACATCATTGCATCGATGTACGTGTGTATACATCACAATGTAGTCGTGAATATCACGGATAAAATATATTATGTCAACGTACGTCTTTCGAATTAATCGATGTTTTTCTTTTTAAATGCCGACAATATTAAACACACATTCATTTGATCTTACAACGCTTTCAGTGTCTATTTGAATAGACAATACTTAAAAACATCTTAATAATTGTACAGGAATAAATGTAGCTTATTTTGCAGACATTAAGGTATAATACACAATAGACGCATTTACGTTTCTTTCCTTTTTACCCTTCAATGGCTATTAACAATTACCTTCATGTAGTGTAAAAAGTATATTAAAGTGGTACAATTGAGTCCGACGGAAAAGACGTATCTTGTAGTTTATTCTCATCAGAATTTCTCCAAAATATACTGTATACAATATTTTACTTTACGTATAAATATATACAGTTGTATTATGAGAGCGCACTAGGTATCGTTTAGTGTGACTCAGACATGAGATTGAGCAGTGCGCAATGTTCTACTTTATATATCTCAGAAGATACACTACCCTCTTTAGCGTAGCTTTGTCTTATATTTTTTGTGGTAGTATAGTGCTTGTGATATCCATTTACTTTGCGTCTAAGCACAGAGGTATAAATTGATTAATTAATTTCTTCTCTTAAGATAACTAACAGCTTTAGTAATGTCCTGCCCGCATCACTTGTATCATGAAAATATTTACACTGTTTAGATTACTAATTAATGATTACGATATTCCATAATAGGTTTATACGATATGAGATCATTGTTTAGGGGGGCTAATCAGCATAAACAATGAACTGTTGATTATCCACATCTGCAACTTCAACTTGAACAAATTGAGGTTGTTGAAGTTGAATTTGTTGTACTTGTCTTCCAATAGCATTACGTGACCTATAAAAGTGAAGCATTCCATATTATTTTACATGATTTTTTATAAGAATTTAACTATATATTATATAACTAAAATTTTTAAAATAAAAATTAAATGCTTACTTAGCCTTTGCATGGGTTAATATATGTGATTTTAAATTCGTTGATTGTGCAAACTTTTTGCTGCATCCATCGAATGGACAAACATAAGGTCTGTCTCCTGTATGAATTCTAACATGGGTACGAAGATTGAAGTCTAAGCTAAACCTTTTTCCACATCCTTCAAATGTGCATTGAAAAGGTTTTTCCCCTGTATGAACTAACTGATGCCTCTTCAATTTAGAACTTTCAACAAAAGCTTTTCCGCATTCCGCGCATACATGTACTCTTGGCCCATGTGTATGTAAATGTTTGCGCATCGCACTGTTATCTCTGAACATTTTTGTACATCCTTTGTGTGGACAGGCAATAGTACGTTCAACACCATCTAAAACAGGTGGTTTGCGCACTTTCAACTTGTGACCAGGCCTAGCAAACTCTGCCAATTGTTTTGGATCCGAAAGGTCGAGACCTGGCATTCCATCAGAAATGGAGCTTCCAGAGTGATTGAATTTGGCATTGGATTTACCAGTCATGTATTCTGTGTAGTCTGGATCAGGCTCTGGATTTGAGCCTTCATCTGGAACATCCACCAGGTGAGGAGCTAATAGGACACTCCCTTTAACAATAACAAACAAGCAGTCCCAAACAAAAGCTACTATATTTGTTTTTCATTATCTAAATCACTTTTTTTTTCATTTTGCATATAATGGCATAATTTTTCAATGTATAAGAACACTATTTTTAAATAAACTTTTCAAATGAAAAAAACAATATTTATAAAAATAATGTATTGAAGACAAAAGTATATTTTTTACTTTCATCAATATCTTTACTTATAGTTTTTTATACATATATACGAAATAAAACTATTTTGTTGATTCCAAATCTATTTCAAGCAGAATATATAAATATTTAATATGCATAATATCAAATATACTGAAATAATACAATTTGCCAAATAACAAAGTGGTAAAATTTCTATAAATCGTAAATTTTGAAAATCTGAAAAATTTTAAACTTTTATGCAAAAGGTTATTTACGAACACATTTAATACTGAAGAAAAAATTAATATCAAGTATACTTATTTAATTAATTCTACGTTTCAATAATAAACATAACAAAGATTACATAGTTTAGATTTCTTTTATACATATACAAAAAATGTGTACATTTAATGTTAACATAATCTGCAGTACATCAAAACTAGAAGTAAATGTTTATTTAAAAAAACAACATAAAATAGTTTTTCATTCTTACACTATTCGCATATTAAGATATGTCTATATAATAAATTAGTTTGATTATTCATTTATATAACGCTAAAGTATGATAAAAATATAATGATTTGCGTGCTTGTTCGTCCGTATCATAACTCACAATTCACTTGTCAACGTACAATTTTAATCAAATTGAATTGTTGTTATTTAAACATTTTAATACAATTTGATAATTGCAAAAATTTGAAAACAAATATAGATTTTTACATCGAATGACGTAAGGAACTAGAACATGTTTCACATTCGAAAGAGAATAAATTTCTTTTTTTTTAATTTTTATATAAAAACAATAATATATATTTTTGTATATTTTCTCTGGTATGAACATACACAAGCTACTGTGACGATGAAAAAAAAATGAAGAATCAAGTATTTTCGTATGCTTAAGGGAATAGTGATAACGCGAGCATAGAGCTTTGTCCATTCTGTTGTAAGTACATCTCCGCCATTATCATTCAAGAGGATAGATCCACGTAAAAGAAGCCATTTTCAAAATATGGCTGCCCCCTGGCAGCATAATGGCGTTCCTTCGATCAAAACAAACAACGCAAACTGTCAACGAGTTCGTCAATAATAAAGAATTAGAGGATTCGATTAGTATTTTTGGCAAACCCGTACGTAAACCACAGTATTGATTCGACACCACCGGAAGTGCGTACGAACAGTGTGCGTGGAGAGATACCCGTTACAAGTTTTCCACCCAACTAATTTTAGTGTTTCATTTAAATTAACGAAAGGTTACAAAATAAATAGTAAGACTTACCGTCGTCGGTACCCGATGCCCACATTGTCACCGAGAATTCACCTTCGAGCGTCTTGATTTGCACTTGCTTCTGCTCCCACTTTCTAGCCTTCGTTTCGGAGCCCATTTCCCCAAAAATCGTATGATCGGACGATCTGAATTTCGATGAGCCGCTTTTCCTGGCCTTCTTAGGACCCTTTCTCGATGGACCGGGGCTTGACTCGACATAAATATCGTTCTCTGGGACCGGGATCTGATCGTATACGCTTAGTGGATCACTACCGACGATTTCCTCTTGCGTCTGTAGTATGATTTCTTCACGTCCTGGCTCTGGAAGTGTTTGAAGGGCTATCATCGGCTGCCCATCTTCCCCCTCGATGGTAGTTTCCACGGTCTCACAGGGTATTTCTACTGGTATTGTTTCTATTTCAACCTCTTGGATGTCTGGTTGAATCTCCACTTCGGTTATTATGTCCGAGGACGCCATATTAATCTCCGCTGACGCCATGTTACTAATCAAAATGGCTGGCCACGGTTACTCGCGCGACAAGCGGAGCAGCAAGTTAACTGATCACGTGATGTACTCCCACCATTACGATTAGTAAAGTGGCGCTCATTTGAAACCTTAATTGACTGATTTCATCGAAACTTTATTTAGTCTTTATTTTAATTCATCGAATCAAATATAAACTTTTTGTTTACAATGTGTCTTAGTACAACATTAACAATCATGTTTTGTGATGTTATTCATATTTTTAAAACCTTAAACATGTTCACTGTATTTCACATGAGAACCACTAAAATGCAGTCTTCCTCTTCTTTTTACTATATAACAGCTCCATCTACTGAAAAAAGGAAATAATATTTCCACTTGATAGAAAATCATATTTTCATGTGACATGTAAATATTTCTTATATACGTATATTTTTTATTACCTTCTTATCAGTTTTTAAAACATACACTCACGATTAATAATACAATATTGTAGCGCATCACAGTACACATTTGAGTTATCGAAACAATAAGGATATAGGTTATAATTTCTATATTGTGTTGTGACAATGGATTTATCAAAAATTCCAAATGACAAAAAATTATACCTTTGCAAATGGTATTTTAGAGGTACGCGATATATATTATTGTTTTGTATTATTGTAATTCTTACTTTATAAAAAAATATATGTAAATGGTTTTGTTTATTATGTAGCTGGATTTGTTCTTCTGCCATTTCTTTGGGCTGTAAATGCTATTTGGTTCGCAAAAGAAGCCTTTATTAAACCACATTACGAGGAGCAAAAACAAATTAAAAGATGTAAGTTACTAATAATTTAATACAAATTTTGTTTACTAATATGTATGTACAATTGTATATTATATATATTTTGCTTCAGATGTATTATTTTCTGCAATCGGAGCAGTTATATGGTCAGCTGCTCTTCTAGCATGGATTATTACTTTTCAAACACAAAGGGCAGCATGGGGTGAATTTGCAGACTCTATTAGTTATATAATACCAACTGGCATTCCTTGATGTTGCAATATAATTTTGTCTCTATTTAATTATTATTAATTAACTGTGCTATAACGTATATTTTAACACATGAATTAAACAAAGAGATAAGACTGTTTTTTTTTTTTTTTAATTCGGTAATAGATTAAATAACAATAATCAGAATTGTAAAAAAATATTGTTTATTTTGGTGCACTGATATTAAATATTTCTAAAACTTAATACGTATATGTATAAGTTTTAGATATAAGTACAAAGTGCAGCATTTTATGCATTTTATACCACTTATAAAAGAGTTAAATTTGCAAAGACATATTTGGAAAATTTATATTTATTTTCATATGTATCCATTATCCTTCGTTGAATGTACGAGAATAAAGTTAAACGGTTCTTCGCCGCCGTCTGTATACTTGTATATCTTTGTAAACTAACCTTGACAGAAGCTAAGAATATAAATATTACATTGAAATTAAAAATAGTTTCTATCTACTAAAATAATATGAACATTTAACGTTAAACGAGCTTACCAATAACGCTAACATGTCTGCAATCATAAGCATGTAAAAAACGTTATGCCAGCCAGCCCAACGTGATACTAATCCTGCAAGTAACGGACCTACAGCAGCACCAATACTACCTGTTCCATCAATAATTGCAGTAACCGTAGCTAAAGCTTTAGAATTATCTCCTAGACTGGGATGAGTTCCAAGTTCAGCAGATACTGCAGTTGTTATTAAGGCATAAGGTCCATTTACTAATAGACCTGCTATTAGTAGTAATACTATATTCGTGCCCAAAGCAGTACTTCCAATGTAGTCGTATAGGAATAACTGTATAATAAATTACAATAAATTACATTGTACAAAAGTAAATAATTACTGGTACAATGATATTTATAGCTTAAGTGATTTGAAATTCTCAATATTATAGTTTTAACAATTAAATAATTGACAATGTATATAATACAAATTAACACATGCCATAGGAACTGCAAATCCAAGCATAACAGCACATGTTAGAGCATTCATTCCACTATAATCAGATAAAACACCAGCTGCTATAGCGCCTGCAATACCGCCAACGTCAAATAAAGTAGAAATATCCGCGCTTAATGTTGCACTGTAGGTTGCTAAAAAAAAAGAACAAAAGTATTTGTAGAAGGTTTGCAAATAGAATATAATTTATAGTTATAATTCAATGGATACTAACTTGAAGCTGCAATGTACAATGGTAACCAATATAGGAATGTGTAGCTTACAAGTTTTGCAAAAAATAAAGAAAGAGAATATTCTATGACTCCAGGTATAGTCATAGCTCCCCAGAATCCAATTGCATTTCCTTTGTGAGGCTCTTGAACATGTCTATGCCTTGATAATATTGGACTAGTTTCTGATCGTAAACTTGCTCGATCCTTTCAAAAAATAAACATCTTATAAATATTTGCAGAAGATCATAGAAGGCAAGTATATGTGCATATATATAGCATGTGTGTAAAGCTTAATTTATAATAAATCATATTCAAAAAGAGAAAAAATAATATAAATATTAAGATATTATAAACAATGAAATGCAATCAATGTTAATACAGGCATATATAAAGTATAATATTAATTACAGTAAGAAAAAAAAAAAAACACGAGGCATGCACTTACATCAGCATCGACCAGTTCGCGGTAGGCACAGCGATAGGTGAGACGCTAAGTACAGTAAATGGGTTACATTAGGAAACATACAACATGAGCAAATAAAGTATATAAAAAATAAGTGTAAACATAGAAATCTAATTAAAGATATATTTATAACTAATTATAGCAGTACTTAATTGTATGAAAGTAAAGAGTTAATTATTATTAAAGATCTAATCATTCAGTTCTTAAAATAGGAAAAAATTAAATTTATTAATTAAACTTATTTCAGATAATAGTGATTATGAAATACCGCTAACAACGCATTACATGCTAAAAATTGTATTCTAACTTACATCTTCAACATCATTGTATGTATTTTCACCATCGTCTGTACCACTTCCTTCATCTGAACTATTTGCAGCATCAAATTTTCTATATCTAGGTGGAACAGGTGGAATACATCCTATGTCAATAGGATTTGGTGCTAGGAATAGAAATATCACAAATCCTGCTAAACCCATTGTTCCTCCAGGTACCATAAAACTTAGTCCCCAATCAGATTCAACGAATTCAGCAGCTATTAAACTGCCTAAAATATTTCCTAATGATGTATGAGAATTCCATATTCCAAAGATTAAGCCTTTCTTTCCTTTACCAAACCAATTTCCAACAACAGTAACAACACCTGGCCAACCTGATGTTTGGAAAATACCACCAATTGCCTAAGTATAATAGTAATTTATGAATTTGTCCATGATAAAACTTACTTATTTACAAGCAATAAATTGTTTGTATACATTTACCTGAACTAGAATGAAGTACCATAAACTATGAATATTATATGGTCTAGCAATACCAAACAGATAACAAGATATACCCGATGCAAGCATTCCAAATGTAAGAAAATATCGTAGATTTACCCTTTCTGCTATAAAACCACTACACATATGAATATGAGATTATTATCAAAATAATCTGTATGATCTCTATATCACAAATAAGCTCACTTTAATATGTCACCTGAGGAACATGGCTGCTGCATATGCAAATAGGAATGCTGAGTCTAACATGCCAAGTAACGCTGGAGCATCGGCAGTATCTATTATTAAAAAAAAAAAAAATATATGTAATTTATGTGTATGTAAATCATTTTAAACTTGGAATTGTTATTGAAATATCAAAATTATATTTACCAAAAGGAGCCCAATCGCACCATGTATCTCGATTAGTATTATTGATTAAAAAGTTTGGTGGTGGTGACAATGTGCTACAATTGAGGCTCAATACATTTTTTACAACAGATATTGGTTTTCTTGTCATATGGTAACAAGTATAAGCCAAATATGTTAGAGCTAAAATACCGCCTTGATGCCATACCATTCGATTGACACGGCAACGAGGACAACATTTGGATACTATATATTCTATGACTAGCAAACCCCATGGTTGATCTCTTGAAGGACCAGTCATATTTATTAAAGTGTACTTTCTGGCTTTTTATTTACTTTTTATTTATTTACTTTATATTTAATATAAATATCAAAAATATTGTGAAATTTATTATATAATTATTATTTTACGCACTCTTTGTACTTTTTTAATTTTTATTTTTTATAAATCACTTTCTTGATTTCTATCTGTATCGCTTATAAAATGGCAAGTATATAATATTCTTAGTTGTATGTTAATACTTTGGGAAAAGTGAAAAACAATACTGTACACTTTTGTTTTAAATGATTACTTCAATTTATAAAATGCACTTATATATAATGCCATATCATCTAACAATCACAATGTATTATTATTTCAGTAAATATAATTTGGCAATGTAAGCTATTCACTATATTATTCATAATTATATTTTATGGTTTTTACTTTGTTGAAAAGATTCCAAGTATTATACAATTATAACATTAGCATTATATACTGTATCTATCTCTTTGATTTTTTCAATATCACCACTTTTGATATATTTCCTGCAACTTCCGCCTTTGTTAATCTTTCTATCAGTGTTTAACGTTTTTATCTACTAGTACAGAATAACTTTACTACAGGAATGAGCAATAACAAGAAACGAATTCGACAAAAGTATGACTCATAACCTATAACAAAGAAGAAACAACAAATGTAACATTTCGTATGTGTATGGATTTAATATGTAATTTACTTTGTGTACGTAATGATGTGTTACTACTACAATTTCACTGATTTTTAAACACTACGAGAAATGCAACTCTACGTTAAATTAAATTAAATATATTCTACCGATAATAACAAACGAATACTATGAACATATGGTAATCTTGACAAATGCATACGTGTATATTTTATCTGATAAAATAGCTATGATATATCTATATACAATGCTATTCAAGGTAATTTGTATTATTCATCTCGATTCAGTAAGTGCAAAGATTGTATATCCGCGTGTAACAGGTTTAAACTAAAATTTGAAAAAAACAATTTTAATTATAATGTTATAATATTGATAAAAGTAAATAAATTTATCTTACACAAATCTATAAATTTTTCTTATCAATAGAATAATATAATTGTAATATAATGTAATGTTTCAGAATAATTTGAAGATTATAATTGAATAATATCATTGTATTTATAACATTATCACAATATATTTTTAAACATAAATCAAGAATAATTTTAAAAAATCAAATTGACAAATCATTCGAAAATCAAATTATATCTTTCACTTCGACCATAGACAAAGTAATTCATAAGTGTATTATCTAACGTAATTTTGCATTATGTAAATTGAAATACTACCTACGTAATATGGAAAAAGTTCGAAATTTTACGTTTTAATTTTAACATCTAAAATTGATATCACATTTTTAAAGAGAATAAATTTATAATTGAAGTCTAAACGTTAATAAATTGTTATGCTATTCTATATGAAAACTACTTTGCACTTTATCTATGGTATAATATACATACGCGAATAATACAACACAACATTACAATGAATACATTTTTCAGATAACGTTACGTTGTTAATAGAAATAATTAATTTATTTAGAATGGTTGACAACGATGATTACAAATCTATTATTGAGAAGTATCCAGAAATGATATTAATTTCTCAAAATCCAGCTACTTGGCAAGGATTTTTAAAAGTTTCGAGCAATTCTGGACGAAATATTCGAATTAGGCTACAATTAATCATACATAATTATCCATCTTTTTATGGTGTAGAAATCAACTTTGGTAAAGAAATTGCATTTGTACGTGATCAAAAATTCAGTGAAAAGCTGAAAGATTTAACGTGTAATAAAACTAAAGTGTCAACATTCTTAAGACAGTTGCAATCGCTGATTGTGAGTACAACAATTTCTTAAAAATATTTTTATCTATTATTTCAATAATAATAATTATTAATCATATATTTAAACAGCGCAACTTTATTAATAATGGTCACATCATTGAAAGTAATGGATATGAACCAGTAAATAATGATATAGTACAAATATTAAACGAATTAAAAGATGTACTTGAGATTCCATCAGTATGTAAAATATCATGGGATTATTTTTATTTACACCATAGAAACCTATTAAGTATATTATAAACATTGTTATTATACTGTTAAAGGAAGTTCAAATATTATCTAATAATAGTTTAAGTATAATTAAACTATCTTATAAGAATATGGCTGTGCAATTACAAAGAACAAAACATGGGAAATGGATGGTTATTTACTCAGATTTGCCTGAAATACCTAACTTTGGACCTTTTGAAAAGAATATATCGACATTAATGATAGCAAGAACCAAATTGAAGTTACAAGTAGAAATGCTTGAGGAAGCTTGGTCAAATTTGAAACAAATTGATGAGTAAGTATACCAACATGTTTATTTTCATTTTCCTTTAAAATCGCTAACTTAACATATGTGTATCACTTTATGATAATTAGGAATTGTTGGGTAGTAGACCCATTGAATCCAAAACCATGTCATCTTTATAGACAAATTTATTTAACAGCATCATTATCAATGTTTATTAAGATAGATGTCTTAAGAGCAATGGATTTGCCTGAAATTAAATTTATGGGTAGTGATGTTGAAATTGAATCAAAGAGAGAATTAGTTTCCAAGAATTTACACGTTTGTATACGATATTTTGAATACATTCATATTATATTATTTTCTAATAATAATAAATTGTATTATGGTATGTCAGCAGAATTGGAACTCAGAATATAACATCATAGATAATTTAACAATGTTATTAAATATAAATTCATTTCCAAAAAAGGAAGTCAAAAAACAATCACAAGATTGCTGTGCTGTTGTTGCAGATGAAGAATGTTGTATTTGTTTTTCTCTGGAATTGAATAACGAAACTTTACCTGATAAAATTTGCAGCAATAAACAGTGTAGAAAGCATTTTCACACATCTTGTCTATTACAAGTATGCTTTTATGTAGAAATTACATAATTTTCAATTTAATCTTTGTAGTATTTACAGATATTTGTTCCATATTTTAGTGGCTGCAAAGAACTGCTGGAAATCATATTGTATTTGATTATATTCATGGCCCGTGCCCCAACTGTCAAGAAGACATATCGTGCTGCATTAAATAGAAGCTCCATTACAAGATAAAATGTTAAAAAACGACAGTGTTTCTATTAACTTATCATTCAAATATGTGTACATGCATGTAATTCATGCATTTTACCCATTGTTCAATGGAACTGTTAAATTGATGAGTGCCGCATATTAAAATTAATGTGGTACTAGTTACTTTATTTTCTAGTGCCTCAGATACTGATTTTTTGTCTAATCTACCAGATTTTATGTTTATCGCATGAAGATTACAAGTATCTGAAGTCAAGGAATTAGAGTGTATATTTAGTTACAAAAAAACACAATGTACATATAATTTATTATATTATAGTATGTTAATTACCTTGTAATTGTGATATGTGCAATGTACATTTGAAATTCCAATAATCTGATAGAGTTTGTAATTCTTTCTTTAAAGGAATTTGCGATATATCTTGAAATCCTCCAATTAAATGAATCTTTGTCTCATCCAATTCATTGTCTACAACTGACTTTGCTATGGGATACATTACAGCGATTCCAGACCCCATGCTGAACATAATAATTGTCTGAAAACTGAAAAAGTATTATTTCCAAAGAAATTTTATATTTATACAGAACAAAATTGTACATTATATTATAAATTTAATTTGTAATTTACATACCTATTTTTTTCATATTTAAAGTTTCCATATGGTCCTCTAATACGAATTATATCACCTAATTTTATATTCTTTAAATACATACTAAATTTTCCATTAGAATAAAGTCTAATTAAAAATTCAATAGTATTATCTGTAAATGAAATTGGTGTAAATGGTTTCGTAGTATCATGCAAATGTAACATAACATGTTGTCCTGGAGTAATTAGTATTCCTCTACCACTTCTAAAGTCATTTTCTGTATGAAATAAGTGTTTATTATAACATTAATTATTAAAAATTATATGCATAATATTTGTAAATAAACTGTTTATATAAAATAAAGAATTATACCTTGATATTTCAAAAGAAGTAGTATGTAAGATTCAGAAGTTTTCTTTACATCAACAACTATGAAGTCTTTATATTTATATGTACACAATATATTTTGTACATTCCATATTTTTATGTTTTGTTTCTTTTTTCTTTCATATTCTTCCAATAATTTCTTGTGTATATCAAAAATACAAGGATCACATGCACTGTGACAGCAATCTTCCTCTGTTGGTGTTACTGGTCTGCTATTCTTATTATTATTATCAATACACATAACTGTCTAACAAAAGCACTTTTGTATCACACACATACACACACAATGTCTGAAAAACTACATTTTACACAAGAGGATACAAAAATTATGTATCTAATCCTATTAAGTATTGAAACAATTTTATATCATAAATATAAGATTGGTTTGCTTCCTTGTACATTTTGCAAAGCTATGTGATTACTAAATATAAAATGTTATATTACTAAAATAAAACAATAGAAGTATCACAACAATGAGAACAAGTTATCTACTTATGACTGATGACGTAGTGTATTAAAATGACTTGCTTAAATTGTTAAACAATATTAGTTAAATACTCTGAATATTGTTAACTATATGTGTGTAGTCTAGTGAATTCTGTTACAATCTACTGTCTATTTTATAATTATTTTTTACGTAACTAACCTAGTTAAGTAACTATAAGTAATATATGGTCGTGTGTTGTTTATTAATATAACAAAATTTAAAAAACATAAGATGGAAGGCGTGATTACAGGATGGAAACGTTATGCACTGGTACAACCACCTATGATGGTGTTAATATGTGCTCAAGCTATATCAAGTAATTATAATGCATTATATAGAATGCTTAATATTATTATATAGCATTTAGCATATTTTTGAAATATTTTTATAATAAAAATATAGTATATTACAACAAAATTTAATATTAGTTTATATATGTATATATACATATAAAAAAAAGAAAAAGCTACTCCCACATGTACATATTTCATTCTTAAAATAAATTTTTCCCTTATGAAAATTGGAATGATTGGTTTGTATATTATGCAGTACATTAAAATAATTTAATTATTTGCAATGTGAATTACATAATTTTATTCCAAATTTTAGGTAACATTTTAACAGATTTAATAGTATATCGTACCTGTACTATAACATTAGGTATAAATAAAACAGAATGTTTGTTATTACATGAAACTAACAATTCTGCAGAAACATTGAAAGTAGATACACAAGTCCAACCCAAAGCTAGTTTAATTTTAATGACTAAGATAGTTATTGAAAGTATCATACCTGCTTTATTATCTTTATTTTTGGGACCATGGAGTGACATTTATGGAAGGAAGCCTATTATGTTATCTGGATATATTGGTTGGTATTGTGTGTTTTAAGAAATGAAATGAATTAAACGTACTGAATTTATAATTTGTATCATAGGTATAACACTATCGTATTTCATTATTTCCTTTATGACTGTTTGGGATATCAGTCCTTGGTTTTTATTAATTGCATACATTCCATATGCATGTCTTGGAGGATTTTGCATAGTTTTGTTAGGTACTATTTGCTACATTTCTGACATAACAAGTGAACAAGAGAGAGGTTGGCAATTAGCTTGGATGGATGCTTTGATATCTGTTGGTTACTTAACTGGTATATTAGTTGGTCCTGAAATTTTTCAAGCATATGGATATACAGTTGTATTTGCTAGTGCTACTATATGTTGTATGTTAGCAGGATTGCATATTTGCTTTCTAGTTCCAAAGACTACGTACAATACAGATTCAGTATGTATTTTCATTATTATCTACAAATAAGTTCTTATTAATATTTCTGTAATGATTATAGGTAACCATAAAGAGTTTATTTGATGTACGTTTGGTCAGACAACTTATCAATACATGTACCAAGAAACGAGATGGTTTTAATAGATATATTGTTTGGTGTTGTACAGCCATCATTATATTAAAGGTTTTAATTATGGAAGGTGAAATGACTGTTGGCTTTTTGTTTGTGAATGCTAGACTTGGTTGGGACGTAAATAAATATTCCATTTACATGGCTGTAAATGTAATAATTTCAATTTTTGGGCTAATATTTGGAATAAAACTTCTAGTAACATATGGTGGTATAGATTTAAATTTTTATGTTAACTGCAATATTTAGAAATTTCATTAAAGAAGATATAAATAATAAGAAGAAATACATTCATAGGATTTTCTGAAGAAGCTGCAGCTATACTATCATCATTTTCTTCTTTATGCGGTTCTTTAGTCCAAAGTTTTACTTTCAAATCTTGGCATATGTATCTGGCTGCAGTTGTACAAATGTTTGGGGGTATTGCTGGTCCTTTAATTCGTGCTATATTGTCAAAGTCAGTGCCTTCGGGTGATACAGGTAAAGATTACTAAATATAACAAAAATATTTCTCGTAATATATACAACTTGATATTATTTTTAAAATTTTGCAGGTAAAGTATTTTCCATGACAATATCTATCGAAACATTGGCCCCATTTATAGGAGCTTCTTTATATAGCATGATTTACTCATATTTTATGCCACCTATATATCCATTACCAGTCTGGTTACTTTCTGTAGCAATTTATATTGCTATAATAATTATTTTAATAAACGTACTAATCCAACATGTAAAATCTAATTCAATAAGACATACACCATTAATAGAAAATGGTGAATTATCATCATAAATTTCAAGAAATATTCACTCTACAGAATAATTATAGCGAACGTACAATTGCAATAAAAATATATACTCGTTTTCTAGTATTTAGTTAGGCTGAACACAAAGAAGTTCTTATTAGTTGAGGTACAGTACAAGTAATGCCGTGTGTTAGCGTTTAAATAATAATAGCGATAGTCATATTTAATCCACAATTATAATTCGATTAATGTTAAAAAAAATGACGTCTAATTTAATCTGGCATTTTTTAGATGTAAATATTTTGAAATATATATTTTTTATACACCTCGTTTTGATAATGTACATAATAACAATGTAAATAAAATACAATTAATTTTTATTTTATTTCTCGTGAAGCATTTTTAGTAATTTATAATTCATCATAATAATCAACATGATCACCAGATTTATATTTCTTCTCCTTAAGAATCGTTAAAAGACGATTAACTGTTTGTTCACAAGTTAAAACAGTTTTCTTTGCCAACGAATCATTGAATTCTACTTTGACTTCATGATCGCGAATCTTAGTGCAAACTTCGTGATACATATCAGTTTCAACTGGTCCTGGTGAATAATTTAGCACATTGATCAAGGGATTTTCTAATGCAAACACCTGCAGCAATATGTAAATTAGTAAATATATCTTGAAAATAATAATAAGTAAATAATTTTTATATTTAAATAAAATGATATTACTTTGAAGAACATTTCTCGTGCTGCTTTACCACTGCAATAGTAAGCCATTGACTTTCTTGGTTTTATACCCAATAATGACGTAATGTTTAGAACTGTCTTTTTAGTATTCATACACTTGTTGAATATTTGCATAATAACTCCATTTAATATAATGGGTCCAAAAACATTCAAATTGTAATAATCATGTAAGATTTTTATGTCAGTCAAATCATTTGCATACTGACTAACATCCCCAACAGAACCCACATTATGTACAACAATCAGTTGATCAAACTGATCCCCAGTCCGATTTTTCAAAGACTGTGTTACAATGTCTAAAAAGTATAAAAAGAATTATATTTCACTGTGCGGTACTATTAACTAATTGCTTTAAGACATATTTTTATGTTAGAATCACCTTTTACTCAGCTGTATCATCTACCATGACTTATATGTATAATAATCATAGATGCACAAAATATGTGTGCTTACCATGCAATTTATCTTTTGTTGCGTTAGATAAGTCAACACTAACAGTGTCAACAGATACTCTGGCAGGAATATCTTTAGCAGTTTCTTTCAAAGCATTTAAGTTTGTTGCTAGCAAAAGGACTTGCGAACCTTCTTCCAGGACTGAACCAATTGATATTGCAATTTGTCTTCCAATTCCACGACTCGCACCAGTTATTACGAGAAACACTTTTCCTGAAAATGTTTCAAACGACATGTTTCTTTTAAGGGATAGTTTCTTTGTTTGTTAATGTTTCTGTATCAATTTGTCCCCCTTGTTGTTCAGATTCATTAATTAGTTGAAGAACATCTGCTTTTAAGAGATGAACTAATTCACTAGCAGTTAATGCCTAAAATGGAATAATGAGATAATATTATCAATAATATATACAATTACAAATATAATATGTTACAAATATAAATATAAGTTGCTTATGTTCAAGTAATTACTTGTAAGTGAGGTACTATATGTCTTATTAATGGATTTGAAGCAAGCTCAATTTCTTCTTCCGTTTCAAATTTACACTTAGAAGTTATTAAGCGTGCAATAGAATCTTCTTTTGCTATAGATAAAGATGATACAAGATCTTTCTTAGATGTACCTTTTTGAAGGTTCTTAAGCCTGGAATCTATAATATAGTTTTATGGTTTATAAAAATTTACATTAAATTATTTAAATTGCAATTATCGAAAATATGATAAACATTTTAAATGAAATGAAACTTTTTTAATGTATAACAACATGTAATAATATAATTTAAAAACAAAAATTGAATTTAATTGGTAATATTACATACGATATAGGAAATAACATATTGCGTGCAATTTTATGCAGAAATATAATTAAAAACAATGAAATATCACTTTAACTTACAAAGTTTTGTTAAATATTCCTCTGAGTCAGCTAATTTAGTATGATTAGAAAGATCTTCTACAAAAGAATCCTCGAAACAATTTTTGTATTTGTCATCATTAATTTCCGTTGTATTAGTTCCACACCATGGATCGCAAATATCTGTTTTCATTTTTATCTAGACAATGTTATATAACTAAGAATTTTCTTACACGTTGAAAATTTATTAATTCTTTTCAAATAAAGACAGTTATTACTGCAAATTGTTGTACATATGTACTGTACAGAGCTACGAAAATGACACAGAATTCAGGTTAAATTAGTCAAAGCAGATAGTAGTAGAGCACATTTTCTCTAGAAGAGTGAATGAGATGGAATGAGATGATCCGGAGTAAACAGTATTTTTATCGCAATATTTAAATATTATTATAAGATTGAAATATATCTAACATAATTTGTACAACTTCTTTTTATATACAATTTTCACTTTTTAAGTTTTATATTCTAGTAAATATTATTTTTAGAAAGTAGTTTATATACAATATTTTAATATTATAAAATTCCATTTCGTTAGTATGAAAAATATTCGATATATAAAAATCAAAAGAGATTTTCATCTTGATAAATATATTTACTAAATATATATTATATTTAGTAAATTTTAATATAAAACAAAAAATATTAACATTTTAATATGAGACTATTTGTATATTGTAGTATAGAAAACATTTGTGGCAATGTTGTTAAAGGATTTTTACTTATATATAAATATTTTATATATAAAAAATTTTTCACGAATAATTTATTGGTGTACAAATATACAATAAAGAACAATTGACACAAATTTAATGTAGTTAAAAAGCATAGACTGATATAGAAAAATGTTTACAAAAATATTATTCGTATATGTGTATATATACTTTATTATAATATAAGTGATTATTAATACTATTTATTACAACATTGAGATACCTCAGTCTAAAATGGTTTATCTGTATAAGTGTATATATAGTGACTCACAAAAGTATTTAAATGTTTACACTTACAATTATTAACAAATCAAGTACCTATGTTATAAAAATTGTATTGTTTACAACAATATAATATCAAAATGAAGACTCAAGAGATTAGATATGTAAAGTTAGAAAATAATTTCACAATACACATATACAGTATCTATAATACATTTTATAATCTTCTTAAATATTATTGCGCTCAAATAAGGTTTAACTAAATATTAATACAATATGTGATGTAAAAATAGTACATGCAGTCGAATTTATTGTGAGCTTCTGATGATTATTATTGTAGTAAATGTACTATTATAATTACTGTACATATTGCTAAATTATTTTCTACTTTTACCGATATATCCTAAGGCTTGCTCTTGCTTTAAACATTTAAGTTTAATATACATATTCTTTTTGTTAAAATTGCAAATGTGCATTAGAATAATTTCATGAGCCACTGTATACAAATGTATCTCTATAATATAGGTATATATTGCATTTCTTTTGAATACTATGCCTTTGCAATAGCTATAAAGTTACATGATTTTATATACAGTGATTATTATTAAGAATTTAATACAAAAATGTTGCTTACATATTAGAAATAATGTTATCCATGTAATATTCATGAATATTACCAAATATCTTTGTTGTTTTCAGTTATAATAAATATTATTATACAGAAATGTAATTATCAAGCTGTTTGGTATAAACATGTGTTAAAAATACCAAAAAATATTTCAATTAAAAGATTTTGATAGATGTAAAATCAAAATAAATGATATAAATAACACACTAATTTTTTAGATTACCATTGCAAGTGCACTTCAATTTATATCTGTCATGTCTTACGTTTCAAATTGTAGTAAAATGAATTTATATATCCGTCTCTGTAGTAACAATGATATAAAGATAATATGCATATTATATCTAAATATAGACATCGATTATATGCATAAATTATTTTTTTCTCGTTTGAAGCGTATACTCAATTTGTAACTTTAATATAAAAAATCCAGGAACATTGGTTCTACAAATCGTGACATGAAAAAATTTGAAATTTACACAACACAATTAATTCTTAGTATATTTTATAAATACTTCATAGAATATTTTCCGAATTATGTAAACTATTTTTGTTTAAAATAAAATGTAACTGAAGAGTCAGTTTTGATACTTTACTAATATAAATTATACTTTTTAAATGTACTGATTTGAGCAAGTTAAAAATATGGAAATTGTAAATAAAAATTGCAATATGCGAAAATATACGAGATATTGTTACGATATTAAACTTTAGAAGTATATTCTATTAATCCTAAGAGACAATATAATGAAACTGTTTTCCTAAAAATAATCAGTTTGACTATTTATTCAAATTATTTTTTGTTCTTAATATTAATAGAACATACAAAATTTAGTCGAAAACTTTTAAATACTTCAATTGTGAAGCAATTCCAAATTAATTACAAAAATTCTTCTAAAATACTTATACAAATTTAAATGAAGATGATAATGAAATGATTTAAGATGATTATATTTTTGCATTGACATCATTAGTCTCTTTACTCTCTTTCTCTGTTTATTTCTATTCTAATTTTATTATTCTTCAAAAGTATTATTTGAAATTAAAAAATTCGAATAGCTAGTATTTATTAAAAATTGAACTCAATTTAATGATGATGGCCTTTGAAACTGTATCAAATAGAAGCAGCTTTAAGACTTTTTTATAGTTTCGTATGTTATTTCTTATATACAAAAATGATAGAACCTGACGAAATTTAAATGTTATGATCACAGCACTTACTAATGTTTTCAACAGCATTTTTTTCTTAAATATTTTACGAAACGATTTTGATTACTGATTTCATAATTATGCTTCATATATAAAAAGAATTTATCTGTAGATAAATTGTTCATGCAAGTATTATATTATATAAAAATGTATCGTTAAATAATTATCTTCATTTAATCTCATAATAACAATGCAATGTTATAGTTTCAATGTGATGTATATATTTTAATGTATTAATAATGTTACTGAAATTTGTAACTCTTAGCACTCTTGTTTAAGTAGTACCTGTAACTTATTTCCAGACTACAGATAATATTTCTGATTGTATTGCATGTTTCACAAACAATAAATAATGTATATTTCTGATTGTTATTGATGATTGAAATCAAGAATGTAAAGAGTTCGTAATTGAAAAGATTGTATCAGAATTCTTATTTTACAGAAATTTTGCAGTAGATAAGAATGCATGATTAAGTATAATTTACAATGTAATAATATTATTATTAATAATATTATAAACATAATATTATTAATAATGTTAATATTATTATTAATATTAATAATGTTAATAATAATAATAATAACGCGATACTGATATAATATTAAGTTCTAGCATTAATGATCCTATCGATAAAGGAAAAATCACAACCGGCAAGTAGCCAATTACATACTAGTAACAAAAATATGATTAATATTATAATAAATTATGCCATGTCCGGCTTCAGGAATTTTACGAATGGCGTACAACTTAGCTATCAGAATTAGAAAAATAGAAAAATGTTGTTTTCTGTACATTCTATAAAATATGAAAAATTCAAATACTGAATCATATAAAATGTACATACAGTAGAGATTATTTCAGAATTTTTAAAAGTATTACTCAAGCATAATCTAATTTCATAGTCCAGTGAAATCTTGGAAGCATAATATAATATTAATGCGAAATGCTGAAAGTGAACTGTTGAAAGCATAAATATTTTGAATCTTTCGGTGGAATAAAAGATATTGACATTATGAATTATTAATAACAATTAAAAAAACTCTGATAACAAAGTAGCCGCACTTGATCACAGAGAATATTCTAGAGAGTCTAATTAATTAACATTTATGCACCACTTGAGGGTCTTTCCCAACAACATAACCATCTGCGCCATAGTGATAGTGGTTTTCTACGTCTAAATAGTAAACTAGCATCGCCTCTTCTTGTATTAAGAGCACTAACTATTGCTTGATCGAACGCTTCTTTAAGATCATGTTGAGTTAAAGCAGATGTCTCCACGTAACTTACAGCTCCAACTCTTTGAGCTAATTGATGACCTTGGGTAGTTGTAATTGGTTGTTGACCATATCTTGCTAATTGTAACATAAGATGTACATCCGACCTTAAGTCACTTTTTGTGCCCACCTAAAATTATTTTTGCTTTACCTAAATCAATCTTATAGTATGTATACTCAATAAACGTAAGTAAACAACATTTTAATACTAATTACAATTATTAAAAATATTTTTTCATTACCAATATAATTGGTGCATTTGGGCAATATTTTCGTACTTCATTCACCCAGCGAGAAGTTACACTATGATAAGAGGAAGGACATACTACACTGAAGCAGACTAGGAATACATCTGTTTCTGGATAACATAATGATCTTAATGGATCAAAGTCATCTTGACCTGCAGTATCGCATAGCTGAACATTTACTGGCTGACCATCAACATTAACAACCACTATAATAAATCAACAATTTAAAAATTATTAGTATATCTTAGTCAATTAACAAAAAACAATAAATAATTATTAATTGAAATTGACATAAATTTGTTATTGTTGTATGGACAAAAGAGTAAACCAATGCTTGTACATATTTATCTTTGTATGTGTAACAAATTAAAATTTTAATTATAAATTCTAAGATTACTTATGTAATAAAAATAAAATAAGTTTTTCTTATTATATTAGAGTTGTTAAAAACTTGACTTTACGTTACAAATGTCATAAATACAATTTTTATAATAAAATGCGGAAAAGTGTTTATTAACCAATGAAGCAAATAACTAATTTCAATTGTTGTTTGTCACTCGTACATATTCTAAATAATCGATCACTATAAAATAAGTTAAATAATATAATTATACGGAAATCTATTTATAAATTATTATTACGAAAGACTCACCGTTTCTACTATTTCAAAATAAATTTGTCACTACCTGAAATAGGACTTACCACGGACACTAAATTTTCAACTAACCATTATAATTATCAAATGCAGTGGGCACATATTCCCCAGGGAAACCGTTCGTGGAATAAGAGACAACCAGGCTGGTTTTTCCTACGGCACCGTCACCTACTAGGACAACTTTAATTCTTCTGTCCAGTGGGATACCACCGTGTTCTGTGCCATTACTATTTGAATTCTGATTCTGTGTCGTGCAAGCCGTTCGCTTCGCTTGCATCTGCATTGTCTGTCCATTCTTTAAAAGGGGTTTAGTCCAATTTGTATGGGACGACGGAGGCATTATTTCGCTTTTTACTTTACCACAGCCACAAGCTTTCATGCGGACACTTCCGAAAATATCTTACATATATAACCTCTACCTCGGCAAGGAAAAACGATGCAATTATTGCATCTATCACAGGAGGTTTCTTCTTTGAACCATCATTTCTTTTTTCTCACGCTGACACTCGTGGTTTGCAAGATTACGGATCGAGTTTCGGACACGACACTTCGATACGCCCTGTCAGGTACTGTGTGCATCACACGAAAACAATGGGGGAACGCATACACCATTCAGGAAAGATAAAAAAAGAAAAGAAATTGATCCACCTGCCGCGATGCGGAGCCACCTGTTATTACGTTTTTCTTGCGACGATTCCAACCGGTGGCACAGGTATAGGTATGTTACGATTGTAGAAAATTGGCTTTGTTTCCAAAATTTTACTTTTCTTTCGAGCAAACACTTCACGGTTTCATTTATTTAAATATGTGAAACTGGTTAATTACAACTCTTAATTGAAGTTATACAAATCAAGTTATTGTTGAATAATAGCAATAAACATGTGTTGTATCGAATATGCAATCGTGCACAGGTGGTTTCAGGGAGATACTTTTGGGAGATACTTGTTGCTGGCAGATGTACATAGGTACATATAGATATACGTATGTTATTTTAAAGAATAGCACTGAGTACATTTTTTAATGTAAATTGTACAATAAAAATAAAAACATCACAAATTCTTAATTAAAAGATACAAGGAATATTTTTTAAATATTATGAAGGTATCATGGAAGCATAAAAATACATTAAATAGTAATATAAAGATCGACGATATATAATAAAATAGAATATGTATAGTATTTCAGTCAGATATTTCAGCAGGATATTTAATACATTTAAATAATGACTAAATACTATAAAGTATCTTATACATATAATGTGAACTAAAATATATGTAATTCATTCATTTTGACGAAGGAAAAATTTCTAGAACAATGGGTAGAACATTATATTACAACTGATGATTAGTGTAATATGTAATACAATGTACGTTCGTACTCATCATTTCATATAGTTTGTTGTAATCTATTGCAATTAAATTACTAAAACAAAATATATTTTTTATATGGTCGCGATACACTTTTAATGTTCAATCACATCTACTAGGTGGCGTTTATAATACAAATAGTAGTCGCTGTAAGAATTTGTGGTTAATGAAACATTTTGTTTGAATTTTTTTTCTTTATGTTGAATTCTTTTAGTTATTAATATACATATATAAAATAACATATATGTATACTTTAAAATATATTTATAATTACTTCCTTTGGGTATACTTAATTAACTATCTGTTCTTCAAATCATTCGTTTTGTCAGAATTAATATACATGTTTTAGTTAAAATAAAAAATATGTTAGAAAATTAAAGTATAAATGCGTTTGAATTTTGTTAATAATGAATATATTTTTATAGGAATTTATATGTAATTCAGACTAACCTATGAATATAAGAATACTATAAGAAATTTTTATATTTTAATAAAGTTTGTTTCTCTTTGTCTAAGATGAGCTTCTATAAAATTCATCGACTAATTGAAGATCTGAGGTTTGTGACTATATTTTTGATTGGAAATAATTATTTAACATCTAAAATCTCTTAACATGTTTTAGGAAAAGTTCTAAGAAATGTACAAATATATATACAAAAAGAATTCGTGGAGTTTTGATAAATCAAAAATTTTATAAGACATATTCATCGAATATAAGTACAAATGAATACAGAAATAGTCCTTGGTATTCATACATAAAGCAGAAGAAATGGATTATTCCTATTGGAGTTGGAGTATCCTTATTAACAGTAACACAATGGAAGTTTTTGAAAAAACATCCATATGTAGCAGAAGATAACAATGTGTATGACCTAATCAATGTTTTTGTGGTATAGTTTTTTTTTATTATGATAGAAGCATGACGAGTAATAAAAATGTGCTACATTTAAAAGCAAATATTCATGAAATTTTTGCAGGTAAAATGTTATTACTTTTTGCCATTTAGGGCGATAAGTAGAATATGGGGTTGGATAGCCAGTCTGGAATTGCCAGTTAGTTTGAGACCAACCTTATATGGACTTTATGCAAAGACTTTTGACGCTAACTTGGATGAAATTGAATTAAGCTTATCAGACTTTCCGAGTCTCGTCGATTTTTTTGTTAGACCACTCAAGTATGATGCAAGACCTATTGATCAAGACACAAATATAGTACGTACATATCTTCTGATTGTAAGTTAAAAATAAGTAATTTAAGTAGAATAATATATACATGATACATAATTTGATTATAGGTTTCACCTTCTGATGGGAAAGTGTTATATTTTGGACCAGTAACATCATGTTCTGTGCAACAAGTGAAGGGTATAACTTACAATCTTAGACATTTCTTAGGTGATATAAGTACACTTCAAGATGGTTTGCAACTGACGAATGATGACGATGATGCTTATATCAAATCTCTTTTAAAAGATCCAATGAATCAACTCTATCAATTAACAGTTTACCTTGCTCCAGGAGACTATCATAGATTTCACAGTCCAACTGATTGGGAAATAGAATTTCGAAGACATTTTCAAGGTCTGTTATTTTTATTTGTTTTAAAACTGAATTTATATTTATATGGATTGAATAATTGATAAAAGATCCTTTTCTTGTTGTAGGAAAGCTTCTAAGTGTTAATCCTAAAATAGCTAAATATCTACCAGATCTATTTTCGTTAAACGAACGTGTAGTATATGTTGGTAAATGGGCTGGTGGTTTTATGGCTTATACGGCAGTTGGTGCCACAAATGTCGGTTCTATAAGAGTTTACTGTGATAAAGATTTGCATACAAATGTTATTAAGTGGCCTCAAGCAAAGCATTGGAATGACGCTAATTTAGGTTGTACGCGTTTAAGGAAAGGAGAATTATTTGGCGAATTTAGAATGGGATCTACTATTGTATTATTATTTGAGGCTCCAAAGAATTTCCAATCTTGTATAGAAATAGGGCAAACAATAAAAATGGGTCAAGCTTTGAGTGAGCATACGAGTCAAATTGAAGAAAATCAATCTGAACATTCATTATGACAATTAATAACGCGCGTTGCGTATGACTGGAAATATGTATGGAGAATAGACTTATAACTTTTGTACATTAAGTTAAATCAATCCCGTTATAAAAGACTCTTTATATAGCATTATTGTTATAAAATATATTTTGAAAGAAATTTGATTATAAGTAATATTTATTATATATTGAAATAGATTGTTTTCAAATGAACTTTTTTGTACAAATTTAATTGCAGAAAGAAATAAAATAGATATTTCAAAAAATCTAAATGGATTTATAAATGAAGAACGTAACAGATAAATGTAAGTAATAATCATTTAGTATCTAAAGAATATTATATTATATATTTATTAGTGTTATCTATGTGAACATATAACTGATTGCAAGAATCACAAGTTCCTTGTATTTTTAAAGTATTAATATATATATAAAGTGTATACCAACTTATTTACTTTATACAACACGATGTTAAGTGATCATATTTGCAACTTCAGAGATTACAGCATAAAAACTTAAAGTATATTAAATGTTTTTAAGCAGAAGTTTGATATTTAAGCAAAAAAATATCAAAGTTGTATTATGAAAATGTAAGCGATTTTAAATGTTGTCTTCATATCTTTATATTTTTACTTGTAAAAAAACAGTGTCAAATCTGTAAAATTCAAGAAATAAAAATGTTAATAAGATACTTATTGCATTACAATTGTTCAATAATATACTCCTTATAACGAATAGATATATCTCCTTAATGAATAGATTAGATACATGTTTGATATAAGTTCATCTACAAAATTAGAGACATCGACTAAAATCGTACCAGTGTTTAGTGATTTAGTCTTTCACAATTCTCTATATAAAAATTATTATCGCGTGCAGTTTTTTATGTTTGCATCGGTAAAAATTTCATTATTTCGTCGACTTCATCATTGTGTTAACTACGTTAGCAGTTACAATAATCTTCCCCGTTATTGGATAGGGAAGGCGGTCCGCGATCGGGGGTTGAAAGGCAAAACTGAGGAAAGTCAAAGTCGCCGTCGCGTGTTGAAATCTCGTTACGTCTACGACGCCGTGGTTCAGTAAGCGTCGTGACGCCCACCGCGCACGTTGCAACGTTCATTCGTCCTGTTGCCTGTGTTCGGTCGGAGTCCGCCAATTTTACAAGGGATTGTTCTTTAAACTTCAAACATTTTTTTTTCAATTACATATCATCAGCATAATTAAAACGAATCTGTCGCGCGACTTAAACGAGCCCGTATTTAAACAAGACCGCGTACGAACTAAAAAAACGTTCACATTATCATTTGTTATCTTGCCCTAAAAGTTGGATTATGGGGCTAAATGGGTGCTGATGGACATTTTCGAGTGACCTTGTCCCTAAGGAGGGAACCGGCTGCTGGTCCAGTTTACTGCAAGATGGAAACCTCAGCGAGATTTCGTCAATTGAAGACAGTGAAACTGAGCTGCGAGGCTACGTATCGGTTGGACATCAGCTTCAAACCGCCGCAACTGTTGGAGTGGGTACAGTGAATGTGACAATTGATGATGCATTAGTCTTTCCTCTCCTTAAGGGCAATAAAACTCCCACGTCCTCGCGCTCGTTCACCTTCTATTATTTTCGCCCACCCTTGCACCGCAGGTTCTTTTTTATCTGATTCAACAACTCGTTTTCCAGCACGAACTCTTTACCCAGTGGCAATTTCATGGTTGCAATTGGATATACGAACGTTCGTGAGGAAATAATTTCTTTTAAATACAGTCAAGATACGATGGTCCGTTATAATTTTTTTGCATTTGATTTATATTCCACTTATTTGGTTATTTGATCGAGATATTCGTTTTGCCGCGTAAACTGGCGATCAGATAAAATTTTAAGACCTAGCGCTTGGTAAGCGAATGCTATTTTGATTTCTGGCTTTCCCGGTGTTTTTCATTTTCTAATGTCGAGTTCGTTGAGTGGATGAAGATTATAATCAGCTATAAATTTTATGTTTAATGCTAGCACTTTTGATTAATTTTTTTCTAGAAGGTTTCTAGAATTATTTTTAAGCCTGAAATAATTTATTTGTTCGATACTCTTCATATTTTTTATATTCAATCATCATTTTTCCAATCTTTTATGCATGTATTGTATAATATATGTTTATAATTCATAATCAAAGTGTTTTATGTATTCCTAGTTACGAACTTTAGATTTTAATAAGTTGTTTGATTGATCTTTTATTCAACAATTTTGTAGGATTCGATAATTTAATGCATCATCTCTTCTTTGAAGAGACTTTGTAAAAAAAAAATCGTTACATCTATTTGCGATATTCGTCGAAGAGTATGAATCACAGGTAGAAAGTAACGAAATGATATACGCACGTTTTGTAAAGAACATTCAACTGTATTCCATATAAGCGTTATTATAAATGCTTGCATTTCACTGTGCGTGTACACTGTCAATAAATGTGGATATCTTGACGTACACGACCACGCGTTCTACGTATTTTATACCAAGACAAGAATTCGTTGAATTTATTCCAGCAATAAAAATATATTACATTTTTTCATAGGTAAAATATTTTTTCATCATTTTTCGTTATACAAATTACGTTAAGTTTTACTAACGGTGCAATAGGCAATTGCTATAAGAGAAAACACGATGTGACTGCAATGCGATTCTACAGCTGTTGTTATTTATTGCATAAACGACTCTTCTATAGACGATCTTAATAATTTATGCTGAACTGTGAGCTATGGGGCCGTAATAATGGCAAATATTACTATGCGTTGAAAAATCGAAGAATGTTTGCGTAGTTAAACAACGTTGTGTTTAAGGAAAGTTGTGCAGGTACTAAAATCCTCTCTATATTCATTTTCGTTGTTTCATATTTTATGTTTTGTTAAATTTTGTACATTTAGTCGAAAGCAAAGGACTTTCTTGTATTTTTAATATTTTTTGCAAATTTCGGGATACTAATAGCCTTGATATCCTTTATTCTATTATAAGATATAGCTCTTTATAATAGTGATGAATCTCGTATGATAGGATCGTAGAATACAATACTTCTCTGACAATAGATTTTCTGCGGACAATGGTGTACATTGTACAATATTAGCGAAATAAAAGATTGTACGACGCCTCGAAAGAAATTCGAACACCGAATAACGTAGGTAAAATAAATTTGATAAATTATTGCTCGACGAACGACATATTTCTACTCGAGAAGATCCACAGATCCTCTTTCGATGATACTACTGCAGGACCATAACGGATTATAAAATACGATCTTTCTGACCTTATAAAACGTTATGTATTTTATGGCCGCTGAGAGCAATTTCAGGGGCGGAGAAAAGTGAAACGACACTGGGAAAAAAGATCAATCTCCATCTAGTGATTCTCAGGGACTTACTGTTGAGGGAGTGGAAAGCCGGTCGTGGAAGAATCTTTTCCTTGGATACTGTTCTGAATAATTATAAGGAAGGAGTTTCTAAACGGCGATTTTCACGATTTAAATGGATCAAGCGGGAATCAGCAATAAGTCTTAATTCACGGACGAAGTTCCTCGAAGATCCAGGATTACGTGGTGTCATTGTATAGGAATACTAATAGCCTTTTGTTGGTCGTAATAGAGAAAACAACCTGGCACGATAATAAACGTGTAATCGTTACAGCCTCGTTTTTTGCTTTTAATAGGTGATCACTTGGTTATAGTAGCCTAATTCTTAATTGTCTTGGTCCGCAAGGAGAATTCTCTCAATTTTCGATAATCGAATCATAACCGTAATCATAAAATATTTTCCATAAATTGTTTCGAAGTTTCTTTTTAACATAAAGTGTATAAAGATGGGGACTAAAGAGGCCGTTGTGAAAAAATTCTGAATCATTGATGGAATTTGTTCGCGGAGCATGGAAAACATTGCAAAGGATGGCTATAAGAAATTTAAGTAACCGAAAGGGTAGGAAGCATGTGTAAGGGTAACGGATTAAGTTTTCCAGCGGACCAGGCCGTCGAACGAGTGTTTGCTCAAAGAATGTTATGGACTCGAGGATGTTTGCAAAATAAATATTTACAGACGGTATTGAAGAGAACCAACAAAATCGGGGTCTAAGAGGAAATTGGGGTTACCGTGTCGTCAATAAGGGAAACAGGGGTTGCAAAACGTTACACGTCGCCAATCTATATGTATTGATGCAACTGTGTCAGGAAAGAAATGAGAGTAGACCAGGTGTTGCCATGTACTTTACTCGTAGCGATACGTGTATCGCCTTGAACTGCAAAGCTTGTGAATCGATTACGATTTTCATTCGTTTAATGCTTGAAACAACCGGCTTCTGGAGAATACGCATCACCTACAGCATGTTCGAGGAGATCATCACTGACGAAAGCCGTGGTTTGTGTAAAATATTCGCGATGGAGACGCTTTGAAAGTGATGAATTGCTGCGATGATGAATGATAGATATTAAAAGCCTCGAAACGGATAGATTCTCTATATATATTCAATGGTTTGTGGATACGTGAGAGCATTCTGTAAAATTCTTGTAAAATTTGTTTAAGAATCGCGATTTGCTAAAAAAATGAACAAAGTTTTGGTTTTTTATTTTTTTTTTTTTCTTCAAAATCATTTAGGAAGCATGACCTTAAAATTTTTAGGAAAGGAGAGGAAAATATTTCATAAATGGTTGAAAGATTAATGTATACAGAATGTATATACTAGAGGGTTACGTAAGTGGTTCCAAAATGTTCTTAAATGTATCCAGGGAATACTTCTCAAAACACTTCAAATTGGATGTAGAGTGACGGTGAAACCGGATGAAAATTTCATCGAAAAACATCGATAGCGTTAGACGCAAGAAGCTAGGTGATAAATAATTGCGCTTAAGGATGTATCGTGTTTTCATTTCGGGAAGATGTTATACGGCAAAACAGACACGTCAAGGGAATAAGGTAATCATACACGACCGGTTGAAATATCGACTAGCGTTATACCATGGCGCGGTTCTCCAACGCGCGATAGGCAAGAAAATCAGCTACTGCTCGTAACACGAATAGCTGCTAAAATTACTTGTCGACTATTGCTATATGCAGGGTGTTGCTGATGCTGACAAACTATGCGTGTGGGCAATATTAAATAAGAGCGGCCGATTTACCAACGAAGAAACTGACACGGAATCAGGAAATCGAATTCTTCAGAAAACGTAACAGTTTTCCTTTTATTCACAGAAAAGGTCGTCAATTAAATCTTTTTTTCCCAAGTATTATAGTGTAATGTAAAGGATAAAAAGGAGAAAAAATATTGCAAACGAATTCACGGTATTTCCGTTATAATTGGTAATATCAGATCGAACGTGGATGTAATTGCATAGCATTCAGGCAGAAAATGTTAATATGTTGTTGAATCAAGTTTTAAATGGATACATTCGATTCCGCAAATTATTCTACAAATTGCCCAACGATCGATATGAAATTGGTTTCCCTTTCTCGCTTCCCAGCGCATGTTGGTATTTGTACAAATGCTTTATCCTTCGCCACGCTACAGATACATTGATCGTTTTGTCATCCACTATATAGGAAACATTTTGAATCCAAATTTATACACGAGTTGGCTGCGACTTTTATCGATTATTTACTACCTCATAAAGTAGGAAAATATCCTTATACATGTTCTATCCTGTTCGCGAATAAACTATTCAGAAACATTGCAAGAATATGCATTTTCCAGATAAACAAATGTGCTGTAGAAAATCTGGTTTAAATTTTCACGTTTCCGTCGTTAAAAACCGCGTGCAATTTTCAACGTCTTAAGGTCGTACCTGATTAATCTGAATCACGCGATGTGCCTGTACGTTTTTCTTGCGAACAGATTAATTAATAGAGTTCCTAATTTTTATACGCAAGGGTCACGTATACTTTTATTACGTCTCAAATATAATAAAACGTATAGCCGTGTTACGCACGTAATAAATCTACTTGAAAACCCAGTGATTAACTAAATCCACCACGTTTCTGAAAAATCGAGGAACATTTTACGAAATATTTAAAATCTGTCGACATATTGCTACCAGAAGTTGCATCGAACAGGGGATACTATATATTTTCTCTCTCAACTCCAATATTATCGGTAATTTTTAATATCTGAAAATTAGTTTCTCGCGTTACGTCCCTCGCGAGCGAAACTTGAAATTGTATCGAACTTTTCGTTTCTGGTAAAAGTTGATCGGATCTATGAAAGTGACGGTAGTGGTTGCACGGATGGCGTAAAAGGGGGAGAAGCCTTGTGGAAAAAGCTTATTTACAAAACCCTCGAGATAGAGAAAAAGGGAAAGAAGGAAAATGGGGGACACGATCTGCGTGGGTGTCTACAACGACCAACTATTTCTCACTATCCGTGAACAGTCGCTTTCCACGATGGATAAATTTTAATTCGTCGCTCGAAAAGGTCACGTTAAAATTAGGTTCGCATTAACAAATTAAAAAATGTACTTATATATTTAAATTTTCTTCGTTTAGGGTATTTTCGTCTTACATGATTTTATAGCGTGCGATTTATTCCTGTGCGATAAAAACTAGAATTTCATTTCTATAGAAGGTTCATTGGGATTTCCTCCAATTTATGTCACACAATTTGAATTATTAATGTATGCAGTATTAACGCGTATGACATACATTGTGCAGATACATTTTATGAACAGGCAATAATAAATATTGTTTATTTAATCACTCGTTTTTCATAACGATATATGATACATCGAATAATCTGTTAATAATTAAATATATTATGTACATAAAAAATCCGGGCACACGCATGTGATTCGCAACGTTCAAAAGTTACCAAAGTAGTGTAGAAGTAGTTAGGTACTTATTGACTATTGTACTTGGCATAAAACTGCTAGAACTTTTGCAATATTGAACATCGTATGCCGTAGAGTTGTTCAAAGGAAGTCAATTTTCTAATTATTTCCAACAGCGCATAATTACCTCCGTATCACCTGTGTGCCGAACTACTAATTTCACAAATGACTAACTAACGCGTCTTAACGATCGAAAGTTTTACGTTATCTCTAGCAATGTTGAACAAGTCGTGCATGTATAGATATATATTGTCTATATATAAACACATGCGCTCGTTACTTTGCATAACGATTGTATGCAAATACATAGTTTAAAATGTCACCCTATTACTATTTTGCGAAATAAGCTACTTCCATTCTGCTAAATGAAACAATGAATGAAAATCAGTAGTACAACGTTTGATAAGTCAGACGTCCGCGACGAGTGCTACAAATGGGATGAAACTACTTCCAATTTTAACTTCTAAAACAAACGTTGCGTACTTTGAGACCGGTAGAGAGAACACAATTGTACGGAACAATTGTTCACACCGGAAATGCCTCTCTCGTAGAAATCCAGAAGAAGAGCGCATCGCGAGTATTTGTAAAGTGGTAGGATGAAAAAAAATCAGCCGACGAAGTGGTGTAAAGACACACTGGCCCGACAGCGTCGCATAACGGGTAAGAAAACCGGGTCACAGAATAAAAAATATTCTACTTTCGAAAGTATTATGAACCTGTGGAACTAGAACAACAGCATACTTCCACGTGGTCTGTGACATCGACTAATTGATGTGAAAAGGAAGAAAAAGGGAAAGTAAAAGGAAGCAAAGAAAGATCCCGTACGAAATTCATCTGAATTTCATATAATTGTTACCTATAGAGATGTGGGTATCAATCTGTATGATTTCAATTAATTACTACATAAATACCAGAGCGGATGTAGCAATATGCTACTATGTTTTATAGTCACTGTTAATGTAGATCACATGAAAATATTGAATAGCGTAGAAAAATTGATAAATACGAATAATAAAATATTAAAATCAGCGAGCTGTACCTTTGGATACTACTATGGAAAGCTCTGCTCAGAAAACCCAGCAAATCTCCGATTTCTTCAACGGCGATCCGCAAAGTACGGCGTGCAAGTGCCTGCACAGAAGAACGCCTCTGTTTATCTTGACACGAGTCAGCGATTTTCATGTCTTTGTTAAACAACCGCGATCCTCCGTAAAGTGCGACTGCTGCCTCGCTTTAGAAATTCGATCAACGATATGTACCCTTGGTTTGCTCCATCGTATACTCTAGTCCTTTTTTTCCCTGCGATTTAGCTATGAAAAGTCCAGGACCAATTTTTTGTCATACATTGCATAAATATCTAAACGTGTAGGTACGACGCGCGTCCAAAAAGAGACGACTCAACATTTCGTGAACCTCTCGCTTTGATGTCGCGTATCTCAATGCCAATTGTCTTTTCACCTTTATGTCGCGAACAGTAATAGAAAAAGACGAAGAAGAAGAAGAAAAAGGCGAGAATGGGAAGGCAAAATGAGAAATGTAACAGACTAAAAATATAAGATCGTGAATAGCTTCTTGTTTCACGGGCAGATTGCTTTTCAAAAGGAAAGTTACATCCCGTAGTTCTCCCTTTCTCCGTTTTCCCGTTGAGCCATTAAATTCGTTAATTGGAAATCGTTTTTCCCTGTCGGAAATTCGTGCTGTCTGGTCGATTTCAATGTCTGTAGTCAATTATTTCATCCGTTATTGGGAATGGATACAATCGGTTTGATTTGAAGAAATCGAATACTTTTATTGGATTTATTTTCGTTTAAAAACATGGAGTTGATATTGAAATTACTCTTGTTACTGGTGGAAACTGTTTTTTTTTTTTTTTTCATAAAGAAACCACAATTTTCTGAAATAATTCGCAAAATGATTGCAAGAGGAAAGAATAATTTCGTAAGCAAATTTCGATGATAAATTAGGTAATTTCTATCATACTCTTAGCAGTTGTTCTAGATTTGACAGGTAATTGCGCGTCCTTATTCGAGCCAAATACTTTATAAAAATATACAATGAGTTTACTGGATACTCGTGGCTCTACTTATGAAAACGGCACGCGAGAACATACCTTGCGAACGACGCTATAACGTCGAGGAAGAAGTTCCGAGTCTGGCAAACTTATTGCCCTACTTTTACGTATTACCTTTTGAATAATATAAATTCTGGATGAAAAGTATAATGAACGGTGTAAGTAATCTTGTAGTAAAAGAAGTTCTTACTCCCTCGATGTCATTTTCAAGTAAACTAATATAACGTCAGCTGTACTATACCCCAAGCAATCAAGATTGTATGTGAATAATCATTTTCTACATAAACAATAAGTTTAAATGAAGTTCACGGAATGGGATTACGAGATGGAATGCCATAAGCAAGTTTGAATTGTTGGAAACCCAACACCGTCGAGTAATAGCTTTCCAACGATTCAGGTCGCGAGCAGTGAACCTAATAATCGAAAACAGTTCGACGAATTAATTCAAGTTCCGCCCGTGAAATGTGTTTAGAACGGCTTGAAAATTGTGTGCGAACTGAAAGATGTATCTGTTTACACAAGAGACATTCCCATCTAGAGGGGTGAAAATAATAGGTCTATATAGTGCGCGTGATTTGTCAAAGTCACCGTTCTTCTTCTCTCAAAGTATGTGCTTGCAGTTTATACGGTTAGAGACCGATTCCTAGAAACAACGGTTTCACAGAGAATGGAACGCTGTCAGAGGCGGGAGTTCTGCTTTAAATCTGAAGACTGCAAGCTTCGGAGGATGTTACCTAACGCTTTGTGTATATCGTAATCTTCTAATTCCGGCGGTTACAAAAGCAGAAGACAAGCTTAAACGTGCTAAATGAACACTTCGCAAACCGGATGAAATTGGTCTGCCTATATCGTGAAAAGGGGCGAGGGGAAAAGGGTAAAGAAGAGAACGTATGATACTTGGTGGCGAACAAAGGGCAGAGTTCCATGAATAGAAAAACAGAAGAGCCATCCCGTCGAGTTTGTCAGAGGAATTATTTTCAATACGACTCCTACATTTTCATCGTTCCTGTTTTCTCTGCTGAAAACTCTACTGCGACACTGCCGGGCAAAGTGAGCCGGATTTTCGCTGCGTGTCTATCACAACGAACAGAACGGTATTACGGGCCATTAAAGCGGAGACGGTGGCTATATTCTGTTCAATTTCACCGAGGAAATTTTGCCCGCACGCGAAACTCAGAATCGTTTAATGCACGACAAGAGCACTCGAAATGTTTTTGGATGTCGTTGGGAATCGATCAGGCATATTTTATCACCCCTTATTTCGTAATGTCCTACAATTCACCCTAAGTTAAAAAGTTTCAAAGCGAGCTGCGAAGTAGTTTAAGCCCTCTGAGAAATGTTTTTGAATGCATTACGAGATAAAGGTCTGACGTACATAACACGATACGTGTTGCGGAAAAGTTACCTGCACTTCCTCACACGTTCCTCTGACTAAAAGAGAGAAATTTATATCTTACCGCTCGCTATCGGTCGGGCGTATTTTCATCCTTATCTTTGCTCGTGCTTCTTTTTCAACTTGCATTGCAATCGGTCTTTACCCTTTCTTTAAAATGTAATCACCCTCGGTGCTGCCCGAGAAAATTTCAAGGAAGGGTGGTCGGTAGAACACGGTGGTTACTATGGTTGCGAGACTAATACAAATTTCACAACTGTATAAAATATCATAGTCTGTGGAATTTAAATAAAATCTTTATGTTTCCTTCACGCGGCCCATCTCTGTTAAAAATTACGATTACGAATAATACGATGGCAAAACTATTGTTATCTCTATAAATATTTACTTGTTATCTTCCCGGTTGAAAGAGATTTCCATGCGAACCAGTCTCACGGAATGCTATTCCTTTTAAATTAAGAAACGCTCGACACAATCGCCATTTCCAGACAGAAAAGCCTCCGAAGGAATCAATCAGTAGAATTGGAAGTTTTTGGTGCGATTAAAAGTAGAATCGAGTTTGACTAGATAGTTTCGAACAGCTCGTAAAAACTTGGAGCAAGAAAAGCAATACCTTTAAGCAAACTCGGATCGAGACGAGATGAATTCGTACCTTTCATAAGTACTTTAACAAATGAAAACGACGCTTTCAAGTTTTATCGATCCTTGATTAAGACACGTGCTTCCATTATCAAATACTGATTCTTCTCGTTGAACAAAGAATAGATCTAATCCTTACTTATGACCTTAGATTCGTTAAATTATTCGCGAACGATGATAGAACCGTATCGATCGATGCTCTACGTTACGTCTTTGGGTATTATTCGTAGTTCGCTGACTGGTAGCTCCATATCAGCTTGCACGGGTATCGGACACTCACATCGGCATATCCAACGGCTATTTCGCTAAAACGATTCTGTGATTACGATTGATCGATATAGAAACGACGCGATTCGAATGCATTGCCCTAGAAACTATACCGCCTTTTATTTTTGCAGCGAGCGAGCGAACGAGCACGTGTTTCAGTTGTATCGCAAACCAGCATGCCGGGAATATGAGTCTCGCCAACTACAGCTTTCGTTCACGAGCATGAGAAAGAAACGAATTAAGCTTTCGCGAACGTACCTATTAGAATAAGCAAAATTAATCTATTTATCTACTATTATTTATTATTATACACAAATTAAAACGTAGAATTAGTCCAGGGATATGTAAGCTTACACCAGATCGCTAATATAAATGTCTCGGAGTTTAAGATAAGGCATACCATGAAGGAAAGACTAAGTGAACTCTTCGAAGGTCTGTTAGTGTTTCCATAGTCTTTCATAGGATGAAGACCTAATAAACATATTTCAAATTCCCACTCGAATACGAATTTTTCTCTTGTCCCAAATCCCAATAGTACCTCGTACAGCTGTTCATACACACGTGAGCAACGATTCTGGTTCTACTGTGTTCAGTAGCATAAACAAGCTGACGTCCAATGAGAAATGATGATGGTAGATGGGGTCATTTCTAGTTGGACAGCTACGCATTTGTGCTGGAGAAGCCGGTAGGAGCATAATCATTGCTCGCATTTGTAAGCATTGCAACGTTGAAGATTTTGTACGTGTTGAGATTTATATTACGACGTTGTCAGACCTAGAATATCTATGAGGACAAATTTAAAATACTCATTTAACTGTTTCTCGTAAAAGTACCAGCTTCGTCGTTTAATAGATCTGCCAAACTTCACATTTCATGGCAGAACACCAGCTCAACCCTTTACGCTGCGACAGACATTGCAGCATCCGGTTTTTTGACGCTCGTACGATTCTAGCCTTTGACAGTTTGGGTCGTCGAAATCGTTGTTAATGTTTAAACAGTACACCTTTGAGCATCTGAACGACGATCGTATTCGCTCGAACAGCCGTGGTGCGAAAGGGGAACTTTATTGGAACTCGGGGATATAAACTTTACTGTGAATATTGCATGATTGGAATGCAAGCGAAATGTGCTGGAAATAATTTTTGCAATTCTGAACTTTTCGTTTACATTCGGTGATTTTTGAGAGACCGTTTGCTCGAGAACTTATATTCCTTTTTAGGAAATACGCGATTACACATCTGAGAATACTGTTTATGAACAACCTGTTAATTTTTGCTAATATCAAATAGCGGCTGTGTCTTATGTACCACTAAACTAAAAATGAAATAAATGTAATAAATAAAATCGTTTAAAGTAGAATATCACCACTGTAATATAAAATTAGAATGTATATACTTATTTTTATTTTATTTTTCTTCGACTGTGCTAAAAGTACCCGCAGTTAAAGGGTTAAATATATTAATACTATTATTCGTTACATTTGACTGAGCCTTATTCAACCCCGCTTAATCGTTTCTCCTATTAGTTAATATCGCTCTGAATACATTACACAAGGCAAATTAAAGTGCACATATGCGTCTAAATAGCGTCAGTAATTTAGGGTTAAAATGTAGCATTAAGAGTCATAACTCGAACAGTCTAAATAGTGAGCAAGACCTCTGAAGTCAGTCAGCTGCATATTACCGAATACTTATACACACTTGGTTTTACGTCACGGTAACTCATTTGAAACACGTGAATGATGCTCGACATTGATACGCGTAGAGTTCACTGGCATACACCCGCATCGTTTCTCTTGCAAAACACTAAAAATACACAACAACGTTTGAAACGAAGCCAGGACACGGTTACTATGCAGAATGCAGAATGCATTAATATTTAAACGAGTACCTTTTGAATTTATACATTTATAGATGCAATACTATTTTCTCGGAACTGTGCGAAGTTACCCGACATACTGACACGAGAACGTATTTACGTGCGAAGTACTTTTTAACATTCAAAGCAAAAAGCGTTCAAGGAACGCTTGTAATAGCGCTTTTTATTAAACACAGAAAGATGGACATAAAATATTCAAAAGCACGGGATTATTTATGACAATGTTTTTAAATAATTAGGACAAAATCAACATATTTTAACTCAAACAGGAGAAGGTATCCTACATAATTCTCCTCTAATTACAAATATGTATAGCAATTATAATATAATTAAACTGCAACATATTCAACAAATTTTCCAAGCAAATCACAGAGTAATTTCATAATATTCCTGATGACTCTATTCTTCTTCTTAATTAACCTATATTCTCCACGCAATGGTGGTCGTTGTGTATATGAAGAATGGGAAATAGAGAAGTGAAGTTGAATTTCGGCAATTTGCAACGTGTCGGTATGCCGCGACTATTTTGTAAATGACTGCCGTTCCGTGCAATACGTGCCAGGTGGTACACAATAGAGGTAGGAAACGAGGTTCAGAATCTCGAATCCTGTGCAGCCAGCTGAAGATGCAAATGAATTTGAAGAACGATTCTGTAATATCGTCTACCGTAGCTGCAAGTCGTTCTCATCGATTTGCGATCAAATCAGAGTTGGTTCGATGCCTGGTTACAATCGAAACTAAAGACCGACCGATTCGATTAACCTTTCGGTTAGACTTTCAAATTTTCCTGTTTGTTACTGCGGGACAAAAGCCGCTTCTTTCCTTTTTCCATCGAACCAACTGCTTGTTCCTCCCTTCCACGTTATTGCATTTACGAAACACGGCTACATTTTAAAAGGGAGAAGATTAACGAGCAAGAAGATTAAGATGTACAATATAGATTAAAGAAAATGCGCAAGAAATAAGTTTAATAGCGTGGAAGCGTGAAGTGTTTATTTGTTTAAGATCGTATCGGAATGTTAGAGTGTAACGTATATTCAGTAATTGTCACATGTTTAACAAACGAATTCATGAATATTTCTAAACGAATTATAGCAAGAAACTTCATTAACATGGAAACGAGGTCGATTCCATGAATGTAGTCAAGAAATGACGCTATGATGCATACATATTCATAGCGGTTCGCAAAATGCGTAAGATGTTTATAAATCGAAGGATTTTGTACGAACACCGTTTAGCTTCACTTTTTGACAGAAATTGACATGTCAAATCAAATGGATGTAACGTTTTATCAAAACTCTCTTTGCCAATGCAACCACTTTTGTTTAAGAATGTATTAATAACCTAGTAAATGTCTTCCTATTTCGGTTCTTCAAATTCCTACATTATATTATTAATCCCCAAATATTTGATTTCTCTGCAAATGATCATGAGCTATAGGAAATGCGATTTGAACAACAGAATGCTTGTAATATAATGTACACAATGACATGACGTATACTTAGAATTGGTCCAGTTCCGAGCACCAAAAAAACGAAAACACCGATTAATATTATGATCTTCAATCTCAGAAGTATGTTTCGTATCTCGTAATTACCATCATATTGGGTTTTTATATTAATATTAATTTATATTAACCCTTTGCTAACAATAGAAAATTTCCATTTCAATAGAAAACTACAAGGAAATCTCAAAAAACCGCAGTAGAATAAGTTTAACTTCCGTAATACCCTCAGAAGAGGCATCCGAGTGATAATACTAGACTTACGATGTCCCCTCAGAGGCGACATCCGATCGCAGAGGGTTAACATCACACGAGATATCGTAAAACTTACCGAAATGATGGTATTCCAATTCACAGGTCCCTCAGCATAGGAGGTAAACAAGTGGAGACGATTGAACGTGCACGGGACGGAACTGCCTGCGCCTACAGTGCTTATCACAGTACGAAGGGCATACCAGCGAGTGCTCGTGGTCATCGTGAAGAATTGCCAATTGCCATGCGTGTCCTGGGTTCTGGTTACCTTACCACTTGTTTGCAGATTAAATATTACCGCCAAGATGATCAGAGCCATTGTGAATGGGGTGCCAGATTACACTGTATCGAGTTGGACTGTTCAAGCGTCGAAGGTAGATTAGTCACGGTTGACCGGGAAACTTATAGGAAACTTGGCATAGAATCCTAGCAATCGGTTAGCGTTAATGTTATGAAAGCCATCACATAGCGAAAACGGCTAATGTTTGTTTATCCCGTGGGTACGATGATACGTAGGTATTGTCGATCTCGATCGATTCATCGAATAGAATTGAAATCGCTCACTGACCAATGAGAAGAACGGAATGCCTATGGCGAATTTTTGTCTGAATTTAAACGCTACAATTTATACAATGGAAAATATAACCAATTATAATTTTGTATAGTATTTGAAATACACATCGTATGACAACGTAATACGGTAGCGTAAACGTTTTCGACAAATTCTGCGACATTGAAAAAATGAAAAATTATACTTCTGTGCAACATTGGGTGCGTTTTAATGCGAAAGGCTCATCAAAATATCTGGTAATAGGAGAAACAATACTCTAACGATTCTTTTTGATCCCGTAACGATTGGATGTGTAATTCTTAAGCGATGGACCTGTTTTAGCAATATATTTAAAATGTAATTTCACGCTCCTATTTTTCTATATTGACAAACATGTTTGTATATACATACATATATAAGAAACATACATGTATATATAATACCATTGTAAATCGATATAGAAATTAGAGTTAATATTATAAATACAAGCATATCTTGTTCAAATTAAGGCGATATTCTAGAATTGCATTCATTGTGTTGTTAAACAAAAAAAGTCGATTAGGAGGATATTTGTTCAGTATTCGAAAGGTATGAATATATCGATCTATGGACAGTATAAAAATGCTATATACTTACAATATTTTTACAGCATAAATAGCATTTCAGGAATTAAGTATTCCTTGCTTAGTAAGAAACTGCATATTATATTATTTACATTATTTTAATGAATAAATAACTTCAAAAGCTACCGTAATGCTATGCTGCTACATATTAATTTAAATTTAAATACATACATATATTTCAGCAGTATATACGTGCAAAATGTGCAAGTACTTATTAGTGTAGATATTAATGCATAAGGAAAATTGTTATTTAAATATATATTCATATATTTATAACAATGAGATTATATATTACAAAACGCTCGAAAATTAAATGTTCGATACGAATGTTGTTCAAACTATATAAAAAAATGCACAGACCAAAGGTAAATATACTGTCATAGTATTGTTAATAACAAAGTGAAAGTTTAACATAATATACGAGCTGTATTGTCGATCGATAGTAAATTATTTTACAGAAACTGCAATTTATTTTCCGAGTATCCAAGAACATTCGAATTATTTTGTTGCCGAATATATATGTTACCGAGACAAAATTTACAATTTAATGCAATTTAATATGCTTAAACACAAAATTTACATAAAATAGCACATAATGGTTATCATGCCATTCGAGGCACGTATACTGTATAATTGTTGTCAGAATCACAATGAATTATTGTACCGGTACCTATTGAGTTCTGGGTATTCCACAACTTTTCATTTTATCTCGAAAATATAAATAGTAAAAGATCGTTGAAAAAATAAAAAAAGATATATGTTCTTTTATAATTTTATGTAAATGTTGTTCTACTTGTGCAAGATTTCATATTGACGTAGCATTGAAGCAACATTATCCTTGACAATTGTACTGTTTAAAATTTTAGCACAATGTTAAATTATATCATTATGTGAATAGTATATATTCAATTCTATAATGTTATTTCTGTATTATTTATAACTGAAAGAGCAGAAGAATTCATTATTCATAAATAATCTATAAATAATATGTATATGTACAGCTATCCTAACTGTGTACGCATACTTATATGGATGTGCGTACAGAAATGTATATCATACATTACAGACTCTTAACAAACCACCAAATTTTGATTATTATATTTTCCTAATTGTAGCACTAGTTCATTGAAAATTTTGGTAATCAGCGAAAATGACCAAACAGTGCCTCTATGCTTTGCGTAAACACAAATTGTTCCTATTCTTTATTCACATAATTAGTTGTTTATCTAATGATGCTGTATATTTTAAAGCTGACTGAAATAAATTGTTTAATCCTTCAAACATTTGTTTTATATTTTAAGTCATAATATATATTCGAAACATATGTAAAAAGATTTTTATATTCCTTAAATGTAAATTAATCATATTTATTAATTATGAAAGAAATGATTACATTAATTTTTCATTAATATTTACGACCATGTACAGATCTTATAACATAGGCGGTTGATAATTCAACATACAAGTAGCTAAAGCTTGGTTAGGGATTTTTTCTAATTGAGTTCTCATTCGCACTGCTAATTTATTTGATTGTTTTAAATACATAGCAGAATGATGCAATGCAATCGCATAAGGAATAGGACTCCAATTTTCTTTGACATTTTCTCTAACAAGTGCTGTCATATAACTTTCAATTAAAGATGTATCTTCTTCAAGAGGATAGAAATATTCTTTTAATGGAATAACTAATTGTTCCAAAGGCAATCTGATATACCGGAGTAAACCTGCATGTTCTGACCATAATAATTTTCTGTAATGAACATCATGCCTCTGAGCAATTGGTACTAATAAAGTCATTGAAAACCCATAATCACTATATGATGTTGAACAAAAGTGTTCACACATAGCAGTGAATAAATCAGTAAACGAATTAAGTCCTGGTAAATCTACCGTGAAATTAAGTTCCTTGTAATTATCCTTTAATAAAGTTGAAACAGCTTTAGTAAGTAGAGTAGAAACATCATTACTTAAATATAACGTGTCACACAAATACACAAGTACTAATCTACTAAATCTCAAGCTTTGAGATAATTTTTCAACTAAATCAGGTAATACTAACTCTAAACTCAATACGGCTAGAATAACTACTTTATCATCGTCGTTACATTTATTATTATTTCTGCACTTTGTATAGATATGAACTACAGGTAAATAAAGCCAGTCTTTGGGCATTGCCGCTTGATTCCATTCACCATTTAATGCTACATAACATTTGTACAAGCTAGCTACGTCACGATTTAGACTTAATTTAATGTCCTTGACATTTGAATTCAAATTCAGTTTTTCTAATTCATTTGTTACTATTTCTAAATTTAATTTCTCCTCTGCTAAAGCAATTTCAAGCATATTTTTTACATCAAACGGACAGTCGGCAGGTAAAGATGATACAAGCTTAACAGCAATTTTCCAAATAATACGAATCATTTTATCCTCTAATTTATCTTTTAGAAAAGAAGCTGCGTTCACTATAGCAACTAAGAAAAACAATTCTGATCTTGTGTACCATGATCTTTCTAAATTCCAGTTTGTTGTTTCTAATTTCTTTAAATATTTATGAAGTTGTGGAAGGTTAAATATTGCCTGAATTTCTTCAATATAAGAATGATTAATAAATACAGTTAAAGTTGTAACAAGGAAAGGCATACAAGACTGCTGTGATACTATGGGTTGTAACTGACCGCTCTGGGTTAACACGCCCAGATTAGGTAAAGAAGAAGGTTCGCGTTCAGTAGCTAAAGAGCAATCACTTAATAGATTTGAGGTAAAACTGCAAAAATTAATAATTAAAACAGAAAATCTGTTACGATATAAAGTTAAATATGTTTAACTCCTACTTACCCAAGCTTAGAAAACACTTCGCTTCGAGATATGTTCAATGATCGAATCGCAGTATTGTCATTAACCGCTAGTAATGTTTCCGCAATAAGTTTCGTCTTACCCCACTGAAAAAACACAATTATTTATAATACCTACATTACATACCTTCATATATATTTATAAGATACTTAAATTTAACGTACCGTCACATTATTTAAGGACAATAGTTGTGTACTCCATTTCAACAGTAGAACTGATATATTTGCTCTTAAAGGTATCAAATGACTTGCAACAGCAATTAAAGCTGCTGCATATTCGCAAGACAGTTCAGATGCACTTTGAATATCATGATTGCTTAATAAAAGCTGTAATTGTGATACAAGTATTAATTGTGCTCCAGTTACACTATCTATTGCTTCTTTATGTAATAATATTGTTTTCCATAATCGTAAACTTTCGATGCTAAGATTGAAACTTGCTTTCCTGTAAAAAAATATGATTTACATGTTGCAAATTACAAAAATGTTTTTACTCGAATTAGATTATAATGCAAAATTACCCTGCATCGCAACTGACGTACGATATAAGGCGTTGCATAATTTTAAGGCTATTTAATTTTTGGGCAACACACTTTCCTCCATAACAAAGTAAAATACGACAAAATCTAACGGCAGCAACTACTGGAACTCCGTAAACATTATTTATAGCATCTACCATTGCTAAAATATAAAAAAAGGATTCTGTTAGTAATTTATCATTACTATATTTTAATGAGAGATATTTTGATATCTAAATTGTTTGAACCTAATGAATCTGTAGACAATGGCATAAAATATTCAGTTATTGTCTCCAATAAATTTGGAGTATTGGTAATTTTTAAGACAGTAATAGGTGAATGTCTTACTAATCTAATCAATATTTCCAGTGCACATGTTACACCAACAGGTGCCGGTCGCATTTCACTTAAGATATACCTGCAAATGGTTACAATTAGCTTTCAATTAAATTTCCCATTATACTTTTAAATTTATTTATTAAAACGCATAAATACCTAATTCTTAGCAGTATATCACTTCTTAATAAAGCAGCAACTGCATCTAATTGCGCTAATTCGTGATCTTTTAGATTGGCTGTGTCCTCAACATCAGTTTTTGGAGTTACTAATACTGGTTCTTTATAATTTTGGAAACCATATAATCTGTCCAAGCAGATTTCATCCGCTTCACTATATAAGAAAGCTCTGAGTGCTTGCAACGTAGCGGTAACTACAGCAATTGATGAATCATCCAAAGAAAATCTCAACAACAATAAAAGATTTCTTTGACTTAATGCAGTTAAAGGCGCAGGTTGCAGTGCTTTATCATACCAGCCTTTTCGACTTTTCTCCATAATATTTGCTAACGTTGTAAGGGCTGTACAACGTTGCTGCTGTGCCGACGATCGGCTCAGTTGTAGCAGTTCTTGTAGAGAATATCCAGGGCGTTCAGCTTCTTCTCCATGATGATGAAGACCTTTTTCAATTGGTACACTCTCGTCTTTATATGCTAATAATACACCTATCCAAACAAAATTAAAAGTCAGTGTATCTCTTTTGTATTTATAACGCATTTCCCTTTAGTATTAATTTGTATTTATTTTGTATTAAATGTTGATGTTTACAAATTTACCATTGAAATCAAAACGAGCATTGTACGGTTCATCTGGAGCAGGTTCAATCTTTTTATCTGTAGGAATATCTTCCATCCATTTTAATTTTTCAGGTTCAAGGGAATCCATGTGAATCCAACCTTTTTCTTTAGCTTGTTCCATTAACTCTATAGGAGGTTTTGGTACATTTTGTTCTGGCTCATCTACTTCTATTGATGTAACATTACTTTCTTTTGAATCTTTGCTATGTTCATCACACTCATTTGCAATTAACTTTTGTTCAATAGATTTTACATTTTGCTCCTGATCTTCAATGTTTAATTTGTTACATTTCTCTCGATCTTTGTTTACATTCAGCATTTTACTTCTTCTAGTTTTTAAAAATTGTATTAATTCAGGTTTTAGTGCCATTTCAAGTTTAGCTTTCTCCTCCAATATATCCTTTTCACTCATTTGATTTAGTCTTTCTAAATTTTCTTTGTGTATTTCATTTGCCCATGATCCTTCTACAATAACACTACCTTCAACATTGCAAGAAGATTCAGAATAAAGAGAATCCACTGTTTTATTTGCAGCAGAGAGTTTAGGCACAATTTGTTGCAAAAATAAGCTTTGATTCTTATCATTTTTCTGAAAAGTTAAGAAATGTATTTAAATGTACATATCTAAAATACACTGAACGTAGTTAATATTACTACAAAAATACACACATACCACATACGTAGGAACAAAAACCTCAGGAAAACCTGTATTAGAACAAAAGGATTCTTTTTTATCAAACTGATAATTCCATGCATCATATTTCTTTTCAACAATATTTCCTAATATTATTCTTGAAGGCACTTTTGGTATATTCTGGACTGAATCTTGCAGTTTGGTATTTAAATTTGATTTAACTGTTTCTTTAATTGCACGGTTTAGAACATCGCCGCTACTTTGAGAAGTAGACACTCTGTCTTGTGCTTTCAGTCTTTTTGACTCAGAAAATTTTGATCTAACTTTACCGGAGGTTATTTCATTGCGATTCGTTGCAACAGAAGTGATAATCGAAGATTTTGTATTTCCTTGCAATTTTATAACTTTTGCAGATGGTTGTTGCTTATTTCTTAGAAATTCTTCTTGCATGCGAAATAATTCTTCCTCGCTATCTGTTGGCTTAGGCCTTTTTAAAAGAGGATTTCCATCCATTATTGTAAAGTTTACTCTCTAGGGGACCAAAAATTGCTTATTTCTTTACGTTTTCAGAAAACATTCAATGCACAGAATTAAAAAATATGGGTTTTAATTCAACTAAAGTAAAGTTTGGCCAAGCATTTTAAATGATAAAGGTTATTAAATTAATATATATATAATATATTATACACATGTGACATTGGGCAAATAATTATTTATGAAGAGGTTAATATCACTGCAATACGTATCCACAACTATCCGTATTTCCGAAAGTTCACACACATTAATTACTACTACATACAGCCGTAGCAAGGTTTGTTTTGGTACTCGTGGCGCCATCTCTGTAAGAAGTGCTGAAACTACTCGCACATCATTACCGACAGCGAAGTGAACCGCTGGCGGACTGGTGGCGCCATCTCTGTGAGAAGTGCTGAAACTACTCGCACACCATTACCGACAGTGAAGTAAACTACTTACCGACTAGTGGCGCCATCTATGTAAAGAAGGTAGAAGTTACACCTCGACTAGCTTGAGCCTTCTTTACATAGATGGCGCCACTAGTCGGTAAGTAGTTTACTTCACTGTCGGTAATGGTGTGCGAGTAGTTTCAGCACTTCTCACAGAGATGGCGCCACCAGTCCGTCAACGGTTCACTTCGCTGTCGGTAATGATGTGCGAGTAGTTTCAGCACTTCTTACAGAGATGGCGCCACGAGTACCAAAACAAACCTTGCTACGGCTGTATGTAGTAGTAATTAATGTGTGTGAACTTTTAATTTTTATTGTAATATATTATTGTAATTATTCTTTACATAGATAGCGTCATCAAGGTCAAATAAAATTAGGATAAGTTATTTCAAGGTTAACATAAGAAATAGTTCTAGTCTGTATCTAATAATATTTGTAAATAATAATTGGTAAAAATATTTTTTAAAGCGCTTGTAATGGAAAATATGACAAATCCAAGACGAATAAAAAAGTAGTCAAGAATTGAAGATAAATCTGTTGCATTTTTCTATAACCATGCTTTCCTACAATGAACCACCACACAATAAATCACTTTATATTATATATCTGCATATAATACTGTATATTATTTTTTATTAAATTTATAGATTTAAAAATACAAGTTAATATTTTAATTGAAAACAATATATTAATTTATGATGAATTCGTTTACTATGAATAACAGAGTGTCCCAGTATATGTTAATGTAGTTTATTAATAGAATGTACTAAAGATAATGTTATACATATGTACTCTAAAAGTTTCAATTATTTAATTATAATAAAATAAACTGCGATTATTTAACATGCGACAGACATTGGACGGTTTCCATTTATTATTATTTTCTATTGTTATTTGAGACATTTATACCAACACTGTATTTTTTGCAAAGTCTTCGTTATTTATCATTTAGATCCTTTATTAAATTTTTCTTTTGTTAATTACTTGTTTTAACGTTTAGACTTTGTTACATGGATTTTACATTTGCACATTTTTTCAAATTTATATATTTGAAAAGAAGCAAAAAATACAACGTAAAGAAACTACAAATATTTATATAAAAATAATCCTTAGAGTTATAGTGAAATTTATGGAAATCTTATTTTCTAGTAAACTTTTATTTCCGTATTTTTATGTGAACATCTAACATACTTATACCTTTTATAATTCTATCACTGGATATGTAGGAGCAGCGTATTATCAGTCGATCTAAAACTTGTATGAGTAATCAAGAAAAACGCGATGAATGTTAACATATATTATTATTATTATTAATATTTTCATCATAGTACAAAGTTTTTGAACACAAAAAATTCAAACAATTATTTTATTGGAATATTAAAAACTGTGTTAAATTGTTCTCCTTCCTTTTTTAGAATGTTAAATTTAAAGTGAATCTTCTTTTCTTTCAGTTCGTTTGCAAATAATTCTATGTTTCAGAAAATGTATCTTATACTTTTCTTTATATTAATCCATTGACTTATCTCAATGAGATTAGCTTTACCTTTGATACAATTATCCTGTATTTATATTGGTTGCAGTAAATTACATTTCTCTTTCATTTTTAAGACAATGATAAGCCAATGAGTTAATAAAAATATAGAAATAAAACTTACAGACGAATGAATAAAGAATTATTAAACCTAATATTAAAGTGTGAGAATCTCGGAAGATCGAGTTTCTAATAAACGTTCCATTGAACTAACATCTTTACACCATCCATCGAGTCGCTGAACCATTCCAGCTATTTGTGTACGATCTAATACGCGAGGCTGTACCCAAGTCATATTCACGGTCCCTGCTACTTGATCAATAGCACCACGAACTAAACCTTGTGCTAGAGCTTTCATTACTAACAACTCTACTTCACCAAGTGGTAAGCGAGTTTCTTGAGAAATTTCGGCAAATGTTAATTGCCTATAATAAAGTATACTTGATGTATGTTATTTTACATTTACTTCATTTGGTAATATTTTTTATAACAAAGATATACAAACCTATTATTAGCCTGTCGTTTGAAAGTCATTTCCATGAGGCAAAGGAGAGAAATTTTTTGTCTTAACTTTAATTCTTGCGCAGCTAAATCAGCAACTTTACTCCATTGTGGTTTTAATCTTTCAAGTGCAACAATATCACCAGCATTGAAAGCTTGTAATAAATCAACTAACCAAGAGTTTGGTGTTCCTTTCAAAGATTGTAAGACTGGATGTGCTAACAATTCTCCAAGATTGTAAACCCCTTCGCCTAAAAGTGCAGCTAATCCAAGGAAAAATGCATGTTGTTCTTGCTCTTGTCTGCTTAGGCTATTTAAATCGATACATCCTAAGTATCTGAAATGCAAAACCCCATTAAAACCAGATATATATTGACGAATTATAGCATAAATTGATTCTTTAAAAATGTATGTGAAATACCTTAATGCAGTACGATAATACTCAGCATGTTTCCCTTGAAGGCGATAAAGACGACTGGCTAGTAGATAAAATCTACCATGGACTGTTGTAACGCCATCAGCATTATCCAGCATAGTTTCCACCTCCTCTATAATTTTCTTTGCTTGCTCTTGTCTATTTAACTTTTCAAGCAATATTTGCCCAGTGAGAACTTTACACAGGGCAATTGCTTCATTGTTGCTTTTAACTTTAGATTCGGTTTTTTCCAAGAATTTAATTGCTTCTTCTTTATCTTGAAACTGTTGTATTACATATGCTAATATTTCTACTAAAGATAAAGGATTTATCCTAAACACAAAAAATATATAACAAATAACAATCTGTATAAGAGTTATATTATGTTACTATATAAGTAAAATAAGTGAGGTTATGTATTAATATTTCGAAAAAATACATATAATTTACTTACTTATTCTCGAAAGTAGACAAAAAGTTTACGTATAATTGAACCAATTTATCTCCTTTCTGTAGGGTTGGATGTTTCACAAATGTTTCTAATTTAAGTGTCAACTGATGCCAAAGCCTGCAAGTCACCGGACAAAGATAATTACAAAGATCATTCTCTATTAAAACACATGCAGAATTAAAAATATTTTACTAAAAATACCTTTTATTGTATAATTCTTCAAGTTGCGCCCATTCTGCAGCCAATTCTTCATCCGCAACATTTTGATTTTGACTTAAATATGTATTAACATCCTTTGGTGCCACGGATACCGCCATCTTTAATAACAATGACTACAGCCGAATCAGTGCAATGAAATAAGTTGCCCAAAACATTCTAAAAAAAGTAACGCAAAATTTTAATACTATCATTTTTGTGATATCTGAAAATATAAATCTATCTACTAAAGAAATGTTTGGTATCATTAATTAAAATAATATGAGGCAATTTTCATAATTATTGGTTTGAAGGAATTAAAATGAATGAAACGTATAATTTTCTTACTTTTGAAAGACACACAAATTATTTAATATTTCGTATGTCCTAATATTTGAGCTTGTAATTATTTGTCAGAATTATTTTTTATTTAAGATTATTTCATATTTTGTAAGTATTTATTAAAATAAACACTGTTATGGAATATGTAATCTATAATGTTTATTTAATCAATAATAATTTCTAGTAGGAATTCGAGAATCGTATTTTGTATGACTTCAATGTATTACAACATTGAAATATGAATTAGAAACAAGTGAGCTTTTATAACTTTTAATTAACATATATTTTGTTCAAAATAATTTTTTCCATAATTATATTTATACTTATATAAAAATGATCAAATGCTTTTCTTGGAAGAGTATTAAATTTAATAGTTGACTAAAACAGTGTTGTTACTAAGCAAATTGATTTTACAAAGTAAATTTTGTAATTTTCAAATAGAACAAATTTACATGCACATTTTATGAGAATTGTGTTTGGGTAAAGGGTAAAGGGATATTTAGGTGTTTAAAATGTTAAGCATGCAAAACATTTTAATGGCGACTACTCTGTTGTTATTATTTAATCCTCATGAAGTTATTCCTCTGCAATCATTATCATTTTCACCGATTGTTGTTGAAGCAGAGTATAAAAAAGAATATGAACTTGTCATAAATAATACTGTTGAGTATGTGTTCTTATATCCCACGAACAATGTAAGTAATAGTGTAAACATTTCTATATATTGTATAATTAGGTATTTTATTGCATAATTACATTTTTTATGTATTATAGAATTTCATCCTATTTTATTTTATTTCTAGATGAGTTTAATGGAAACAGCAAGAATAGAAGTTGAAAGCAATGCTACTTGCGATCTACCTCTTATTGTGATTGTACGTCAAAAAAGAGAGATCCTATCATGGCAAATTCCACTTGTAGTGAATAGTATATATTTCAGCGATTTAATATATAATAAGACTAGTCGAACTCTATGTTCAAGCAAATATTATCGAGGTCAGCTAGATGATGAAGAATTCCTTACTGTTAGTTTATCTACTGCTAATCATAAAAATATTTCATTCAAACTTAATATGACGCAAGAACATCACTTTTACTTAAAGTATGATATTTTATGAAGTTATAATAGTAGTCTACAAAGAATGAATTTTAACAATTGGATTTTTTTCTTCTCAGCACAGGGGAATATAGAACTGTAGAAATCTCGCCATCTCAACCTATTTATTATGGTTATAACTTCCAAGGAAACACAGAAAATTCTTCTGTAATTGTCCATGTTGAGTCTGATAATGATATATGTATGACATTTTCAATACAGAATACATCAGTGAGTTAATAATTCCAGAGCTTGAAAAACTGTTATAACATATTAATATTAGTTTATAAAATATTTCCTATTTCTATAGTGTCCTGTATTTGACCTAGAAAGGAATATTGAATTTTCTGGACACTGGCAAACTGTAAGTCGACAGGGTGGTATAACAGTGCCAGTAAGTATTTTTCTTCTTGGTATATATTAATATACTGATTTAACTAAAAAATTATTTTGCCTTTCTTGCAACATACTCCACAAATTGTTAAAAAAATGTTGTAGGAAACTATGTTTCTAAAAAACATTAAATTTGTATACTAAAATTAATGTGTTTTAGAAAGAAGCATATCCATTGGGCTTTTTCATGGTACTTGTAGTAAAAGGTGATGACACTGATTGCTATGGAGCCCCCAGTATGATTCCTTTACGGAATAAAAAAGTAACGCTAACGATAAATGCTAGTATTACTAAACAAGATTATATCATTGCTTCAACAATAGCAGTGTCTGTTATTCTTGGTTTTTGTATAATATATGTTATAAGCGTAGTAATATTTAAAATTAAAGAAGGTAGAAAAGTTAAACAACAGCTTTTAGAACAAGAATCTGAGCGTGTAGATGAACCGATACCTAGCCCATCAACAATAGAAGAGGTAAGATAATGTATCGAATAAGAAAGAAAAGAAATGGGCAAAACTTAAAATGACACTAAAATTTTCGAACTTTATATATTAAAACAAGAAATTCTGATTATTTAATTGTATGATTGTTTTTTAGACTGGTCCACGTCAATCAGTATCAATAGAAGAAGATTCTTCACTGGACGAAGATGATATCGATATGTTAGAAGACGCATTTTCTGATAAGGAAGTGATACGAACAAAACGTGTACTCTCAGTTTGCGATTTAGCTCGCAAAGATCCGAAAATCCTTAGGCATAAATCCCGATTATATTTATATTATTTAATAACAGTTGCTATTTTCTATACTTTACCTGTATTGCAACTGGTAACTACATACCAGCACGTACTTCACGTTACTGGAAATCAAGATATGTGCTATTATAATTTCTTGTGTGCCCATCCATTTGGAGTAATATCAGATTTTAATCATGTTTTCTCAAATTTTGGATACATTATGCTAGGTTTACTATTCATATTTATAACATACACTCGAGAACATAATGAATTAGAAAGAGAAATAAACAAATGTTATGGTATACCACAGCATTATGGATTATTTTATGCAATGGGTACTGCGCTTATTATGGAAGGAGTACTCTCAGGAAGTTATCATGTGTGTCCAAATCGAAGCAATTTTCAATTTGGTAAGATAAAAATAATTAAATTGTATTAATATTTTTGCAATTTTTTCCTTATGTTATTGATAGCAATGATTATAATATTTATTTAGATACGAGTTTTATGTACATGATAACAGTGTTGTGTATGATCAAAATTTATCAAAGTCGTCATCCCGACATAAATGCCCGAGCACCAGTTACGTTTGGAATCTTGGCATTAATCATTTTCATAGGATTAATGGGAGTTTTAAATGGTTCAATATATTTTTGGATTATATTTACAATCGCGCATTTGCTAATTTGTCTGCTTCTGACATGTCAAATTTACTACATGGGACGATGGAAATGGAGAGGGTTTCTAACAAGAATGATACAGGTAATTTTATGCGCCTAATGAGTTTGATATTTTCGTGTTTTATATTAATCTAATCACTTTTGTTAGGCATTATTTATCATTGTTTTTGTAACTTTTCAGACCTGTAAGAACGATGCTCGTTCTGGAATTACGTCGTTTTGTCGACCCCTGTACGTAGGACGATTTATCATGCTTGTTGTTGCAAATTTGTGTAATGTTGCTCTCGCGGTACTTGGAAATATACGTCACGAGAAAAATTTCGCTACTTTTTTGTTAGCTATATTAATGTCTAATTTAATGTTATATACTATTTTTTATATCATTATGAAGGTATGTAGATATACACTAGTTATAAAGTACTATATATGTATTTTAGATTAATTTATTTTGTAATGTTTCAGTTTTGCCATAAAGAACGGATTCTACTTCAACCATTAATTTATATTATTTTATCAATTGTGGTTTGGAGTGCAGCTTTATATTTTTTTATAAACAAAACTATTTCATGGGCGCTTACTCCAGCACAATCACGTCTTTATAATAAACCCTGCGAGCTTCTAAACTTTTTTGATAGCCATGATATTTGGCATTTTTTGTCTGCTTTAGCAATGTTTTTTTCATTTATGGCATTGCTTACGTTAGACGATGATCTAATTGATGTACATCGAAGTCAAATACCAGTCTTTTAAGGATAGTGACACAAATGGAGAGGGTAATTATAATATCTTTTTTTTTTGTGTCTGACGATATGACGGCATGTAATATACATTTGAACTTGATATCGATGAATTAAAAATAGTATAAAATATATATGTATGTATGTATAAAGATCATTTTAGCAACTATTTTGTATTAAACGCCTTATTTATGATGAACATTCAGATTCATAAAACTTTATCATTTATATCATTATTTGTGTTTTTAAAAAACAAAGAATTTTTTATATTTTTATCACTGAAAATCTGTTTGTTAATACTAAAACTTACCCATCGACTTTTTTTCAACAAAAGTAAATGATACATTTAATAGTCGTTCGGTAGAAATAAACACAATGAGCAAACTTTCTTTCTAAAAATAAATGTATATATATATATCATATATATATATAGTATATAATTTCTATATTCATGAATACACTTATCATAAAACAAGGGGCACACATTGCCACAGTTTAGGAGATGGCAGTGATACTGTCTGACACTTGATAGCATCACCGTTGAACTTTAATAAGACACGAGTTCGTTTGTTTTCTATCAAGTAATTTGCTATTGATAGAAACAATTATTTAACTTTTTCCAAAAATTATACTACTCCCGGTACAATTTTGCTATTAACAAGAATAATGAGTGTCTGTACAATTAACTCTAATAGAACTACATACACCAGGTACGCAGATAGACAAGGGGTTTTTTTCAATTTGGAGAAATATTAGGATGAAGCACTTGAGTCGTTATGATGTTCCTGGGTGGTTGTTTCTATTTGTGATAAAGTTCTTTGTAATTCCGCACGTTCTACCGGCTGTAGTCTGTGCGCGATCTCTAAAATCGCGTTTAATCTCACTTCTGGGCAAGCTTCGAGAGCTTCTTTAACCCGAGATACAACCGCGTCCCGTTTGACACAAGTGACGTTACGTGAAACAACACTATTCTCATCAAGACGTTGATTCTCCAACCAATTCACTGCAGTTTCATCTTGATCCCATAAGTAAGATTCTGTGGCACCTTTATCTTCTATAAACCATCTACGTAACATTGCATCAACTTGTCTAACATCTAAATTTCGTTGGGTCGAAAGAATGTCCTCCTTTATCTCGTCCTCCAAAAGTCTTCTCCTAAGTCGCCAATAGAGTAGCTTGCGTGCCTTTCGCCATGGGATAATATCGTTAATTGTATTTTTCTCGAACATTCTTTCTGGTGTGTCATGAAGGTCTGCGAAGTGTACTGCGACTTGATGATACATAGGTTGTATAATCTGTTCTCTCTTGCGTATTTGAGCTTCAATTTCCTTTTGCTCTTCCGGTGAGTTTGTATTGGACAATTTTTCCTGAAATAGTCATTTGTATCTTAGAGTATCTTACTTTGAATTCACACTCGATTATCGTTTCCATAGAGTAAAGTTGCGTAAATTCGTTTCACGGTTAGAATACTTACTTTGAGTCCTAAAATTATCGGATCAACTCTATGCATAGTTTTGAGTACATCTTTAAGCTTAAACTTTATTTCTGCTATTCCAGAGGGTTCTAAAATTCCACCTCTGCTTGTATTATCAGCAAACATTTCCATATAGCGTGGATTTATCATTGGATCGACAACTACCCAAGCACCACCTCTTAATTCCCCGTTCGGTGGAATATATACAAATACTGGCTTTGTATAGTCTTTTAATCCATCCACAATGTAAGCACCAAATTTTATGATTTGTTCATACATATCTGCGATAAGATAAATCGTTACGAATTGGCTCCCAATAGGTAGCAAGAAGTAATAATATTAATAATTAATAAAAATCAATAAGGACCTTTCATTCCGCCAGAAAATCCTCTCCAATTAGCAAAAATGAAAAGCGGAATTTCTTCTTTTCCGAAATCTTTAATAGCTTGAGCTGTTTTATACGCGCTATCAGGGAACCACACTTGTCCTGCCTGCGATATCGTTTTAGCCTCTGAATCAAAATTAGCAGGATCAGCAGGTAAATGCAATTCAACAGTCCTTGTTTCTACCGCAATAACACCACAGGGAATTCCGCCCAATCTAGCTCGTCCAGTTACAACGGTTTGAGCCCACGGTCTCATTATTTCCTGTAAATGATGTTATATATAAAATACCGTTTACTATTACTACTTACATGTAATAGTAATTTATTTTTAAAATACTTTGACCTATTAAGAAAGTACAGAATACTCGTAACAACTCTATGAATTTGCATAGTTATGAAGACAAGCATTTGCATTGTGACAATAATAATGAATATATGAAGTGCAACATACTTGCCAAGAGTTACGATCGAAAAATCCACTTTCCCAGAAATTCGTGCCATTCTGTATCCTACCCTCGAGCATCCACCGCGGATCATAGGCTGTTTTCGTAGGTACATACATGATTTCTCTGTCGACCGGATCAGGAAGCGGTGATGGTAATATAGGAAGGGGTGCTCCCTTATATTTGGGACAGTAACTTATCCATGTTAGGGCGGTCGCAACACCCTCCAAGTCTCTTTCGGCAGTTGCATGCGAAATTCCGTTATTGTGCATGATTTGTATACCACCTAACTGATTGTTACTAGCGTATACCTCACGGCCCAACACAGTGTTTAATGCTTTGTAACCAGTTAGAATGATATGAGAATTTTCTATTTGGATAACCCTCTGACCAAGACGCACTAAGTATGCACCAATACCGATTGCTCGACAAGAGACAATAGAAATTGTTAATATCTCTTCGTAGGCCTTCGATGATTCTCCCGCGATCATACCAGCGTATTTCAAATTTTCTACTCCAATACCATCATCTTTGCCAATGATATCGGTAATTTTGTAACGAGATTCACCCTTATCTTCGATCAACGAAGTCTTCACTGAATTGAACGGTGCTAAACGCGCGTAATCATCTGGTGTTAGATATATGTATTTAAATCCTTTCTCTGGCTTGTCGTCATCCTCCCAAGCGACCCTGAATGCGGCTTTTACTTCATCAGCCAGGCCAATACGAGCCCCGGAGTTTACAGAGAAATATATTCGTGGAATTCCAAGTTGTCTAGCTCTCTCAGACGCCCTGCAGAATAGAAAATCTTCCTTCGGCCCAAAAGAACCAATTAAATACGTTACATCGTTCGCAATCAGTATAATGTCACGACCAGATTCTGGATATTCCGGTGTGTAGAGTCTCATTCTCCAAGCAACCATGCCACAATCGTTCTCACCCGGAAGACGTTTCTGTTCTACTAAATTGTCGCCCTCTAACACTAATTCCACATAGTCCATCACAGGATTTGGTATTTTTATATCGCAATTTGGCCTTTCTGCGATGTAAGTTTGCCACTGTTTTTCTGTTTGTTGTCTGAACATATCCGGCAAGTCATATACATACGTCGTACCAAAACTTTGTGCTTGGAACTTCTTTGCTTGAAGATAATCTTTGGTTAGATATGGCGTAGAGATTGGTAGACCGTGCATCGGTCCTGGTCTGTCATTTGCTGTCGATGACGGATAAGACTCGAAACGGATGATACCGGTCTTTGGATCGATCGCTTCTGTGTAAAGATGCAAATCTATGCTATACCCACTGTCGTTACCAATACACAAGCGTATAGTGGACGTTGGCTTTCCTGGTGCCGGTCGAATTGTCATTTTAATCTCAGCCTGACGCACACGTAACTTCCATAATCTTGGACCGTACCTAAGTACCATGTTTGTAACACTTTCTTCTATTCTAAGCGGATCCATAATAACTGTGGGGACGAAATTCAGGAATATATGATTACAATCAGTACGCTTCGCAAGTGGATGCGAGAATGCGACCTCCAGTTCATCCATGGCCTCCAAAAGAACGCGTTCACCTTCGTTGTGAAGATAATCAAAACTGGCCTCCTTCGTGATAAGATCAGAGTGCCTTATGATAGAACGTATGAAGAAACGATAATCCGTCACCTGTTGGCCTTTGGCAACCTTTGCTTGGCCAAGGTAAAGATGCATTTTCTGATTCGAGGTTGGTAAGGCTTCAAGATAGTAGGTTCTCATTCTATTCAATTCTAGTTGGAAAGCGCAAGCAGGCTCGAGATGACGATAAATTCTATCTTCGACAAAACCGTCCCTATGTCGGAATGTAAAGAACTTGGGGAATTGTCTTTTTTTCAGAGGAACGAACGTTACTCTTCGAATGCCTCGTGAGATTAATTCTTCTTTGTTTGCGGCACACCAATCCCCAAATATAGTTGCCATTTGAGCATCATCATGGTTCTCCTTCTCCTGGATCGCGATACTCAAAATATGCACTGGCTCTGCGGGTCGTTCGCCGATTTCCACTTGAACTCCAGGTTCGGTTGCGTTTATGGATACGTTTATAGATGTGCTGTGTCTGGATTCACTTCCAGCTGCGTCCACTGCTTCCAAAACTTTAGCTGAAACAGTTGTGACCGAAGAAAGATCCTCTAGGAGATCGAGAACTTCGTCGGAATATCGGGTAAATTGTTCCATGTCTTGAAATGCTGCCATGGCTCCAGCTCTGTGATTTACTTGACTTTGATTCTGTCTATTGGGATGATTGTTGGGTAATAAGAACTGGAAGTGTATAAGCGGTACTTCACCGGACAATTCCAAGTGTTGCAAACAGGTCAACTCATAACTGATATAAGCTCTGCGAACATAAACCTCTAAGGCAGCATTACAAACCGTACGATTGGAATGATAAAAGAAATCGTGTAAAATATCAAAGATGGACGTTTCGGAAAGAATCAATTTTTGTAGATTTTCTGGATGAAAATCATGGCCGTACATATCCACAGCTGACAAGAATATAGATTCCATTTGATTGTGCCTTAATTCGTAAGCAGGTTGGTGGGCAGCAATTAGAACTTGTCTTGCGCGTAATGCAACACGGCTATGCTCTGTACGATTCAAGCTTGTTAGCTCTGTTAGAGTACTCGATAATTCGTCTGTAAGGCCCGGCTCGTTAGCCCAAAGGTGATCTATAAGCATAGTCACTAAAACATTTTTCTTTGTGACTTGATTGTGACTGAAGATCATGGCCGTTACCGTCGCCACATCGTCTTTATATTGTTCTATCAAAGCTGAGACGCATTTATCATAATGCCCTTGTTGGAACTGGCTCTCAACTGTGTAGTACTGTCGAAGCAGCTCGTGAACAGCAGTCTTCATTCTTCCGCGTATTCCGTTTCTGTACCTTTGTACTAATTGCACTATAGCTTGAGTAGTTAGGAAGAATACATCGCGTTCAGAACGTTTTGAAATAGTCGCAGCGTGTCCGTCAATCACAGCGGCAATCTGTTGACTAGGGAACTGTGCCAAAACGGAAGTGATGTTCCTTTCGTATAATGACATCAACTTTCTGATTTTCTTTTCCACGGAAATCGGAATTCTTCCTGATATCGTGGCGATCACCTCTTGAAGCTCAAGCAAAGGTAAGCTGGGATCACGAAGAGAGTTCATAAATTTCTCGAGAAGCTCTCGTACACGAGGCAAGTGATACGGATCTGGCAAACAATATCCCGCCAATGTGTCTTCCAAAGCAGTTCTGTATTTAGCGTGAAGATGATTCAATTTTTCAGAAATTGCTGGAACCGCAGTCTCTGGGAATTGCCCAGTGTACTCTTGAGCTTTCGTAATCAATGACGGATCGTCTAATTCCAATCGCGCGATCAAGGTACCAGCCTCGAGAATTGCACCTTGTGTTTTAGCATAGAAAACGTTACCAGCTTCGCTGGCCGTTACTGACATTACCATTTTCATCACCTCGATCTCTGCGTAGGCTTGCCCAGCATTTACGTGACCACCATCCTCGACTAAATAATTAACCAATTTTCCAGCTGACGGTGATCTTAAAAGAGAAGGATCGTTGTCTTTCTCGAAAATACACGTTTGATTTCCAATGACAATTCTATAACGATCAACTTCTTCTCTCATGTAGGTCGTAAAACTCGCACCATCCAAAGACAGCAACAATCCACCATCCGACAAGCGATGTACTTCTACCTCTTTATAGGAACCGTTCATAACAAGAAAATAACTATTAGGTCCTGATTTAGCTGCCAGCACTTTATATTTGTATCCATCGTTAATTAATTCAACCTGAAACATTTCATCAGTTAATACACTAGATTATAAACAAATTATTTATGTACAATATGAGGATTTAAAAGTAAATTTACATCTATGACGTTATCTAAATCATTACTGGCTTGTATCTGTCCTTTCTCTAATGCTGTTTGGAATCCAGTAAAAGCGGCAGTAATGGCTCTATCAGCGATATGAAGTGCACCACATGTAACGGCTAATAATACGTCTGGTTTATCACTTCTAACGCGTTCAGCAATCAACAAATCAAGCCAAGCAGTGTCTATATTGTTCTGTTGAAAAGATTCAGTTTCCAATAAAGTAATCAAATATTCAACGGTGGTTCTAAAGTCACCCCTAATGCTTAATTCCTTAAGAGCAATGACTAAATTTTCTCTAGCTTGATGACGATCCTCGCCCCAGGAGAAGCAGTGACCGAACTGTGAGTCTGCAAATTCGTGCAGACCTCCAGAAGCTCCTACCGAGAAATAACCCCAAACGTTTTTCGAGGATCGAAAGTTCAATTCTTGCACAGTACCTGAACTTGGCTTAAAACCTGAAGAATACATTCGTTGTATATATCTAAGTTCCTCAAATTAAAATATTTTTTAAATTTGATTAAATATTGTCATTTTTTTGAACAAAGTAAAATTTATACCTTCGTCAGGATTTTCACTAGTAATTCTTGCTGCTATCACATGGCCCCATGGCTGAGGTTTATGTCGAGGTTGATCGAAATCAATGACGCTGTCTCCCCATGGACTTTCACCATAGAGAAGGCGAATGTCTTTAATATGGTGTAGCGGTAGCCCCATAGCGATTTGAAGCTGAGCCGCTGGTAAATTGACATCAGACACCATCTCGGTACATGGATGTTCCACTTGAAGACGTGGATTCAACTCCAAAAAATAGTATCGTCCAGAGGTGTCATACAGATATTCAACAGTACCTGCGCTGACATATCCAACCATTTTTGCTAATCTTACAGCAGCCTGTCAAAAAAGAATATACAAGAATCTCTTAAGTTTTTTAAGTTTTTTATGAAAAGGGTAATATTCATTTTAACATGTGATACTTATTTTTGAAAAGTGGCATGCTCGCTAATCATAAGTACGATTCATAATTACTTTTTCCATCTCCTCGAAGACTTCAGGTTTGGCAATTACGGCTGGCGCTTCTTCGATAATTTTTTGATGTCTTCTCTGAATAGAGCAATCACGACCGAACAACGATATCGCGTTTCCATAATTATCGGCCAGTAATTGAACCTCCAAATGGCGAGCACACTTTGCCAATTTCATAATAAATATCGGAGACCCGGGTATCTCAGTTTGTACCTGCCTAAGAAAATTGTCCAGGATTATTATTACTTTCCCATCGTCTTGTTACTATTTCTTTTTATATCATTACTCGCAGCAGTGTTCGTACAAACTTTCCAAATCTAATTCGACTGGTTTATTCTTACCTAAACAGTGTAGGCAATTCTTCAGCATTTTCCACTTTTCTGATACCTTTACCACCACCTCCTTCGCTAGCTTTCACCATCACGGGAAAGCCTATTTTATTAGCCGCTGCCAGGCATTCCTCTACAGTTGAAACGCAACCTTTTTTGAAAAGTTCCGAAGATATCTTTATCTTTTTTCCACTGTACTGTGCCTTCAGCTCTGAACCTGACCAGGGAAGCGTCGGGACGTCTGCAGTCTGCGCTACGATACTGGACGCAATTTTATCACCAAGAGCCCACATAGCTCTCTCGGATGGCCCTAATAAACAATTATGCATTCTTTTTTCAACACTATTTCATTAATATGTAATATTTATTGTGACTTTCAGCCACGTCTTTATCATGCTCACTGTCTTACCAATGAAACACATATTATTTTTGTGAAGTAGTTCCGGCAACTTTGGATTTTCCGAGGCATGACCCCATCCTGCCCAAACAGCATGGACTTGAGTGCGTACGGCGATGTCTACGATCAGCTCTACGTTCGCATAATTGTTGTTGTTCGTTCCTCCCGGTACAGGCACGTACTGATCTGCCATCTTTATGTATTCCGCGTTCGCCTTTAGATCTTCTGGCGTGACCATTACGACGAAGCGAACAGCGCGTTCGTTCTTGAACATCTCGTAGGACCATCGCCGAATCGAACGCATACATTTTACGGCTGCTATACCGTTGTTCGCAATCAGGATCTATAAATTCAAACATGTAATTAATCTCGATTCTTATACGATACGTTATTTGGCAGTATGTATACATCGCTGCTTAAGGCACGAAGTGTTATTGAACAGCCTGGATGTCATTGGCGATGGCACTTAAAAAATGAAATACAGGCAGATTCGCGAAACGTACGAGAAGGTCAAGAGGATACGTTTAGAAAGCTGGTTTTTTAGTAGAAGTTTTAAAAAAATTGTACACACGATGGACTTTTACTTTGTTTGTGTAAAAATATACGACGAAATAGGTATGGTAACCTATAGTTCAAAGTTACTCAAGGTCGTTCAGGGTCAACTGCGAAGGTCGTTTCGTGATCGTTGCGAAACTGAACGGTGAATGCCACGTGACATTCTCAAGCGAAACGTGACACATCTGCGCGTTGAATGACCTCCTTCTGTACTTGTTTTACAAACCTTCTCCTAAATATACTTCACTGAATTTGGAACATAACATCAAATTATTGATAAGGATATTATTGAAAATTAAAAATATTTTTTTTTTATTAAAAATCTTTCATTATACACGCTATTCTTTGTTTTTTCATTCGCGGAACATTAGGTTGAATAGCATAATTGCGACCATTGCGAAATTATACATTCCTTTATTTTCTGTAGGGATGATGAATTACAAGCTTCAGACTATGTTTTCTAAGGTGAAAATATAAAAAAATGAAAAGATTGATATAACTTTTTTGAGCTACTTGAAAAACACTCTCACCTTGTTAATGACTCTGGTACCACCGAAACGATGAACGAATTCTTCAGGTGTAGCAATAGTAAAGTCCTTCTCTTGCAATCGATTTTGAGTCTGAATCATCACCGTGCCCTGCGACATGCTGGGCCTATAAAAGTCAAACAAAACATGTTACATTCTTCATCAGATGCAGTGCTAATCGCTCCAATTTCTCTTTTAAAAAAGTAAAAAAATCCAAAAAAATCCACAACAAACACCTCCGACCGTAGCTTACATTGTGCTCACGATTGATTTCAGAATATTTTATATTAAATAAGACGATATCATTGTAAAATATTAGCTCTTCTTATACATATTTTATTACAAGGTTCACTTCAATTTTACGGATAGATATTCGAAAATGAGGAAGATTATGCGTCGCGATGGAAAATCATTTCAAATATTTCCTCGGATTCTTCAGGGTAATTTTTATCATCCATTAGCGATGAATACGTGAATGACAGCAGAGAAAGTATACGGACCGTTAATTTAAGCGGCTCACGCAATGCCATTCCTACAACTCTGTAACGCTTTCTGAACCTTCCGTCTGTCTCGTCTAGATACGGTTTTCTTATTCCTACACGACGGTTTCTACTCTTCCTCTGCGTCGCGCGTAACATAAACGTGCCGCTATCGACGACCAGAATTCAAATCGAGTCAACGTGGATTCATTCAATTCAGCAGTCACAAAATGAAGCAATTTTCATATGACAAAATGTCACCAAAGAATTTCTTGATAATCGGTAAGTAAACTTGGACAAATTCAAAGGTACAAAATCACTGTTGACACCCGACTTCACGCTCCTCGAGTTTTAAAACTTTGTAAACTATTTTCCATCCCTATGTTATTTGCACTCTACTTAAATAAATATATCTTTATACCTTTCTGCACTCTACCTATACTTTATACCTAATATATCTTTTTTCGTTGTCTACCCTTTATTTTTAGTTTTTATAGAGGTATCAGCGAAGGAGCAATCTGAAAAGGAACGATTAATCGAGTAAAGATCGTCTTCTTTGCGAATGTCAACAGGCAAAGTCCGTACATTATCGACGAAAGAGTTATGCGATGGTGTGTACAGCGCTTTTTGCAAGATTCTTACAGTTTCAAGGATCTAGCTTGGTAGGCAAGCCAGAAGACGGAAATGACAAATATCATACGTCAACGAAATTCGAGGGAAGGCTTCTAGTGACCGTAATGAATGCAGAATGTAATCAAGGAAAGACATGCTCATTATGTGCTACGTTTCACAATGATTCACGATTCCGTGCTCGAATTGAGATAAAATTACTTTTTCCAACGAGAGACATCCTTGTCTTCTTTCAATTTTTCCGGGCTAGCAGTCGTGTGAACTTTTTTAATCAGTTTCTCTTTTCTACAAGATGTGTTAGAAACAATTTTTTTCTCAATTTAAAATATATCAACTTATATGCGATCTACATTGTATCGAAACGTAAACACGTTTCTGTGCTGGAGTCGAAACAAAATTATTCTTCTAACAAGACATTTCCGTTCTCTTTATGTCGGAAAATTGTTATGCTAATAATTAGTTAATATGGCAACTTTAAGACAGTAAATTGCATTACGTTAATCCAGTGCTCGAAGTCTGTTGGTTCTTCTTCGTCGAGGTTTCCGCTGACGCGGACGGTTCCGTTAACGTTTCCCCGTTCATTTTCAATATACCAGGCATCAAGTTGTCGGAGCTCTTCCAAATGGGGTCCTTCTCTGTACTTTGAGCTAAGACGAATCTTTTTAAGCGCCTCATTTCGTAAGCACCTTCTATGTAGTCACCTTAGTGTCGGACACTCCAAGATTTTATATCATTCTTACGATGCACCGTGGTAACCGAATGGTCAATAGCACACGTTATTTTCCATTGAATTAGAATTTCAGGTTTTTGTTAAAAAAGCAATTTGTATGCATATTTCTTCGGTACAAGTAAACCGTCAATCCCGTTATGCCTTTACAAAATTCCTTAAGTCACAGGATTTTATTACACGATCTGAAAATCGTGAATATTCGTTCAAAAACTGGCACGAGTTATTTCAAACACCAAACTTCCGCTTTCACTTCGATTTCCTCGGCATGCGTTCAAGATCACGTTACGCAGGTACAAAAACCGCGACCTCTAAACGTCCAATCGATATACGGATTTGAATTTTCCGACCGTATGTTTCTCAGTATTTATCCCATCTGTATTTTACGTCATTGCTTTTTTTTCAGTTCGCACGTAAAGCGGTATTTGACGTTCGTAGATCATTAGCATTTTAAACATCAGAGCAATCAAAGGATCGATCATTACGAAGAATTATTGAATTTAATAGAAACAGATACGTCTGATCGAACCCTTGAACTCTGACCGTTCATTCAGTATCGACCACGTCACAGTTTCATTTTATCCAGGTACACATTTTTAATGAGGGTTAAATAATTAATGTCGAATTTAATTATTTACTAGCCGATGGGTTTATCCGTTATCGTTAACTTTTAGCACATGACGGTTTGAGATGTTGACCATTGTAACTGCCGTTCATATGTGATTGACACGATCAGAAACTTTCAATCGAAACTTAACACAGTTCAACACAGGTTCAGTGTTTATCTTTGGCACCTTGAATTTGTGATTCAATTTGCAGATTTATCGAATTGCATTGTGCGAATAGATAATGAGACTGCTTCAGAAATGACATATTCCCGTCCAACATTCGGAGAAGCTTACTGACAACTAACAACGTGGACGATACCTTTCATCCAATGTTCCCCCTACCTTGTAACAACTCATTCGAGGAAGTAACGTGCTCCGAGTGGCGAAGCGAATGGCCATCTCTGAAGTCGGATGCTTTTGATAATATTATTATTTTTTTATTCCGTTTTTCGTTTATTTCGTGAATTATCTTCATTAACGTTCGTCCGGAATTTTCGACGGTCACCGTTTGACGAAATCGCGAGAATTGTGAATTTGCCCGATTAACACATGGCACGATTAAAATTCGTTAATTCGTTTAAGGTGTACGGTTTTTTCATAAACCAATTATAACGCACTAAATAAAGATTTCGTCAATCTTTTTTTATTTTCAATTCAATTTCTAGTTTTAGAACGTGAATGAATTTCTTTTTGTAAAGTGAATACGCCGCGCGAAAGTATTTAATTATTGTTTGAAATTATATATAATATAATTAAGCGAGATTCGAGACATTCGTAAGTACTATGGCTGTTAATTGGGACAGCAGTAAATCTTAGGATGCTTTACAGAGGTATTCGCATTCGTGACACGTCACTTCCTGATCGAAATTAACGGAAGAATAATAAACGATTACTTAACAGGCTGAATATAAAGACATTGGTGGCAAAGTAACTGGAAAATTGCACGCAACAAATGTACACTGCCAATGGACGAACTTTCATTAAGGAATGTATACATCTTTCGTGTTTAGAGGTAGCAATGAATACGACCTCCGAGAATATTACTGCTACTTACGGCGAGATAATAGGTGATTGTAATTTGGCATTACGTGTGCCATTTCCGACAATTATCACTGTCTACTAACGATTGATGCTCAAAATTTTCTCTAGAGGAAGTAGTAGTGAAAAAAAGAATACATTTTTTTCCGATCTTTTAAATGTCACGCAGTTGGATATATCTGCAAGCTATCTACTTTATCTTGTAGTTTGTAGCCAATTGAAGATTATATAACTGTGAAAAATTATAAAATCCATGTTACGACAAAGAATCGTGCTATAAAACTCGTGCTATATTGTAATATTTTCATTTGCGTTTACTTTAACAGAATATGTCACACACAGGGACACCATTCCTTATTTGAAATTTAAACTACCGGAATGACTGGTAAATATCGTTGAGTTCAAAGTCTTCTTCACTGCAATAATAGTACTCTATCCGCCATATCCAATTATCATCGAAATCGATGTTATCGTTTTGTTTTGTGTTATATGGACAATAATAAAAAAAGTAATATTTTTATATACTTACTCTGTCTATATATGATTGTAATATATGAATATATTATCGAAGTAAACATTAATAAGAACTAGTAAAAGTAAAGTGAAGAATAATTTTTAAGTAACGTATAAAATACGTATAAACCTGAACCGTTCGATAAGTAACATAACGACCAAAATGATATATCAGTTTTATTATTATATAACGATTATTTTTCCGTTCTAATCTTTAACCTACACTATCAAGGGTCATGCTATAAGAAATCATTCAAATTTCTTTGCTGATTTTGTGAAATACCAATTTATGCATTAGAGAGATAACGGAAAGAATCTACAACACAGTGCGACCAATTTTAGTGCCATTTTGGAAGATTTGTTTTGTAACTTTTTGTAACATTCAAACGTTCCAAACTACTCAATAAATTTTATTCATACTTTCTGTAATTATTAAAAAACTACGTTTGCTGCAGTAAAAAGATTACTTAGCCGAATGTAACTTTCTAAAAAGTGCAAAAAAGTTCGAAGATTACAACTTTTTCTCTACATTTCTAATAATAACTCACGTCTCTATCAAAACAAAAATTTATTTTTAAAAATGTACTGAAAGATAAAGAATATAAAATAAGCGCTTTATTTATAATAAGAACGATTACTCGTGTAATGGTATCAGAAATGCTGCTGAATAGTGCTCAAGAAAGTAATTAAGGTGATATATATAGCTTGGTGTTTACATAAAAGAAGCATACTACAAATTATAAATTCTCAATGATAACTTCCAACATGTAGATCGAGTCATAGTTCGACGTGATATAAACCGTATCATTAGTCGCGAATGAAATATGAACGTTCTACGATACCTGATAAACATCTTGTTACATTTTTCCCAACGATACAAAGATAAATCAACTATAATGATCCATAGTCTGTGAAACGTCTAATTTATCCTTATTAAATGTTTAAAGATCATTGTCACGCTGAAGTGTAATTGTCTTCTCAGAATAATAGATATAGTTCACAGAACGCTGTGTCAAAGTCTAACGAGCAATCGTCATTACTTCTCAAGATTACAACTCACAACAAAACCGTTTGGTGTTTCCATCGCACAAAAGTTTCTGGAATACCTATTTCTATAAAAGAAAAAAAAATATCCCACTTTCTATTTTACATTTTGCAATATCTAGGTTTTGAATGAACCCCATATCAATCGACTCGTTCATGATCAACGGCCATTTGTAGGCGTCAGATGATGCTCGAGGATCCTTCTCAGGTCAAACGAGGTACATCCGGATCAACAAACCATTTTCGATGAACTAATTTCGACCTTTACTCATTTACATATTTTACCTGTGCTGTCAGGGTCTAGAAAAAGAGGGAAAAAAAGGGAAGAAAAAATCACCTGAGCCGTTTGCGGCGTTCGACCAAGCCTGGCATGATACTTTGCTGCACCTGGATTCCGTTCATGCCGCTTCCTCCGGATGGGAAGCTATCCTCCACTTCCAATTCCTCGGTGGGGTCGGTGTCATCCCCGACGACGAAGCTCACTGGATTTTCCGGCATGGTACCGTTCGTTTCGACGGGACCTCTGTCTGTCTCGTCCTCAGTCGATCTCAGCTTGTCGCCTGGCTCTCTATTCGCGTTACCTTCAAAAGAGCACGGTTCGTTCGTGTCAAGATCGACGATACTTTACACAATCCAGCGTCCTCTGCGCGACAATCTCGTGGTCAACGTTGCGTAATATTTTACAAGCGCGCTGTCGCGTTCTCCCCATAACAGCACGCGGGTCCCGTTTCCGGTTTAGTACCAAGGGCCACTCGCTAACTTTTTAATCTCTGCGTGTATACATTTAGTTTTTTTTTAATATTAATTTTTTTTTTATGTCTATCGCAAATTCAGTGTTAATTTATTCTGTACATCGTTGTAGTCGATTGCATTCCTTCTTTCATGGATACGATAATTGAGAATGTACGTAGAGTCTGCAGGAAACGACGGTAGCTTAAGAACATTTTCCGATACTCTTGAGAAGTTTCGTGCGAATCTTTCAACGTGTCGAAAACTTTTAGTAAATTCTCCTGGTGAGTGGCCCCCAATTATCGCGCTGTGCAATCTCCGATCGTAGGCAAATAACTCCAAGTGACAGTGGCCAAAATAAGTGGTCATGCCAAACAAGCCGCATGCAGTTCCCCAAAAATAAGCGTCTTTCCACCAAAACCACTTTTACTTTGGGTGCTTCCAATCCGACACGCGGTTTGCATACGATATGATACGAACTGATCGACCAACTTCGGGATTCAAAGTGCCCCAAACAAAAGGGAAAACATGCAAATGGATGATAGGCTTGAATTTCGTAAGAAGCTATCAGTGGGGTGATTGGTATTAATACTGAAAGATTGTAGGTGCATGTATGATATATAAACGATCGTTGATAAGTACAGTATGTTTATCAGTACTTAAAAAAAGATTCCTTCGAATTTGAGATACATACCGACGCTTGTATCTATTCAGATAATAACTATACATGTAATATAATCATTTCCACTATATCCAGCTTAATCTTTTCTAATTAGAATGGAATTACTCCATTAACATTGTTAATGAGATAAAGGAAGAAATCTAACAAATGTAATAGTAGATTTTAACTTTTTTATAATACCAATGTTCAATGGAAATGATCTATATATTACTGAAAAAACTAAATAGAAATAGCGACATATTTTTAAAATGTAATCGCACCTAGCATCTTTAAAATACGCGAATAAACTCTCGGAGTGACGCTCTGATGATTAGATGGTGTTAAGTTGTTAGTAACCGGTGATTAGCGAATGAAGATTAGTCGCTTCGATGAAACCCACATTTTCGTCTGTTTCCGGGTTTGAACAAAAGGTAGAGGCAACGACAAGAAAGGGCTTTCACTATAAAGGATCGAAAAATGAGATCGAAGTGACGACAAAGGATTAATCAACGCGATCCCACGCATAGAAACACCAATGAAGATGGATCAGGAGGAGGGTGAACCCAAGGAAGAAAAAAAAGTAGATAAATAAGTAAATAAAGAAGCGACCACGAAGCGAGACCAAACTCGAAAAGCCTGGTTACTCACCCTCCATTCTTCTACCACCGTACAGGAAACGAAATGCTCGAAAAATGTCTGACCACCACCTTCGTTGAGGTTGATCCGTGAAAATGTATCCAAGATGAATGTATCGATGTGCTATCGCAGCAAACGAGAAGCCGAGGAGAAGATGAGTTAAAAGAAGAGTAGTGGAGGAAACACTTCGGAGGTCACTTAGCGAAACTTGATCGAGACCTTGAAAGAATTCGATGGATCAAGCAAGTCTCTTTCATCGAGGCTTTTGCTGGTCTTATAACTCGCGTTCGTGATCGTTTTGAACACTTCATTTAACGTACGCGAGTCCCGGTACCGAATCGAAATAGAGTAGGAACGCGACCCGTGTGTACGACGCGACGATAACAAAACTGAAGAGTTTCGTGTTCGTGACGAACTTGGACCGAGTCCGCAGTTGAAGTGGAATATTACGCGAACTTTTGACTCTTCTGATATATATAGCTGTGGCATAAAAAAAAGGAACGTAGAAGAAATTGGTCAAGATAGAAATATCTCTCAACGTTTATGGAAACACTGGTTGTGACACGTGCAAAAAAAGTTACATTGGCAGAATAGGTAATATTCGAGATGTTCCACAATAGGATTCGGTGAAACTCTTCAGAGAGAACGCAGTTAGTGTTCACCACGAGCGACACGGTTGTTTTCCAATGATTTAGGAAATAATCAATATACCAAAAACAGTGTTCAGAAGACCTCGAATCATACCCGGCACAGGTTGCTCCTTGAATATCCGCGTTCTTCGAGTCTTCGAGAGTTTGCTTCACTTTTTCCCCTGTTCGTGTCTTCGACTGACTTTCGTTGCCCTTGAAATATTCACGAAACGAAACACACGAATCAGAATTAATATTAAAATATGGAAAACCGTAAATCTTCGTCTCTTTCTCTATCGTAGCGATCGTGGTGACTGCCTAGTACTGTTCGCTCTTGTTTACACCATAGAAGTCTCCCTTGAGAAACACACTCGCGACTTCGTCCCGTTTAATTACCCTATCTCCCTGATCTTTAGCAGCGCGATCAGACGTTCGAACGGCGTGTCTTCATCATCGCGGTTCTACTAGCACTTTGTGTCTCGCGACGACGAGCACGAAAGGAGATACGATGACGTACTGGCGTGTGCACGCTGTTCCCGCTGATACCGTGTCACTTCGTGAACACGCCGTGCCTTGAACACGGAGGAGAGGAAATTGGCAGGCCGTCGAAATACGAAGCGTATACAAAGTCGATACAAGAGACAAAAGGAAATAAAAGAGTGAACCGAACGACAGAGTTCAGAGGTCGTCGGATGCCGCTGTTCGCTTACACTGAACTTTTCGCGCCGTTACGTTCTTGAACCGCATCGATATCGCGACCAATCGTTGGAACTTCGTGTCTATAATGCGCTGGTACACGTGCCACGTTTCTTACATGAATATTCTTTTTGAATATTCTTAAAATAAATATTTTGAACGTTCTCAAAATAAGTTTTCCACTGTCAGTTATAATTTGTCTAAGAATTGTTATTGCATTTCTTCAACGAGCTGTTGTGGTATTCTTCGACAAACTTCGATCGGTACGATTTCCAATTCGATCGACACTCGACGCTTTTAGTGACTCTTTGATACTGACGAGATCATTGTTATCATTCTCTTTCCTAGCTTGTTTCTCCTATTTCATCAATTTTTCTTAGTGACTTCATTCTTTTCTTTGTTCAATCAATTTTTAATGGACTCGATGTGGTTTTTAACCAAACAACTGTCCATTTCTGTTGAAAAATTGCGAGACGAATAATTTTAGTGTGGTTTTGTTCCGATATTGCATGTCGTTAAACGATACTGCTGATGTCATCTTAATGAATTCCAATCGTTACAAACATATCCCTGAAACCGCCGTGCGCTGCAGAGACCGATATGGATATTACCATAAGGAGGAAGGATGAATGTATTGTTCACGCAGTCTAGTGACGTCCATGCATGTAAGTATGTATAGGTAAATACATGGGGTTCGTTGCACATATAATGTTACATAATACACACAACGCACAGTATTATTTTACATTACCTAATATGTGTGAAAAATTGTATGACTATTCAGTGAGGAATCGCTACAACAGTTCATTTTCATGTGATATCAATCTCGATAATAGTATTTTTGATCACTTCCAGCAAACCTATTGTAAATTACATATACCAACGATTAATTTCTTCGCGTTCTCTTAGATATTCCAATTGTCAAGTGCGATTTTTATCTTTTATTTTTAACGAATAAATTAATACTCTTCAGCTATATATAGCATCAAATTTTCAAGTTAAACAATTCATTTCTTTGCCTAAAACATGTGTTTCGTTTACAAACATGTTGCTCAGTGACACAAATCTAATTGTCGATGGTTGTTACTGCGTTCTGTCAGGAAGAAGTTATCCGTTTATCAGTCGTAACGAGAAATGCCTTAGTGATAACCGTGCGTAACGCAGAAACGAACGATTTCGCACTTGACAGCGATTGCCGCGTGCCTATTTCGTGATTTTTCGAAGGATCGTACGATCATTGAATCACGAGTGGAAGACTAGCCGGGAACGTGGTTACCCGTGGTTATCAGTAGCGCACAAGCTGCGTATCTATTGAGACCCATCGTGATAATAACTTAAATGTTAACAGATTGACCCTTTGAGATTTTTCCATTTTTTCAGAGTTAAGAAGTAAAATGCGTTTAAGTAACAGAAAATAATTGCATTAGGGTTAGTAATGTCAAACTAAACAGTTACCCAATGTTCAATATATGGCTTATATAGCAAAAAAGCAAATAAACAGTATTGTTAAATGCAATAAATAATTAAATCTGTGTCGACAACTATATCCAGGTCCGAAGCTATAAGATCACACGTTTGATGGTAACATGTTAACAAAGTAACATGTGCAGAATCATGTATGTTATTAACAAATATATATATATAGTACAATAATATGGTACTGAAAATATAAATTAGTAAATTCTGTTAACTAATAATGTCAATTTTTTTGGAAGAGAAAGAACTTTAGCCTTTCAAAATTCATTAATAAGATACGGTCCATATACGATTGTCTTGTGAAACTGATATTATATGGAGAGTAGGGTAATCTGGCCTCGATAAGATTGTAAGCACGTGCAGAATGGTGATCAATGATAATTGGAAACATATTTGGTATAATCTTTGGGCAAGTTTCCGCAAACAATCACGATGGAAATATTCGCATTTTTACTGGGATAGTCACACGTGATTCTTCTAACAGCGACCCAATTCCGAGCTATTTCCTTAAAAATAATTAATCATTATATCTCTTTAAACGTTTTGTGATAAAAGTGAAATTTAAATATGTTTTATCGACTGTGTTATAAGTGTTGAATATAATAAGCATTGATATTTAATACTGACTGTAGTGATGCAACAAAAAGTTTATTAACCAAACAAATATAAGACTTCATAAGATCGTATGATTCCTACAATGTTATTCATTGATAAGTGCAGTATCACTAATTGCATAATCAACATGGCATACATAAAATGTATAAGGGTAACACATGTTAGATTGTCACATCAATGTATGGAGCAAACAGTACATTTGATAAAATTAATTTTATTTTTTATTTAGTTCCTCTGGTTAATTCTTATAAAATACAGTATACATGCAAAAGGAAATGACATAAAAATATTTATTTTTTACCGAGCTCATCATCGAATACCAGTTCAGTTAATCATGACTAAAATTAGTGCTATTCGAAGACATTAACAAACAATATCACCGAATAAAGAAAATGATGCAAATTTTATAAATTGTAGTTAAATATACTTAAGGAAATGGTAGTTTTATAAATAAATTGATCTGTCATCAATGAATTCGTGTCAGCTATTAACGTATTTTGACTTTGGAAGCACTACGTAGATACGCGGAAGTATATTACGCTTTATCTAATAAAAAGCATTACTGTGCCCTCATTTATTGAAAATATTACGTCAAATAACCATCAAATAGAGCATTTTTTAATCTGTATTGTAATTATTTACATATATTTAGCCGCCGCAAACTCTATGGATTTTCACACAAGGCTATCAACAAATTTGCAGAGCATTCTGATTGGTTGATTGACGAGTCAGGCGACGCATACTGTATTTTGATTGGCCCGCATAAAGCGTGCGGTGTATCCAAGGAACACGCGTCACCAACCAATGTATACTGAACAGAATTCTAACACTACTGTACATGGGTTTTTTCACACGTTACGTTTCAATAAAAATGTTAAAACCTTTGAGAATGAAAAACTAAAAACTTACCGGTGACGAATTTTTCGCGGTGGAGTAGCACGCTCCTCATTGAGGTTAGGTTTGCCTATTCCTTCGTGTTCTGTCATTCGATATGCTTCTGCTCACAATTTGTTACGAAGAAATATTACACGGCACTGATTCGGCCTGATTATAGTTCGATAACGATCGACCGTAATCGATCACAACGTAGGAAATTATTGTCACCTTTTAAACATAGATTTTTTTACTTCCGCTAAGGCACATACACACCATGGCGCAACATGAAGAATTCATATACCGACACCACACCACCTTCTGATTTCACTGTTGATTTCCGTACGGTGAAGGTTCTTTTACCGGTAGGGAGGAACCTTTCAGTGTCATATTTTGTACCTAGAGGTCAGCATCCCACAGATACCGGTAGTTTCAAATTGGCTTATTTGTGGTTATGGAGACGACTGTATCTAATACGAATTTACTTGCAAATATTATTAAAAAGGTATGGTTCATTATAATAATCATATCGTCGTGTCTCTTCATGCATTTATTAAAATTAATTAAAAAATTTATTATATGTTAATCATTTGTTTTGTAACTAAATGTTTTACTACGTAAATCTTTAAGAGGCGACGTAATTCATACCACTAAAAAAAGTTAACTACGTATTCACTGATTTTGCTTTAATTTTTACATGGAAAATCAGATACTACAGTGTTTCGAAGAATGGAACTTAAAATCTTCAATCAGGAAAAAGAAATATAGTCACATTGATATCACATTATCCAGAAATTACACGAAACATTACATAATACAAGTTACAAACTATGGACAATCCACGAATGATGTTCTATCGTTTTCTACTAAAATATTTTTGAATTTTGCCACTACGAACATCATTTTTGAAAATTCAATAATTGCCACAGTATATAATCAATGTGCAGATAACGACTGTCCTGAAATACTGAATGTACATTTTGGGCAAAATCGCTTATCATTAGTGCGAATTACAAATGATACTAATAATGTTAGTTTCATTCATCAGAAGGAGTATTTATCGTTTGTATTAAAAGTACGTAATATTATATAAAAAATATCGACTTACATTTTTTGTGACATTATTAACATCTTTGAAAGAGAAAAATGGATAAATGTTAATTTATATAAATTTTTATCTTCACGCATTATAGGACAAACTGGATATATCTGAGCTAGAAACATTTATGGGTATTATATTGGAGGAAATAGTTTTATTACAGCAGTTAAATTTGAACGTAAAGTTTACGGTTCAAGTTGATAAAAAGATGTTATACAATAATTACATCACCTTGGATAATGATTATAAAATGTGTCAGATGTTGGCTACCGCTTTGACACACATAATTAAGCAGAGTTTAGACATTGAATTTAAAAAAAAATGTTTTTCGATGTTAAACGTGGAAAACTCACACGAAGTAGAAGTTGGACTTATGACTAAATTATTACCACTAATACATACAAATTATATATTTCCTAGTGGTAGTTAAATATTTGATATTATAATTGCGAAGATATTATTAAATCAAAAGGAAAGAAAAAGCTAGAAGTAGTAAAAATAGCATTATTTAAGATTTTCATATTCTTAATAATATCTGCTCTTTAGACATTAAAATGTCAAGTTATTTGTCCACAGTGGAAAAATTAGAGTACTAATAATAATAATAATAAATGATGTATTATACCTTACTCTTCAACACATCATTTTACTATATGCATTAGAAGAAAGGATAAATACGGTTTTACTACGATTTAATTATTCCCGCCAATGGTTAGCGCGTAACCGGCAGAAAATCCTGCGCAAGTGTAGTTGCGCATAACAAGCGTAGTATTCATTCTTCTCCCAGTCAAGACGTGAGGGTCAGGTTAGGCAGGTCGGGCTGACAGCGGAGAGTAGAAACAGCATTTCAGCGTAGCTCGTAAATGAAGGTTAACTCCGCCGCGTACCTAGTGAAGTCTGTGGAGAAGAACGAAGGCGATGCCACAGCAGAACTGTCAACAAGATCTCCGTATTGGTTTACGAGTCTCGTGGTGAATTAGCCAGGGACAAACATGGCTCGCGTTCCGGCAGACGTGTGTTTTTCTTCGTGGTGAACCTGTCTCTTTCTCTCTTATTTCTTGTCTCTGTTCCGCTAGGCAGGGATCCTCAACTTCGGGAGTGGTGATATTCACGCAAGTACGTAACCCATACAAACCTATTGTAACGCGCGTATACACGCGGCTTAACGTATATTAATATACACACGGTAAGGGAAGAGGAGCTTCCCGCTTGTTAGTATGCAAGTGCCGTTTCGGTGCCCCTTACGTGGCCTTATTTGCACTCGCGTACGATCGGCGCGCGAAACGAATCAAAATGACCGATCTGCTTTTCGCATGATTTTTTGGAGTGTATAGCCTGTGTAACCCACGTAAGTACGTATTAATTCTCAATCGTTCGCAATTAAATATTGCGTGTCCCTGTGTATTTCTCTTCCTCTCGTTTGTCCTGTTCGTGCGTGTGCGTGTAACGGTGCAGTAAATGGCGGAGGATGTAAAAGGGCTTTCCTAGTCTACGATGTGCCAGCATAGAATTATCGGTATTGTCGTTCCCCTGACATAACCGCCGTTACTTCCCCTCGTTCGTGGTTTCAGGTGAGAGTCGATATTCCAGCTGTTTATCCACTTCTCATTTTATGTACACTTGATATTTTTCGCGTCACACTATCAAACGATTGTAAATACGCCTCGTAGTCTATTTATTTGGCTCATTAAAGCGATGCAATTTTGTACGCAAAGTTCATTGCACTTAACCCCGACACGTTACCGCATGGAATGAATTCTTGAAAGTTTTTCCGTACACTTCAACGGATTTTATAACCTCAAAATTTACAGCTATTATTATCGTATTCACTCTGTACATGTCCTACTATTAGGCACGGCAAAAAGATTATATTAGAACGTAATAATTTTTTTACACCGAACAAGACGGTAGATCTGCTTCTACATTTTCATTTAATGGCGGTATCTTGGTGCGACTGCACCTGTTACATTTACGATACAATCATCTATAAACTTGAGAAAATTTTAACAATTAAATATTGTATGATTATTAGCGATTATACTTCACGATTAAAACATTACAGTTTCATTTTGTTTCATCGTCAAGTGCGTTGAATAGTCGTACGTGAACGGATTTGTATTTTTACAAACTGTGTATTCCACACAAACCGTTACGGATTTTCATCGCAGATTTCGATCAAAAGCGGGGGCGAGGAAGAAAGCGTGTTGACAGAGTGTAAACGATAGTGAGTCGGTTCGTACGAACATAAAAATGAGAATTTTCTTACTATGTAGGAATTGAAGTGCGCGTAACGCGATAAGGGCTTCTCATATGCACGATGCTTAATTAAGTTCTCATTGTATATACGTTGCACAACCGGAATAGGAGAAAAACAATCCGTGCGGCTTGTAATTAAGCAATGGATGCGGTTGCGCGTGTTGGAACATCACGGTGAGAATAACAATACGCAGAAGGCGGGAGAATTCGTGAAAGAAAAAGGTTCGAGCCACCAGCTATTCGCATTCCAGCTGCAATGCGCGATGAAGATAGTAACCTTGGCATAGTAAAGTTATCGGAACGACGTAATCTTCTCCCTATTGAAAAACCCCACCTTGACTCGTCCCTATCGAGCTTGTTAAGCTTTATCAAGTGGTATGTCAACGACATCGTGAAATTATTTAGTTTGATCATTTATAGTTAGCTCTCGCGTGTAGTCAGATTATCCGCATACTTCACGATGTCGTCTTATATATCGCAGCCATGTAAACTGACGTTGAAGTCACAAAGTCGTATTTACGACGAATTCAATTTTATGCCAGTTTTACATTTTGAATTAGATTAATGTTAGGACTAATATAAGGAGAAATTAGGATAAAAATACAATAGTATTGTTTTAAAGATATTTTCATTTGCGGAGGTAAACAGAGAACTTATTTTCCTTCTATTTTTTTTATAACGATTGGAGTTTGCACTTGCCAGTTTTGACTTGCACGACACTGAAGCCTAAACACACGTGGATCGAATTAACTTCTATGGATTCGAATTTATCGATTGAATTTGCTATTAAAGCGACCACGGAAAACTCTCCTGTACTATACGCTATAAATAAATTGGACATTGAGCTACTCGAAAATTCATTATACGGTGCGTTACAAGTATGGAGTGTGCTGAGTAATCATAGTAATCTAAATGAAATAAAAGAAAAAACATGAAAATTGAGATATACCATGTGATTTTACATTATTTTCGCGTACTTCGCATAGATTTCATAGCATTGTCGTCGCGATAAATTTTCTTTTCATCCGGCATTTTGATCCACCGAATCTAAGTTTTACGCCCGTAAATGTTTAAGACCTCGACGGTACAACCGGATGTAGCAAAGACTTTTTACTTGTGGCTTTGTTACACTCTTCTTTTCGTCGTTTCCCGACCATATTACTATTGCGCGTTCTTCGTCAAAGTAAAAAAGAAAAAGAAGGAAAGAAAGCAACTGTCAGTTTCGCTGGGGAATGTGCAACCGGATGTTCTCTTTAGCACGAAAAACAGCCTGCGAGAGAGCGTCTGTTAATTAGTCGTCGAACGAAAAAGCTCAATGAACAGTTGTCGTGACGATCATAATCTCGCTGTTTATTTTTACTCGTTTCTCGTGAAATTACTTTAATTGACAATTGACAAGGTGCAAGAAATCTAGGTGTAATTAGGAAGTGCGTAACGGGTAAATTGAAATTTTTAAAACACTACGTGTTTTACTTTCGAGTCGTTCTCTTAATGAGTTTGGAAAGTTAGTAACTGTAGAGATTAATGTTAATCGCATAACGCTTCCTGTAGATAACGCAATTACACGTTACTATGGGTATCGTGTTTTACTCGCGTCTAACATAAATCCGCTCGATGTTTCAATATTTTTGTTGGTATTTAACACGTTAGCAGACCACCATTTACTTAATGCAATTAACACGTCAGCACAACTTGTACTTCAATATATTATTGATCTCGAGTCAAATTACATTTTAGTTGGGATCAATAATTAAATTATATATATTTTAATTAAACTATACATTTCATACAATTTTTAATCTACGATCATCGACCTCTGTATACAGTTGGAACAAAATCTTAACGAAGTACCGTACTCTAAATATCAGTTTCTCACTGTAAACTATATATTTTACAATGTTATGTATCTTTGGTTAAACAAAAATTCTTACCTGCTCCAAAGACAATCGATTAAACTTGCCGTGTCGATCGGCACAGTACTTTCGCTTGATTAAAGTTCAAGACAATCATTATACCTGCATACGTACGCACACTCGTAGGCCGCGGCAAGGCCGTCAGATTTAAAACAGCAAATTCACCTGACCGCCTTCGACGCAGTAAACATCGCGCTTTACTCGCGCGCGAGCGTGTGCGAAGAAACTTTCATTCGCCTCGCGTTCTCAATCCGCGGATAAGATTGCCACTGGCCTGACCCGCAAAAATTAATTACGACAGCTATTTTCAGTTTTCTTTGTTCGTATCACGAGTCAAACGCATCGTGTCCAAGTACTTCCCCCTCTTTCGCACAAGTCAATTTCTTTACGACTCCGAGTCCAGCGCAGCGTTTTGAAAAGACTGAATGAAAATGATAGAATTGTTCGACGAGATCGATGCAGATGTTTGGTGGTTGTGCTGTTTTGTCGAGCGTGAATTTTAGTTAGACTTATTACGGAATCATGAATAGTTTCATTAAGCTCGCCACTGAATCATAAACGTACACTGGTCGAAGCAATTAGAAGCTCTCATATTCAAATGATCTTGTTACTCGACACTATGCTGCATGTTTCAAACGCCACTTACAGCGAGCAGACTGTTTAATTTATTACTTGTCCCAATTAGACCTTTTTAAATGTTAAAAACCTATTTTCTCTTTAATAACCGACGCACTCTTCTGTTATCTCGTAAAATATTAATAATGCTTCGCGAAATAGTAGGTATACAGGTACCGAAACCAAATGCTCGTGAGACTGGTATAAATTCCACTAGATCTTGTATTACAATCGCGTCGAAATATAAGCGATACGCTATGTTAATAGCTGTCGATGGTAATTTACATGCCAGTTACAGATGAATATTTGATTCGCGAATAAAAGGAGCGGGTTTATCTTGCGATGGTTCTCGTGTACGTTTTAACCGGCGTCTATGATACGAGATAGAAGTTGATTTAAATGAAATTTACGAGCAACCGCGGCTGTTCCACGCGATAATATATCCGAGTTAATATTTCGTCCGTTATAATAAGCGCGTGGCGATAAAGACGTCTGAGCACCGTGTGGAAATTGTTTGCGCAGAAGAACGTGAAAGAGAGAGAATAATGGTTCAATCGAGAGGAAAGTAAAATCCTGCCGTCATCCTGGCGCGTGGCAAACCAGGCCAAAGGCCTGGATCCTCATCCTCCTCGTCTTCGTCCACGGAGAGGCTGCAAAGGATGCCAGGACCGGCTCAAGAAAGGCCTCGTGCGCAAAGGCTTACCGACATCGAGCCTCAGACTGCGAAAGTGAGTAAACCAAAATTCATTCACGTTATGTTTTACCATTTTCTTTATTTATTTGCGCTGTACGATCAAACGAGAGAGATAGACACTTTTAGCGAGATCAAATCAAGCAGTATTATCAGTCCGATTATCATTATGAATGCCAGTTCATTGTATTTAGTGTCTTGGAAAGTATTTAATTGCTCGAATTGTTGAAAATAGATTTGCGTCACGAAGGTTGAAAAATAGGAGCACCAGTCCTACCGCAGTGAAACTCTGTAAAAGCGTACGAAGCGATTTCCTGGAAAAAATGAGTCAGGGTTATTAGGTAATAATTGCTGGGTTCCGACGTGGAAATCGTGACACGACAATATAAATATCCCATGCGAAAAATAGAAATTATTTCCGCGCCAGTTGATATCGATTAAAACTGTTCATTGCCGGCTAGAATGTATCGGGTTCTAAGTACAGATACATACTTGTAGTTCGACACGGTTCCGCGCGAGCGCGTAAAAGTAATATGGGTTAAAATTGTTTCTAATTATCGATGATCAACGTCAATCCGAGTAATAGATATTTCGCGTTTAATACGCCAGTGCTCGCGCAGAAACGTGTGAAACGTCTCGACACGTCGCTACGCGACAGAGTTACAACCTTGATTTACCTTGATCTTCCTTTCATTCTCGTTTTACATCTCGATGATATCAGCCAGCTTTCTGTTAATTACTCACACGTTCCCCGCTTGGTATAGGTCGGAAACCGTGTATCGACGCGTGTCTTGTCTCCTCCTACGACTTGGACATTAATTCCCTCCCCTTCCACTCCCTTTAAATTATTTCTTCATTCAGCTTTCTCCGATTCTCCGTTTGCTTTCTCTTTTTACAGGGGAACGATTTCTTCCCGTCAATGATGCAGCAAACTTGCTCCGGCGTCTTCTTTCAAATTTTTTACGCCGGACATTCGTCGTTCGTAAAACAAATTAAAAAACGAGGACCGTTTTAGTTAGTCGCAGCCAATTGTGTATCCTCGTTAACTCTCCTCGTTTTCTTTTATCCGTAGAGTATCGCGATACTTTCTCATAACCGAGGGAGACGTGGAAGAAAACAGAAGCGTTTCGTAAAGCTTCGTCATCCCGATGCCAGCCAAGCAAATAAAAGCGGTTATTCAAGCGGGGACAAAAGATTTCAGCTTTCTCTTTCTGCCGTTTTCCCTCTTTCCACCATTCTGCTCTTCTCGGCTGAATCTCGCTTCTTCGTCGATAAAATACTGTTTGTTGTTGGTATTTGCACGCGGTTTTCGGCGGTGCCGCTCGTAAAGTCGGTTCAGCGGGGAATGCGGAAGTCGCTTCTATTTCGCTCCCGGTCTCGTTCGTCCATCTCGCTAGCGTGAGAGCAAATCGATAGGCTTTGCCAGCTACCGTCGCGCGTGTACACGTATACCGGGAGTGCGTACGAACATCCTCTCCTGGAACACCCATCCGTTCGACGGAAGCCTTCTATTTTCCTCCCGCGAACCGTTAACCCTTCCACTGTCGGCGCAAATTAAGTTCCTGAGGGGGAGGAAAAGAAGAAACAGCGGAGGAAAATCCATCGAAGATCCGTTTGGCGACTGGTCAGCTGTTACTTACACCAGATTCCACGGTTTACTCTTCCGGGAAATAAATTAAAAAATTGAAGTTTTTTGTAATGTCACAGAAGAAGGAAAAATGGTACATCTACTTTTAATACCAGCGAAGAGATAACGTTGAAATTGCCAGGCTTCAATGCACAGATTATTAATAGTTGTAATGTATTACAAACGAGTGGTTTATCTATTCTCGTAAAGTGGAATCAGATTTGATTCCCGTGGAGGATCCACTCGAGACGCGCGCATGAATCATTAAATCGTTGTGAATGAGAGATAACGTGAATCACGGAGAAAGATCATGAGTCACGGTGAAAGCGATCAAAGCATTAATCAAAAGTGGTCTATGCGTGTATACCAACGAAATTGTCAAGCGTGACGGGAGTAAGATTACGCTGAAAAATTGTTTACTGTTGAATTTGGACTTCATTCAACTTAATGTAGAGCACACGGTTTATAAGGAACATCGACGAAATCAAGAACTCGACACTTCAACAAACACTTCTCTAATTAAATATTCCAGTGAACTCCTACTCGACTTAACGTACAGAATAATGACGAGGTACAGAGTAAAGTGCGAAACGCTCGAATGAAACTTGGAAGATGAACTCGTATCTTTGAATCTACTAATTGACAAATTTTTATCGTTCATAATTACGCAGGCCGATAAGAAAAAGAAGCGAAAGAATGATGCAATCGCGAAGCAATCTAATTAATTTAGCAGAAAGTTAATACGTCTGGTGACTAAGCTGTGGAACGCGTTCGTCTGCTCTGTACGCGGTGTTTTCTTTCGCAGATGTTCTTTTTTCATGAACGACCGCTTCGTCTACGACGTCGAATACATATGTTGGCCGGTTTCTTGCTGGCTCCATAAGCTTCTCCTCTGCATACTTGTTATTTCAACGGGTGCTACAGCCTGACTGCAGTTTTAACCAAGTCCACGCGTTCTTGTCGAAACCGCCATGCACCACTGTATTTAATTAACCCTCCGCCATTATTATGCGTATCCATCGCGTTGCGTCGTTTGAAAATATTCAACAAGCAATGGTCGCATACGCGTTACGTACACTCGCTCGAATAAGGAGTACGGTATTCGGTGAACTAGTTTCTCGTTTTAGTAAATCGTGTTACGTTTTCTTCGTAACATGTAACTCCGCCACGCTGCTAAGCAGAGTGCTCTGCAACACTTTGCGAGATGTTTTTAACGTTTCTTTTTAATTCGAATACTAATCCATGTTGCAATAACCGTGCGTATGTGGTTATATTTACTTCCTTCTAATATGTTTACATGAATCACTGTTGCGTGCAACGGTCTATAAGAAGTTTAACAAAGAAGAGAAACTAGAGCGGTTTTACTTTAGACATAGGCTAGGTTATTGTCAGTCAATTGTCTGGAATCATGAAGAAAATGAGGTAGAAGAAGGTCAGTACTTTCTCGAGCTATCTCAGTGGTAGCTGGATTGATTAATAGAATGATGGACGATCCTTTTCATCGAACCGGATCTATGGCAATAGGATTTTACCAGAGAATCTGCTATTGTTAGAGCAACACGCGCGCACGTCCGCGTTTATTCTGCCGGCTGTTAGTACTGACCAGTAAAATATCGCGGGATGGGTTTTCACGCTTGACAGGATATTCCAATCATCCGCCGCAGTGATCGGAAGAAAGGAGTAGACGTAAATAATGGTGTGCGAAATTTTATGTTCGCGCCAGGAATAGAACTTTCCTTGGCCGAACAGATGGATCCGGTGAACAGGAGTGTTTCTTGACGTACTGGAAGAAATATTGCTCGGAGAGAAAAAGAATTCAGTTAATTTATGTCTATATCTACTGTTACTTTATCACATATTTATATACTTGCAAGCATTCGCTAGCACTTTTTGATAAAACCGGCCGTAGAGTTTCGTCGTTGGCCAGTTTCACCTCTCTCGCGTGTTCAACGTGATCAGATCGGCGAAACATGAATTATTTTAGTAACAAACTGCCAGTATTATGATCTGCGTGTGTTAATTATTTTCGAAGGAAATTATTACCACGTCTTGAAAAGTGGCTATCGTTGAGCTCATCCCTTCTATTCTCAACGCCTCATATTCTTAGATCCACGTGGATCGCGAACCATAAATCACAATTCCCTCCGCATCGAGATTAAAAGCAGAAAAAACCTCAAGGTTCCCCAGAGCAGAGCCAAAGCGAGATGAAGTTTACCAAGAGCAAGGGGTATTCAGTATAAGCAAACAGAAACTTTGCGCAAAGGGTAATGAAGCTCGGGCAGTTGTTGAACGCGCGGAAACTTGCATCGGTTCTGCGGGACTCTTCATTGTTGCGTTCAAGAACGACAATCGTGCGGTCTATTCTCGGTCGTCAAGATCTTCAAATTGAACACTCGAAGGAAATTACGAATAACTTTTTATCCTTACTATTTCTACCACTTTTGGACGACAAAATGGACGTCCATCTTTATATGGTCCTATTTTTTATCCTCGTTTTATACACGTTTCGAAATTATATCACTCTTTTTTCAAGCCGCTTCGTGCATTTATTTTTAACGTCAAAGTGCTTTGTCTAAAAATATCTTAAATTTATTCCAATTTACAGATCGATGGTGAGAAATACAATGGTTACGGAATCTGTTTGCACGTCTACGATAAATGTTGCTTATTTCGTTATGCATTTATTCGAAACATCGTTCAGCACGTTATGGAACGGAAGAGGCTGAAAGACGCTCCGGCTCTTTTACCGTAGCCGGAATGCAGACAAAAGGGCGGCCTTTGAATTCCAACGGTCAAAGAAAGGCTAGTCCTTGTACAGGATTATTGATTCGAAAGCACCGCGACGAAAAAAGAGGGGAACGCGAGAAGCGTCGTCGGTATAGTTTTTCCGAGACGTCGTTCTAACGAAGATGGGCGCGGTTCGAGACGCATTTCTACGCAGCTTTCGCAGATTGAATCCCAGCACTTAGGCTATGAGTCACTATGGCTGGCTGGGATAGGGTTTCTTGCGGAGCATAGAATGCGCCCTTCAGACGCGACGAAGTCACACGTAGGATATTCTCTGCACTTTCATTTCTGCTAAAATCTGTCTGTACCTCGAAACAAGGACAACCAATGCGAGGGGAGTAACTTTTTACAGTTGAAATGAAGAAAACTTCCCAACATTATTTTTTTCTAGTAGGCGTATCTATTTAGGGTTAAACTTACAAGAGCTATCGATTGCGATTTTCCGTTATTTTTATTTCATTCGAACGACTTCGATTTCCTCATAAATAATAGAATAGGTTCTCTCTGCGTAATGATATTAGAATAGATAGGGATCGGCAGGTTAAAACAATTCAGTGACCGCCACCAATTCTGTATCCAGTATCTTTAACTGTGTAGGTGCTCCTTTTTTAACAGTAAATTATTCGTTAAATCAGTAAGAAGTAAAGCGTCCAACTGTTTCACCCATTTGAAATGTTAAAAGCGAAGTTTTTTCATGGGACTCGGAACGATCGGTTATTCCGTCGAATAGTGTATTTGTTCAAGAAAAGTAGCAGTAAATCTATAGGGGTTAATGATGTGCAAAAATATGCAAAGGGAGATAGGGTGGGAAATGCGAGGTTCAATCATGTGTCTGGTTCGTTTCATCTTCCCTCGAGATATCGTATCGGAGTCCCAATTTTCGCATCCCGAATCCCTGTTCGCCGCTAGCTCCGGCCTAGTTTCATCCCCAAGGTTGCCATTATTATTGCTTGATTGGATGTGTTACTTGAACGACCCACTTTTTGCTGAAAACTATTATTTCCATCAGGCGTTATTGTGCAGGTCGCGTCAAAAAGGCGGAAGTCAGCTGCCTTTTAGCATTAACGATACAATGTACGCCCGTTTCTTTTACCTTTTGCTTCTCCTCTTCACAACAGGAAAAAGCTTTTGTGTTGTTACAATTAACATTATCGAATCATCAATAATGAACGTTATAAGCTAAGCTATATAATATAAAGTAAACGAATAAAATAATATTTAAGGTACTTATATTGAGAAATAAGGGTGTATGTTTTATATATTATTTCTAACTAACAGAGTATTATAGAAAATCGATACAGAGACTACACTTTCAGTACTGATAAATAATAGAGTTCCATTAGGTTTGAGTAACTGGGTTAAGCACACTGTTTGCGAATCACTTGAGATCTGTGCCGATTTATGTTTGCTCAGGCTTGATTCAGATAAAATTCCGGCACGTACGGAGGCAGCAGGGTAGAAAAGACGAGATTTGTACAAATTATCGATGTTTTTCGTCGTAAATGAGAACTGATGGTAACACGCGACTAGCCACGTGATGAAAGTAATCGGCTACTTTGGTCGTCTAACGTTGCGTGAAGAAAATAGAAAGTTTACCTGGAAGATGCGTTGAAAGCAATAGATATTATTGGAAAAGTACTTTGTCGTAATATCGTAAAATTATCGGCCATGTCCTTAATAGTATAAAATTAACGGAAAATAACTCGAAACCTTCATTTTGTTCTATATACTCCGAATTAGAAACTTTTCTCACAATTTCATATCCAAAATCACAAAATCAGGACGTCCGAGTTACCACATTGCGTTTCCAAAAATCACCTCCTTAAACAGGTGCAACGAATCACCGTGAAATTCGCACTCGCCATCCCCATCATCCGTTACAGTTCATCATTTCATCGAAGAAAACAAGAGTATCGATCATTTTGCCAACGTACAATTTTATTGTTGCAGAATGAACTCAAATGTCACTAGTATGAATATGCAATTCCATAAATTATAAAGGTTCGTACACTGACCGTAAAGTGTATTCGAACAATTCTCGAGTTCAACGTCCTTTGGCTCCGCGTTAATATTCATTTTAAACTTCCATTTATCATACGAAATCAGGAATGAGAAATGCCATTCGTATCTCTCCTCATCTCAGAAAGTGAATTTGCATGCTTGCAGCGTTGGTATAAAATGAACGATACGAAACGATCACCATTTGGGAGAGTATTAATTGTTTGAGTAAAATTGACCCGTCACTTTTCGAAATCGCGAACGGTGCGCGTGATCGTCGTATCCACGCGCGTAGAGGGGGCGCCGAGAAGAGAGCGTTGCGCGATCGCAGGGTCGCGGCGGCGTCGTCGGATCCTAGGCGTCCCCGTCCGCGGAGCGGATGCTGGCTGGTAACTCGGTGACCCAGTTTCCCCCGTCCTGACGCGTTGGCGAGCGTCGGATTCGTATACGCGAGCATGGAATCGAAGCGGCTGGAACGCCGCGACACCCTCGGCTGTTCCTCGGCCGTCTCGCGTTCGACCGTGGGCCAACGAGACGTCATCGCCGACGATCGCGTCCTTCGGGCTGGTGTCGAGCCGCCGCCGCCACCGCTAACGCCGCCGTCGCCGCCGCGTCGACTCGCCGTCCCGACGTCGTCGTCCGTTCACGTTCGTCCTGGCTCGCGACGCTATGCGTCGCGTCCTCCTCGCCAGCTGTGCCAGCTGTTCCAGCCGTCTCGAGGTAGTTGTTCCGTCACGTCGACGAAACCGTTTCCCGTTCACCGTTCACCGACCTCCCTCCGCTCGTCTGCCATCCTAATACACGTTCCTATTCGATCACGACGCACGGGTTTCTTATTCGCGGGCATTTCTGCACGGATGGAGGAGCGCGACCGGTAGTGGAGGAAGGCCTTTCAGGGAGACACACTGTGCCGATACTTTCCATGGATAATCGAGCGGTAGATCCACGCAGGATTTCCGATGTGTTTGAGGATCTCGTATCGGTTTATCGAAATTTTCTTGGGCAGCGTTCAGGTAGCGTTTCCAACTTTCCACGATTCCTTCGGTTTGTTTCGTTTCACCTTGTATTTAGTTCTCTTTCCTCTTCTTTTTCATTTTGTTTGGTACTATCGATTCTTGTTTGAGCCTGTACCCCTGTATCGTAAGGATTGAGTAGACCTTTTTCACCGCACGACATCCGCTGTACCCTGACCGTGGCTCCAAGGTTTTGTCTTGACGACTTTGTCTGCTCTTTTTAATGGTTGATTTTTGGTTTGAAAATGGTTATGGTAATGCAAGTATAATGGAGTATATCATTATCCGTCCCGTTGTCACGTTGGTTTTTCTTGTATCGGTTTGACTTACTTACGAAGGCGAGATCGCGTTTAATGGACTCGTCCTGCGAGGCCGTCCTTGTCACGTTTCTGCCCCATTTGGGTCGTCCTGATTCATAGGTAATCGAATCACGGCACACTGTTAACTTTCTTTGCCCATTCCCGCATGGCCTAATAATTTCTCTAATAGCGTTTCCCTGGTACAGTATACGAGCGTTTTTCTACGTTCTAATCTTAACCCCTAACCTAGTTGATCGAAGAACATTGTTCCGTTCTTTACTTTTATCTTTGGTACATCGATAACGTTGATACATCCATGTGTTTGTTGCGTGTGGTTCAAAAGTAGGTTGTGTATTCTTATCGATAATTATTATTAGCCCAGTATATTTATCCAATCGATTTATTTGCCGTTTGTAATTTTTCTTCTCCTCCAATTTTTCCACCCTCGGAAACGTATCGAGTTGTCGTTAAATTTCCACCGGATGAAGTTTATGTACATTTATTGCATGGCTTCTAGGCATCGTCTCCGCATTATTTCCGGGCGGATTTTCCCGCGGTTCTGCGTTTGGTGGAAATTGGTGACCTCGTAAGATTTAACCGCGCATCGATCCTATCCCTACCAGCAAGGTTCCAATTCCGCGGAACCATTTTCGAATTCCGCGTTCGAGTTTCTCGAATCTGGTCTATTTTAACGAAGCTTCTTCTATTTCGTACGTTGAACACGCATAATTTTTTTTTGCATTAATTTGCGCAGAAAATATCCGCGCGTTTGAATAATTTTTTGAGATCTGTAATTATCGTGAATTGACTTTTTTTTTTACAAGTTGGAGGTGGCAGTAATTGAAATGAAAAAACAGCGTGATTATAAAAAGAAGAACGCTATTTTTTTGATACGTTATTGTAAAAGCTTTAAATATCGTACCCTTGAATTTTCGCCTCGCTCAGTCATTATTTCAAAGCAATACGATTATTTCACTCCATCGAGCAGAAAAAATCATTTGCTTATGCATAAAATCGCATGCACGAGGTTGTTTTTCTAAACTTTTTTTTTTATTAGTAAATAAATGTCATTAAAAGAATATAGCATATTTTCTTCGTTAGCGTACCTATTAGATAAAACATGCCGGGTGGACGATAATATAAATCTAATCTAATGAAATATAACGTAGGTTAGCGGAAAAGAAAATCGTACAGAAAAAGAAACAGACTCTAGTATTTGAAGGCACACACGCCAGTTGGTTTCTTTCACGGTTTATCGAGGGGGATCAGACGTAGTCGATGGAAGTAGAGTATACGCAGCATCCGTAATGTTTGCTTAATGTTGCCAAAAAGTTCGTCGACCTAGTAACGTGGAGAGAAAGAGAGAGAGAAACTGCAGCTGGCTGGATATTTCGCGTTATAAATTCCTTGATGTTTATCGATCGCGAAGCGCACTAATACCGCGCGCTTTTCTACGTCTACGGAAAACGATTTCCGTTCTTCTCCCTCTTCTATTTCGCCTACAATTTCTTCTTTTCTATACTCAACGTAAATTCACTTTATCCAGCCGTAATAAGCTGGGAGACCATTTCGAATCAAATTGGATTACGCCTAGAAATCTTACGGAAGTTTTACTTCTCGCTTATACAAATCCTATGTTGATACGGAAAAAGAAGAACAAACATTGCTTTACTTTTCTTTCTTTTCTCGTTTCATTTTTTAATAGCGACCGTAGTCTAGAAGACGTAACGCTTTGCAATAATTGAAATTGAATTCTTAAAAATGTAAGTCATCGTAGTTAATTACTACTTGGGTGCAGTTGGCGTAACGTTAGAACTTACGGATGAAGAAGAAATGGTAGGAAGTGAAAGACAGTATCGTTGGAGAGCGTTCGATCAAAAGTCGATCGTAATGGTTCCAATTATAGAAATTTACGGGCAAACTCGAAGGCGGATCGGCAACGAAATCGGGTTTAAAGAAGCGTAAAGCAGGAGGCAGCGCGGAACGATCGTTTCCAAGCGATTGCCAGATCCAGCTGGGAGAGAACAGTGCTCGCTTATACGTATAGAGAAGCTCTGAGATGGTTGCCTCGACGGTTGCCAAAAAATACAATGACCCAAATAAGACAAGTTATGCACTCGTTCGTCGATACTCCGCACTGTGATCCCTCTCTTTCTCCCTTTCTCTCTCTCTCTCTCCCTCTTTAAAATTGTTTCGTTCAAGTGCACGAACCGCGTGTCCAACTAACTGACGCAGTGAAAAAGAAACGCTTGGAATTTTTAAACATAAAAAACGTACACTTTTATTGTTAGTAATTTTTCTATTTTGTTCTTTTCTTTTTCATTTTTAAAGTATTCGGAAGGAGATTTCTTTTGTTTTTAGAAAACCAAAGTAGACTGAATATTCCTAAATGATAAATGATTGTACATGATTATACATGTATTGAAAACGTATGAAAGACTAATATTCAGTGACTATTTATTGAATCTTAATTTCTCATTGCTCGACAAAATCTCTGAATAAATAATTATTACATTGAAATAACAGCATTTTCCATTGCTTTTCGAACACATCGAGCTTATGCACGTGGACTGTTTTCCTAGAGCCTTGATTTTATGTGTATCATTCATGCAAAGGCTATATATTCAATCTTATTTTATTTCTTCTTACTGTTACGTTAATTCATAGTCCTCTGTGTGTTTTTTTGTTTCGTTTTTTTAAAGTTAAAGTAAGGAATTAATTAGCTGTACTTAATCCCTCGCAAACAAAGGAAATTATAGATAATTAAGGAAGACTGGGAAAGTGACGGCACTTTTACAGCACACACATTTGTATATTCGTAGGTCAGGACATTGGTGAGCAACGAGACGAAAGCTTGTTGGATAAACGAGATAATTGATAGCGCTCTTATAATTGAAAGCCTACTCTACCACTTCTGTCAACGGTTAAAGAGGAAGTCCCTTGTATGCGGCTGAAAGCCTGGGTTGACTTCCGATTTCTTTTTATACTTTTCGAAACCTGTATATCAGATTTACTGGGACCGAGGGACGCGTTTAACTTCCAACTGTTCGATCTCCCGTGATCTTGTCGAAACGTCTTAACGTTGATACCTACTTGAAACGCGTGACAGTATGGAAATCAATGAAATTCGGAGCATTTCGTGTTTAATGCGAGTCGTGATATCGTTAAACGTTTCTCGACGGAGATATCTCCCCGTTCGATCTGAAAATAAATCGAGAAAAAAGAAATTTGGCGCAGTTGAAAGTTTCCTGCAATTAAGCGTTCCGACGTAAGTTTCTAACCTGTTTTCGACGTAACTTGGATGAACGCGTTAATTGCGACCAACGCATTCGCAACCGAGACGTTGGAGAGTCGGACAGGCGGAGGAAACTTTGGAGATTCGAAAATTTTTAAGTTTCAAAATTCAGCGCGCCGAGAACTTGTGACGTGGAACAATGCCAAATTCAAAAATTCGACAATTTACAAATATACAAATTCGAAATTAGAAAACACGATGACGGTATACATTTTCGCATAACTTGAGAATTGTGCTCGTTGTACACTTACAAGGAGACTGTACACTTTCGGGTTATCGATCTAGGCCAAATTTGGCACACACTTAGGACACACCCTGAACGATTACTTACGGAAACGATGACATTAATCGACCGCTAAGGTCGCCATTTTACGAAGCGTAGAGTCTAGTAGTCGTAGACTAAATTTGAGCCATATCGGTGACCCGAATGTCCTGTACTCCCCTCGTTAGTTAAATTCTCGACGTACGATGATTCATCTTAACCGTCTTCCTTCAATTGCCTTCGGAGACTGCCTCCATATTCTGCTAGCGTTAAACACGATGCAGCGAAACTCGTTTAAACCGTCCATACTTACATAATAAGTTTATTCGGACAACTCGGTTTCATGGTTCTCATTTCTCCGCGGTGACAGCGTATTATTTTTCACGTTACGCTAACGAAACATTTTGCCCGCCGCTTTGGCACTGATTTTGCGCTCGCGTAAATTTAGAGGATTCTCTCTCGTATGAAAAGTAGGTTAAAAATATAAGCATTTAGACCGTAGGTGGTAGCCATCTGGCCGTAAATTTACATTTTACGGCATGAGAAACGTTTTAATGAGATTTTAATTTGAACTACATTTTCTATGTAATCGTTGAGCCTATTAACGCATTGAGAGTAGAAAATAAAATATAAAGATGTTTTTATAGAAATATGCAGGAATGTTTCTTTCTTTTTTTTTTTAAAGAATGGTATTCTCAATCTTTTTTTTGTTGCACTCAGTGTCAGTATTTGATTATAATGTCGTTATTAATCTTCAGTGCGTTAAAGACACAGTATAATTACGAGAATTGGTAGAAAATCGTAAAAATTTTTATTGAACGCAGGGATTAGGATGTAATCGAACGGACGATTTCAGTACACCAGTCAGTTCTGGCAGCAACATGGGCAGTATAGCACGGTTTCCAAAGTTGGACGAGTGTGCTCACTTTCATTACGAACATGTAGAACTCAGTTCCTTGGAGGTCAGTTACATTCAAATAACCTTAAACCATTTAACTGTTATATTTCTTTGCTCAACGAATCTATTCATCATTTTTTTATTAAATGTATAAAATAACATAACATTAAAAATACAATTATTAAAATACCTTGAAACTTTACTTAGTACATTTTCTGTACTTATTTAATTTTTTCTCTCCCTTATTATTTGAAATCGCATTCCACTAGCTGCACTATTTCTATATAAATTCAGTACGTGCGATACTTATCGCGCATTAAATTTGTTCAACGGTGATCGATCACGTCTTCTACGAAAAAGAAAATATCGCCACTTCGCTATAATCGCAGAGTGTAACGTCGCAGAAAAAGCGGATTAGAAAGACATAGTATTCGTTGATCGATCGTATGTATAATAATAAAAGTGGTACGCTTGATTTTACAGGTTTCGCTTAGCGAAGGTACCAATGATTCAGACAGCTACGCGGTCAGAGTAACATCGGGAGATGCATGCTGGACCCTGCAACGATCTTACGATAATTTTGTTATGTTTGACAAGCAATTGCACCGCTGCATATTTGACAGGAAGTTCTCTTCCTTAACCAAGCTTCCAGATACACGGCCAAAAAACATCTGTGATATACTGAGGGACTATTTAAATAGGTTCTCCCAGCTAAATCATGAAGGCCTAAATTGCGGTCCTGTGTTAAATTGGTTGCAGCTAGATAATAGAGGAAGAAGAATCCTCGTGCCAGAGTCAGATTCATGCCCCATTAATACTCCTGCAGTAGCCGCGGCTTATGCAGTTAGACCATACGTGGCTCAGGCACCAGATGAAATCTCTTTTCAGGTATGTCTCTCGCCTTAGACGCTTCTTGTTGTCTACAGTGTTATTACAATGTTTAACGCATTCGTGAGCAAAAGTAAAATTAGAATAAAAGATGAATTCGTTTTTTATGATTTCAGGTAGGAGACATGATTTCTGTAATAGATATGCCTCCGCCAGGGGAAAGCACATGGTGGCGTGGGAAGCACGGATTTGCAGTCGGTTTCTTCCCAGCCGAATGCGTGGCTGTGATTGGGGACAAAGTGCCACGGCATCTGACCGTCTCGACGACGGTCAGGTCGAAGTTACCCGTGAAACCTGTGCTTAGGAAGCACGGGAAGTTAATCGCCTTTTTCAGGTCGTTTATACTGAATAGACCATCCAGGAGACGATTGAAGCAGTCAGGAATTTTAAAGGAACGTGTATTTGGTTGTGATTTAGGGGAACATCTTTTAAACTCTGGTCAAGATGGTATATATCGTTATTTTACATGTTTTTCGTTGACCCAGCTTCTGCAAGTTCCGTAATTCATTGCCCAATACTTGCAGTGCCTACTGTTTTAACGTGCTGCGCCGAGTTCATCGAGAACCATGGCTTAGTCGACGGTATATATCGTCTAAGCGGCGTGACATCGAACATTCAGAGATTACGAAACGCGTTCGACGAGGATCGTGTTCCTGCATTGCATTCCGACGAGAGTATTCTACAAGATATCCATTCTGTGGCGTCGCTGTTGAAAATGTACTTCAGAGAATTACCGAATCCACTCTGTACATACCAGCTGTATTCTACTTTCGTTAGCGCGGTTCAAGCCAGTACCGATGCGGAGAGGTTAAGGCGGATGAGGGACACCGTTAGAAAATTACCACCGCCACACTACAGGTGACTGGGAAGCTTTTGTTCTTCTAAAACGCACTTCGACGTTCTGAAATAACGTCGGTAACGTTAACGATCATTCGTATTTCCAGAACGTTAGAATATCTTATGCGCCATTTAGTGAGAGTCGCAGCTCGAGGGGCAGAGACAGGTATGACACCGCGTAACGTCGCAATCGTTTGGGCTCCCAATCTCTTGAGATGTAAGGAGCTAGAAGTCGGCGGTGTAGCAGCGTTGCAAGGCGTTGGCGTGCAGGCTGTGGTCACCGAGTTCTTGGTCTGTTACGCAGAATTAATATTCGGGGACGGGCCAGTTGGTAGACCAAAATCGTTGGCAATTACCACGCCGGCTAGATTGCTTAGTCTAGAGGAGGCACGGAACCGTAGCCTGAGAGGTGAGCCTGATTACGTAGAAGTGGGCGCTGGTCCAGCCGGATTGCCGTTGCATTACCATACGGTCATAGAATTGCCGCGGAAGAGAAACGGCTCGAAACGTTCACCCTCGTTGAACTGGAGAGCTTTGTTCGGTCGAGGTGGGTTGGGTGCCAGGGGTAAAACAAGACAAGTTGGCACGCCACCTCAAACAGAAACGGTGCCAAGTTCCTTAAACTCCTTACGACGGTTGAGACCGGTGAAAAGCGCGGATAGTTTAGACGGCGAGGACAGTCTTGGTCCCTTGCTGGGGCCACCGCCAGCTAGACCTTGCGGTCATAGCCGATCAGTCTCGCACGATTCATATTTCGATCACTTGGCGGATGCACCGAATACCACATCGCCGTTGGATCTGTCGGAGATACAGCTTAACTTTGACTTGGAGGAACGAGAGATGCGAATGTTCTCGGAGGAAGAAAGCGGAGGAGTGGCGTCAGTGGAAGCCTCTCCGCGACGGCAGAGAACCGAGGGGACACAAAACACCGCTACTACCGGCGGATCCAAGAGAAAGAGATCGCGATTAGAGGAGAGACTGCAGTGCGATGTTGAATTGCGCTTCATTGATAGCCAAAGTCCTGATCAGGTAATTAATAGTTAACAGTGTACAATTTCGTGTACTTTATCTTTACCAAATTTTCAGTTAAACGTGTGTTAACAACTCAATATTTTTACATTATGTTACCCTGATGTTAATCAATAAATTTAATACCTGTTTACAGGTGATGGTATCCGCAGATGTTCATAGTATGGATACCCCGTCTCCATTGCCGACACCAGGATACCTTCCATTATTATCCGAAGCTTCAACCCCACTCACGCCCGCCACATTACACGGAACACCGCATTCTACGTCACCTGTACCGGCAAACAGCCCTAGGATAAGCTTTCGAAGTTTCACTTTACCATTAGAGATCGACGATGAGCAAAGCAACGCGAACAAATTGAACAGAACTAGCGTGTCTTCCGATAAATCATCCGACCCTAGTCATAGGTTACCTGTAAACTTAGAGGGACAGAGTAGCGCCAAATCCTGCGAGAGAATAATGACGTACGACAAGCATGTAGATTTGTACGACGACAAAGAGTCTTCCAAGACTCAAAAGACTTCGAAAGAATCGAACTTAGTTGTAACGGATGTAGTCGACCAAGAGATGACGCCTTGTGATAGGCTAATATCTCATCGTAGCGATATAGATTCTAGTAAAATAACAACTTCCCCGTGTAAAGATGTAGGGGGTAGATCGTGCTCGTATCCCATCGACGAGAATAAATCCCACGGTGGCAACAGAGATACGTTGGACGTCCGGAAACGTGATGTACCGCCGAACAAGTCGATCGGCTTACAGAACGATGATGGGATGGTTGGAAATTCAAACGCGCACAGAAACGAATTACCGGGTCTGCCGTTATCCAATGCGACAGATCTTGATTCCCCGATGTCATGCGAACAGACTATCGAAGATCTGCCTGATTCCGGTTTTGTGATTTGTGATAGCTCCGACAAGATGTTCACCAACACGGAAACGTCACAGATGGTGTCCAACACGAACGATTCCGGCGAATGGGTGATAGTAGAGACGACTGGCTCGATTACGACGCCTACGAGCGAATCGAGCAGCTCCAAAGATCCCTTGGAAGGGACTGTGAATAATGCGATCGCGACGGACGCACCGCAATTGAGATCAATGTCAGAAAACGTTTCTAGAACTTCGTTGGACCTCACAATGGGTTCGACCGTGGATACCGACACATCTTGCATAGGTGTTAGCGACTTGACTGAAAGCCCCGTTCTTCCTCAGGAATCCGCGGAGATGACGTTCGACGTGACTGATAATAGAGAACTCGAGGATCATAATGCCACCGCCCAAAGATCTTCCGGAACTTTCGATGACCAAACGAGCTTTGGGATGGTTGATTCCGGGAATAATTTCTCGAATATCGTTCACTCGCCTGTACACGATCAGGATAATGGAAATCAGAAAATATGCGCCGTCGGTATGACGGATATCCAATTGAACCAGAAACGTAGCGAAATGGAGCACGAGGTGAACACTTGCTACGTGCAACTGGACAACACAAAAGCGTTCAGCAGAAACGAGGATGCAGCGAAAGAAGAAGTTCTCGTGGAAGAGGAATCTTTCGAGAACCCGAAACGTTCACCGAGGAACCTTGACTTTCAGCAGCAAGATATTCGGCGTTCCTTACAATTACATCAGAAACCGCAGTTTCAAGCAAACGATCGTCGTTCGTTCTCCAGTCAGTCAAAGAAGGGCCAGGATCTCGATCTTTCCCCGAATACAGATAACAACAAGCAACGCTGTCAGAGCCAGAAGCCAGAAAAGTGCCAAAGCTTCGAATATATCTCAACAAAGGAACCAGTTCAGAATAGTCAGCAGCACAAACAATTTTCAGCGCGTGCCGACGAGTCCTCTAACTGCAACAACGTGAAGAGTAGTCAACTGCAAGAGAACATCGAGGTGGTAATACCATCGGAGAACGCGGCCGAGCCCAGTGAAATAGCTCATCCTCCAGAAGGTGCATCCGAGACAACGTCCTTAAATTCATCTTGTACATTTTCAAATGCATCTTCCCCGGTGGATGACTCCATTGTTCTTCGTGACACAGCCGCTATACTTCAGGAATTGGCGTTGCAAAGATTATCCGGAGGCATCGTAGGAGACCTTTCGGTCCCGCCAAGAAGAAGATACGAGACAGAGAGCAACAAGGATCGAAGGAGCTTCGATTCAGAAATCGGAAGAGAAATAGTTCGTGAACGGAAGATGAGGCAGGAACTTGATTCCGCCCGAGGAAAGTCGGAAGAACCACCGGTGAATAATGCTCAACATTTGCCGCCTTGTTTGAGGGCACGACACGCGAGAGCGTCGCGGGCATCGCTCAGTCGGTCTTTGGATGAGGCCAAGTTCAATAAAATGACGGAGGAAGCATCTCTACCTGTGAAACAATCCACGGAGGATTCACAACATAGTTCCACGCCTAACGTTGGAATGGGTTCGAATAATTCTGTGGGGAATTCCGATAAAATGCATTTGAAGAATCTTGGAGGCTTGGACCTGGGCGATCCGCAGTGCAGAGAAAGGATAGAAAAGTACAAAGAGGAAAGGAGGACGTTCTTAAGGGACAAGTACAGGTCGGAAAGCTTCCGAGGAATGTTGTCAAAGACAGAGGACGACGGAGAACAGGCGTTGCTGACTAGATTAAAGCAGAGAGCCTCTAGACCTTCCCTTCATTGATATTAAAATAATATTTATGGTTGACGCTCTGTCCACCTTCTTTCTCCCGTATATGATTAAAATTCGTCCGCAATTGCGTCGCACGATGAATCTACGATATGGTATTCCAGTGAGCTCGTTGTACCAACCACTGCGTTTGACCCTTTGCTCTTAATAACGTTCCTTCGAAATTACTCGAGGTACGTTTTGTTTTTCATTTATAGTCTCAAGTATTAGATTTGAGAAAATGAATTTTAATATTTTATGATGGTTATATCGTACGTGATAGGGACACGGCTAAAATTGTAATTTTAAAACAAGAACGCGTTGAAGCGAAGGTCCAATTTCGAAGAGTGATCAAATCTTCAAAGATGAAAACTCATAGTAACGTATTGTGAAAATGATTAAACGTTCTGCCATGTTTTTTTCATTTTTAGAGTATTATCACATGTACGTTTAATAATGGTTAAAAATTTGCTTGAGAGAAATCGTGTGTATTTATTTTTCTTTTTTTTTTCTGCGTGCTAAATCGAACGAGTGTAAAGGGTTAAAGCGTAAAATTTAGATAAAATTGATTGAATACGAGTGCCGAGTAACGATAAAGAAGAAACGGTCCAACGGTCGATACTTTTAAAAGGAATTCGATCGAAGTCGACGTAGATGAACATTCGTTTTTTATCGCTGTTATTAACAGAACAGTTCGATGATAACTTGTATTTTTTAATTTATTGTATAATCGAGATTATATATGCGTACATTATTATTAGAATATTTTTGTTATTGTTACGAGTCGTAGGAATCATTTTTCTTTTTTTTTTTTCATTAATTGTTATCGCTACCCAAAGATGTCTCATTATTAGGAGCTTCTCGCGCTGTTCTGTTAATCGACCTTTAATTTAATCGATACGTATGTACCAGAGTGTGTTGGGTTTGTGGACCGATTTGTTATCGACCCTTTGCACGCGAAACTGCATTTTTACCGCGAGTTAAAATAACTATGTAATTCTTGTTTGGCAAATTTTATGCAAAGTTAAGTTTTCATGTACGAATTTATATAAATGCCATTTTCGCAATGGTTGAATTGAAATCTTCGAGTAATTGCGTGTTTATAATGCGTTCTATTATATTTTATCATCGTGCTGTTTATTCGAACGTAAAAAGAAAATGTGAAAAAAAGGTAGAGGACAAAAAAAGAGGGAATACGACCAAATCGATAAATTCTACAGAGTATATGAGATATTCGTTCTATCTGGTCGCAAAGTACGGGTGCAAAGGGATTAATGATTTTCAATGAAAGCGCATGCCTTCGTTTCGATTGACGCTATTCAATCATACACGATATAATCGGAACGCTTGCGTTTTTTTGTAAATTTCGTTGTTGCTCATTGAACCAAGTATTTTTATAAACGATGAAGTGTGCCGCGCTCTAATCACAGCGGAAGTAAAAGCTTGTTCTTTCCAAGATAGTACGAGAAGTGTGTGTTAATTGTCCGAGCATTTTGTCGCTTTTTATCTTTTATTTCCGAAGTCTATTTGAATTTTTTTTTTTAAGAATCTTGTTACTTCTTTTAGGATATTATACACACATATATATATGTATGTTTCTTCTTCATTTTTGTTTTACGCGTACGTTTCCACGCCGATTGCTTGTCACGTGTAAAAGGAAAGTAGCACGTAGCTAGAGATTTTTAAATATGTTACACTCTGTTAGCGATATATGAATATCGAGAGAAATTAGAATACTCGTTATTATTCGTGTTCATTTTTTACGTTAGGAGCTCTGGTACATTTGATGGATATTTGTTTGTGCTTTACCGGAGGATACAGAATTTTTTTATACATATACATATATATATATATAAATAATGAAATCACTGTGTTAAAATAAGTATTCGATACACGCGTTGATATATTTTCTCTCTTTTTCCGTGGACTGGTCCACGGTCTGTAACACGTCTTTTGTATATGCTTAAATATTATTACTTAGTCGACAATGTAATATATTAATTTATGCAGTCTAGTTTGATCGTCGATGTGAAGAAAAGCTTTGCTTGAAATCAAGATTACTATCGGGACCGACTGTTTCGATCAGCTTGAGATAAAATTTACTGTTAGAAAATGTGATTCGTTAAATTGGTATAAAGAGCTTCATCGTGCATCAAATTTAACAATAGCATTAGTTTATATTTTCTCTTGCATTTACTTTTTTTAAAATGACAATCTTATATCATTTCAACGAATTATGAACTACTGCTCCAACAATGATTTTCATTTACGAATGATCTTTTATCTCAGTATTCGTGTTTACTCTGAATTAACAATTTCTGCTTTTCTTTTACTTCCAAGGACGACTATAACGAATTGTTCAACAACTTATCAGCATATTATATATGTATCGTCCAGTCGTTCTGTAGATGTGAAGACGTTTGAAACTCGTTTTTGCTTTTTCCTGGCCACAATCTGAATCCCTACTTTTCCCAACAGCACATAATCAAAAAAGCAGGGGGGAAAAAGGGAGAAATGTCAGAACGATTGTCTTCTGTGACAGCATCTAAATATTCCATCTAGCATCACGTAACGAACCAATTAAATTAGCATCAAATCATGTAGAGAGCCATTTTAACATTGTACATTTCGATCTCTGCCCGAATTAAAGCACGAAACTCGGGGAGTCATCCACTTGTGATCCTGAAGATGCTCAAAAAAAAAAGAGAGAAAAAAGACCCGTTGTAACAAAAGAACAAGGAACATTCTCGCATGACTACCAGCGATACTTTTTTAATCCGATTCAAAATGGCATACGGAGTCCGTGTGGTGCGCACCTCGGAATGATCGAGTCCACACGATCCGAATATTTTGCGTATTTTTTTATGCTACGACGATACAACAAGTAGTGTAATAAAGCGTAACGTTTTCTTGTAAACCAAAAAATGCAAACCGAGCGACGACCAAGCACACGTACTTTTACTCGGAACCTTCGAGGTATTTGAATCTGTTAGTTACAACTTCTATTCGAGTGTTTATTAAGCGAAGAAAAGAGGAGAAAATGGATAAGACTTATTAAGGAGAAAATTTAACTGATGTTTGCGAAAAGACGGACGATATCTTTTCTTGCTAACCCTTTGACGCACAGGCTCGTTAAAATTTGGATTCCAATCAAATATTATTGTTACATTTATAAAATTTAATACGAAGAGATACTTTTTTTTAAATCGATCGTTTCTTTTCTACGTTTTTCTTTGTCTAGGTAGTTTTGTTACGAAAATGCTATTCTTCGTGCTATATTGTAATTCAAACATAATCTTAGGCTGAAACCACAGTGCTTCAAAGGGTTAAATGTGTGTTACAATGATGATGGCTATGACGAGTGAGTGGAGTATGTCATGAGAATAAAACGTCGATAGTACGCGTTTAAGAAGCGCGACGAGACTATTTGAATAATACGAGTTAGTTGGTTGAGTAGTGGTGATAATAATCGGAGCAGTTGATTATTCCTCATTGAATCACTCTTTTTCGCTAGCATTTCTCCTGTTCGATGTACACGTAACTCGCGTGATAAACTTGTTAAAGCGTTCACGAACTATTCAAACTATACGAAGTATAAAGGTTTCTATAGTGCGTGCCGAGAAAGACTGTAACAATTTGCATTTAGATATTGCAAATTGTTCCGGTAGTATCGTTATATTTTCCCATTTGTTTCTGTTGAACCACGATGATTTTATGAGCGAGCATTCATCATTCGGACGATAAGAACATTTAATCGGTCTTCTTGATTAAAAAATCCTGTAGTTTCTCGAAAAGTAGGTAAACATTTGATTATTAAGAATTCAGTGTTACTACTTGACCATGTAAAGTTAAATAGGTACGTAAGGTTATTATTGCAATGAACGATTAGTGCTCGATCCCTATTTTTGACAGTATTTGATTCAGAGTTTTAGTTTGTTTTTTTCTTTTTTTTAAGAAATAATAAATCGTGAGCGCGTTAAATCCGTAAAAGATATGCATGCACAAGTAGCTTGTTCCAATGGGGAAGTAAGAGAAGAGAGTTTAGAGATATACAAAAAAAAAGTATTTAAAGTGATCTTCAATAGCTGCTTCCCTGGGTACCACGTATAATAGGAAAGGCCTAGTTAGCGATATTTAAAATAATGCCTAAAATAAAAAAAAAGTAAACTCGAGGATACATCTATTTACGAGTACTTCTGCACAACATAATGCGCAATAACAAATACATCCGTAGGATGTATATTTTTAATAATTTGAAATTTTCTCGCGATTATACAGGATACAGTAGATACATAGTCATAGAATTCTGAGAATGAAAGAGAGAGAAGATACACGCGCCTACTAGTGATTAATATTTCCTATAAGAAACGACGCGAAAATTAATCCCTCATAGTCGCAAAAAAAGGGCTAATAGTAATCTTGTTTTTGAGTATTCGAGACCCACCGTTCGTCACCTTGGACGTATTTTTGCCCTTCCTCCCATTTTCTTCCCTTCGCGTTCTTCTTTTCTTTTCCAATTTTTAGTTGTACTTTCGTCTTACGACTGTTCTGTTATTAAACGATACTACTGTTTTTGCCTGCTATGACTATAATTATAATATATGGAAAATTATATGTAAACGAATATAAATACTATAAATATTGGAGAAATCATTTTCTCTCGTATACTCCCTTTCACCTGTCTCTGATATTTTTATCGATAAAGGAATCTCAACGATTCAGAATCGAAAGTTAACCTTCACATTCTTCAATTATAATAATACAAACGTAAATTCAAATGTACCTCCATTAAAACAATTATTCAAAACTTTACTAGATGGCACAGTGAACGTTTATCGCTGCACGATTGTCCCTCTTGCACCCACACGCACGCGACACCATTACGAAAATCCCGCCAATTTGACAAAGTAGTCACGTGACCGTCACGTTCCTCGTGACACTTTAAACCGGTAAAAGACCTTCGCTCTTTAGTTCTTTATCGTATCCTTGCCGCTCGATTCGGCGTCTATTCAATGTCCACTCGATGTTCGTCTCGCGATATCGAGCTGGCACGGTGTACCGTCGATTTAATAAGGCGTCCCCGCGTGCACCGCGTCCACATTGTCATCCCGAATAAACTCCGTTCGAGTCGTGTCTAACCTCTCAAAACGGTAAAGGACCTTTGGTCTTTACTTCTTTAAACGCGGTGATAGAGTGGTTGAAAGGTGAGGACCACTCGAGCGGTGCCGGAAGAGACGCGAGGACGTACCAGAGAAGGGGTTGGCTGGGTCTGCCTTTATGCCGTAACAACGAGAGACCACTCTAGAGGGCAGGAAGCACAAAGGTGAGGGCGACTCCGTGACTATCGCTGAATCTTCCACGGTAATTATTTTTAAACACGTCCTGGAGATACGAATCTTTAGTGGTTCTAGCACCGAACGGCCGAGTAAACTTCTCGCATCTCCGTAGCCTAACTAAATAACCGGACTAATTAGGCCGTAGCCGTGCTTTCTAGCACGTTGTGGTGTAGCGCGTTGATAATTATTTTTTCGTTCGTTCTTTCCTTCAGTCGACAACCAGTGTCATTCGTTTGACTCGCGTTGTTTCTTCAAATAGCGTTAAAATAAACTGTTGTGCAGGTAGCTCTTCTACAGCGCAGCATCTTGCAACACGGTTTCACTTCAACACGATAGCCAAATTGCCGAAATCCTCGTATAACACGGTTTCACTCTAACCGATAAGAAAGTTGCGAAAATCTTTGCACAATATTGTACGTCTGCGGCACTAGGTAACATGATTTTGTTTGTAACCTCTTTTTTTTTTACTGGCTCTGAATGTCATATAACACAGTTTCACACAACATGGCATTTTCTAGGAACCTATCTACCGTGTTATAGGAGGATTACCTGTATTTAATATAATCGACGAGTTGAAACAAGAAACGATGTAAGCCTAGTTAAAAAATGATAAATTATCATTTAACGGAAAAGAATGTCGAAAAAAAAAATGGATGATTTTATCATTTATTTTCGTTTCAGACTTGTGCGGGTGGCAAACGCTGGAAGTCCATAGTGTTCGAGTCATAAAAAGACATATGTAAGTAAAATTGCTGATTAGAACTTAACAATCTTTTCTTGTAGCATTTACTGTCTCAGTTTCTTCATTGTAATAATCGACAATAGGATAATACTCGACAGTTTACTTTGCGCGTTGATATTCACTCGAAAGACGTAAGAATTAAAACGTTAAATAAATGAACTTTTATTTCCATCGTTCTCGACGCTTTGAAAGAAATATTTTCTTATACCGTTTAAAGAACTGGCTGCGTGAAATGTCCGTAACATACAATTTTTCTGCCACCCTCCAACATTTTATATTTCTTACTTTCTTCGCGTCTTCCCTTTCCTTTGTTCGTCCGTCTCTGTCGGTCTTTTGATCGTCGAGCTTCCCAGTCTTGTCGCCGGCTTTCCAGCAGCGCGCTTTCATAGTGTGCAAATCGAATCAGAACGCCCCCGCAGGGTCGTCGACAATGTTATTTGTTAGCGGAAGTGTCGTAGTAACTGGAGGTTGAAATGAGGCCAGATTGCCCAGGGTGATCAAGTTAAACGGCACGTGGGCAGTAATGCTGTTCCCTCCACCACGAATATCCTGTGCTTGTCGATCCTGATCCTTCCTCTTGTTCTCGAGATTTCAACGGGAACAACACCGCAGCCATTTTAACTCTCTTGTACCTTCTGTAAGCCATTCATATACCGATAAATACCGTAAAAATGAATCAGTGAAGCGATTATGCGTGACTTTTGAATTAAAATATCTTGAAGCTGTTTCATACACATATTCAAAACATGTAAACGCAGAAAAAGTAAGTTCGCTTTGTAATTATTCTGATTAAATATCGGTAAGTCGATCTAAAGTGTTTTATCGTGTTATAGCGTGGATCTGCTAGTCTACAAAGAAAGAAGCGTAATTGCGTCCTTGGTAACGCTGAATTCGCAGGAGCGCGTGAATCGTGACGCAACGAGAGAACAAGGAGCAGACAATAGTATAACGTTTGATAGGAAGTGAAATGTCAAGCTAAAGAGCGGTAAAGAGGCTCAAGCGCATCGTGTTCGATGAACAGCATCCAACCGTTAGCCTAACAAGCTGTCAAGACGTCGCCGCGTGTCAGTCCACGGGTCTCTACGAACCCTTCGAATAAATCTACCGGGACCCAGCTTCCACCCCCTTCCTGTATGCCACAGTAACCAGAACTACTGCTGCTTCTAAACCACTGCTTGCAAACTTTTAACCCTCTGAACGCTTTAACTCCTCAGATTACATTTCTCTCGCGTTTGATCGCTTTCAACCTGTAAATCTGGGAAAATCCTTAATTATATTTAGTTCATCGTAACTACTCGTAATTAGAGATAATATTTAAAACGTTATAACGTTAATACGAACAAAAGTTTTTGAAATTTGATAAAGAATATTTCTTCCAATCTTTGATCTTCTTTGTCAATGTATCAAAGGTTATAACGGTTCTAAACGTTTATTGATTTTCCGTGAAGGGAGGCATTCATAGATTTTATCTACTTGTTAAAGTAATTTAATTTACTCGAGTTATTACATTGGCGCGTGGGCTGCTTCGTATATACGATAATTTTCTTCCCTTTTATGTACCTATGACATATTGTTTTGAGTTATGCACTTTGCAACTTGTAACAAGCTCAATTTAGTGTATGATTTGAGTTTCTCGATCACTTTTGAAGATACGTAAACTAATATTAGGATTAATAGCCTTGAAGATGCTAGATGGTCGAAATTTGTGACCCTGATTTTAACAAAGCTTTTAAGTTTTCCAATAATTATAAATTATATTTAATTAAAAACTATGTTATGATCTATTTTTCAAAAGACTAAAAGTCTGTCGATTCTACTCTAATATTTGTCTGTATTTACAATGTAAATACAGAAAAATGTGGTGGAATGTGTTTGCTGTATCGCAGACTAACGTTTCTTCGGTTCGTGGAAAAGAAAATGTGTTATTCGATGTGATGGTTCAGTCAGTCGACTTTTGGATGGTGCACGAGTAACACGTTTCGAAATTCAGTTCGACAAAATTGTGCAATTTTCCCATCAGCATCTCGACCGCACGAAATCAGATTAGTCATTAACGAATCCACTTCGTTACATCGTTTACGTTACCTTGTTAACACGTAACGGAAGTTGTCTTAAAATATGTGGAACGTAATTAAAATTTGTAAAACCCTGCAGGAGATAATTATAATAATTAAGGTATCCCCAGTGGCGTGCAGTCCATGGAAGCTGTGGAAGCGCCGCTTCCTTTGTATTTTCTAAAATATAAATAATATTACATATTATGCGATTTATTGTATTTGTTTCTAATTTTTATGGAAGCATAGCTTCCCTGTCAGCAAATGTCACCGCATACCACTGGGTACACCAGTTTTAATCCTCTACTAAAGTGTTTTGGTAGAGGATTAGCACAATTCTCAGTAGACTAGGTAAAATATGGTATATCGTGTGGTGACGTTTAAATCGAACTAACCATAAGCGATAGTCGCCTAAAAATTATTGTTTGCAGCATTGTGTTCTGTGTCGAATATAATCTGGCTGTAATAGATACTTTACGATCTATAGAGAGTTAGTCAAAATAGATCTAACTTAATAATAATGCAAGCCCTTAGGTAACGTAATATAAGCTCTGCATCAACGTATCTGCATCAGCGAGACAAAGTCATTGAGGCGGATGATCCTGCGTCGAGCAGTGTATACAATTAACATTAAGGTTGACCTCATCATTATTCGCATTAGGTCGATAGAGACTCACAGAGTGGGAGTAAGAGACAGAGTGGGATATGCTGGCAGGTGGATTCGGGGCTATCCTAGCGTTTAGCGGGATGCGACATCCTCAGCTGCGCATATCGGTGCCGAACCCGTATGACGGAAAATAATGAAAGTAATGGGAACACGCCCACTACATTTAGTCCGCTCAGCTACCCCCCTCGGCTTCGACTCCGTCACCCCTTCCTCGTCCCTTGTCTTCTTGTTACCTACACCACTGTCCCACCCCCTAGGGGGTTTCTAGGTTCTCTGTACTTGCCGCCTTGTTCATTCTCATCCGTCGTAGGCTCTATTGGCTATTGTACCTGCCACTTCATTGTCCTTTATTTCATTATTTTCGTCGCATTCCCGGCCCTCCATTTACCCAGCAAGGGGTGCGTGTGAATCTTCCCCCTTTATTTATGGTACCGTAATAACAGACGTCTTAACGAAATGTAATAAACGTCATAAATGGCCTGCTACGGTCTTATTAGTTTACGAGATACTTAATTTCTCTCTCTCTCTCTCTTTCGCTCTTCTTTTTCTGACGTTATTGACGCAGAACAAAGCGCATTTTTTAAGCAATATCGCGAACAAAAGATCTATCCGTCAGTCGACATCAAAGAAAACGTTTTGCATGGGGATTTTAAGATCGACGGAGATGTGATGTTAGAGGTGTGATCGAAGTTAACTTTCATCTTCTGAATTTTTGAACATATTGCGTTATAATAATATGGAATCTACGTATGTTTGCTTCGATAATTGTGTGTTTCCCTTTTTAAGTCACAAATAATCGTAGAAACGTTCTTGTACGAGCGTACAAGTGTCTCTTTCTGTATCAAACAAACATTTAACACAAAAGGATATCTTAACCAACCATCTCTTTGCGATCACTCGTGAATAATCGAAAGAATATGCTTGCACGAGTTTACCATTTTTTTCTGTCGCAAAACACCATAATCCGTCGTATATCTGAGAATATGTACCGTGATTTCGCCTCGATAATATGATTAGAGAGCTCTGTCTCTCTTCGAACCGTTGCTTCCTCCAGTTCTTCAGCTCTTCCTCTCTCTATCCTTCCTCTCAGTTATCGATGCGTGTGTGTGTATGTCTGTTGGACTGTCCTTTTCATCCACCCCACGAATCTCTGGCGCTGCAAGGGGATGAGAACGCCGACACTTCCACCCTCTCCCTATATACACGCTTCTGAACCGCGATGGAGAGACAGAGAGATAGAGAGAGTGAAAGAGGGAGAGAGTAGCTCCGTTCACTGGCTCTGATCCCTCGCAATTACTTCCCATTATCTGGGTATTAGGATTCACCCCAACTGGAAGCACGACGTGCTCCACAGACTCCGCCTATGCCTCCGTGCTCCGCCGGAAATGTTCTGCCTCTGTCTAACGGCAATATCCTTTTCTTTCCAGACATGATCGCAGCCTCTAACGTACGGCAACAGGTAGTAAAGACGTCGTGGCAAGTCGTTACTCTTCACACCGTCGATTTGAATATCGACCGTCGGATCTGGTGGTCCATTTTACCCATTAAAACATGTACTTCGTCACTGTTGAAACTTATCATACCATTGATTCGATGCTGAATATTGTTGACCAATTTCTATTGAACGATGCATAATTAGATAGTTCCATACAGAAATTCTGTAAGAGATCAGAGGTTGAAACATGATTCACGATTTAATTATCGAAGGGTCGTATTCGACCGTGTCTGTTGGGAATTAAGCCGGGATTAATTGTTTCTTTAGCTTGTGACGCGCTTTAAGCCTCGAAAGTGTCCCAAACGATGGGCAGAAAATGTCACAGTGCTAATTAGCCGATCGACAGTGTTGTACGAAGGGCAGTCTCGTCGTTTCTGATCCGCGACGAATCCTAAATACCAAACGTAATGTATCTCTATTAGTAGTAGAAACATGCATCCTAACGTGAAACTTGCATCACTATTCGTTTGCTCGTAAATTCTTGTTCTTATTATTCGTAAAAGAAATGTAGATAAATATCAAATATTAAAAAGAAATTGCCTGTACAAAATACAAAAGAGGTTTTCGGTAGAAAAATTCTAAAGAAGGACCAAAAATCTGAAAATGGATTTATATCTAGTTTATCCTTTGATCATTTCAAATTATAGTAATTCTTTTTAATAGTGGCGATGAGAAGGTATAATTAAGGAGAGGGGAAAGTGATACACCGCGTTACATCATGACATTTTAATCCCAACTTGAACCACAAGCTAACTTTCTACTTTGCTATAAAAAGTGACACGAAACGGACTAGCTTTATTATGGCATTTCACTATAAAAAGTGTCGCAAGAGATCGACTAGAGTCATTTACACGTTTACACTTTCCACATCGTTCGAACTCTTCTCTATTTTTATCTTACACCATTTTACGTACGTATTTTACAGTTTTCACTCAACGAATCACAACTATCTTCTCGACACACCCAAAGTACCGTTCACGTTTACTACACTCGATCGTTTCCTTCACTGATCACTGATTCCTCGTTAATTAAAAATGACAGATGGAAGGAAGCTATTTCTCCCTATAGTTTTGTTCTTTGCACGTCGAAAACAGTTTGCTGTACTATTTCAGTCACTGTTGCAGAGATTAGTTGCTTAGGAATTTGTTTCCAGTTTCTGTACATTTCACTTGCTTTAATCCCTGGCCAGATTTATCTCATAATTTCATTATTTTTTAAGTAGAAATACTCAAACTCAGAGTACAAATGCTTTAAAGAAAAGCAGAGCAAATTCAGATCTCAAACTTCACAATGAATCGCATTGAAAGTTTCTCTCTAAATCACTAAAGATTTCCATACGTTCCAATATTAAAACAACGATTGCACATATGAATAAACAATGAAAATCTTGAGAAAAGTCCAAGTAATTCCCGATGGCATGTGGATCCTTTGGTATGGTTCACTTTTCACAAACTCAGCGGCGCATACCGCGACAGTTTTTCCGGCGAAACTGAACAAGAACGTTTCTGTGTGAAATAGCAACATCATCCTTGAACTGTTTCATTTCAGCGATGTTGACGTTGAATCGTTTGCCCGTGTTGCGGTTGAGACAGGCTAACTGAATGGGGGTGCGTGATCTGATGGAAACTCGTCGGGGAACCAGATCGTCTGGAGACGTGGACGTTGGTTGTTCGCGTTGGCGATGGCGTCTCGTCGCCCAGAACGTCGATCTCGTCGTCGTCGGAGTCGACGGGTGCGTCACTGCTCGCTCGTGATTCCCGGCCGCCGTTCAGGGAGAAATCCACTGGTCGTTCTGTGAACAATTTCGTTCTTCGTTACTGCGAGAATCTAAATGATCACGTTTCATACACTCAACTCGTCCCTTGCGTCTTCAGTAATTTTCTAAGTTTACATTTTTCTATTTGGCCTACCAAATTTGTTTCCGCTGCACATCGTTACTTCACATTTTCCTAAGAATTTCCATTCAAGTTTTACTCGCATTCGATGCGTTCCACAATTTCCTGTAACTCAATTTCGCGCAAACCTTATCTTCATTATGGAACATAATGAGTAATCGCGCTTAATGAATTGATGGTCACGATATACTCCTGTGTTTATAGGACAATTTGTACGTGAATTCCTGTATTGCCGATGAGGCTGACTTCGCGGTTCGCTCTGCGTAAATCGACGATCAGCAGCATTTTTTTTTAACAGAAAAAGCGAAATCGAAGTTTAACGACGCGATGTAGCGACAGCGTTTAAAACGTTAATGCGACGATACGAAAACGATCTAAAACGGGGGAAATTTTACCGCAGGAAATTTCGAACATTCGCTGCGAGTTCTACACGGGGAATGTAGATGTGCGGTCAGGAGAATTCAGTACCTATTTCTACAAATAGAGTAGGAAACTTTAAATTGAATTCCTCGTTAAAATCTCAAAATGTATAAAAAAAACGATAACATTCAAGAAAGGGAGGCAAAGCTTACAACTAGATAATTAGACCTCATACTAAAACGAACAATACCCGCATTAAAATGTTCGTCTCGTGTAAAATAATTCCCTTACATTTTAAAATTTCTTTTCCATACTAACTCTATTTCTACCAGTTCCATCAAGTCCCTCGACATCAAATTCTTTCTACGTACTCCTAAGAAACGTATTCTACATTCTTCATCCCTCGAACCTAATCACACGCAACGATCATATATAAAGCACAACCCGCAAAAAAGTAACTCTAATCGTAAGAAACTCCTCCGATGATTCTCTTATCTCGTGGTCAGAAAATCGGCTGATCAAATTGGGTCAGATATATGCCGATACACAACTAAGGTCCTCAAGGGTGGCCCTCGGTGGCGGGCAATCGTGAATGTAGGTCTGGCCGAGCACTTAGCCGATAATTGACTAATTTTCTCGAAGACCGAATCGAGAAGACAAGAGGTAAGAACGGGGGTCGTAAGAAGGGGAGAGGGAGAGACAGAGAGAGAAATAAAGAGGGGTGGTGGCGTGACTCCGCGCTTGGCTCCTTAGACGGTATCCGTTCGAGTCTCCAGACGACGAGGCGGTCTCGTCTTCTACGTGCTTTCCACCCCTTACAACCCCCTTCTTCCTTACTGCCAAGGAGATGTCGACTAACTTCGTTAGCCCTCCCAACCGAACGAAGCCATCTTGGCTACCGAGACGAGGAACTTGCCGAAGGTTATGAGTAGATGCGGTGTAAGTCGCCGGGGGTGAGTTAGGATCGCGCCCTCTGGCTCAGGAGGGTGATCATTTCGCGGAGGATCGGCGTGGTTGGAAAAGTATGCTTTCGGGGTTCGTCACGATCTAAAATAGACAATGATAACCTTTGGAATAAGCGATGAGGCATCTTTTACATTTGATTTTGATTGGAAAATTGTCTTGCTTTGTTGTTACATATTAGCGACACGAGAAAAGAAAGAAGGAGAAAGTGATATAGGTTGCAATACAATTACCAACGACTTCAGACTCGATTTTACATTTTTATAAATTGTTTCGAAACTTTTTTTCCTCGTTGGAGGGCGATGCAGCATTTTCGTTTGCGAATATTAACGTTACAGCTTTAAATCGGTTCACGCGAGCAATCGGATTCGATTATTCCCAGATCGCGGCGTTTACTACATTATACCTGCGTCGATCGTGCACCATTGTACGATGGAAAGCTGTGTGTGCGTGTACAAAAGCGATACAGTTATCGGCTATTAATTATTGCTCGATCTGTTCGAGCGGCGCTGTTGTTCCTTCGTGTTATCAATATTCTAATTCCATATTCGTGCGATTTGCGTGAGAAATATCGAATCGATGGGATCGTTCGCGTATCGCGCGAGAGCGAAGAAAATTTTTCTCGAGATAAAAATTTGTTTCTTCGTTGAAAGGTATCACGTTATTAAAAAAGTGGTACCTAAATTTGAACGTTAAAATTTACCTCCGAAAATCTATCGCGATTTAATATCGACGGTTAATGAAATTAAACGATTTTACACGAAATTTTTTCATTCCAAGGTGCACCTTTCAAAAGTCGACGATCGATTAATCCCTCGAAAAAGTGTACCGAATTTTATTCCTCGTTATATAACGCTTTCGTTATTTCGTAAATTCGTACCACTCGAATTTATAATTCTTACGTCTCCGCTATCTTTTATAAAAAAAATATAAAACCAATACGTAATCGTAGAAGTCGAGGTTTTCAACGCGATCCAATAAGAACGATAATAAGTTTAAACGGGGATACGAATTGCGGGGAATTGTACGGCAAAAAGCAATCATTATCCATGCAACGGTAGTTAATCATTATAGTTGCTGCGACCTCGGTTATGGTCTGGTTAGTTAACTAAAGTTGCGTAATTTATTGCCAGCCGAATTTTGGTTGCATTATATGGTCCATTAGCATGATAACAGGGAACTATTTGACGTACACGGAAATTCCGACGTGCTGCCCGCGCTCGAATGCAAATTGATAATCACAATTACGAAGTTTATACTAATAATGATTTAATTGCGATACACAAGCCGCGATCTACTTTCCGCCGCGATTATTACTTTCGTGCTGACTACGACGGGGCCAATTACGCGACGCGAAATCGTCGGTAATCCGATCGATTGTTCCTGGATAATGCGTCATTTTCCTTTTTCTTTCTTCTTCATACCATACGATTATTGTCGTTCTTTAGTTGATAGAAGGTCCTTTTGGATTTTCCAGGAGGCTCGTTTCGTTCGCAGAAATTTTGTTAATCAAATGAATTCCACGAATGAAAAAGTGATTTTGTCGAAATACAAGTGGATTATAAAAGACGAGCATTCATTACGATGATTATTGAATACGAAATGGCACGATTAATCAAGGTCCTGCTGTGTTTCAAAATAGAATTTCTGTAGTACTTGTTTAATTGTTCTGTACTTCTTTAATTTTCCAACAATTAGCTTGTTGTTTTTCATTCTTTCGCATGGCACGGATACTGGATAGCATCCGAGATTTTTTTTTCCTACGGAATTACAGGTCTGATTTATGAGCAACTAATTACATAGGACATATCGTGTCGTTAGTCCGAGATAATTAATCCGAAGCAACGCGAACAGGCGCATCTGCACGTGCACGCTGTTTATCGAAAAGTCGATACGCGTGTTTAGTGGTAATTACGCATTGTGACGCGTACGCGAAACTGCATCGGCTCCTGGAATCGAAATTAAACGCTTGCATCACCGACGAGACGCGCGAAAATTATAAGCGTCATCGAGTTCGTAATAGGAGGCTAACTTTCCATTTTACCAACTATAACTCTTTCTAAAATCACGATCGCCTGTTTCACCTAACTAATCGCCTGTTTAAAAGTTATCCCATTACGAATTCGTGAACGGCTTTGGGAGGTTTCTAATAATTAACATAATTTTGCTACTTCGTTTGGCGATATTTCAGTGTCACATCGCGGGTCTCAAATTTAACAGGATCGAAGAAGAGTTGTTCGTAAATTTTATTCGTAATCAGGGGTAGCTTTTCCTGTCGTTAGCTGGTTGGAAAAAGAAAAATGCATCGCTCACCAGCCGGGGATGTAACCGATACGGATTGACCGGTGCATTGCTGATTGGAATTCTGATTGCCGTTGCTTCCCGCGCTGGTGCTCAATTTCCTCAATTGTTTCTTGTGCTTCATCCGTCGGTTTTGAAACCACGTTTTCACTTGCGTTTCCGAGAGGTGAAGGGCCGCCGCAAGCTCGACCCTTTCCGGCGTACTTAGGTACCTCTGCACCTCGAATCTAGCTTCCAAACCCGCTAATTGTTGGTCACTGAACACCTAAATGATACAAAGATTCAAATACTTTCTGGTAAACTTTACTTCAATCAGGCCTCTAAGTATAAAGATTTCCATGTACACTCTACTTTATTTCCTTCAATTATTATAATTATTGTAGTAACCGATGAGCTTAGAACAGGGGTTTTCAAATTCGAAATTTTTTTAGCCCGACAAGGGTGCCGCGACACAAAAAAGTTCGAGAACCGCTCGCTTATAGGATCAAGAGATTATTCTCAATTCAGATTACTTAATATGGAAATAAAATCGTACGAAATTGAAACTCCGATAGAGATTTATACCATCATTTGAAAGCACAGAGAACAAAAGGGGGATTCTCAGTTCTGAAGGAATTCTAGATCCATCTGATGAATGTTCATGGGTGACGATAGTTTCTGGACTTTCAATTTATGAGCTAAAACCTTGTCTTAATTTACAGATGACGGAACACTTTGGTGGACAGCGGCGGAAGAATGGAAACAGGAATTACAAGTGTAGCTTCACTCACTGTTCGCGCCTTCCGTCGACGGCAATGCTTCAAGGCCGCAAGCTCACTAACCCCCGGTACCACTCCGACCCCCATCGCGGTGTTACCGAAAAGTGGTCCCAAGAAGAAAGCTGCCGTAGGCGGTGCAGACGGGTAGCCGGGCAATAAGCTGGCGAACTGCTGGTATTGTTGATGCTGTACTCCGTGATTCGACGTCAGATGTTGATGGTGGAGCTGATGATGAGAATGCGGCGGAGCAGTACCGCGACTCAGGATGTCCTCGATCAAAAACGAAGTTCTGCTGGCGGATGTTCCGTTCTGACCTGGCTGAGCCTGTTGCTGCTGGCAAGTCGACTGCATTTTTATAGTGATAACCTATTCTTAACTTTCACTGTTGAAGTCTCTAGCTTGTTACATAATTAACGAACGATATCACAAGTTTTCTTTAGACCACTTCATTAATTTCTGTTGGCACTGTTTGTCGCTTGACGTACAGCACGATCTTTCTTCTCCGTGCTCTTCTGGAGAGTTGCTTGATAGATAATCGAATATTGGGATCTGTGGTGTTCGTGGCAGTCTTGTCAGGATCGCCGATTGGTTCGCTTATGTTCATATAAAGTTAACGAACACTGGATCGTTCAGAAAATATAAAAAGGTCAGTTTGGACGATCTGCCGTATAAACAAAATTTCTACAACAGTCCAAACGAAACAGTAGTCTTGCGACTAATATATCACTTGATTTGTTCTCAGCAAATCCAGTCTGCCATAACTCTAACCGGATGATCGATACAACAAGCACCATTAGGTACACGAGCCCGCTTCCCAACCTGCAGTGTCATTCACAAAAGAATTCCAACGCTCACCACGTTCTTACACCTTGCCCTAAAAAACACCTAATCCTCTCCGCTTTCAATGTTTCCAGATCTCCATCACCACCAAATCGTTCACCAGACACACCGATTCGCTCAACCTGGGTATCTCCGTCCACGTCCACTCCATAACACAATCCACACGCTACGTCCAGGCGACAAACGTGCTACCCCCGATCAATCCTACCGCGAAGCAGCCGCACTCGCGTGGCTCGCGGAACAAGGAAACACTTCGCCGCACCGAAAACGGAAGGTCGTTTTGGCGCGTTTCAGGGCGGCCGGTGAAATTCTAATTGAATTGAACTCGGCCAGCTGTAGAAAGGAAGAGTCGAGCAAAAGGCAGGGAGACGCGGCGACGTCCGGCCGTCGACGTTTAGGGAGTATCGGTGCGCGATTCAAGACGATTCAAACACCCACCCCCTCGTTCCCGTCCGTCCCGCGGGCGCACACCCGCGCGCGATCATCTCCACCCTCGGCCGCTCTAAATGGTCAAGAAGAGTAAAGCTAGGAAGCGGATATCGCGGGGCTCGAGTCACGCAGGGATTGGTCGGCGTCGCGACGCCGGTCGCCGCGGCGGTTGGCCGCCCCGTGCACACGGGGCGGCGCCATCCGCGCCGTTTCCATGGACACGCGGGTTTCGTCGGCGTTTCTGGCTGGATCGCGGCGGATCTCTCACCCCCTTCGCAAAAGCAACCCCTGTTGGATCTGTTCGTTGAATGAGAAAGGGTGGAGAGGAGGAGGAGGGGGAGGTGGCGGTGAGGAAGGAGAGAGTCCTTCTATACCCGTGGTTCCCCATGTTGTTGCGCATTCACATCGACTGCACGATAACGGTGTTCACGCGTGTACTTTTGAGGTAGCTTTCCCTACCGCTTAAATTGTATTTCTTTTGCCTTCGTTTTGTTTTTCCGCCCCTTTTTTACTACTCTTTTACCGCTCTCTTGGTTCGACTGTTGGGAGAAGCCGGTTGAGAACGATTTCGAGGTATTTCTGTACATTTTAGGGGTTGTTTCGTTTATTTCATTCGACTTTTGTTTGTTCTTTTTTTTTTATCGCAGTGGATTTTATTTTATTGGAAGGTCTGAAGTTCTGTATAGAAAGATTGAGAGAGTGCGATGTGAGGGGTATTGCACGTGAATGTATGTCCATGTGTCTTTGCGAACTTTCTTTATACTTTTTACATGTTAATTATTATATTACTAGGGTCACGTAATCAAGTTGTTATATTGGTTCACCGTTTTCCTTGGCATGCGTATTTTGTTCGTTTAATTGTACTAATACGTAGGCTGCGCAACGTAATTTTGAACGGTATAATATTATTATAACGCCGAGCAATTTCGATGTCTCCTCTGAAGGTTTATGGATGGCGTTTAACGTTGACTTTTCTACTTAATTCCCCGCGCATTCGTTCACGTTATTTCGCTCGTCTGCCGCGCGAGTTATTTGCAACAATCACTTCCATTAGCGTGCACAGTATCGTTAAGCATACCTGTTATTTATTTCCATCGTTCGGTTCGTATCGTTTTTCATGGAGAACAAATTAATTCCCTCGCTACAGAAAAGGAAGTATTTCAATTCGTTCGTTTTGTTTGTTGCGTTTCACCGTAGCACTCTTCCCTTTCCTCTTTATATTCTTTCCCCTCCTCTTTTTTCGCTATTTCATCAGTATTGATCCTTGGTCCTCGTCAAGGTATACGAGAGCTTTTCGCAAGTCAATACATCTGTATCGAATCTTGAAAGGGTGGAGAATGCGGATCAGGAGAAGCAGGAGAGCGCCGGATTAGATTACTTATCGGACGATGTATACACCACGTTCGAAATGGACGGGTGTTGGTGTGTACATCCGTGTTCCTCGTCCTCTCTGTGCCTGGCGGAGGCTACCTTTCGATCGACCGGGTTATTATGGCATCGCGAAACCGTTTCCGTGGATGCCAACACAATTTTTTTCCTCGAGACGCTCCTTCCTCCGTTTGCAACCCTTAATTGCCACCATCGCATCGTCGGATCTTTTAACGAATTTTCCAGCCTTCTTCCCTTCCGCTCCTTTTCTTTTTAAACACATAATTTGAGAATACGTCTAAAGGAAAACAACGCACACTAAAACGTATCTCAAGTTAAATGTAATTCATGGTATAACAGGAACATTTCAACGATGTGCAAACTAGAAGTGACTCGTTCAACAGCTACGTGTAACAGCAAAATTTCTGTTTCTAATCGCTCAATTATTGTTGTAACAATTCATCCGAATAATTCTCATTGCTACTCATAGTCGCATAAATTACTAACCACCGTTGTCACGATCACGTCGAGTTATCCTCTCCAAAAAGGTAGAGCTATTTTATTCGATTCGCGTGGACCAGTTAGAAAAAAAAAAGAAAACATTTCAGTCGTAGCTGTTTAGTAAAACGCACGAGTAATGACCGAGTGCAATCATCCGTAAAGCCTGAGCTGGTGTATTCATCCCTTGTATTAGAGGGCCTCTCTCTGCTTGGACGGCGGCGGAAGGGAGAGGAGGCGCGTGCCGGCATTTAGACGGGGTTGCTTCCGCGATTATTGAGTAAATTAACGTCACGGTAATTGTGTTACCGACGCGTGTCCATTCATCCGCCCCGTCGGGTCCCTCGCTGTGGCTCCGCAATCCGGGCGCAACCAGCCCTCGATGTCGACGCCGAAATCCCAAAAACCCGTCCGCGAGCTTAACGCTGACGGAACCACACAGCCCTCGAATGTCCCGGAAACCGCTCCCGACGTCGGTCACCGCGCTCTAAACAAACTCTCCGGGGACTTGTTAGACGAAAAATGAGCAACCTCCGCGGGATCATTTAGATGGTAATCGGCTGTGACTATCGCGCATCGTTTGGTACTTCTAATCGTTACCGTTGAGCATTTCTCAGGGCATCTCGATAGGAAGAAAGTGGCCTTGCTTTTTTATTTGCCCGAGAGTTGGTGGAAGAAGTTGAAAATTGTCGTATTTGTTTCACTGATACAGGAATTATTAAATTATTGCTAAAACTATACAGAGTTACTAGAGCGAGTTGAGGAACTATAGATACAGCAAAAATAAATTTTTTATTTAATTCTCACTTTCGCACTACATCATATGTACTTAGGTTTGTAACAAGCATAGTATGTATAACATATTTATAAGAGTAGATTATAATTGTTAATTAATTGGCGAAATATAATATAACTTAACCACTGAATCTAGTGTACGCGAACTCCTTGAAGATTAATTAGATAAACATGATATGGTTGTTAGTTACGATCCTCCAGGCAGTAATTACGAATAGATTTAAAAGTCGATCGTGATAAGTTTCATATGTACGAGAAGAATTTTAAAGGCGGTAGAGCAAAGTAACAACTCCTTTATTTATAATACTTTATCTCGTTGTTACGTAAATTTTTCATTTCATTTCATGGTAATATTTCCGCTGTAACATTTATATCGATACTTTATTATAAAAATGCATACATAACTATATGATTATAAATACATTCACAACGCATAAACAAAATATTATTTGTCGAGGATAACACCTCGTGAATCGCCTCGATTAACATAAATTAACATCGTCGAACTACACAACTAAAAATGACAAAATTTTATCGAAATACTTAATCTGTTCTATCGTTCCTCAAGTACTCGTATCTCCGTTTATCACTCCCATCTTACGTTTTATCAGGGGAACCTTGAGAAACGTCGATGGGTGACTCACAACATTCTTACGCGTTGTACAGCCTCTAATAAATGCTAGCCTGCAAGGCAATGTAACAATCGTTTCGATTCGTCTTTTGTTTTTTTTTTTTTTTTTTTTTTTTATTTATCGACTAGATAGAAGATTCGCGGACGTACGAAAGCTTCAGAGTTCACCGTTATCGGGGGCCCTTTTGTAGAAGGCTCGCGAGAAGCTGGCTGGTCCTTGAGGACCGCAGAAGAAGAATCCACGGCGCCAAAAGACGAAGATCGTCAGGCACACAGGGATGGCAAGCAACAGACCGAGCAGCATCCCTATCAGGATGGTGGCGTCTTTCTCTGGACGTGCTCCGTTCAGGTCCAAACAGCGAAGCGTTCGATTAGACAACGACATCAGAGTTTTTCCTGCGTGCTCCGGCGGTGTCGCGCAGGTGAGTAAGCTGATGCTATCATCCATCATCTTCGTCAAGTATTTTGGCACTATCGTGCTAATCTGCAAGGAGCAACATCATTTATCACTGGGTCTGTATTACTTTTTTATGATACCATTGAAGACAATGGCTGTCTAATATGGTATATAGAGAAGTGAATAAAAAAGTGCACCGAAAAACTATAACGTTCGCATTTGTACCACTGAGCGTTAATAGTAGTAAAAAACTAAGTGTCCACATATGTGGCCGAGGACGTCAAGAGAACATGTTCGCATTCTGAACGTGACTATAACTTGATACGACGAAACTTTTCGACACGTACTCTTTTCCAATATTTGATACAGAGTTAGAGAATTTTTTAATTACCAAATGTTTCACTATGTTAGCTAAGAACCAATAGTTTTCTTCCTTTTAAACGGGATCAGTTTGATGCTGGATTTCAGTTCGATTAAAGAAATAGTTCAGTTCAATTTAATTTATAACGTTCGACAAAAAAAATAACAAAATATAAAAAATATTGAAAAGAGAATGGTTTAAAAAGTATAAAAAGTTAGAATATGATGAATTTGCAAATTGGTATCGCTGGGGCAGCAGATCGATCGGTTCGATTGGGGGTTCGCGATTCAAACGGACGCGGACCATGTATTTCGTGATTGCCAGAACTTACCAGATATTGATTATCGCAATCGCAGCTCCATTTGTTGTTCATCAGATTCAATTCTTCGAGCCAGTCCCACCTTGCTACGAATAGCTGAGGCAAATATCGCAGGGCGTTATCCGATAAATCGAGTTTCTTCATCGGCGGATGCAGCAGTCCCCCAGACGGTGACTATAATCATTTCGTATATAATAATATATCTAATGTACTCTAAACAGCTTCCCTTAAACTCGAGCAAATCATTATTTCCCAGCAAGAGAACAAAAATGAACATTCCAATACGTCTTTGAAATCTAGCGCATAATCGAATTGAAAAAAATACCAAAGAATATGAAGATTATTAGAAGCTGCTTTTGAAGAATTCAAATTACCTGTGAGGCAAGAGCGTACTCGTCGATCGACTCTAATTTTGGACAATTTTGCACTCGAAGGTGCTCGAGCACCGGCAAGCCTGAAAAGGCCCCCTTTCCGACAATTGTCAAATGAGGCATGCAACAGAGGCTTAACTCTTTCAGCTTGGGCATACGTGGGAATGGGTGCATATAATTGATAATTTGAATCGGATTTTCATCCAAATATAGGATCTGCAGGTTCAATGCCTTTCCAAGTACAACCGGTGGAGTTGTCAATCGATTTCCACTCAAGTCCAGCATTTTAAGATTCCTAAATTAATGTCAAATTTAATTAAATATTTGTGAGTTATTTGCGACAAGTAACTTTCTGCGTTGCAAATTAATTTCTAGAATAGTATACGTATATGCATCTGTCATGATATCTGTCGTTTCTTATCATTATAATCTGACGCATCGTTTCTGTTATTATACTGCTACACGCCCGTTAGGTTTTCATTGATATTGAGAAACTAACTGACATACTTGAACGAAGAGAAGTCCGAGATCGTTTTCAGGCTACAATAACTCAGGTCTAACTCTTCCAAAAATGGAAGGGAGCTGAGTGCCACTGTGGTACGGTTATCAATTGTAGAAAACGAATTTCCGGAAACGTTCAGCGTTTTTAAGTTTGGCATGTGCTCGAAGAAATCTTGATGCAACGATTTGATCATGTTATGAGCCAAATTTAAGACCACCAACTTTGATAACGGCTCGTAAGCTGTATCTGAAAACTTCCCCTGAAACATTGACAAATTTCACTTAATCGTTAAATCGAAATTCCTTTTATGAGTGAGAGATTACAAAATCATTTAAATTTAATATTAAAGTATTCGTGGCAACTTATATTATCCTTATAGACTTCTTCAGCTACTGTTTCTCTAATTAATTTGAATATTTCGTTCACTGTGCACAGTACAGATTTATTCAGATAGCTTAAGTTAAATTTCTATTACTATTCTTTACTAATAAATATCAGAAGGATATAAAATAGATATTAACATTGGTTATAATCGATTTATCTTGTCGTTGTTCAAACTTACCTAAGAACTAACGTCTTAAGATAACAATTATGACTAACGTAAGATTATGCGAATCACCGCGTACGTTCCAATTAAATAGTCACAATACAAAAAGATTGCAATATAATCGAAAGGATTTAAAAAAATTAAATTATTTAAAATCTCTGATTTTCTAACATTGTCGCACATGTATTCCGTGTTACCTCGAATACTGAAGGTGACAAAACTTCTCCCGTAAGTTGGTTGTAACTCAGATCCAATTCAGTGAGATTAATCAACGGTTTAAACGCCCTGTTATCGATTTTTACGATCCTGTTCGCTTGTAAGGTCAATTTCCAGATTTCCACTCTTGGAAAGGTTGTCAGATGAACGAATAAGTTTTTCTTGAACGATACCTCTTTTATGGTTTTGTTTGGCCATTGGTAATTCTCAAAGAGCTTCGTTAAACGTCTGTTACCGCAATCTATGATTTCATCTAATAGAAAAGCAAACGTTCATTTGTAAATTTGTGTCGCTTATAGTTAATATCCTTTATCGTGACGTGTTCGAGTGTGAATTACCTGTGCAACTGCATACGGTACACATATATGGAACCTTTGGCACATCTGTCGTCTTCTCCAGTTTCTCACCATTTTTCGAATTTGACGGGATCGTAGTTAGTGTATACGCGGCAACGTGTGTGTTGGTCACCTCTTGACAGTTAACTGTCGAAAAGACGAGTATAAAAATAACTGACAACCAGTAATCCATTATTTTTTGCGAGATCTGCACCAGTAGAACTTTACGCTGAGAACTGAAAACCGTGTTCCTACATTAAACTGATTACTTCTGATAAGGAAACCGATGATAAGATACCGTGGGCCAGCATTACTCATTGTGTTGGACCGGTGGATTCTTTTTATTTCCTTTTTTTTCAGTTCTTACCCGTTTAAGTTACAATTCATAGACATTCCGATTTCGATTTGGTAAAAGACATCGAATTTGCTTTCTCTTATTCTCTTGTCTTTCAGTGATTACAAATAGTAAAAGTAATCAACGAAATATAATTGTAGTTATATATAAACGTATAGAATTATACATCGAGGGTAGTTATTTTCACTCGATTATATATAGCATATAAAAATAGAAACAATTTATTGTAAACTCAGTATACACCGAGTATAAAAATATTCAACGAGTTAAGTACTGTTCAGTGTAAACTGTTTTTTTGCGTGGCAAATTCAAATTTCGCGCGTCAATCTCAACGATGCTCGGATGAACCGATAATGGCGTCAGTGCTGCCATCTGTTGTTAGTTCGCGGTATCAACGGAGAGGAGAAACCTTGGCGAAAAGTATTGAATCGGTGACGTCACAAAAGACATATCAGTGGAAGGAGTAGACGGGATTGTGGAGGAGCATGTTGAAAAATGTCCGATTACTTTAATTTATCGTGGTACGGCGTGAATAGTGGTAAACAGAGGGGCTTGTGTTGATGCGCGTGCGAACAGTAGACCGGTGTCGGTACATGATTATCGTCGAGCCTCGAGGTATCACGTGGACGAAAAGGAAATCAGTTTCCGACTAGTCAGACACGCCGACCGAAATAACTTTGAAAAATAAAACTGTTGGACGGTGTTGTTTTGTTCCTGTAGGATTTGTCAAGACTGGCTTTCGCGGCACGGTAAGTGGCCGAGAAATAAAAGTTCCCTCGAATACCGTCACGTAGACAGCTGTTTCGATGCATTGTTCGGTCAGCCTAATTCCCGCTGAGTCGTGCACCTGTGAATTTGTGAGGTTAGGTTCGTTTATTCGTTCCTGGTGCGCCGATACACGCGAAAAACTTGTTTTGTGCGCAATGCCCCCCCAGTGAACGCCCATTTCTCGCGGTCTGCCTTGACAGAATTGCGGATTGATACGATCGATATTGTTAAGGGTCTTCCAGAGAGCAAATTTTTCGAATGACATCACGCATACCATGCAACTGATGCTCGCTATCAACTGGTTCTCAACTATCTATTACAGTGCATATTTACAAATGCTTGTTTTTTTTCTTTGTTTTCCTCATTCTTAGAAATAATAACATTTGTCCTATGAATAGGTTATCGAGACTGATCATTTGAACATCTTGAATATGTTCTAAGAAATTTCATGAAGAAATATCATGAATGTGAAAACGGCTTAATTTAAGAGCGACGTTTCGCTGCATAACAAAGTTTTAAATTATACACACAGGACTGCTTATTTTTTAAATGGTCTACCATCTCATACCGTGCTATCATGTTTTACAAAAAGTTAGCTAAATATCGTACAACCAGCTATTAATATTGTTCATATTTTCAGCCATTAGATAATTATCAGAAATTATAATTTGAAACAGCATTACTTTCATTACTGTAAACTTTTTAAATGCTTTACAATTCAACTATCAGAAAATTAGTTACATTAAATTATTTTAATTTTCAGGTTTCATAAGTGAATTTTTAATTTAAAAAAATGCTGAATGGCAAATTTCTCTTCTTGTGAAATTGGAACAAAGATAAAAGTAAGTGAATGAACACAAAGCTGTCGTTTGATTAGTGGTTGGTAGCCAGTGAGCTAAACAACTTAACCCAATATCGGTAATCATAATCGGTTGCATAGAGTAGCTATTTGTGTTTCCATCTAGAACAGAATAATTTCTGCTAAGCGAATTACGTCAAACGATAAACGCAGAACTTCGCAACGCAAGCATATCCTCGATGCAACGAGCAAATCGCTGTTTACATCGTACCGAGAGAACCGGTTGAAATCGTTCAGAGAATTTGTAGCAAAAAAAAAAAAAGAGTGACAAAGGTGCTGCAATGAGGTATCGCCATTACGTTATAACGTGCTATACGTATTATACGATTTTAATTATAGTATTATCGTGCCAGCGTGAATCTTTTTCGATATTGTAAAGAATTTATAAAGAAATAGTTATCGCTCAGATATCAAGTCTACATGTATCATCTTTAAATTGTTCACACGGTATTTCGATACCCCATACAAATTACAACACAGATCTAATTACAATCCGAGATAACAAGCAACATTCACTAGCCAACGTTTGAACAAATTAACTTGGCTCGCTACTGGTTTTGCGCGTCTATTTTACGCGTATAAAGTTTCTACATTTTGTCTATTTTCCCCCAGCAGTAGATAACCGTGCATACGTTATCAAAGTTACTTTGTACACCACGCTCAGTTAGTACATCGATATTCCAAAAGTAGAGAACATTAATCGTGAACAATAGTTCCGCGTAAATAGCACGACACCGTCGTATACGTGCCACGAAAGAAGTAGTGCAACGAACTCGAATTTCCCGCAGAAATTTTATCGAGCACCCTATAGGTCGAGCGTTGCGCAGCAGTGAGGCATCGGCGCCGTCGGCAGCGGTGGCCTCTTGTAGTTTTTGCTACGCCCTCTTCGCATGAAAATTATTCTTCCCCGGCGTGCTGTAGTAGGGATCGTCGACCATTGGTTATCGAACGTTTGACTGACAGTTGGACTATCTCGTGTCAGCTCCGCGATGAAAGGGGGAAAGAAAAACAGCTTCTGGTCCCCGTATTAACGCCCACCGACGATCCCGTGCCGTTCTTTAACTCACGTCTCTTTCCGCCACGGTTTTGCTGCCCGTCACGACGCCGGTTTTAATACGCCGATGACTGACAGGTAGTAAACAAGTCCGGTCGCCCACGGGATACCATCTTCGTCATAATTAACTCTTTCTGTGCCAGCCCCGGTATGTGTGCGCGTCAAACGTGTTTCTTGTGGCGAAATGTTTTCACCGACGTTTAACGGTGTTCCTGATGTCTACATACATTAAACAGGAAAGGGGGGAATGTATTCTGTAAACGAAACGTATGTAAATATGATATCGAAAACGAAGTTAGATGTATGTGAGTGACTTTTAAGAATATTTTATATAATCGTTGTAACCATTCCACGCCAGTTTTGTCGTAGTAAACACACAACATTTTTACGTAGTGTATGTTCATTAAAACACTTTTTTTTATGTAAACATTTTTTTTTTTTAATTTAAATTTATAATTCAGTGGTATCTGCCGGTAAAACTGCGATGGCAATGTAACAGATTGAGATGTTGAAAGTGAGAAACTGTGAAATAAGCTTGTACAAACGTTCGGCCACCGATATGTACTTAGTGGAATTTAAGTACTCTCTTACGTCCGAAAATGATCACCCGAGTCCTAAACGGCTCCTGTATCTCTGGCACTTAAAGGGTTAAAGATTTGTTTCTCCTCTTATTTACGCTCGTAAAGACATGTTTCACTGCTTCTCTATTATTACTTTGTTTTATCGGTGTGAGACGCTGCTTTAAAATACTCGATCTTTCTCTACAGAATTTTATGTTCATTATAGTGCATTAAAAACTTTTATGAAATGATTGATACTTGAATTAATATTAAAATCTTTCAGGTTAGACTATACTTTAGAGAAGAATGAAATAAAAGAATACGAATTATTCTTTCATCATTTGGTTACACAACTTTAATATACATAATTAAATCAATTTTGTTAATAAATCGACGCGTCATTTCGCAGTCTTTTATTGTGTTGAGTTATTGTCGTTTATTTTCTGATTTCTTTCGTAATTCCGCGTTTTTTTTTTATAGCTCGAGTGCCGCAGTAACTATTACGTCGATACAAAAAGATCGACGCGTTAAACGTGTTATGCCTGCAAATCACATTGCAAAGTGCATGCACGTCGTTGCGTAGTTTCCGTCAATCCATTTCATTTGAATTAATACCTGTCTCATTTTCGTACGTGTACATACACGACACGTGGTTGCGAGAGCGGTTCAAACCTCTGCACAATTTTTTTTTTTACCAAAAGTTTGTTTAAAACAATATCTTACATTTTTCATGCACTACTTTTCTGCACTCGTTGTATTTCATTGTTACATCACTTTCAAGAAGACGTTTTTGTTTAAAACAAATTATATTCAAAGTAGGAAACTTATCGCCTCCAAGAAATTATCTCAAAAAAGTGGACAAGAAGATTGCAAACGCCGCACATAATTCGCGTAATTACTTCGGCTAATTTATCGATAAACGCGCAGAATCTCATTAATTAGCTCTAATGGATAAAAATAAAAAGTATTTTGAAACATATGACTATAAAATAAAAACTCGCGCCGTGATTACGCAAGACTCAACGATCAAAAACACTCTGTCGGTTAGAATAATTCGATGGACGTCATCAATTACTCGAAATATTTGTTCGTTTCTTTTTTTTCCCTTTCATTCTTGCTCGCAGTTCCTCTCATCTGCTTGTTAGAATATACGCGTCGCTTTTCTGTCCGGTAACAGCTGCGTTCAAATACCATCGAGCACCCAAGAATTCGAAAGCGATGCAACGCGTCGTTTGAGGGAGTAAAATGAAGAAGAGAGGCGTTACCCTTCTCGCGCTCGCAACAGCAATGCGGAAGATGAGAAAAGAAACTGACGAAAATGACTGAAGTTCTTTAACATTCGGTATTATCTCAGAAACTGGAGCTTCAATCAACGAGTATCGTCTAGCAAAAGAGAATAAATCGACGAGTGGTAAACAGTGTTTGAAGGCACTAATAAAATAGACATAAATTAAACAAATTTTCTTCAAACTTTTATCCGTGAACAAAATTTCATTTAATTGAAAATGATTTGATTTGCTGAATATAATTAAGATATCGTAATAATTATGATTTTAGCATAAAATGCAGTATCTGCGTTACCGATTAATAAAACTGTTGTTTGATTGTCCAAGTATCTAATGGCAGTAATAATCTTCAGGGAGGATATAGGAAGAGGAAGTGAAAAAAGAGGAAAACACGGACGAAGCTTTGATTCATAATTATTCGTATGAGAAGTAGTAGGAAAGCAACGTAACAGTGTTTGAATCTGCAATGCTTAACTATTGATGAACGATAAGGACGGTTGACGGAGCACAAGGTTATTATCGCTGAAGTATTTGAAAGCTAATGATATATAGCTGTGTCCGTTTCCCTGTAGCTTAACGCGCAGAACTACGACCACAATAACAAATAATATAAAAGCCAATTTTAATTACATACCAAAAAGCTTAAAGAACTTTAGTTTCATAAAGATGTTGCATACATAATATAAATCTATATTGAAAAGAAATATATATATACACGTCTCACAAAGTATACAAAGTATTTCATAGAATGTTTAATTTCAACGAATAAAATAGGAGGAACGTATGGAAGATAAAGGAACTTTGAGGAAAAAAGAAAAAAAGAAGAAACAAATTTGAAAGCGTTAAGATTGTTTCAACGTGTGGATGCGGCAGCAGAAACGAGCTATACTGACCGTTCACCGTCAGCGATAATATTTTTAAATGAAAGCGGCGAGAAAGACGGCGAGCACAATAAATATCGGGTTTAACGGAAAGACGCGGGCCAGGTGGAAGCACCACTTGCAAGTAATGGTACCTCTGTCCATCTCCTTTTTCTACCGCTTCTCCTGCCCAGGCGCCACCTTCTTTCTCTTCGCCACCTCGCGGCGTCCACTTTAATGCATGTAACTCTTTTTTATTATATCGATACTTGATCTTATTCACTTATTGTTTAGAGTTTAAGACCATTCGATCGCAAGAAGTTTATGTTAAAAATTTTAGCAGTAGAGTTGGTCTCAGAATTTCCAAAAGGATGCTACTTTGAATGGAATAATTTCATTAGACATTTTGAAGATTTTATGTTAAAAAATAATCATCCTCTATAACAGGAGATATTCAAATAAAAAAAAGACTATAATTTAATACATAGTTATGTTATATGTACTAAATATGAGCAACGTATCAGAAGTTAGTTAAAGTTATAAAAAGTTACGTTGCTCTAATGATACAGTTTAGCTATTCCACAAATTTACAGTGTTCCTTTTTCTTTTGCTTTCCTCGAGAACTGTCGCGTGTTGCTGCGGTTTTTCGGGTGTCGTCGCGTTGTCAGTGGTGTCGCAGTACTTTATTTATTCATACCGAGGGAACGTATATGGGGATTGGGGAAAATTCAAAGGGAACGTTCGGAATGGGAAGCAGAACTGGTGCCAGCAACAGTGCTGATGGTGTTGAGACCGTCTAACGATGACATTTAAATGCAGTGCCGCGCATCGTTTGGTTCTTCGTGCCACGACGATTCCCTCCTTCTTCGTCTCTTCCCTTTTACCTCATTCCCTGGCTCGTCTTTACTCGAAATACGCGAGGGTATTTTACAAATCTACGATATCTCTCTCTCTCTACCCTCCTTTTTAAAACCATTTTGTTTTCTAAATATCATTCCCACAATATATATACATAACATTGGTAATTCAGTCTATAACGTTTGCTACTTCTTTTTTCTGTTACAGAGTATAATTCTCTGAGAATCGATTGAAAGATTGAGAGTTGTGAGTCGTAGAAAACTTAAATATCAGAGGCCCTGGAGGACCTGGGCAACGATGGAAGCTGCCAGACAGGAATGATAGGTATGAGACATTGTTCCTAATACAAAATTGGATAAATGATCATTTCTGTACTTGGTAACTTTAATTGATAAATGATAATTTCGTCGTGTGAACATAGAATGCAAGAGGGTAGCACCGCCGTGGCGCTAGCGATGGTGACTCCTGGCTATGATCAGGACCCTGCAAGTGGGGTTGCCGATTACACGACTCATCAGGATCAGGCTCAGTTCGAGGCAGACAAGAGGGCTGTATACAAGCATCCCCTCTTCCCGTTACTCGCGTTACTCTTCGAAAGATGCGAACAAGCTACTCAGAGCTCGGACAACTCGACGTCCGAAAGCTTCAACATGGACATACAGGCCTTCGTCCAACACCAAGAAAGAGACCGAAAGCCGTTTCTGATCAATGACCCGGAAATTGACGGTTTAGTAAGTTCCTTTAATATTTGGCAATTTTCGTCCAATAATCTTTCATGATACTAGTTCGTACATCTTTTTACTTTTATACGTTCCATAATAAAGCACTGTACTCTGTAGTACACCCCAATTCTCTAACTATGTATGTTATAGAAATGCTATGTTATACTAGGGTCACTAGTACTTCGAAGAAAGTATCTTTTAGATTTGATGATTTTATTATCGTGCATTTTAATCAGAAAATATGTTCAAATCGGAACCAAGACATTCCTCTCATAAAACAAAGCAAAACAAAACAAAAAAAAAGAAACAGGAATATTGAGTGACGCTCGCGCGGCTCGATATATGAAAAGAAAGTCGTTCACTCCTTGACATTGTTTTCTGCCCCTGCCAACGCAGATGATCAAGGCGATACAGGTGCTACGAATTCACCTACTCGAGTTGGAAAAGGTGCAAGACCTGTGCAAGGACTTTTGCAACAGGTACATCACGTGCCTGAAGGGGAAGATGCAGAGCGAGAATCTGCTACGAAGCGATTACAGCCACCATGGACACGACATGGGTCCGTCGAGTGGCAGCAATGGGAGCAGTCCTTTGCAGGTTAGATATTATTTTGAACGTTTCAAAGCGGCCTGACCTGTATCCCCCTTCACCTATGTAGTTATCCTATTTTTTAGTGACGCGCAAGAATCGCGAGTATTATCTCGAGACGCTGTATGTGTTTCTCTCTTTCTCTGTCTGTTTTAATCTACTGTCCGAAAGGGAGACGAGAAGATCCATCCCATCGATGTAACGTTTTGCTGATATTTAACGTTTCTTTTGTACTTGAAAACCGAAAGAGACATTCAAATTTATATCTAAACGGAGTATTCGTACCTTTTTATGGGCATCTATATGTTGAAATTTCAAAATGTCTCTTGAATTCGAATAATAGAGTAAAGCCCACGTATTAGTTCATGTTCCTTCACGCATGGAATGGTTAAAATTTACTTTCAATGTATGTTACGGTTTTGAAAAGAAAAATATATCAAAGTGGCAAATTGAAGCAAATTTGATTAGTAAGATAGATCTAACCGTCTGCCCTCTAAACGGACATGCAACTAAAAAAAAATAACTTTGCAGAAACATTAACTATGTTGAGTTATGTTGTTAATATTACTGACTTATGGAGACACTGCATTGTAGTTAACAAATGACAATGTAGATGGTTTATATTGGGCTATAGAGTACAAAGGATTTCTCTTCTCTTCTCTTCTCTTCATAGAAAAGCCTTAAAATATCGATCGATCGACTAATTCTCGCGAGTATGTTGACTTAAGTGTAGCGTTTAGTTGTAGCTAAATAATGTATCGAGCTAAGGAGATTTTTAAAGATATAGTAAGTAATTCTTAGACCGTAACATATTCTTTCTTATTATATAATTAGCGAATTCTTCAATGTGTATGGAAATGTCCAAACGTTGTCCAAGCATACATTTTGTACTTAATATTAAATTGTCGATGTATAAAAATTAACAGCATGTTGCCAATGAGTCAATCAGTTCGTAGTGCATATCATTAAAAGAAAATGGTAATAAGATGAGTGATACTTGCGCGTCGCTCAAAATATTATAGAACCCCACCCCTGCTCTCTGACGGCTAGTTGCGACATATATTTCCCAGGTGCTGTCTTCTACAGGCAATGATGTTGAGTCGGGAGCTAACGGATTCAGAGTGAGCAGAGGCGACACCCTGTCGGAGAACGGTGGTGCGAGTCAGATGGCTACGCAAGAGGAAACCGGTAACGACAGGCCGCCGTCCGTGCGATCATCTTCCACCGCTCAGCGCTCCAACAGATCCTCCAGCCAGGACCATGACGATCCTCTGTCACCTTCGACGGTGCACGGGAGCACACCCCTCTCGCAGATTGGGGCGCATTCTTGTGCGCCAGTCAACGATATGTATCTTGGTCAAGGTAGGTTGTTTATAGTTCAATTCTTTAGGTGATAAGTATGAATGATTGTAAAAATCTCTATTTGAACCATCTTTTTTTTAATCGTTTTTTTTCTTCTTTTCTCAGTGTCTGGAATTATTCTAAACCCTTGACCAGTCAGGTGGAATCGAAGCATGACAACGTTCGTTAATCGTTAAGAGTTTAGATTGTTTCTATTATTTTGTGGTAGCGCGTTTAAAAAAGATTTTATTTCACTGTTCGAGGGTTGCAATCGTAAACGCCAATGATTCCAGTACGGATTGTTGAAAAATCACTTGCGACTTTGAATTTTTTTATGGTTATCACAACAGAGTTACAAGATTAAAGATTAGATGTTGATTAAAACGTAAGCATTGTGAACTTACGTTTATAGATTATATGGACGATGTGAATATCGGCGACAGAATATATTTAGAAGAAGCTGGCTATTGGGGCCTTCTTGCCTTACAACAGCGTGAAAATGAATACGTCGATGTCGGGGATGCGAATGACGAAAAATATTTTGGTTAGACGAACATGGCACTTTCTTACCAATGACTAATGTTTTCATTCAAATATTAATTACTAATTAAACATGTGAATTTACGCTAATTGTTTAAAAAAGCAAAATGTTCAACCACACAGACACACATACACACAAATGTCAATTTTGCATGAGATGTGTCTTTAAACTAGTGGCAATAAATACATCGTATTTATTATGTTTAGATATTACTGTGGCGGGATCCCCTTCACCTGCACCAAGCGAAGATGAGGACGAAGGATGTGGCACTGGCACTGCTACTTCCAATCACAGTAGTGGTCACGGAGGTAGTCATAGTAGCATTAAGAAAGGAAGACAAAAGCGGGGTGTCTTACCTAAACAAGCAACGAGTATTATGCGAACTTGGCTTTTCGAACATCTAGTTGTAAGTACAATAGTTATGCAACAGCGTGCTATGCCAAGCATGTGCAAATATCGCGTGTATGCTGACAACCGTTTTTATTTAACCCTTTCACGACTAGCGCTGGTAATAGCGTCCACTAAACGCAGCACAGAAGCTAGCGCTAGTTATAGCTGACATCCATTAAACGCAGGACAAAAATTAGCGCCGGTTATATCCGGCATAGCGGTAAACACGTCGCACTCACGAGCACGGATTAAATCTTACATTTACAGTAACAATACCGAGTTGGACACCACGCATTTGACTAGCACACAGGAAAATGTTGTTGACACGAGTAATGTGTATTTATTTTCAATCGTTCGTTAATGGCATACCGATGGCTAGTTCCGCCGTCGTCAAAGGGTTATTGTACCATATGAAAGTAGCTGTTCTACTTCGTGATTTTATTTTAACATGGTTCTAATAATCTTAATAAAACCTGATTTAAGTGAAATAATTATAAATGTATATTGAGTTCTACTATTTTATCTTTAGCATCCATACCCCACGGAGGATGAGAAACGTCAAATCGCGAGTCAAACGAACTTAACGTTGCTGCAAGTAAATAACTGGTTCATCAATGCTCGTCGACGAATCCTTCAGCCGATGCTGGACGGTGCTGGGGCGGATCCTGTGCAACGTGCTGGCAAACGTCATAAAGTGTCCAAGCACGTAGTACAGCAACAACAGGTGCAACAACAGCAAGCCGGCGGATGGCAATCCGAAGACTCTGGGAGCGATTCAGGCTCCAGCGACGGTGAGGGAGGTGCCGATAGATCGAAAGACGGTAACGATAGCGACGATGATGATCTTCACTGACCTCTGTCGATCACCGAAACGTCAACCTCTTTACGGTACCTTCAAATCCAGTTGCTCATTACAGTATTAAGGTATTCGAGAATAGATTTCGCTTTAACTGTCAAATACGTAATTATTCTCGCAAAAATCCGAGGGTATTTTATCGGTCGAGGTTATCACGCTCTCTTATCGGATCCAACAGTTCTCATCTCCTTTACTATTTACGAAGTATTCTAATGTTTATCGTTTCTTTCTTTTTTCTTTTTCTTCAACGTCGTTAGTCGACGACTATGGTCCGAGGAAGATCGAGATATCGTATCGGACAAAAATTCTGTGTAATTTGATTACAAAATTCTATTCTTCGTAAGAGTAATTCGATCACGGTGAGACAGAGACTTTGATTTATAATGTCGAAAGAACTTTGGATAAAATGAAGCTTCTTTTGGAATTGTTATATTTTTTTTTTTATCAATTTCGTTGACTCGTTGATAAGCAAACTACGTTGAAGCAGCTCTACTTTTTCCTCGAAATAATTGGTTTGTCTCTTGCAATCTCCCCCAGCGAATTGTTGATTTGCATGTATAATTCAGCGAGACGTATGAAGATGCTACGCGCGTAGCGTAAACTGTTGTTTATATCATCTGTTGAACCACAATTTCACAAGCGTTCTTCACATTTATCGTGCATTGTTTAGTTATTTAGGAGCGTAGCTCGAATATCGATAACTGATTTGTAGGCGCAAATTATATTTTGAGAAAGACTTAAGTATTCGTACGACGTGAGATCTTTACGTGTAACGTGTACACTTTTTTCTACGATATGAACTACGAACGAAAGTTTCACTCGTTTATCGATACGATTAAAAAAAAAAGTTACAATTAAGGCGACAGACAAGAAAATCAGTGTTACTGTTTATATATTTTTATATCGAAACTTCATTTCCCCTTCAAGATCCGTTTTCCCTGGCTTTGAAACAACGTAAAAACGTCTTTCAATTGTTCGGCAACAATAAAGGTAAAAAGAACAAAGAGCAGTGCATGATTAGAAATCGTAATTTGTTCGAAGAGAGGAAAATATCGAAATCTTTATTAATAAGCTATATTTTATTTTCAGACATTCTGAAATGTGTATTGAGGTTACAGATATACTTAACAGTATTTAAGGTAAAAACGAAGATCAACGTTTAACCATTTGCTTGGTTCGACCAGTCTGGCATAGCTAACTCGACTCTTGAATAGTTTTAACATAAAAAAAAAAAAGGAACATTTGTGTAAAGAGGATAACTTAGTACTTTCTATAGCGTTAATCGAAATCGTCCAAACGAGACTATGTATAATATAAGAATCTTAGTGACGACATGAACAAACCGTCGTTTTCAACCCTTCCTACTTAAAAATAAGCTATGACGATATTGTGTGCTACTACGTGTAACAGAGACGAGATATGTTTTTGCGATCGATCGACAACCATCGACGTACGACGGATTTGGCTTCTAACGTAAGAGAAACCATGCGTAGAAACGATGAATTTTAAGAAAAAAGATGATTGCGATCGATCAAGAAGACAGTAACTATCTCGATCTTGTAACTCTTCGTGCCATTAAAGAGCGTGGTAACTTCCGCGTTTAGTCTTTGTTCAGCTCTGCAGTGTCGTGACATAGCGAAGTGCTATCCCTCCAAGATAATAATAATATTAATAATAATAACAACAATAATATTATTAATAATAATACTATTACGATAACAACAACAACAATGATAATATAATACTACTTTAAATATATGATGATTATATTTTTAAACTCTAAGTGTCGTCTTTAAAAAGAAAAAGAAAAATGCGCGTACCGCGGTTGAACAAACGTGGTACTGCTGTACATATACAATACACAAGAACTGCTAGAAATAAAAGGGAAGAATGTTAGTGTGATTATTCGCGGGAAAAACAAGAGGGAAATGAGATTTAAGAAGAAAAGGGAAATTAATAATATCTTTCTTGTATCTGAAGTATAACAGAAAGAGAGAAAAGTCTAAGGCTCGACGACAAGCACACATGCCATCTTAGAAGTATAAGTGTTCATACATTCGCTGTCTGCATATGATCGGTTGCGTTTTACTGAAAATGTCATCCGTATCGCATCTAGCTAAGTCGTTTAGCGCGATATCATTTGTACCAGTGAAAACGCATAGAAGACAAATTTTTGGTTCCCTTTATCAATCGATAGAGACGTTTTAAATTTTCACGACAATTATAATCGTGTACATACAATGCTCTTCCCGCATACTTGTCTTGAATCGTTTTTTAATTATTTCCAAGCGTTCCGTCCATCGCATTTTCAATAACGTCGGAAGACTTTCCTGAAATATCCTTACTGCCTTTGAAACGCGATTCTAGAGAAACAAGCATTTTTTTAGACAACCATGCAAAAGTAGCTTCCTTAATAATGGTATCTTATCAAACAATTTTTCGCTTTTGTGATTGTCTTGAAATATTTGCAACTCTCCACGTGTTTTTATTCTTTTTAAATAATATTGTCCTAACTGTTTCGCAGATAGTTTCATCACTTTATATTGTAAAACTCAAAACTGATCATTATTGTACTCTACTTTTGACATCGTTCATTAGTTATCTCTTATCGATTAGTTAGTTACGTTGCGATTGGATATTTATTCGCAAAGCACCATCGAGGTCCTCAAGATACGCAAAGAAAAAAATTATTCACTTGCAACGAGTTCCATAGAATTTCTTAATAAAAGATATACCGGTGTCCAGTGATTCCTCGTGTGCAACACTGTACCGTTTTCTCTGCATAGTTTTCAAATGCAATTGCAAAGAAATTTATTATCTGTGAATGTACGGTTAACAAACAAATGTTAGTCTGTTGATTGAAACGCGCGGAGAATAGTCTGTAACAAATTTTTAGTCATTGACCTTGTATTAAAAGAACGCTATATATAAGGCGAAAAAGCTAACACGTTCACTGTCCAGACTTTTAGCGTAGTTTCCACTTTGTGCAAATTAATACTCGCCACACATTTTATTTGTGTTTTCACTTATGTAACTATTTCTGCCCTTTTCTTTTTTACATTGGTCCTTCGTCCTACATCATATTCCTGCGATTATAAAGACACTGACTATACTTATACGTCAAATGTAACGCCTGGATATAACGGGCAAATATGTAACCGCACATCACGTATGATGCACGGGACAGTGAACGTGTTGTCTTACAATTAGATGTATAATTAGAAGAAACAAACAAGTGGAAGATGCGGTCGATCCTTAGCACATTGCGGACTGAAAATTTATAATCCTTATTATGGAATAAAGTTGTGATGGAACAACTATCGTCCTAATTTGTATATCAACAATATTGTTCATCGGTCGTCAGTTTTATTTTCTTAGATTGAAAGAAATAAAATTGGACACTTGGTAGTCTGTAATGTGTTAATGGATGCATGCAGAAGAACGCACGAACGACACGTACGAAAAAGAAGTTGAAAGCCGTTAATTAAACCAGATTTACACCGCTGTCAACTAATATCCTATTTTACTTCCGGTATATAATCGATGTACATACATAGCCGACAACAGGCACAGGGTGCTTCCATTAGTGGCTTACAAGCTTTTTCCGAGCATTGTTCAAGGCAAACCGATTTCTATTTCGACAGCCGGCCAACGTATCGTATTCGTGGCTGCTGGAAACTGTTAAGAGAAATTCTAGACGAGTGAAGCAAATCGATCGAGGCTTAGTAAAACGATATCATCAGTTGAAGACAGCTTTTAATTACAGTATAGCTCCATATATGGTGTAGTGATGTAAGTGAAACTATAATTCGAACGATCGTGGATAAATTGGATGGAAAAGTCAACGAATACATAAATGCTATTTAACGCTGTTTTCTACATTATTTTTAACTCGAACGAGATCAATAATTGAGCCACTCAGAAGCCAAACCGATCAGTTAACTCTTCTGCTCTGTAAAATTCCTAAACTTAGTATCACCGGTCACGGGTCGGCGCATAACTTTACAGAAAGTAAACGTTTAACTCATGCGGGATCGATTGGTTCAGTTGCCTGAGTGACGCGATTAATAAAACCTTTCACGATCGCTCGTACCGATTAGGTCGTCGCTGTTTACAACTACCAGCAATAAAATGCGCACTTCCCATAAAAGGATATGTATAGTACTAAGAACCGTCGCCTCGTATCACGTCAATCACCTGGTACGGGACTATACTGTACACTTTCGATTAAGTATAATTACAAAGTAATAATAGGCTAAGAGGTAGGTTTTAAGGCTGAACCACGTATACGTATGTGCTGCGGCACCAGACGACTGTGATAACTCGGTGGGCGGTGCCCAGCCTCCTACTTCATACTTGTATACTGAAAATTATGAAATACTTAAAAAAAAGAAGCAAAAAACAGACACACGCGTACACGTAACACACGCGATTACAGATACCAGAAACAGATACACAAGTAGAAACATTTACCAGAGGAGTTTGAGCGTATGTTGGAGCTTGCATTGAAAAAACTTAAACGTTGAGTCTGTAGGCTTGCCTGAAATATTTTTGTTGTATATGTTTACTTCAATAGCGACAAGTCATATTTGAAATGAAATGATAATGAATATTTTGGGTATTTTGTTTGTCGGATGAAAAAAGAATGAAAATAAAAATATGTATATTGGCTGATAGTAGGAAATTATAGATAAACTATAATTGTATCATACAGACGTATGCAATATTACGTGTGTTATGGAAAAATGTTTACTTTAAATGATAATGTTTAAAGAGAAATATACAAAGCAAAAATGTGAAAAATTCAAATCACTGAAGCATGTGAACATTTTCATCGTTTCAGGTGCGTGAGGATGGACCTCTGAATAAATCTCTAACGTTGCATTAGTGATTGAAGTGCAAGCTCTAAGATATTTAAGAAGATAGGAATGGACCAAAAAGTGAAATAATAAGAATTTTGGTACAAGATTAAGTTCCAATGTTTTGACTGCCTGAGTTTGTTTAAACTGTTCGTTCATCTTCCATACACGTTTTATGTAATTAATGTACTACAGATAATGCGTATTTCATGTTATATTTTGCATATTGTTGGTTTTTCTTATTACGACATAATGATTTTCAAAAGAGTATTCTATGATAAAGTTTTAAAATCTTCCATGTTGTTTACATTCATTATTACATAAAATTGAACAAATTTAGTCGATATACTGTAACTGTGATGCAAAGAAAACTGTGTAACTCAGTTACGTTTTATCTACCTTTACTTTATCTTTATTCTGTGGCTAAACAGTTTTTCTGAAATCTTAAGTTTCCCATTATCTTTATTTTATCTCCGTTACACTTGTTATTTTTTTATTCTGTGTAGCTATATTTACTTTACTTAATGTTAAATATCATTGTTCTACAAGTGTGAACTGTAAAGATATTAGATAAGGGCATATCTAGACAAATGTAATGCAACGTTCAACGCAAGAAAAAGCCTCCAGATCAATGTAATACGAGATGCACATAATGTCAGATTTCGTCGTCAGCATAAAGTCGTTATTTGATCGATTACCAGTAAGGACGCAATTATACACATACAAAATGCAATGCTCAATATAGCTACGTGAACAACTGGATGTGCATGTTAACATTTCATTACATGTTGTGTTAGTAAGTCATTAACTATAATTCCACTGTGATTTTCGTAAGAAGTCCGCTATGTCGGATACAGAGAGTTCAATCGTGTAGAAAATTTGTTACAGGAAGCAGAACATGCTGATCCATCTGGGTCATTGCTGAATTCACTAAAATATTTAGCAAGAAGCAACACTGAATACAACTTTGAGCATTTGGACGTACGTTTATGTTTGTGCTACACGTTGCGTCGTGCGTTGCATTATGCTCATCTGAACAGGTGCTAAAAAGCATATTTTAGTTTATGCGTTTTATAGATATTTAAGAGATATAAAAAAAGAACTGATTCTGAACTTTTTCATAAATGTTCAAATATACATTAATAAATGTTTACAATACTACAAATCACACCGCAAACATACACTGTAATATGTAACTACAAGGACTTTCGAAGGTCCATTCCTAACTTAGTCGAAATTTAAAATCGTAAATTAAACGTATTACATACTTACGTACATAGTAAAAAAAAGAAGCATAAGTAAACAACTTGAATAATCCTCTCTCGTGTACATCAAGGTCCTGTTAAATAAGTTGTTTATTGATAATAAACGCCATCACGCTTGCATCACGTGTTTCTGATTCTTATTGTAATCTTAAGATATTAATATAGAACATTCAACGAATCTTTATAGTAAATGACCATATGTTAGCTAATGTGAGGGATTCAGCAAAACAAATTATTACTTACCAAATAGTAGAATGAGATTCACTTATTACAAGAATTTGAATAATATTTAAATAATTCAATTTACCATACAAAATATTTTATTATTGATAATAAGTTCCTGTAACTCGTACATTTAACAAAACACCAGTCAATTACATCGCTCATCATACTTGTATACTTTTAAAAAAGTATGAAATTGCAAGTAATCACAGGCAATTATGTATAAAAAGTTCTACTTCACAATGAAGAATCAAAGAATTCATTGGACAGATAATATCCTTCTTTCTTATGAAGTATTTACACTATTTTTAAAAACACGTTCAAATTTGTGTATATATAAATGTTTTCCTGCTAGAATTTTTCTATAATAATTAATATCAGTCCTTTAGAAGAGAACTCTTTAATTTCTTCATTTGTTTCTTTTTAACTTTGTTGCAATTAACTGTTACATCGAATAATCTAGATATTCCCTAAATTAGATAAAATTAACAATTAGAGAATAAATATATGCAAAAAAGATACTGAGAATATAAAGTAGTGAATATACAATCTTAAATAAATCACTTTCTACTTGATTTTTACAATTATCGTTTTTTTTTTGTTTTTGACAAAATTTTTTATTACAGGTAAAAAATTTCTAACGTCCTTAGCATAATGAATGGCAAAAAGCTTGTCTATATTATTTATGTATAGTACATTATTATCAGGTTTAAGTATTTCGTACTATTAACTATCTATTTTTGGATATCGTGAACAAGGATCACATTAAACGAATTAAATATCCTGCGCTAGCAACAATTAATTCATTTTCAATACAGAATAACTATAATAAATAAACAGGAAAATGCAAAATTAACTGTTAAAATTATTAGCTATTGCATCTTGATATCCATGTATCATTCTGCTCTCCTTAAGTAAAATGTCCTATCTATCAATTTTTATTTTCTCAAAGTATTTTTGAATATTTGGAGTTGCACATGCCTTTCACTTTTTAAACAAAGTTAGAATGTTTCGTGTGCCTTGCACAACTCTGGAAATAATCTAACTGTTCTACAGATAGTTTTGACGTTCGTTAGAACATTTATACCAAGATGGCAAAAGTAATTAACCACACACTGAAATACAAATAGAATACATGTATGATGTTTGTAATACTAAATGTTCATAGGAAAATGAGCATGGAATTAAATAAGTCGTTGAAAGTACTATATGGATTAATCATGCTAGCTGTAAATGTTACATGTAAATACGCATATAAATAAAATACACACGTTTAAACATGTTACATACAAAAAATGGATCCTAACGAAAACAAGGATTCAATAAACTTTTCAATGCTTGTATACCCTGATTATCTCATGATACAGGCGTAATACTCTCGTAAGTATCGAATTCTTATGGAATTTAAAAAATAAAATTCCACCTATTCAATTATGAATACACATAATACACATTTATAAAAATGTATACGCTCGACATATACAGGGTCTATAATTACAAATGAGTATAAGTGAAAGGTGATTCTAGAGATCAAAATAGAGAAGTCTCAAATAGAATGTTGTTATTCTTAATTTTTGTATTGTACTTTTATTTCTAGAAGCATCCCTTTCGAGTATACTCGCTTCTAATCATACAGTGTATATACACACTGTATATACAGACAGTAACAAAAGTCTATACATGCATGCACCCCTAAAATTTCAGATATTTGAAAAAGAAAACAACTACCAACGTATGTAGACTTTTGTTGCTAACTGTATAATTACCAATAATATCAGAGATAAGGACGTGACAAGTCAAGCGAACGTTCGAATCGTTCTTATTATACTAACAACAGGTGCAAAAAGTTTGATTAAATAGTCAACGTAACGTCGCGATAACGTTGGAATAAAACATCGGTGGCATCGGAATATATTTCAATATTGAGGTATAAAAAATTGTCCGAGGGCGTACCACACATGCATTCAAAGGATAGTTACTGGAACATCTTCGTCTTCCCGATGATCCAACTTGGTCATTGATATGTGGTCCGCAGCGTATCCCTAGCAATTTGTTGTTCTCCTGAAACAAGTTTCATTATTATGTTATATACGCTTTTCATGGAATTTACTGTACCAAAATTGTTGAATTACCTTGAATTAAACAATATATCAGCTCGGGAATTTATGAACCATACGATAACGAACGATGCAACAGCTATTGAACTACCTAGGATCATAGTAAATCGTTCTGCGGCTGCTGACGGTTTCAGGAACATTCTTACACTTAATGTTTCCCATACAGATTCTGTCCATGTTGAGTACATGCCTGATTTCATATCGTACCCTATTTATAGAAAAAAAGAAAACAGAATTAATAATACTTTAGTGTGAAATATTTACAAAAACCAAACGATGATTTTCGCAGAGTTGATCAGTTTGGTTTCTAAGCAAATTCATTTTCTTTTCCCAATTAATAAATATATACCATCAATGATAAATGCTGGACTCATAGCTATGCTATAGTTCACAGTGGAATTTATACACAAGCCTGTATTGTTATAGCCAGCCATCCAAACGAGATGTTTCTCATGACATGTTGCTTCTGTCATATTTAGAACTTCCTTTCTGGTTAGAAATGCAAGAAGTTGCCCAGTCAAAGTCGTTGCGGTATTTAGTACTCTATGTACACCAACGTATAATGGTAGAACTTGATTAATTAATTTGGTGCCCGGTGACGAAGCAGCACGAAACAAATTGCATCTAGCACTTTCCATGTAACAGAACAACATTTCTGCAGTATGATTTTCAACAGATTCGAAAGAGTCATCCAAAATTGGAGGAGGCCGTTTACCGGTTACATTTTCGTAAAGAACTCCGGCAACATTGATTGCTATCTTTGCTAACGCAGTTGCAAGCCCATTTGGGTCGTTCCTATATAAAAGCAATATATTTTATATAATAAATAATTAAAACAAGTACAATTTCACACATATTAGGTTGTAAAATAGGAAATATTTCATATATCATAATCTAAGAAAATCTGGAATTAAGAACGTACCTATTATAATTAAAGCTTTCAGCATCATCCAAAATTCCATTGTAATATTTGTTTTTAAACTGTTCGCGATGATTACTTATAACAGCGGCAGTTAAGTTTGAATTTCCTTCCAAGAAACTCTGTATAGACGTAGGCGGAACACTGCCCTCCAAGACAGTTGCCTTCAACGCTTTTCCCATTTTCTGTATCATTACGTTGTTCTTTCCATTGTTAGTATGAAGATATAATTCTCCTTTGCTCAGCTGACCAAATTCGATCACACTCTTAATGTCATCAAACTTCAAATTAACTCCACCTAATGCATTGAAATTACCTTTTTTCAAATCATAAATCAATCTACTAGATCCTATGTAATCGAAAGCTTCGCCATTTAATAAAGAGAAAACAACGTTTGTTTCTGAAAAAAAAGAAAAATATAAGAAGCAATTTAAAAACATCCCATACAGATGTACTTCCAGGCTGTATGAAATATATCCTTGTACTTACTATTCAGTACAGTATCTTTAGCTAAGATATTCAAATAATAGGCAGTGGCAAGTAGTGTTACCAAACCTGTGACTACATTGCCTGCTCCTGGTGACATTCCATCAAATAACGAAGACGCATCTAATCTAGCAATTACTAATATTATGGAATTTTTATCTTTGTTTAGGGGAACCAAGGGCCAATGTATGTTCCTATCCCCCAAAGGATCACAAAACAGAGTAGGATGAAAGTTCAAATTAAAGTCACTACGTTTGATGCAAAATTCAGAGTTGACTGTGGCATACATGAACGACTTCATTTCTAAAGCACACAAGGATCTGTACTGTTGATTTTCCAAATCATGTGCATTATGTTTCCAGAAACATGTTTTTAGAGCTTCGATCAATGTTTGATTCTAAAATAAAAAAATATTGTAACTTAAGAAAAATGATAAAATCATAGTCACATAAATTTTTACAGTATATATACAATTTTTTCTTAACCCTTTCGCTAGTACACCTCTTCTAGAGTACATATTATAGGCAACAGTCATAGTAAACAATACTACTATTGTTTGATGTGAAACAATCTTTATATGCTACTGATGACTGTGGTTGTCTAATTTATTGAAACTAGAAGTATTCATTTAACAGTATATAGATAAAAAGTATTGTGAAAGGAATTGTTAGAAGCTAGTAAAATACAAGATTTGGACAGCCAAGCGTTATCTGCATGCTGGCTACATTCTTATGGTACAGAGTCTCCATCAATACTATATAGATGCCAGCCAATCCTGTTGTAGCAAAGGGGTTCAAAGTTCAATAATTGGATAAGTGAAATTAAAACCAACCTCTGTGAAAAACATTGGAAAGGGCCAATCTTCCAAAAGTAAGGAGGATCCATAAGGATTCCAAGGTAAAGCATCGTTGCAACCTTTATATCCTGAATATCTATTCGGGCAAGTATCTTCAGGAGAATAAACGTCAGGACGTGGTTGACTAATATTATTGGCTAGTAGAACTCCATTAATATTATGTGTATCCCATAAACGAAATAGTACTTCTCTGGTAAACATAGAAAATGTAAGAACTACTGTATAAGGACCAGCTGTAGCATTATGTTCCAGCCATCTTATATCACTTTCAACTTCAATTACATGGACAACACCGACACTTCCAGATCTTAGTGCTATAACAAAAGTATACATTTTATACAATTACAATTCTATTATTATTTCAAATAATCATTTCAACTAAAGGAAAAGCTTAAATAAGATTAAAAAACAATTACTTAATAGAAAGTTATGCATTGTGAAATAAATATTATTTAAATAAAATTATATAATACAAAAGAAACGATGGAATGTAATGTTATAATCTTACATGAACATCCAAACTGATGTGTTCCATTGTGCCTACGGAAACAACCAGCAACTCCATCAAAAGTCATGTAAATCATATCTTTTATCCTTTCTGCAGCCACTAAAATCAGTATTTTGATGTTGTTAAACTCTATTCTAACAGTTTTACAAATTTTGTTGCCTTATTCGCACAATGAACAAAAATGGCTGTTCCACAAGTTGATAAAAAAATTTTCTAAATGATAAGTACAATTTCCTTCGAACTTAATTTTATTTTAAAAACGAAATTTCACGTCGTCGCGTTAAAATTTTGCGCACTGATTTATGTACTAAAAGAGAACACTCAGATTTATCAGTTATATTTTCAATGTAAAATTTTAAGATTTTTTTTAAATCCTCATATTGTCTTACCTAGATTTACAATAAGAAATATTAGAAGATATCCACAGCCTAAACATTTTGCCATTTTTCTCTTCGCGGTGGCACCTGTCAAAAATTTGTTTTATCTTTTTTCCAACCACCACCGTTGACTGTCTCTTTGTAAGGTTAGATGCGATGACACGAATGCATCGCGTGAATCAGGAAATAATTGAGCGTTTCATATTTCGCTTGACCACAGACGAGACACGGGATAGACCTATCATCTACTAGAAGTTCGTGTCTCGCGAACTGAAATATCGATCGTGTAAAAGAGCCCAAACGCAGACGATAGGTTAGAATTCAAGAGGAACTAATTATCGTTTTCTAAATTCATGATAATGAAAAAGAGGAAAGCGAAATTAATATATCGTTCTAGGTTCTGAAAACATGTTTCATTACATTCGAAGTTATAAATAATTCAGTCCTTTTATATATCAAGAATACTATTTTTGGTTATGTAGAATTCCTAACATTTTCGGTTATTGTTGTATTTGTTGTAGATGAAGGTTTATGCTATTTAGTTCTGCATTTAAATGAATTTTTATTTGCAAATTTTTATTCTATTTCTAAAACTTAATTTTTGACACGCGAGCGCCATCTGTTGGAAAAGTGCTCAAACCGGTCGCAGAGTCGGTGCCAAAAGATGGCGCCACAAGTTACCATCGATTCACTTCCCTGTCGATAACTATGCGCGACCAGTTTCAGCGTTTTGCCACGGCGCCACAAGCTACCATCGATTCACTTCCCTGTCGATAACTATGCGCGACCAGTTTCAGCGTTTTGCCACGGCGCCACAAGCTACCATCGATTCACTTCCCTGTCGATAACTATGCGCGACCAGTTTCAGCGTTTTGCCACGGCGCCACAAGTCCGTAATATTAAATCGTTTCAAAATATACTATTTTGTTACAGATAATATATTTTGAAATTCGCTAAACTGCAATAATTCTCCAATTATGCATAAAAATAAAGTAACAATATTTCATATTCCATGTATATACATATGTATTGATTATAATAATACTACATATCTCATTCCACTTTTATAATAGCAGAACCATTGAAACGAATGAAATTAATCATAAAATTTATTAATTAAAAGCTTAATACAGATATTTATAAAAGAAGGAAGCATTAATTAATTTACGCTACCCACAAATGTTACGCTCCTAAATATCGTTCATTAATCGCTCCCACCCGTTTCAAGTTACACGCTCTTCTTCAGTACTCAATTGTTCGTCATGATATTTACAACGTGCAACTATCAAGTGAAAAGTCTTCTATCTTTCTCTTCTTTACATATATTTCCTCTTAAAAAAGCCATCGATAGTGATAATATCTTCGCGTTTTCTGCTGATTACATTTTTTAAATAGTTTGACGAGTCATCAGCAAGGCGTCATACGTGGTAAATAAATTGACACGTAGAAACAATTAAATATTTTTAATATACAGGTTGCAGGCACTGTCCCGATTGTAATCCTAAATATCCTGCACAGTATTCACGTAACATGAATTCAGTAAAAACCTTATTTTTTAGTTTACGTACATACGTAGGAAGTTTCGAAAGAGAGAAGGAGAGCGATGCGAGCTTTACAAAACGAGAAATTTAACACTCATGAATAAACACAATTCTCCCCAATTTGTGTCGTATTCAAGGTAAACAATTACTTTTTTCAATTACGGAGAACATTGTTCAGAAATATGATACAGGTATCAAACATTTACCACTTGTAATTACTTAAAAGACAAAAAATAGCATTGAAATAAGAGAAGGTAATTCAATATTCAAACCCAACCGCCTGTTCATTATTTCTTGTACTTATATAAAGTACTCATTACGCAACGGAAGCGTCCAATTTTATGGCTCCAAATCGGTTGGCGATTTTAGTACCAATACGCAATTGCCACTGAAAAACTATCAGTTTCGATTAATGTGTTACAGCAACGTGTCACGTGTATCTAGTCTTAATTCCTAAAAACGTCAATGAGGCCCGGCATTTTCTTAGAGCAGCGGTTCTTAAACCGTGGTCCGCGTAGCCTATTTACTGGACTCCTCGAAACGATGTTGACATTAACTTTACATCCCCCAACTTCTCGCTTTTATTCGAATAACGCGTTTAATGGAAATCCTACATGGTCAAGACTTTGCTGTTACTTAACTAGTTATTGGGCTTAGAGTTGGGATGGGGTCCGCAAAAAGGAGTGTCGTTCAAGTCGGGAATCCTCGGGCTACATAAGTTTACGAACCCCTGCCTTCGAGGATAGACACGGAAGAAACGGCGCGCAACAATGATGACGCATATCACGCTGTACAGAAGGTATACGCTATATCTATACATTGGATAGCCGTGTGCGAATGCCTTTGAAGTATATACACAGGTATCATTAAGCACGGTGCACGTGAGCACGGGAACACGTGTATCAACTGTCGATAGCGTGCAGCAGCGTCGCGCGCAACGTATACGTTACGGCGAGCCCAGTATTAGGTCGAGACCGGTTTGCAGAAACCGGTGGCGAAAATATTCACTTCGACAAGAAAGCTTTTTTTACGTGCATCGATTTCGAAGGTGCGCGGCGTGAAACCAGCCGTTTTAACGGGAAGTAGATATCGAAAATACCAGCGCATAAAATAACGCCAGTTAACGTGCAGCAAAACAACCGTATCTGCGTTCAGTAAGTGTTATCAGTAATTGGAAGACGATTTGGATGATTACAAAGAGGAAACGCATAGCGTATTGTTGATGCTTGACGAGAAAATCGCTGAATTCTTTAATTAGATTCTGTGATAAAGACAGTAACATCGTTTCGATAAAATGTTTCTTCCGTTGAAACGAAACGTTGTGTTGCAGGTAACATCCTGAGGGGCGATCCGAATCGCATGCAGGCATCGTGCCACTGGAAAGTAAATGGGTTTCGCTTCCAAAGAACACGATTCTCCACCGAAAAGAATTTTCGATCCGTCTGTCAGCTTGTGCCGCCCGATTCGCGCTCACCCGCAAATCACCGTTCCGGAGGGTCTTAAAATTCAGTCACAACCAGGATAATAGGTAACGATTCTTTTTTTGTACATTGATACGGTTTACCTAATGTTTAATCGGTCGAAGTTTTCTGCCGTGCAAACTGTTATCGATGTGGACACTATGAAAGTAATACGAAGTTTAAGTTCGATGAATTTCTTTTGTTTATGACAGTATAGATGAAAATTAGATGGAGCGATGTTTAAGGTCGTCGATCATTGTAGAGTAGTATCCTTTAAACGTTACAGTTACGTTGCGCAAAGCCACTGTAAATTGTTGAGAAGACGCTAGCATTTATTCGATATCTATTCGGAACCTACTTCAAGTTATTATATTGGTATCAGGTAAAAATAATCAGTATTTGCCATCTATTGTTTATAGTTAATTATTTTTATCTACTGTCTCGAATTTTATGAAGAAATATATGAATTTAATTTTTCTTCGATAAAGATAACGAATTAAGTGCTTAAAATACTTGTCGAACGTTTTTTAATTAGTTAGTAATTTATATCTGTGTCCTTTCTCTTCGTGATACATGTGAATTGTAGAAGGAAACACGTGAATGGTCTACTGGGGACCAGCAACAGGCTGCACAAGTCCATGACCTACTTCTAGATTATAAACGTTTTATTAATCGCACGAAATATGAAATAGTTTAAAAAGCCGCCTGACGATGGTCTTATTGATGTCCTTTTCATCTGTGTTACAGACAACCAATTAAGAGCAATTGCTCCCTTTTCATAAGAGTTTGTTTCGTGTCGCTATATTTGCCTACGATTCTTTCGAAACTGGTATACAATCTTTTTTAGGATATTTAACGTTAGACTGGCACGGTTTGCAATCTCATAGCCTTCAGGCATTGCACAACATTACGTAATATAGTAATTACAAATAATTTTCGTATCACTATTGTTGTACCTATTCAAAATTCTTTTCCTTTTACGTATTTACACCGAACACACTTTCGTTCTTTCAATATAAATTCTTTATATTCACCGATATAACATTATAATATATAGAATTTAGGACACGGAACTTGTTACTTGGAAACGAAGTTATTTCAAGTGTCCCGTGGAAAAGAAATCATAATTCGAAAGAAAAGATGAAAAATATCACATTGTTCAGTCTTCCGGCATAAAATCCACGTGATCTCCGAACGCAAGCACGTGAGTAGCCTGGTAGAGGCTGAGGAACGTTTTACGTAGTCCGTGACCGCTTTCTATGGGCACCGATACTTTTACCGGTCCCTGGGGCAATTCAAAGTATATACAGATGATAGAAAAAATATCGTCGTGTTGCAGAGGCTATGATTGTAGGTATACTTGCATATATTCCTGTAACTGTTCCTGTAAATCCGTCCTACTTCTAGGCATTTTTAGAAAAATAACAATGCACGTGTTTTTAGAGTTTCTTTTCCATTTGACGCATACGAATGATCCAGCAAGGAGATCTCTGTCTCTATGGCTCTGCGACGCTTGCGTAACATTCCAGACTTACTCGCAAAAGGGGAAAAGTGATATCTAGAGATCTAAATATATTTCACAACTTCCTGGAAGCATGAAAAGTAAAATTAATGGATGGAATACTTTTTAGTTAAGCACCGCACTATAGGTATTTCTTCCAGATACTGTGCGCGCTCCCCTTTTAAAGGTGCAACGGTCCGCTGCAACGATACATGCCTAGCACGTGCATGTCCTAGTCACCAGCCACTCCGTGGTCCCAATTCGATCAATGTTGCCTCTTGCACAACGATTACAACAGCCTTTCCAGTCGTCCTTTCGCTTTTTCTCGCCATCACCTGTGTACACCGTCTCTCTCCACTTCTAAGTCTCGGTCCTGCGTTCCTCGACGTTCCACTCCGATCCTCGAGTTCCTGAAAAATTGTAGTCGCGCGGAGCCTGCCAGGGCTCCATGCACAGTAACTTGGTACACCTCGAAGGATCTTCGAAAGTCGTGCGTCCTCTCTAGACATGTTAGACTCGATTGTGCAGATTACTTGCTAGATGTTACTGGTCCAAATAAGGTGTTCAAGTAGTGAGGTTCTTCGATCGTGACGAATTATACCTAGGTTGAAAGTGAGCCTTTGAAAAGGAGATTAATGAGCCGAAAGTAAGCCCTTAGGGTGAAATATTTAACGCAAAGAGCAGGGGAAAAAGTAAGGTTTGGGGGAAAACTAACGATGGGTTTATTTGTATTATGTTTCGGTGGTGGAGTTTGGCGAGGGTTCTTTTGGTGTCCAGGGGATCGTGAACATATTGATAATTTGCGAATTTCACGATGAATTATGGATACACGAAGGGATTCAAATATTGCGAGAAAATTACTGTTACTGCTGTTAAGTGGCTTCGGTGATTGTAAAAGTATGGAATTTGGTGGTGACGCGAAAACGCTTTCACGCACTACGTTACAGCACTAAGTTTTTGCGAGAACGCTTTGAATGGTTCTGGGAATTTTCTAGAAATTTTAAAGCTAATTTAGGGAAAAAGTAAGTTATGGAATAGAAAAATTTCAGAAAGTATCATTTTGAAATTTTAGAAGATCTTAAAATAAATCCTTCTGTCACTAATTTCTGTTACAAACTTGAATGCGTATGCTACTGCTTAAATTTTCATATAACTGATTATTTTTATTAATGTAATATTTTTTCGTGTAGATGCTGGCACTAATGAATACTGCAAAGCCCACTTTTCTGGAGATCGACAATGATAAGTTTAAGACTATTATGACAATATCAAATGAGGAATCGATCGGGCAGAAAAAGGATCGTGCTGAAACCGACGAAGACTCTTCAAAAACCTTGCAACTTCTCCGAGTCAAAGGGTTTCCTCGACTGTTACCTGAAGGTTTGACAAACGATATAAATACATTAAAGTTACAACAGACCCTCGATCATCCGAACCAACTATATCATACGCTGTTTAAATGCCTTTACGTTCGTATAACAAAAAATTAAGTAGACTTCAATTGATCGAGGTTCTAATAATTCAGCTTCTACACGTACATCAAATTACCAACGAAAAGTTTAATTTTTGTAGGGATTCAGGCACTAGTCAGTTACTGCCGGTACCTACAAGAATTATCACTGTCATACTCGTTACTTAGCGACGAATTGCTGTTAGCTTTGAGCTCTGAGAAACAGGTGCAATTGGAGACTCTACGATTAGAAGTGCATCCAGAGACGAAACCACTTCCGCGAGTCAGCGATAAGGCTTGGTTTACGTTTTCCAGTCACTTGCCGAACATAAATCTTGTGCTGTGAGTGCACATTATACATTACCTTGAACATTGTGAATATAATGCATTTTAAAAATACTTATACATTTAAATAGAATAATAACAAATTCATTATATCATGGGTGGAAAAGCTGAAACAAAAGAATGCTAAAGCATACATAAAAATATATTATGTTATTTAAAATGTAAAATATACATTTTAAAAATGTAACAACCTTCACTCTTCCTTTTTAAAGGTTTCTGTATATATTTTTATGGTTCAATTGGTGATTAACTGTTACTACTAACAAATATCTAAGATAAAAGAAAGATAGCATATTATTGAATTTCACTTTATGAATGTAATGTAACTTTCCGTTCTGTACAATAAAATTAGATTGTCTTACATGACGAGTGAAGATGATCAGAGTCCGCTATTCGCACCGTACGTTCCTATAACGCACTTGTACTTTGGAGAAGCACCATCGGAAGCAATCATGTTGTGTATCGCTTATCAGTGTCCACGTTTGATCGAGCTAGTGATTGCAGCTTATGGGCCAGATTTAATCGATCATACACTACTCTCTATCGCTCAAGGATGTCCACGTCTCAGTGCTATTGGTTTGGGTGATTGTGAAATCACGTATGTACTGCGCCACCGTATATATCTTTTTGTCTAATATAAGTTTAGTAATTTTATCCTTCGATTTTTTAAATCCTATATAAATATAAATAAAATTGTTAATTTGTATTATAAATTGTCAAATGTAAATGTACTGAATTGTCGATAATCTTTTTTTTTTCTTTTCACACGCTCAGTTGCTCAGGATTGTTGGAATTTGTTACAATCTGCGCGAAACGTTTGCGAATATTGTACGTCTGGGAGACATCGTTGATAGAAGATTCCGATCTTGATGTCACGGAAGTATCGAAGAACATCTCGTTACTTCTTGGTCGTACCTGGGTACCTGAATATATACCATTGTGCTGAGGATCTAAGAATAGCCGAAGTAATTTAATACAAAATGCAAATGCACTTAATGACCGACAATAGTTTGCGTATATACCAGTAATGTGCGTAAGTGATAAATTAGACTTTACGGATATATGCACACGCACATTTAAGTATATATCCTTTTCTATTTTTTACATGAAAACAAACTATATACGTAAGACATCGTATAATTTATAGCATAGATATTGTATACACGTTGTAGATTTTCAGTAATCTTATTAAGTTTATCGTTTATAAAAAACCTTTAGGGGATCAGAAATTTAGTGTATTATTATTAGGTTCATACCTTTAGCCACGTCATAATTTCCGTTTTTCGTTAATTACACCGCATGAACGGTGCATCGTGATTAATGGATCGAATGTTATTTATATACATACACATACACACAAAAAACGAACGAAACGAACGAAAAACAAAATCTCGTATTGTAAAAATTGCTCGTGTCTATTAATACCAAAAATAGAAACTTTATTAGATTATAATGGTACCTCTTGCATGTGGTGTATATAAAATAAAATGATACCAATACTTATGTTTACCAACCATCGCTCATGATAGATATGTATAATATACAATAATTAATATAGTCTATGATGTTATTGTAATATATAACAGAGTATGTACATTATTTCTACATTATAACACAATAAATGATTCGGTATACTTAGTAATTACAATATCTAATAACGTTTACAATCACTGTCCTTAATGATTAAATTTCTTTTTTTTATTTTTTACATCTTTCCGATACTATCTTAATAATGCGAGGCGCTCAGTCTTGTATCCCAGCCGATATATCCAAACTCTTGTCATTAAGGCCGATTAAAAAACTAACGTTCTAACAATTTACATATTTCAGCTGCGTTTATAAATTATTCAGTTAATTGTAAACAGATACCTGTATTTCTTTTTCCATCAGAAAGTCTCTAATGCTAGTATACATAATGTACTGGTAAAATCGAACAAATGTTACATTTTTATGAAATTATCCAATTTCATCAAAAGAAAGAGCAATTCCAAAAATGAAATAAAAATTAAATTACTCCAATATGTAACGACGTATGTTTGTTACGGTATCAATTACAAAATGCGTTAATTATTAGCCATCGTTAAGCAACCGATGTAGTAAGCGTATATAAGAACCTAATTTAACGCTTAAAGTAACAGAGCCCTTTGAACACGTTTATCGTACGTTTTAAAATGACTATACCCCTATTTTAATATCAATATAAATATTTTAATGAGAAATATATATTGCAAAAACTTTAGGAACACGTAGAAAAATTATTCTAATGTAAACATATGGCTTTTGTTCTTAACTATCTGTCACCAACATAGTTGTTACAAATATAGATTAAAAGTTTCCTATTAAAATGGAAATCATTTGAAAATAGAGGGGCTCAAACGTATGTAAAATATTTTCACAAGAATAAAAATAAAATACAATATTTAATTTTATTATTACCGTTCTGTTAACAAATTTCGCTCATTAATCAAAGTGATTTTTTTAAATTTAGGATAATGAACAGTACTACTAAGTCTCATTTAATATAAAAATTTAGAATGTTAAGTAATATACAACGTGTAAACGAAATTTTTTTAAACAAAGTGCAAAATATAAATCGTAGTAATTATTTGTACTGTTCGTAGCATTAACATGATTTATACTGTTTACCCCTTATATATATATACATATGTATATATACATATAAATTTCTATCTGCAAACAGTTCAATGTTAATAATAAATTTTGTATCAACTAAAATAGTGATAATTATGTATTAGTTAATAATTAACTATATATACATCATACATTTTTCTGTCATGATCTGTACAGAGCTAGTGAATCTTAAAACGTGAAATACTACTTAAATTAAAGATTTTCTTTAGCAAGAAGTTAAAAATTTATATTTATAACATAAAATTCATTTAAAATGTAAGAAATTGTAAAATCAAACAGGCTCTGTACGAATCATAGCATATCAAGATTGAATTTAAATGTTAAACACAGTTCACAGCTGTATATAAAACATGTCTAAAATATCGTTAGTTTTTTAGCACCAGCTTAGGCATGTTCATTATCATCATCCATTTATATCCACTACTTTTGGCAAAGTAAGAATAATGCTACCATTACGTAACATTTATGAAAATAACTGGCTTAACAAAATAGGTCAGTGAAATTAACCTATATAATTACAGAGGAGCGATGAAAACATGGACGGGTTGGTTGTTTACTCTACGCATAATTTAAGTGTTTGATTACACAAAAAATTAATGCAGTTTTACAAGACAACGCTTTTTTGAGCACTACGACTGCTAAATTTGCTCCAGGGGCCTATTCGTATAGGTACATTCAATATTGAATTTCCATCTCATTATCTTGAAGCAAGAATCCATATATTAAGAAATTTTTTTATGAAGATTTTCACCACACTGGTGAAAAACTCAAGCCCCAAGAACAAAAAAGGTAATATAATTATTATGATTGCCTTGGCGCACAATATGTTTAACAATAACAAGATTTTCATTACGACATATCGTACTGAAAATAATTTCTCCTTTTTCTGTAACAGATCTCACTATTATTTACGCACCTGTTTGTTAGTCATTAAGATATGGCTTCTGGCACGAACAGTCATATCGATAGAAACATTTTAAATATCTATATTGATCCTGCAGAGTATAAAATATTTGTATCAAATTGTAGTTGATGTTATTAATTATTTGTTTATAATATATACATTTGTCTGTATACCTAAGCAACACAATCAATCCGGCATATCAATCGAAATTATAGGTATAACAGGTTTCATTAGGTCCATTTTTTTTACATGTTTCTCATTTTTTTCTGAAACCATTGGTTCTGATGGTGGTTGGTCCTGCTCACTTCTTGGTTGGTAAGAAATATTACCATATTCTTGAAGCAATGGGCACAAGCCTAGTAGAAAATGACAAAAATCCTTTCTAATACCAAACCACCCTAGAATTAATAATGGTATTTAGTACTAAACCCATCAGCAAACTAATTATTATAAATATTTTAATAAAAATTTAGTATTGTTTTGTTACATCTGTTTCCTCCTTTTGCATCAAAAGACATAAAAATAAGTGTTATGTGTGATATTAAAAGTGGCATTGCTACTGTAGTATAATTCAGTGAAATATCTCCATCCAATTTATTTACTAACAACACCTAAAATACATGGAGAAATAACATTAATAGAATTACTTAATCACACCCTTATTTGGCTTAAATTATTGTATTTATTACCTGGAACACTAAAATTGGAACTACAAGAAATGTATATGCCAATGCTGAATTCAAAGATGTCCGCCTCTGCCTGGCATTAATCTGTGGAGTTCTTAATAAAACTGCTGCAAACACTATTGCGTAAAGTACTGCAATCAGAGATAAAGACAAAAGCACCCAAAGAGGAGCAAACACTGCTTCCCAACTCCATGTTATAAAACCATCTAGTCTTAATGCCAAGAAAATGAATTGCAGTACATTGACCTCACAAAACAATTCAAGTTCGAATGATCGGTCATGCTTCGCAGCCCATATACAAACCTAAACAGATAATAGTATTTACATTTTCCATAGAATTAGTTTGTATCTCTCTGATACACAAGGAAAAATTACTTACAGCTACTGACACTATAGAGATGAAGATAAGTGGTATAAATACAAGTATCCAAAGATGTCTTTCAGATTCTAGTTTATCACATACTAACAATTCAAACATTAACAGAATCAAATGTAATGCTAATGTAATCAGCATTGCTTTGTAATGTACATAAGCATCTCCTTCGAGCCTTGCATGTGGATTCCTCCACCAGACATAACTTCCAATGGTGGCACCCAAGATTACTATGCCCTTCCAAAACCAAATTGGAGTAAATACAGTCCAATAACTCCACTCTATGAATCCGTCCAAGCGAAGTGCAAACAATGTTGTAAATATCATCAAACAGGTGTGTACCAAAAATTTACTAAAATATAAATTAAAATAGATTAATATTTATTATTAAATGCTATTATATCTTAACATAAGCTTTTATTTAATTTCATTTTTATTATATACGTTATAATATACCACGTTTATAACAATCATCACTTCTTATTAATATCTTAATAGATGAATTAAAATTAATCGAATATTAGTTGAATTATATTATACAATATAAAAATTGTTATTACTGAAGTTGTGACCTTACAATTTTTTAGTAAATTGCACAATTTTGGAGAAATATTCCTTTAATTGTTAAAAAATACATATTATCAGCATAAAAATAGATAAGGCAAATATTTTCGATAATTTATGACAAAGGTCATCAACCTTGTAACAAAGACAAAATGTGTGATGAACATTTGTTTAAAATAAACTTGTGACCCAGTTAAAAAGTACATTGCGGTTAAAATTAAAAATATCAATAGATGTTCGATTCAATCATCGAAAAGTAAATCTCATAAATCAAATTACAGCTTAAAAAAAAGAATCATGACTAAAATTAAACAATGTAAGCCCATTACGTATATACCAGTGAATGCAAAATTTCGTCACTTTTTTCTTATAAATTCGCTATTAAATTTAGAGATTAATAGCAACTTTAAAAAATTCTTGTATAAAAAATTTCTACCTTGGATTGAAGTCTTGAAATAATGTTTGCAGATTCATGATTATAAGAGTAGTTTAATAGGCCAACTAGTTGACGTAAATCTCTGTGATGACCACCGTGCACACATTCATTCCACTAAAAATTGTTTCATTCACCGTACAATTTATCGCGGAAGAACACGAACGGTGGGCTCTGCATTTGCGTTTGAAGAAAAAATAAATCCCACTGTCTTACATGCGAAAATTCGAATTGCACTGAAATTAGCCGAAGGCCAACAGCTGTCGACATTCGATATGTTAGACATAACTCAAATACAAACAGAGAACTTTATTCTTTTGTGTAAAATGCAATTATGTATTCACAAATCGTAGCGTGTCGAATATTTCATTGCATATCTGTATAAGTATTATTTCTAGATATACATACGTCGCTTTCTTAAGGTGAGTTTCCCTATTCTCTATTTTACGTATGTGTAACCTTCTTGTAAACACTCTAAGTACACATTTAATTATTAATAATCACGATTCGTCTAGATACATTAAATACATAACTCTAAAAATTTAATTTATTAATAATATATAATATAAAATATTGTTTAAACAAAATTGTTCAAATTGTAAATGAAAGTACGCATCAACCAATCAACTTTCATGTATACGTCGATAGCTAGTAGGTTGCTCTGCCAGTTTCCGCTTTAGTGCAAACGTGCTTCTTTTCGTGTGTAACTTCAATCATGGCGGTGGGTAAAAACAAGGGGCTTTCGAAAGGAGGTAAAAAGGGTGTGAAAAAGAAGATGTAAGTGAATTATAATATCTTTTCGATATATTTTAAATATCCCTCTTTACAGAAATATAATTTTTTCTTCGCTGTCACCAAAGATGCCTTATATTGAAATAGATTCTACATACCTGACAGTCAAACGTTTGCACGCATTCCATGTTTAATACGTCTACTTTGTCAATATTTAATTTATAATTTAGAGTGTTATTTCCCTTTATAATTTAATAATTATAGTCTCAAGTTTAAGTTTGTAGTTATCATTTTAGTATAAATCGTCTGTTTGAAAGTTTCGTACTGTAATCTCTCGAAGTGTTAATACTAATTAAACCAATTTACATGCATTATGTTTTCGTAACATAAATTAAACAAATTGAATTTCCAATTTGTTTTCTGAACCAAGTTACTGAATTATAGCTGATTGTTAATCCTAACCAAAAAATTCGACTTAATTGTTAAAATTCTAACCTAGGTTTCCATTTTGATTACAGTGTGGACCCCTTCACTCGTAAAGATTGGTATGATGTTAAAGCACCGTCAATGTTTACCAACCGTCATGTTGGTAAAACATTGGTCAATAGAACTCAAGGAACAAGTAAGATATTTTAGAGTTATTACGAAAAGTATTGCAACCCCAGCTCCATGAAAGTTTTATCGATGCTTTATATGGCGTTTTGTGTTGCATAAAGAAAAAGCAGACTATCACAGTATTATTTCATTTATAATAATATGAAACGTAGTTCTTGCCACAAATGCAAATGCTTGTATCACATTGTATTTTTATTCTCTATTAATCTGTTTGTCTTTACAGAGATTGCTTCTGAGGGATTAAAATACAGAGTATTTGAAGTTTCTCTGGCAGATTTGCAGAATGATGGAGATGCGGAAAGGTCTTTTCGTAAATTTAGGCTTATTGCAGAAGATGTTCAGCACCGCAATGTATTGACCAACTTTCATGGCATGGACTTAACTACAGACAAATTGAGATCCATGGTAAAGAAATGGCAAACTCTGATAGAAGTTAATGTTGATGTAAAAACCACTGATGGTTATCTTCTTAGAGTTTTCTGTATTGGTTTTACCAACAAAGATCAATTGAGCACTAGGAAAACATGTTATGCTCAACATGCACAGGTTAGTATTTTAACTTTGTAAAATATATTTTTCCACGTCTCCAATTATTGCAACTTAAAGTGCATGAAAATTGTATGTTTTCATGTTTTATGATGTTGCATAGAATAAAAGGCACTCTCTTACCACACTATTTCTGAATTAGAAAATAGTGATATTCGATGTTGCGACATTTCTAAATCAAATATAAATTTATTATGTTTATACAAAAAGTTATTGTACATGCTGAAACTAGAATATGTGGGTGAATTTTTATGTTTAGGTCAAGAAAATTAGACAAAAGATGGTAGATACGATTACAAATGATGTTACAAAAAGTGATTTGAAGGGTGTGGTCAGTAAGCTTTTACCAGATGCTACTGCCAAAGACATTGAGAAAGCTTCACAAGGAATTTACCCACTTCATGATGTCTATATTCGAAAGGTACATAAGCAAAAGGGATCATTCTTATAACGTTAATGTGATATCAGTCCGGCGTAAAAACCTATTTCTTCCTCGTATGTCGAAGGAAGTAATACGTCCTTGATTTATATATTATGTTCAAATATAAATAGCACGTTTTATTATAGGTAAAAGTATTAAAAAAGCCACGTTTTGAATTAAGCAAATTACTGGAGCTGCACGGTGATGGTGCAGGTAGTAAGACCGAAGAAGTTGGTGAAAGTGGCTCAAAGGTTGATAGACCAGAAGGCTATGAACCACCTGTACAGGAATCTGTTTAAAAGAGTAATTCTCTTACATATTTGATATAAATAAAAGTCACGTTACAGTGAAAATATCATTTTCTATTTATTTTCATTTGCTTTTTTTCGAAAATAGATAAATTTTATATCCATATTTATTATTGAAAAAATAATTTTATACAATATCTTTCGTCAATTATAATTAAGTTATCAAAATTAATTAACAGTTGATAAGAATGGGAAGATTTCGTAGTTTATTTGGCTGTATTAAAATGTAAAAGTACTAAAACTAGGCAGAGGATAATTAGTTTGATAAAGTCCTGGTAGCTAATGTCCAACCTCCTATCAACAGTGCTCTGAAACTTTCACTCCAAGATGCCAACATATAGATTAAGAGCACAAAGAAAACAATTTTTGTAATTACATCAACCCAGTACATACTGCAAATAAGTATTTAAGTTATACATTTGAAATTGATTAAAAGCTGTAACAGTCTTAGAAAAGTATTCATCAAAAGATCTTACATTCTTAAGTGTCTTCGAGCAGCTGGTAAAGTTTCAGGTAACTCGTTTAGAATATAAATTCTTGCTGCTCGTATACACGATTCAAAATATGCATCTATATCCATATCTTCTCCATGTAGTTGATATGTATTATATTCCACAGAATTCAGTTTAGCACGTGTTTCGTACATATTTGAATTGTTAAAGTCCCATTGATTGTTAGCATAGTATTCAAAAACTTCAAAACCTTTTTGTATCCGACGTTGAACGCGACACATACTGTTTATAGTAGGAAATTTGTTGCTTTTAGTATTATGATATTATGTCAACAATTTAGGTGTAACAGATTGTCTCTAATTGATATCGTGCTATACGTACATGGGTTTGTGGCCTGCAAGAAAAATAAGCGCATCTATGAGATAAGCAGGTATCATATGGAAAAGTAGAACGCATATATTATGCATAAGCCTTGACTTTTTCATACTGCCACCTGGGTACCAAACAACCCCGTTCAAGGGTACCCTTTCTGTTATTTTTCGGCCTCTGGCGATAATCTCTGCCCATGATATCTGAATTTTTTATGTTAGAACAGTTCAAATATTAATAGTACGTATTGATTACTATTTAAAATTGTATTTATTGTAAAATGATAACTTACCTTGAATTCGCTGCTGCTTGTAAGATTGTAAACTCTTTTGTCATGATCTTTACAGTATATGAAATTCCAAGAACTGACAAGAATTGCGTTTACTGCAATATCAACGGGAACATAATCAGCGTAACTACTGTCATTGCAATACATTGTTCTGATAACACCTTTTCCGGCACCGATTAAAAGTCCTGTTGGTCCATTAATATTATCTGTCCATCCAGGTATTGGTTCTTTCCATATGGGTATAACTATGCTTGGTCTAAAATTTAAGATAATTTTATTGATTGAAAATATTTTACCCTTTATAAGAATTGTGTAAGTATTCATACCTCAGTATAATGGCTGGAATATACGGCATAGCTTCTTCAACAAGGCTTTCCGATAAAGCTTTGGTGAAAGCATAGGTATTGGGAAAGTCTGCTAAAATTTTGTCTGTCATAGCTTCAACAACATTATCGTCCATCCATTCCACACACTTGATTATTTTATGGGGGTCTGTTGGTGGTGGATACGGTTTTTCTTCTAAAATCTAAAAAAATCATGTTTCAAGAGAACGTTAAAATAAAGTGGCTATTTAATTTTTTGATGTGATAGTAGTTACGGTACTTTTTCATTAAGATGACAGTACGCTGTGCTAATGTGAGCAAATAATTTTAAATGTTTCATCTCTTTAGCTAAGTCTAACATTTGTTTTGTTCCGCGTGTGTTCAACAGTACTGCGGTCTTCAATAATGCGTCAAATCTGCAATAATCCATTGAGCAAATTTAATATAAGTTTAATGTAAATTTTCACTGTACGTTGTAATATAACTACGTTACCGTACTGTGGCAGCTCCGTGATATACAATGTTGACTTTTTCGCAGAGCATTTTTTTGTCTTCTGGAGAGATTCCAAGTCCAGGTAAAATCACGTCTCCACTTACAACAGTCACAGCTTTTTTAAGCGCCTCCATTCCTCTCTGCTTCCTAACTTTTTCAAAAAGCTAAAAAAAATAGTTCATAAAATAACTAATCGCAGTAAGTTATTTTTTTCGTGTAAACACATTATATATACGTGATCAGGTCAGAATGAATTAACTAGTTCATATATAATGGATGATAAAATTTGTCAACAAATACTTATAGGATCAAGGAACAAGGTATATATTATACATGTGTACAATTTGTTAGAATGGACACTTAAGGATCAACGGTACGAGAGATGTGACATAAGAGACTGGCATATGAGGTATGAGAACTTTCACCGTGTATACCACTTGATAATAATGATAATAACAACTCTTCTCTACGTTTGAGGCCTTGACATCGTTTCTATATTTTTTGTTACGTATATATCATTAATGGGAACTTTGACTACAAGTGTTCCATATTTCATTTTTAACGGTTCAGATCCGAGGAAATTCAAATAACACATCTTACTATTATCGTAACCTATCGCATGTATATTATTTCGAAACAAATCACGTACAAATTCGCATTTAAGTCAGAGAAAGTAAAAAATACCTTATTAGCCAGTACATAATTCTATCTTTGCAAAAGTCGTAAAACATTACATTTGATTGACGCTTGAGATATTTTGCTTGAGAATGCTTGCGGAAAGAGAATATTTTTCTCATTTAGCGAAAGATCCAAGAAACGGCAACTACATTGTAGTTTGATGTTATATAACGTTGTAATGCGTGTGAATGGTCAAAGAACAATTAAATCTTGATTTACGCGTTATACGATTTACGCCAGTCATTTTAACTTTCTCGAAGGTATCTACGTAGATCCGAATGTTTCGTGTTGTTCTCAATTTAAAATTCATCATTTAACTTTGTTTCTTCTTATATTACTTTAATATGTTCGATGTACATAATATATAGCATTATACTTTACAAAATTGCTAACAAAATATTTAACATATTTTTAATGTATAACATATTTCGGAGAATTAATTGATTTCTCAGTTTTTCCTTTTAAACGTAATCATTCTTACTCTATTCTCAGAAGTTAGGCCAATAGTATTTGCATATACGTAAATGTTAACTATATTCAACTAAGTTTAAAGTTAACTGTCAAAAGAAAACCTTTATTGGACAGATTGACTGTCATTTATTTCGTTCAAGGAATATATAGAATATAGCAACTAGAATTGAAAAAATCTATAAGAAGCATTTACGTACGACTAATTTTTTTAAACCAAAAAGGCATTTGAACATTATCGAAAATATTTACCGGTGAGTTAAAAATTTCTTCTAAACGATGTTTCGGGTCTTTTCCTTTCTTCGACCTGATTAACATATAAATTTGTTCCGTGTCTGGCAAACATCTCAGAAATTTCTCGATGATGACTTTTCCCAAGAAACCAGTGCCACCAGTGATTAGAATGTTTTGACCTCTGAAGGTCTCTGCTATTCTATCAGGAATCTCCTCCACTTTTGGTTCTGCCATGATCTCGTATCTAATTGTCTGAAATTATGCATGATTTTTGTATATTTCAAACTGTGTACTAAAAGAACATTTTCGTGCGGGGAACATGGGAAATTACGCTAGTTCACATTAAAATATTCGTATGATAAAATTTACTGACTTGAAATCAAATGTTTCAAAGGACCCATTGAAATAATTATCATACAACACCATATTTATTGTGATAAACAAGAAACAATTATGGGTTTGTAAATATAAATGAATTTTACGAATTAATTAATTAAATTTCAATCATTGATAATCGATTGGTCCAAGTACAACAACGCTTTACGATTGGTTGTTGAAAATTGAACCAATCAATTTTCACTTCGTAACAAACGGTCAAGTCACGTGATTGTTCCTATGAAAGAAGGACGGAGAATTAGAACAGTTTGAATTCGAGGAGTACATTACGAACATTAGGATAATGACTGATGCGAATTGCTGTTGTGCGAATATCACTGATGAAACAATTATTATGGGCACAGTACGTATTGGGCCTGCGCAAATGGACTGGAGCAAAACCGGTAATTTAAATTTTTTTGTGTTTAACTGTAATGTCTTATGTAAGATTCTTTATGCTGCTCGTCAGAAAGGAAGCAACAGCACAGACAGCCTCGAGCATTTATTTTTCACTATATTCTTTAATGTTACATTTACATGAGTCATGTAATTCGCATTATCATTTACGTAGAATGAATTTACCGATGGAATAGGTTAGCTGCTCAGGTTTGGAAGAACGAAACGGTGTCCTATAAACAGCGCGCCATATTTGATTCCATTCTCTAAAATTGTATTATTATTGGGAGCAAGTGATTTATATTATATATATGTTACATGTATACATGATTTTTAAAACAATAGTTTTTAATTTCTTAATATAATTAAACGGTGATTTAATCATTAATGTACCATATAATTTTCGTGATAATGACAGACTATTTCAGGTGAGAACTAGTATGGTAATATATTTAGGTTAAGTATTAATTATGAAATTCAAATCAATTTTAAAAGCAATAGATGCAATATACATTCTAAAATAAAATCTGCACACAAAGAAGAACATTATCATTATGTAAATATTTCGAGGATGTTGTAACAGCTTTTACGGTAATGGAAGACGCAATATCGTGTTGACAAAGAAACTCGAACGACAGAAACAGCTCAACTGCTTTGAAAAGATCTTCGCAATGAGAGGAATGGTAAACTCGTCGCTTTCGCTGTCAACTTCCTACAAGTTTTGCGTTATTGAACAAATTTTGTTTTCAAACAGCATTTCACAATAAGTGCTCAGAACTTTATGTTTCACCAACTTTCAAATGTAAAGTGATGTACGTGTTATATAATACCTTTACGTCCTCATTAAAAAATAAATAGTATGTGTGGATATTTTGCAATAGAAAACTATTTCTAAAAAACTTACATCACGCCGGAGTTCTTTATTATTCTCAACTTTCGTCATTCAATCACGCATTGAAATTTAAATTCCTAAACCTTGGCCTGTTGTATCGTTTACGTTTATTTACTCGTAGGTCCTTGCGTAGTAAATATTCAATAAGTTTTATGAAGCTTAGTAATGTTATATTCAATTTTTGCATGATATTGAATATCTTTGTAACTGTATTCGAAGATCGGTATTCCATACGTAATATTCATTACTCAGCAATTAATAACCATTACTCGACAATCAGTATTCGATACTCAATATTAAATCGTCAATATTGAAGAGTTAATATCAAGAATTAATATTTGATATCCAATATCAACTATTTAACATTCCGTGCTTTACATTTGATACTTTATCTTGCATAGTGAATATTTAAGACTCAATATTGATTATATCATCTTCAATACAAAAGTATTTGACCCTTAATATTTGGTATTCAGGAACTAGTACTCGACACTTAATATCGGCTGTACACGATTTATGAATTTATGTGCTGTTTTATAATTACATACATAATGCTCGCATTAAATCGTTTATATTATAGGAAATATGAAAATATCAAACAACCTAACATCAAATCAATTTAAGAATTAGAATCATAATCAATCAATTGAGCGCAAGCCATTGTGAATTTGATTAATATAATAATAATAATATTAACGGTACGTGATACTTTACCATAATTAGAACAGGTAATAAAATTAAATTTCCTGCGCCTCCTGTCTTATCCCAACAAACACCAAAGTTATAATCAAGGCAAGATCTTTATTTATAAATCACTAATAAATCGTCTTGCGTCTTATGATCAAGCAGATAATTCATAAAAGTGTACCGTTTGATAAAAACGAAAAGTAGGAAGAGAAAAAAGAAACTGTTTCTAACATTTAACACTTACTTTCTAGGATTCGTCAAACTCACGTTTTACTCAAACTATGGATAACCACAAGTGAACAACTAGCATACGAAATAATATGGAAGTTTGACTGCTAAGTGACCGGCTCGAGACGATCGGTGTTACTGCGACGGTTAGCACGATGCAGACTGAGAAAGCATATCGCTGGCCTAATATTTTCTTGGACGATCATCCACGCTTGATGCAGGTCTGTATTCGCTTTCGTCTGACCGGTGTTCCCCACTCTCAGCCACGGGAACAATTCAATCTTATTCATCTTCGGATCACGTAATTATTTATTTATTTGTAGTGTTCCGTCATTACATAATTTGAATGACAGTGAGAATTTAAACTGTCAAAGCTTCTCTTTATTTCTTGAAAAAGTATAAAATATCATTAGGCTATTGTACAAACAGAAATTTGCATTAATTTAATATGTCCTTGTTAAACCATAAATCAATTTGAGAAATTATGTAAAACAGCAAAAACCAACTCTTCAAACAAACAAGCAAATATTTCAACTTTAACTCAGAAAAAAGAGATGTTATGGGTAATCAAATTGCATGAGGCAATGTTTTTTAAATTCATATTACACTGTTAAAAATAAAATCCCTCTGTAAAATATAAAATATGGAAATTTGAACGCTAAATCAAAGGATAATCATAGTGTTAGAGAGAGTGGTGTACGTGACAAGCAAATAATACTTGAGCAACCGCAAAACGGGATCGTGTATCCACGTGGACCATACTTAAGAACCCACTAGATTGCCAAAACTTATAAGCCCTTTATTCAATTACGTAACTTGTAGAACGTAAAAGGTAGTTCTTGTCAGACTCTCTCTTTCTTGAATTGCCCAATTTGACATTGGCAACGTCGGCTTGGGCATCTTTTTGATCAAAAAGCGTATCCAGAAGAACAACAAAACGCATTAAAAAAATATTTAATTCACACTAATCTGGAGTAATCTGGAGTAGAGTACGTATTTATCGACTGAACATTTTTTGCACAATTATATAAATGCTCCTGTATGATTGGGTATGAAAAGGATCATGTGCATTTCTACATAAAAGTGTAAAAAGTATAAGCATTGTGGGAAGGTATTCTTTCTTCAATCAATTGTTTAATTTAAAAAATCGTTTTTAATTTGTAAACTACAAGTGCATTTTCAATGTTGCAAAATTCAATATTTGAATATAATTTATTTTTCATTTACATTTACAAAAATAATTTTTATCGGAGGTAATTAAATATTGGTGGTTTACTTCTTTAGGACATTTTTCTTGATAAAAATTCATAAATTTCTTAAACTTTGGTACGTTGTGAAGCTTGCTACAAATTTTGCTGAATCACAGTGTAACTCGATTCTATTTGATGGTGAACATATTGCAAAATTACCTGAGAACGAGTATAATGGCGACACCAAGAACTTCATTGGTAACAATTGAGAATAAATTGTCTATAAATAGCATAGAAAAACTTGTTCTCCTTTTATTTATATTGATCAAAGACTTACACGTGTATGTCAATTGAAATTTATTTAAAATAACTTTTCAATGCATGTTTTTGCATTGTTCAAAACATTAAGTTATATTAAACATAAAACTTTACTTAAATAGTATTTGGAAATACTAAATCCAGGAAAAAAAATCAAATACTTGTTGTAACGAAACATATTTAAATTTGTTATCGGTTTCGAAACGATTAGTCTAAGAATAATTCAACAAAAACCAGTTTTTGTGATCGAAACGACATTTCCACGAAATATACGACTTTCTGGATCTTTCGATACAAACTCCATGGTCTCGAAAATTGCTCTTATTCTTTTGCGAAGTAATCGAAACATCAGTCGTAAAAGCGACTCGACCTCTATTACGGCTGACATAATTTTACTTTCTTAACTGGTCCGTTGAAGAAATGTTAATTCCTATTTAAGTGTACTTTCAACCTTTGGTAGAACGAAGTGAGTAGACCGTGGTATTGGAGACTGATGGATATGGCGGTCGTCGCGACAGGTGTTATTACGAAGATGAATTTAGTGAGAAAGTACTAGTTGAACTTATAGTTAGATATTATTCTCGACTCTTATTCTTAGCCTTGATCTCCGCCCCTTGGCGTACCATTCGATATAACTTTTAAATCACATTTATCAAATTATTCCAAATTTTAGAGAATATTTAGAAATTGATTCGAAGTCTGCAAAACGAATATTTTATTAAATGTGCGATACAAGTCAAAGTTAATTATACAAATTCCTATGGTACTGTAGGCGTCTAAAGAAATTGTTCACGATTTATATTTATCCTCCTGTATTCAGTTTCGTGTCATGTCAGAACGGTAAAAAAATTCTACAACCACTGATTAAACTAATAAAGTGCAAAAATGCGAACGCGAATAGGCGATATGAAACGAAGGCATGTGTGCACATGCAGCGTGCACGTATCCCCATTGCAAACGAGCGTGCAAGCACACCTGTAGCGAGGGTTAAGGAGTGAGAGTCGTAGCTAGAAAGTGAGAGTGAAAATAACCAGTGCTAGGGGGAACGAATGAACGTGCGTACTCCTCGGAGTGGGTACGAAACGGGACAGCGACCGCTGTATTTCGACATCTTTGGGGCATTCCCACTACCCGTTTCGCCGCGTGCTTCGCGATTTTTTGTTTAGTCTCCGTTTTCGCCCCGAGCCTGTTGTTACCTTGCTGCCGACACATTATTCAATTCACGTTTTAACAGCGTTCTAAAACGAAAACATTTACTTATAAAAATTGTAAATTGATCCAAGCCAGAGAAAGCAACAATTGATATAAACGGTATATTGGTTCATTGGTGCCAGTGCAACAATGTATTAATATTAAAATCATAAAAAACTCGCCAAAATGATCGGTTTCAGATTTTCTGTACCATAATAATTATTGAAAACATATAGGTGTCTTTAGCAAAATCTCAGTTAAACTTAACCGAATATATTTCTGTTCGCATTCGAGCCCATTAATTAACAATTTGGCTGGGCACAATTGCACAATCCCATACCTCGATGGGGTAATTTTATGTAATTCACGCAAATATGTTTCGTCCTTAATCGTGGGGTTCGCGGTCCAATTTTTTTAATGTCTGGAAAGTTGATAACGATGAATAACGATGAATAACGATGAATACATAAAAACTTGCAAGTCACGAAACAAAAATTGCAATCCATCAAGCGGTCGAACATCTCCAGAGAGAAAGCAGACGTGCTTTCGTAATCTTGCAATTTTTTAAAAAAAGTCTTCTTAAAAAATTTTTTTAATTTCTCTTTCACCGCGTACATATTTCCATAGTACAAAATCGTTTGAAAAGTAAAAGGTAAACACAGTTTCGTTCATATAGATAGGTGGGCTAGAATGTTGCTCGTGTGATTAGTATACACGTTATTATTAACCAAGTAAAGAGCTGCATTTTTCGGAACAAGCGAACAATTTCTTCGCTGTTTGGAAAGGTTGCTTCAAATATTTGCGCAGCAAAGAAATCAAGGGAAGGGAAAAAAAATTCGCGGAAATGATTATGCCAGCGTATGTTCGTCGGAAAGTAAGCATTTCGAAATGTCACGATAACATCCTGGCAAAGAAGTTTATAGACCCAGTTTGCTCTTGTTTGAGATTAACATATAAACTTCTACTTTTACTCTTTAGATCAGGTTTTATTACGCAAACTTGAAAATTATAGTGCAATCATTTCGATAGATAAACAAAATCGTGTAATTTATACTCTTACATTCATATAAATATTCAAAAAGTTTTAAGAATAGAAAGGAAATACCTCAGATTATGTAAGAGGAAACATTAATCATCATTTAGAAATGTCAATTGTCAGTTTTGATTGCTTATGTGCCGAATAAGTTTCTTTTCATTCTTAGATGAGCAAAATGTTGTAATACAAACGTATTTTTATCGCTAGGGATAACAAAATATAACAGTATTACTCATTTTTAATATAAATTGAGTAATATATTAATTGAGTATAAAAACTCAAAAGTTTTGTATTATATTAGTTATACAAAATAGTTATCATCACACTTTAATTGCTATCGTATTAATGTAATAAATTGTAATGGATTTATCATATTACTTGACATGTGTAAATACATGCGCATTCATATGTCATTTGAGGAAATTTAGACACTTTTAAATTATCAAAATAATCTTAGAGCTATTACAAAAATAGCGAGCAGAAAGTACCTAAAGACTATATAGAGCTCTATAAGAGCAGTAAAGACGAACCAACAAGATATATGAGTATTATCAAATATGTAATTCTGGCTTATTACCGATTGTATGCTAGAATTGAAACATTAAATTTATCAATAAGTGTCCACTCATTACAACTTAGTTTATCATCGTTAATGATGGTATAGGTGTATGCTATTCACACATAAAAATATTGAGTATATCTCATTGAAACAAAGTCAAAATTATGCAAAAACATGTACGCGTCTATGCCTAAATTTCGTCAACATTGAACGTGGTTGTAGTCAGTTCCACGGATGGATTTATCCAGGAATATATAAACCACGCGAACAAAATCGTGAGGCCGATTTTCACAAACCAATCAGCGAAATATAAGTATCTAAGAACTTTTCGTGCACGAGGTATAGTAGAAGGATCATCCTTCAAACAATACTTTCTGGTTCCTAAAATGTATATGCACAGGTACTCATCCCAGGATATAAGTTTTGTATTCATGAAGAACTCTTCTCTGTCTGAGGCATTCAGTTCACACTGTAACTCCTTCATTCGATCGTTTCTAAAAACATAGCATTAATATAGCTAATTAACGGATTGGCTAAGACTTGGGTATAAATTCACTAGATTACGGATATTTATGCAAATTTTCATGCATCTTTTATGAAAGAGAAATTAAGAAATAAAAATATTTTCCATTTTGCACATTTGAAGATACGAGAAGAAAATTTCTGCATGATTACCGGAATTCCCATTGTTTGGTAGTATAATACTGTATCATTTCAATGCCAGCGTTTACTCTATGTTGCACCTTTATCAAAAACGGTTTGTTACCCGTTAAAACAATTAACGCGTCTAAGAAATACGCCGGCACAAAGTGTAAGAAGATTACACGTATCCAATGATAAAATTTCAACGTAGTGATACTTCCACCTGGATACCAAAGCAGTCCTAAAATAAAATTTTCATTATTAATTTCAAATAAGAATATACTTCTGTAAATAATATGTATTACTCATATTTTATTAACCTGTGAATGGATATCTTGTAGCATACTTCTTTCCTGTATTCACCGCGTATCCCCAAGAAATTGGGTTTTCGGAACCGTTAGTAACGTTCATAAATATTGGCTTTTCAGGCTTCTCTCTGCCTACTTTCCATGCTAGTGCAATAATCGCGTTAATCGCCATATCGCAAGGTATTATATTCAATAGATAATTATAATTGCACAACATTGACCGAATTACTCCTTTTCCGGCGCCTACCATTAAACCTGTTGGTCCATTCATGTTTTCTACCCAACCAGGTGCTGGTTCTTTCCACGATGCTACTACTACAAAGCACAAATTAAAATTAGTTAGTAATTAAAACAACAAGATATTATTCATTAGTACTATCGCAAATACTATATATTAAAACGCATTGCACCGTTTATTTAGAATTGTTTAGTGAAGTAAAACCTGTTTACCTATAGAAGGTCTAGCAACGCCTGTAGGTAGGCCACTTCTCTGTACCAAATCTTCACTGAGTGCCTTACTGAAGGCGTAAGTGTTAGGTAGTCCTTGTAATATTTTCGGCGTCATTGCTTTCAGAACATCATCCGTCATATTATTTACCGTCTGTATGATTTTTTCAGGCTCCACTAAACACGGATAGCTTCTTTCTTCAAGCACCAATTCGTTGCAATGGCAATACGAAGTCGAGATATGGATGAAGGATTGCAGGTGCGGCATCTACCAATAATTAATTTTTCGTTATTCCATGATATTATAATTAATCGAACAAATTCATCCGAGTAAAAATTTACCTGTTTTGCAAGATTCAAGACGTTCATGGTGCCTATAGTATTTATCGTTATCGCCTCTTTCAACGATAAGTCGAATTTGACATTTGCTGCCATGTGGAAAAGAACGGAAACCTCTTTCAACAACTTCTCCTTATCGACGATCGATAAAGCAAGATCTTCAGCAGTGGTTTCACCAGGTACCAGTATAATTTTTTTCAGTCTTTCAGGATACTTTTCCTTGATCATTTTGAACGGTTCTTGCTGAAAAAGGCAATCGAACATTTCTCCATTAATTTATTATCATCGCGTGAAAATAGTGTTCCTTCAGCTTTAAACTAAACAGAAGCAAAAGCTATTATCCTTAAACAAAACTGAAACATCGCAGTTAAATTTGGGATAGCTACCACCTGAAATGATTTACATGCGTGACTTTTGGCTGCCATCGATTATCGTTTGATATCACGTATTCGTGACTTTGCTGACGTTCAATTTGACGTCATGTCAAATGTTTATTTAATACAGTCTTTATGTCCATTAGCTCCTTGTAATGTTAAAAGTGTAAAGGATTTCATCCTCTACCTTAATGTTTTCAATGGAATGTCCAATTTTGTTATCTATAGTCAAATTTAATGGAACAGCGAATTCTAGATAGAAAAGTACTAAAGTGCGTTTGGTCTGAAATTCACCACAGACTCTCAAGATATTTAATTCTTTCATCACGAAACACGTTTGAAATCTCGATCGTACAAATCGATAGAATGTCGCAATCTCTGAATCGTTGAATCCCATGCATGGCTCACCATCCTCGGATCTAAGTACCTTAGCAAATGTTGCAGTAATCCATTGCGTCATATCTTGCGGTGTATTTGGTGTTTCTTGGTAGATAATATATCTCAATCTTTCCGCAAGGGAAAGTGCAGGGATATTATATCTAGATATCAATCATTGTCTACCAATTTGATAAAATTTCATCCAAGAATGACATTTTGACTACTGACATTCAAGGCATGTATTGTGCTAGAATCAAGTTTCGTTCACTTTCTCCATAAACGAGAACTGTATCTATATGCTCTGGGTATAGAAGTCTAGCGTTATTGACCTCATGGTCACTGAGCAAGATATTTGTGATATTAGGAAACGTGGAAAATACCATTTTAGACTATTTTGCACCTGAAGTATTAAGCACAGCTTTAAAGTGGTTTCATAGCGAAAGTAATAGAACGGACAACGCCAAATATTTAAAAAACGATGGCTTTTGGAGTAACTGTACTTTACTACTTTTATACTTACAATTCGTTATTCTGTCAGATTTTTATTACTTGGTGATTGTTAGTAATAGAGATATCAGAGATTTTAGTTCAGATATTTTAATTTATCGCTATTTAAAACTTTCAAATGCCCTGAAAATTTATAAAGCTAACTAAAACGATCGTAAAACGTGCCTTTGGATAACGAAACTTTCGCATTTTGCGTAAGTCACGTAAATGTACAGATACAAGTCTTTTCTATGTTATCATTTATCCTGTGATCACGTAAAATTACTTATTTTTCACGTACTTCTGTTTCGTACGGTTATAAGATTTTTGCGAATGTTCTCGATCTTCAATTCGCTGATGCCATGCACTTTAAGACAAATTATGCTACTAATTATAAATAAATAACAGTATCGACCTACATTATGAGTCATAATTTTATAACGAGGCATTAAACATTGTATACGACCTAATTGAAAATCGAAAACAGTCGCAATAATATTATATTTATATGAAAATTAACGAAACACAAATAGATGTATTTAAATGGGTCAAGCTGCGAACAGAAAGAAAGTTTGTTCACCTCTTAAACATTTGTTCACCTCAGAAACACTGCTTAACGACTTACATGCATGTGCACCTAGCCGTACTCTTTTTTTCCATCGAATAGCGTGTCTATTCCTGGTGAACTTCTCAGACACTACAAAATTGCACACCGAGAAATTACCACATACCAAAACTCTAGTGATTCCCTTCACTTTCCATCACAGGTATTAAATGTGCAATGTACCTAATTACTAAGGTGAACAGATGATTCTGAATGATTGCTATTAAGTAATATTGCTACATTCTGTTGAGCAATTGTGCACAATGTAAAAACAAATATCTGATACACGTATAATGAGTTCCTCATAATTTACATATGAATGCTAGCAATATGAATTCTTTGAAAATCAATTTCTAATCAGTGAGTAAATAAGTATGAATTACGTCGTTCACTTTTCTTCCTCATTTATTAATCATAACGTCACACATAAAAAACCTTGGGCATACAGTAGTGATGATGTCATGAAACTTGAACTGAACAAATAATAACACTTAAATCAACCGCGACGTAAATAAACATCCAGCATGCAATCATTCAGAATCTGAATTCATTAATTCTTAGTAAATTAATAATAAAGTAATATGCATTCCTTCTTTCCAGCAACTTTTTTCATTTTTCTTCATTGGCGTCAATTTCATACACACGAGCTTCAATTTGTAGGAACCTCTAACTGGATTTGATGATACGTTATTAACGTAACAGCTACTTGATATACGTAAACACAATGACCGTTACATCCTATTCGATATTTAATTCGTGATTATTATGCAAGTATATCGTTGTTTTGGTCGTGAGAGTGGCGCATCGCGTTGCTTTATTTACTTGCCAACAAGTAGCATTGTTTCCGCTAACACAAGTGACCGAAGCAAAGCATCTAACAAACATTAGATTTTATTTATGATAGGCAACCGTGCAGCCGATGACTTTCTAAAGAAATTCATTCAGTGAATGTTCGAACGAAGGTGAGAAATTTTCAAGGTCGATTCTTACGCGTACGCGGATATTGATTCTTATTACGAATTACGAAACAAGCACTGACATCATCGCAATCCTTTGTTGGCTAAATTTATTTCAAATCGCGTGCATCAACTCTAAACCCTACTTCTCTGATTAATTTTAATTCAAAGTATCGTATTATTTTGATATCCTTGATCAAAGCATTATTATTTTCTAGACACTTCCGGGTCTCCGGTTAGCAATCATTTGTAATTACAGAAATCTAATACCCTGACTCGTCAAGGTCGCAATTTGAAAGATATTACAGAGGAATATTAGTATATGTAAAATCGTATTATTTGCCTACTGCACAATGTGCGAAAATTCTGTTTCATAGAATTAAAATATTACTATATCTTTATGGTCGTATGAAAAAGAGACAAACAGAAAGATGCGTATTTTATTAATTATCGCTTCCTCGGGCACGTGAAAACAGTATTTTAAGAAATCAAATATTACCAAAGGAAAACACTTTGTCAAAGAACAATAAAAAATTCAGTGGCTATACATATTAACGTTTAGGTGGCTCACTGTTTTTAACGCTATGTTAAATTTAGCAAGCCATGGATTTATTAATTGAGAATAAGCTCAAAGTTAAGATTAGCTCTTCGCAGTAAGAATGCAATTAGTTAAGGGTTTTCCCCAATTGTCAAAACTCGTTTTGTTTCTAAAGCCGGTTTTAGATTCATCACTCAGAGCCTACCTGTATCATAAACTGCAGCCTGGTTTGTGGATCCATGCCCTTCTTCTTCCTGATGAGTACGAATATGTTCCCAAGGTTTTGGCAGCTAAGCAATAGCTTGTAGATCAGAACTTTACCCATGAATCCCGTGCCACCGGTGACAAAAACGTTTCGACCGTGAAACCATTCAGAGACCGATGGTATCTCTCGCTCCATATTACAGTAGTTCTATGCGACAGAAAAGGTGAACCAGTACATAAAACAAAATTGCACGAGTTACAGTTTCATTGTTGATTTTCAGACAAAAGAATCGTCGAAGTTCACTCTCTTCTCTCTTACTCTCTCTCTCTCTCCCTCTTTCGACAATGTTAGATCAAAAATTGTATTTAGTTATTGAAAGATAGTTTAAGCAGGGATTATCATGAAAATAACATTCAGAACTCTCGGGATGAATGATCAAATTTTATAATATTACGAAAAGAGGTTGTACAATGTTTGTCATTGAACAAGTTTTTCTGAAATGCGAGATAAGTTCGCCCTAAATTGGAATACAATGACCAATTAGAAAATTCATAATTGTTCCGCAGCACTCATTATGTTTACAAGGCATAAATTAGAATTTCATCCGTGCGACTGTACACAATGTTGTTCGAATTCAATTGGTATTATACTTTATAATTCATGTTACACATTATATTCAAGAAAGTATCATTAGTATTACTTAATTGTCCTTTTCGTGGGCTAATAACCTTTTTTTTAATAGAATAATTGAAACGTAAAATTGCCAAATATATTTCAGGACATTTATTCTTTTGCATACGTTTGCATCTACGTGCAAAATATTGCTGCCCTTGCGGAAAATATTCATTTCATAACATAGCAACTCCCTCTTGTAATTATTCACTTATCATAGCACATATGAGAAACAGAATACAAAATATACATGTAATCCAGTCTATTGATAATTTAAGTACAAAATAATTTATGGGAAGAATGTAAATCATGCGCTATCATTATTCATGAAGTAAGAGAGCTACGTGATGCAATGATCGCTTTCCCACGTCATTAACAATTCACGAGCAGTATTCCGTATTCGCAATGTATTGCGAGCATTTTTCGGAAAACTTTCCTCCGTTGCTATTATTCGTGTTCTGAATATCATCAATAACCTTAGCATAACTAAATGGTTACCATAAATAACACTTAAAACATAACTTTTTAGACTAGACTAGACACTCTTTGATCTCAGAACAAGTGTGCTTTTATCTTGTACATGTATTTCGTTAACTAAACAATATAATATACTCGATTAATAGCATATCATTAATTATAAAGAAAAGAACAAAATTCTATCAAAGTGACTTACAGAAACTACTACTATTATAAATATCAGCTAATTTTTATAGAATTTAAGCATATTGTGCAGGTATTATTATCTCAACTATAGAAGAATACGTTTCCCGCGATTTGTGAGAATAGTATATTTGTACAAGAATCGTTTCGACATGTGTCATTCTCATATTACTTTCCTAATCATTCCGAAAGTGACACAAGAATGAAAACGAATTCCTTGTAAACACGTACGACTTCGTTTAGCAATTACGGTAAATTTTACTTTAACGACACTTTAACGATTTCATGTTGCAAGCATTTTCTTGTGTCAAAGTAAATAAGCACCGCGTAATTACAATTTGTTATCCCTTGAATTCTCTCTAGATCTTAATTGCTATTCATTTTCACGATTGTACATGTGATTCGCACATTCTTCAACTTTTCAATCGTTTAATTGCATATAATGTTTAACATGACCTGTAGGAATTTCTATTATCAACAGTAAACTTTAAAAACTATTCATTTAATCGTTTCATCCACTGATTCACTTATAAATCTTTAAAACTTATCAGTAATGCATTCAGCTATAAATCATTTCAATCCACACAGCAGCCAATCCTGTAATCACTCAATTAATTCATTAATAATTCATTATCGTTCTCTACGATTCACTTAATACAAATTCTAATGCATACTTGAAATTCCAATTAAATATTACTTTTAGCCTAATGAACTTGTGTAAACTAAAAGTGGACTTTATACGAGTAAAAATTGTTGTTCCACTCTTTTGGCAAATTCTTTGTTTTAGACTGACTTTGTTTTACTTGATAAAGAACAACATCTTTGAACCTCGATACGTACCTATAACAAAATGGGATGAACGTAAAAAATCAGTAACACTCACAGTCTAACGATATCACTTCTAATCACTCTTTGAATAGTGTCAAATACAAGAATAGCAAAATAACTATTCTTATGAAGTAACGCCGCGTGAGAGGACAGAGTAGCAACGGTTAGGACTGGACAATGACAGCGATTGTGAAGCTAAGGTACGAAACCCCCGATTAACAGAAAGAAACGAGAGGTTCTGTTGAAGTTGCGTGGACGCTCACTTAGCCGACAACCGTCTGACGGGAGTTTATGTTTCGACCTACGGGGAGACCTATCGATAGGAAATTGTCGGTAGCCAGAGGATTGGGAATCCTACGGCGAAACGTAACAGAACTGTCCTGAGAGCACAGACTGACTGCAAGTCCTCGCACAATCCAGCTACTCTCTATTCTGCACCACAGACATCTTATTTTACAATACTTACTGCATGACTAAACGTCTAGCTGCTAGCGGAAAGTTATTGTTGGTCATTGTCTTCGAAGTCGAGATTTCAGGGTCAATGTGCACAAAGGCGAAAGGCGGAATGTAATCTGATTCATAATTAATTGTTTAGGATACTTTTATTTTGTTATAATTATAGTCGACAAGGAAAATCTTGTACGTCTGTCTAATTGTAAGACTTTATTTGGCTTTTATTTGACTTTTAGACTTTATTTAGAGTTTTAAATCAAGTTCATCATCATATTTAATCAACATGATATACATGTGTATTAGCAAATTAATAGATGATTTGATTCGAACATTCTTATTTTTCTGCGCTGATTCATTCATCGATAGTTGCAATTACCATATTGCATGCGTGAGATAATAATTGTTTCCTTCAGTGTAACTTAATTGAAACAGGCTGTAAATTTCTCAACCGACTACTGTTACTTCGTAGTATCAACTTCGTTTTGATAGCAGTTCAATGACGGTTCGATTTCTTCGTTTTATTAGGTGACACAGCACGTTCTCTAAGAAGAGGAAAAAGTTGTTTTAGAAAACGAAAGGGACTATGTCCTTATCTGACTATTACTCTATGTGACCTGGAAATTATGCGTAGAGCCATATGAAACATATATATGTATCTATCTATTATTCGTGGTTTATAAGTCGTATTCTGTTTACTTGTTTTCTTTTATTATTTAACTGCTACTAGTAGCTTATTTATAACAATTTTTTTGTTGCTACTTCTTTTGCCGCCATGAGAAATTAGGTTATAAATTCCAATTTTAGCAGCTACAAGTGAGAACAAATGTAGGTATAGAAGGATAAGGTACAATCTAATGTTTCAGAGATATTCAAATGTAGTACATAACTTGCTCTCAGGTATTTGAAAATCTTTTTATTCTACAAGTAACAAATTAAATTAGGTATGCTAAATAACATAGTTAATCAGACCAAAGTTCATTTCACAGGATTTCGAGATATCCTAATACAAGAACCTTATTCTTCAGCTTTGAGTAAGGGGAGAGTGACCTTTAATGTTTTGGAAACTTACAATTAGTTTATATATATATATATAAATCAATGAAGAGTATCAATAAGGAGAAACTTCTTTCCAATTAATTCTTTACACACCACATTTACAATGTATTTTATACTAGTATTCATGATTATGAAATGAATGTTTAAATATAAACAAAGATTTATTACTTTATCAAGATTGTGGAAAAGTTTAAAAAATTCATTTTACAACTAAAAAAATCTAAATTTTCAGGTTAAAACAAATGTAGACTTACTATATCTTGTTTTCTTTTTATACAACTAATGGCACAAACTTTTTTTTAAATAAATTTGTCAAAAATTAAGGATAATTTCAGAAGTACAAAAAAATATACATTTCAACTTTTCTTTTAAATTATATGTGTATGTATATATAATTTTAAACTACACTATGATTCTAAAAATTTATACACAGCACTCGTTGTTCAAGCTCTTAGATGTATACTTTATTTTCGCGGAAAAAATATTTCACAGGCATCGCAGCTAGCTTCAAGAGATTGATTGACCTACTGATATTGATATATTGATACAATGTCACTCGATCTATTGATAATGCAATTCAGTGCAATGCTTTTGAAACAGTGGAATTCTCCCACAAAGATAAGCCATACATCAGGAACTTTTAACATATACATTTTTTATCAGAAAGAAAGAAAAGAAGTATTTATACTAACAGTTCATTTTTGGACCTGCTTTTGCTAATGTGTTTGGTGATTCTTTACTCAAATATAATCTCATTCCGTTTATCAGATGACTAAAGTAATCTTTCCATACCAATGATGTAATATCTAAGTTGAATAACTTTTTATTATCCTCTGATAATAATTCATTCATAATTCATTCAAACTTCCATTAAAAAAAAAAAAACTTGTGTAAATGATTTAATGAGTTGTTAGCATTTTTGTGTAATCATACCAAGCTAAAACAAATTGTTCATTAAATTTATATTAAATTACAGATAATTTATATAAGAATGCTGAAGACATAATTTTTATCTGCGGATACCAAACTGCACCTAGTAGTGGAAATATATCTAAGTACTGATTGATTTTTGTTTCTATAGAGCACTATCTGAAAGGATTGATTGTACTAGATGTACAAGGATACACTTCCAATTCTTTCTGTCTGTAACAAAAATATCATTTTATGTATAGCTATTTTAGTACCAAAGTACGTAAATTTTGTACAAATTTATTTTTTCATTCAATTTTCACTTAATATAAATAATGAGGAATTATCATACCTATCTCGATCAACTGCATAAGCTGCAGTAATAAGAGTGTTTACAACAATGTTATCTAGAATATAATCTGATTTTTTTCCAATAGTAATCTTCCCAGTAGAAATCCTTATCGACCATTTTTTTATATTGTCCACTCAGGAACTGATACTTTCAACGATCCTGTCACTATGTGTGGACATAAAGTATAATAATTAATTTCAGTAATATTTCAAATTTTATTTACCAAGATATACAGATATAAAAAAATCTTTATATTTAATATGTACATGTAACATACTTATTGAAGAACTCACAATGGCAGCAGGAACATGTCCATTTTTAATTTCATGCTCACCTAAATGCTTTGTAAGTGTATAAGAATTCGGATGATCCATTAAGATGTTTGGTGCTTCCACATCTAGAGTAATATTGTCTAATTTTTCCATCACTTTCAGTAATTCTTTCACATCATATGGAGGAGGATACACATGCTCTTATGTTTCACTTAATACTGAATTTACATATTCAATGGACACATGTACCAAGGCCTAAGAAGTTGAAAACTTGGAAAGTTAAAAGGTAATGTCTTTAATTGAAACTAAAATATTCTATGATTCTGCTAGAAATATAAAATTATGTATTATGCACAAAGATATTTACCTTGAAATTTCTTATTTCTTGAAAAAGCTCAATAATTTGTTGTTATGTGTACTTGGAAATCTAATGTTGATGCAGAATGGAAGAAAAATTGAACTTCCTCTACAATAATTAATCTGCATATGATAATCTCAAACTTTCTTCACGTGTGTCTCCAGTTACAGGTATTATCTTTTTAAGATCTGTCTTATTTTCTTCTCTTATTCTATCGTATATCTAACATAATAAAATAAAAATATATTACTAAATAATAGCTCGTATTAAAACATAAATAAACTACCAGGAAAAATTAAATAATTACAAGATATTTTATAGTGTACAAAACCACATAACTATAGTAAAAATATTTTAAATACACAAAAATTTTCTACTGCCAAATTTTTTATTTCAAAATATTTACTATTGCGTGAAAAAATTATTAATTTTCAAGATATAAGGGAATATATTAAAAATGAAAATTGTTGAAATTCACGCATAACAATCTTTAGAAATATGATATTAATTCATACCAAATTCTTTTACAATTCCTCCAATCTTTCGTCGGTCTGCTTTTCTTTTTTTTGATCGCAATAGCAAATAAATGCTTTGAATATCAAAAACAGATCTTAATAACTTCTCGATTGAACATACGCCAAGAAATCCAGTTCCTCCAGTTATAAATACAGTTTTGTCGTTATAAAAATTGGTCATGGCAGATACCATTGTAAATTCGTAAGATGTTTTAAGAAGTATGTAACAAAAAATAACCGGAAAGATTACAAGTTGCTTTAGAATGCAAAGGATATACGTCGAATTTCTACCGGCACAAAGTATCACACATCCAGTCGCTGACCCGTTGTAAACTGAGCTCAGGACTGTGCTCGGGCTTCAAACACAGGTACTAAGAAACGAAAATGTTAGTAAGATAATTGTATATACTTACAATATTAGAAGAGTATGAATTTAATTAATTATCATTCTATTATCGTTCAAAATGACTACAACCTTCAATGAAAAAAAGTAAAATTTGCGTAATTTATTTCTATAATATACATACATGAATATGACATCCTTTCATCCTTCATGTGATCATTATAGTCTCGTCACTTAACTCTCGTTAAGGTTCACACAGTTACACATTCTTCTCGTGTGCAATACATATAAGTGTGTATTCATTGTAGACAATTTTTTCTTGCTTGAACACAAAAATGTGTTCTAATATTAGATGTGTTTTAATAATATTTATGTCTAGTGGAAATGAAATCTTATTAGATTCTTTATATAATATTCAAAACTTATATACAATTAAAGAGATAAATATTATATAAATCTTTCCCGTTTTTAATCATGCTTAGAGTATGTATACGTATGCATGGATACATATTTACGATACAAACAAGTGTGAATTTACTGAATCCATTAACAAAAATTATTACTTTTGACTTTTATTATTAATTTTGACTTTTGCGAATATTATTCGCGTTTTGCAATACCATACTGTTGAAATAAGATAGAATTGCTTCTCGCATCTGAAATGGAACGTTAAATGCCATCAATTTAAAAGAGAGCACAGCTTACCACAAAAATTATTTAGAAATATTTTTTACTTGCAGTTATTTTATGTATATTATCAGTAATGTTATAAATAATACATTTTTACAGATATCAATGCAAACACTAAAAAACTAGTTGAATAAACTTATGTAACGTAGTCTGAAGGTAATTATTTTGTGGAGGAAAAACAAAGTTATGATTAGCAATTTTGCCGTTAAATATTTATCAGTTACTGAACTTGTTTTTTTTTATAAATGTCATAAAAATTAATACTACACTTTATAGAAAACAGTTAAGTTTTCTTCCTAACTTTCAATAGTGTTTATTTGTAGTATATAAAAAGAGAAATTAATAAAAATTAATGAGGAAAGTAAGTATTTCCGCCGAGAAAGTATTACGTTGGTACGCTTTCTATTTAATAACACTATAATCTGCTAAAGTCAAATATTTTTTATTGCGTATTTGTTTATTTGTATTATCTAGGCTTATATTATTTATTGGATTTAAGAATAACACAAATAGTAAATAATTTCATAAAATTTTCTATAAAGTTATAAAAAGTTCATTTAGGTAAATATAAAACAATTCGTTTCCTAGTTTACATTTCAAAGTTACAATTCCATCGGATGGAATTATATGAGAATTTCAATATTTATATACATTTATATATACATTTTAATTCACTTTTTGATATAATTTTTGCCGCGCAAACTCATGCATCTCAGTTCTTGTTAAAATTTTTTCAGGTAGATGTCAGACTAGAGTACGTCGTGAATGATCATACAAATTATTATTTACGATGATTCAATATTGATTAAGTTAATAAAAAAGGGTTTAAGATAGTGATTTATTATTCCCTTTAATTTGATATTTAAAGCGCAATTTTAGATTTTCTGAAACTTTATTATATTAAAGTATTATTATAATGATAATGACAATATATATTCTTGTCAAACATCAGTAGTTGAAAAAGTCTTCGCAAAAATTAATATTAATTAAGCTATATATGATTAGATGTAGTAATATGTAGAAAAAATAATAAATATATTTATAAAAACGTTAAGTTCATCAATCATGTATAAAGACATGATTCATGAAAGAAAATTAGTTTTTGTTCAAATGCATGTTACTTACCAAGTAATTCATGTTCTTTTTTTTTTCTATTTGAGGAAGTTACGTGACGTTAGGTATAATTGCGAATCCAGTGACATAAAAATTGATCGTATCCCCTTGTCACTATCATACATGTCGACAGTATCTGTTTGATCAATTATATGAAACGAACATAATGTGATTTTAGTAATAATTATAAGTTAGTTATGGATTTCAGATTAGATAAATATTTTAAATCTAAACACTCGTACAGATTTTTAGGTATTATTAACATATTTAAGAATGTAAATGTAATTTTGAAACAAAAATTCTAACCATAAAATGTTGTCCGTTCGCTGAAGTAATTCTCACAGTCGAACACGGTTAATAAATCCTGAATGTTGCTTTAATTAATTTTAAATATCTTATATCATTAACGTTTGATATATAAAAAAATATACGTGAAACTATAAACAAATTTAGATTACGTTCGAAATTAAAATTATAATAGAAATTGAAATGTATTTGTGTGTGCTAACATTATATTTATTATTACAGGTTAAAACCCTAGGAGGGAAGAAAGCTACAAACTTGTAAATTGAAAGAAGTGCGGAATAAATTAAAATACACATAGACGGCTATGTCGTAAAGGTGAGAGGTAAGGGAAAAGACGAGGAAAACAGAGCAGAGGTTCCTAGTGACTTTTCATGTGAAACAATTGTCTTGCCTGGGGGGATTTGGCGGTTGCCCCAAGATGGCGGACTCGGTTAGCGTGCGACAAGCACGAGCTGAAAAGTGCCGAGAACGCGAGAAGTTCGCGATTCTGTGTTAAATCGGTGGCGTGAATTTCATCCGTGGACAGCTTGAAGACCGCCGTTGAAGAAGACACGTTTAAATAACATAGGTATGTGGAGAATCAGTGACATGAAACCGTTTCCTCTCGGTAGAGGGTGAAAAGCCGCGCCTACTATCGTGTACCACGGTACCGTGGGTGTGCGTTAAGCATCCTTTGCACTCACTTTCATGAATACGTAATTATACCGTTGTGTCGGCAACAGAGTTATTAAAAACACAATCGTCTGGTAAGTCTCACGACTATATTGAGAAAATTCATAGTGGAGATATGAAAATTGGCATACAAGAATCGAACGACCGAGTGGCACAGCCGGACACCCCGTCCTAATTATTCTCTCGTATATTTCTGTCGTTTCTGCGTTTCATAACAGAAACCATGATCAACCGGTCGCAGGTATAATTTTACGATTACGCTTAATACAAGTGCACGATTTTCCCGCCGTGTCTACGAACGAAATCGCGAGAAATTCGTCGCGTGTGGAACCACGATTCCGTCGGATTCATTCTCGACGGATCCATTCCCGAGCCGTTTTCTAATTCTAAATAGGCGATTTCTTATATACGATCAGAGCCGCTTTTCGTCTTGTTCCGCAGCTGTGAATATTTTTACTCCTTTGTGATTCTGCATCAAAGCCGACGATTACCGTCTCCCTTTTGACGCATTGTCTCGATCGGTGCAGTGGCTGTGTGTATACGTGTTGGTGCGTAAAGTTTAATGTGGACGTGTGCGCGCGCGCTTCTTGGCGTGCGCAACGCAACCCGCATGCCGGTTCATCGTGTAAAATAGTCATGACTCGTATTCTCCTTGAATCCTCTCATTGTTGCTCGTTACTTATCTAGATATTGATACTCTAACGATAGCCTCCAATTATCACCCATAAATTTTTATCTTTTAATAAAGTGCACTACACTGTATGTTTTCGTCGTACCAAAAGTACATTATTTATATTGATATATTACCCACATCATGATAAAAGCCTAGTTGAATTTATATATAACTATACATGATGGTACGTCATTTTAATGTCATGTGATGAACAACTGTGGTTCATACTATCGTGTGTAGTAAGAATTGTTGATTCGATTATATACATTCAATAACAGGCGCAATAAAATCCCCGTTGATGTAAGGTTTTAGAGTAAACACTTGATTCGATCGTTATTCATGATCATTTGACTGCAGTTACATTATGGATGTAGAACAACGTACAATAGTTATATCGACATGAATTATGAATCGTGTAATGAGATTTTCTTATCGCTATTTGGAAGACTAAATGTCTACCCTATAATTTTATAGTTCGAATATTATTCTACGGTATCAATTAATTGAATTGTATGTAAGGTAATACGATTATTCAGGAGGATGGAATAGAATGCAACCATGGTCACCGTCTGCGTAAAAGGGGCGCAAAAGCTAGCGTGAGGACAATTTGAATCTTTCACCTAGAAGCATTATCCGGCGTCGGTAAATCCGTGAAACGTGATCAATACGCAGCGCGTTGCTTCCGCGTTCGTCCGTTCCGCGTAAAAGGGTTGTCGTTCACGAAGGCTTCTCCTCGGGCTGGTGCACGCTCAGCCAACGAGAAACCTTTGGGTTCTCTCTTTTCCACGATCGTTCAGCCTCGCGTTACAAGTGTTACATAGTCTAGAAATAAATTATAGGCGTCAGGGAGGCCGATAAAGATTAAAAATGTATGAAAGATATCGTTCAAAACACGATTACGTAAATGTTCTCGAAATAATACCAAAGCTTAGCTCTGAATTCCGTTTTCGATGTTTTTAACGTTATTGGCGCGCATACATTTATAACCGCTATTAAACTAGTCTGACGTAGAAGCCACTCTGAGAGAATCCCAACTTCCGAACGTCACAGCTATCGTGAAGCATCGTTTCCCTCCTTTTCTTTTCCCCTCTCAAATAAAGTATTGCCTTATACGATTTTGTGAAATTAACTGCACACCGTCCGAAACAAAAAGCATAAACAACTACATGTATCTTTCGCTGTAAACTATTTCTAAACGGCAAATGTTATATTTAGCGATATCGAACAGAATGGCGAGTCTATTTTAGGCACTGGTGTAACTTTAACTTAAGTAGAGACGTAAAAACGATTTTTTTTAGAACTCTGCCTTAATGAAAATTGCACCCCGCCTCGTACAAAAGATAAATGATCCCCTGAGTATCTCGGTAAACAGCAGGAAAAAATGCAAATACTTAACATATTCCACATGAGAATGTAAAAAGTTAAGCATGTCATAAACGGAGAACAAAAAAATCAATTCCGTGTATATGCAAATGCGTTCAGGTGTTCAGAAAAGAATATTATACCATCGTTTACATTAATTTTTTAGGAGATAAAAATTTTCTGCTCCTTATTTATTCTCCGATATTGATTTTAATTATTGATTATTTTATAGATTATTAAGATAGGACAGGTGAAAAAAAATTCTATCAAAACTTTTTTTATTTTAGTTTACATATTCAAGTAATCGATGTGCCGTCAATCATACTAATCAACTCTGAATTCTTCAAATATGAAGATTGTCCTCCAGAGGGATCTCCAACCTGTATGTACATGTACTTGGCTTTAAGTACAGCAAAACAGTCCAGCAATTAAGAATATAGAACGTGTTCTGCAGAAAAGTTGCGTACGAGCAAATAGATCTCGATTTTGCACCATGACTCGTATTCGCGTGTGTATGCATTGCTGTTCCATGACGAGCGATGCTTTTCCTTTCCAAAAAAAGGACAAGTTTGCTCACTTACGAAATAGCGTTATTAGAATTATCCCGAGTGGTTCGTTAACGCATTTTACTTTCGTTTCACTTTTCAGAAGGACAGCCCTTCTTTGTCGATAAAAATATTACACAACCATGAATCATACGTTCGTTAAAGGTTCCTCGAGAGCCTCTTCAGGTTTGAAAGCAGATTTCACCGCATAATGCAACATTTCATGCGTCGCATTAGATAAGTTATTTAACACGGTAACGAAATATGGATACATTTTGGAAGCTTTGTAGGAAAAAAGTTAGCGTTCGTTTCAAGGGAGAGTAGCACGTCGACGAAAATGGTTGTTCAGCAGGTATGACGAAAGTATATAAATAAAAGGGGGTTGCAAAAAGTTTACACATTATCCACCGATCACCTCGAATCCATCTCTGCTTTCAGTCACGCTCTAATAAACCAATACGTGCATGTACTGCTTGGGAGGACTACAGTAATCAATGACCCGCATCGTAAACTGATGCGCTGCTATATATATTGTTTTGATGTATCTTTCACGCTGGGTTTATGCGCATGTTCAAGATCACTATGAATTTTTTGCACAGTTTGCATATTTTTACAGATAACGCACACCTTACATGGAAATGAAAGGGAACAATTTCTCGAGAAAAAAAAAGAAAACAGGAAACAAGAATTACAGAAAGCAACAAGCATGGTGCATGCGTATGTTCATGTTATTTTGATCACCATTGGTTTGATGATATCACCGTTTCGCAGAACCATGCGAGCAGTACTGATTATCGTAGACTATAATTAGACGAGAATGAATGGCAAAGGATAGCTCTCAAAGGATGATTTCGTAACATCTCAAGGCGAAAGATCAATGTTCGAATGGCTTCTCTTTGATTTCGGGTAGGCAGTATGTTTACAGCAGAATGGTCCTCTCGAATAGCGTCCCCTGCTGTGCAATAAATTCATGAATTTTTGTACGTTCATTTATTCGAAGAGCTCAAATGCTGCGAAAGGAAAAAATATTGTGTGTCATTCAAGTCGTCTGAGAATTCTGTTCGTCTGAGAATATAAAAGTTGTGCAAATAAAACAGCTTTGTCTCTTTTCGTGGAATTATTGGATTTTTTCGCTTTGTTGTTTGTTCAAAAAATTTTAAATTGTATAAGCATACTAATTTAGATTTGTTCAAACACCTGTCAGTTAAAAGAAAAAAAAAAAAGAAAAAATAACGAACTCGTTCTTAAATTTACTTATAGTTTTCCACACATCTCTTGTCGTTGCTTAATATTAACCAGTCATTGCGAAAATAACATGCGAAACTAGACCTTTGAGTCTAGAACCTAGATTTACGAAACATTTAACATATAATATATGTCCGCGATATGGAGACAAATGTTTTACATATAACTTATATGATCTTTCCTAACGCTGTTTGATCTCTTCGGTCGGCTGTTACTCCCAGTACTATTTGGTATGAAAATACCTTCTGCTCTAAACAAATGTTCAAATTCAATGTGAAAATTGTATGTATGCAAGTGTGGACCAGAACTAACAGTTGTTTTAGTACGTCTGTTATAATAATGTACGAGAGAAGCTACTTTGGAATATCAATTGGAAGTAGAACAACTTAATAGGAGTTAAGGAGGCGTTAAAGAGACAGAAAATGTAGCATTTGATGGAATAGAACAATAGGGGATGATACATCTTGTGTATCTAAAATATATTGGCAACAAGAATATTTCATAGACTCGTAGAATGCGTTAAATGTACAAATTTTACACTTTATGTTAGTTAGGACAATTAAGGTAAAGGGAGCAGGCCATCCCTTTCTTCTTCATTCATTCTGGTGTATCGATGGTAGCAATCATCTTAAATCAGTCTAATTTTTTAAAATATATTTATCGTTTGAAACAAATAGGGCTGTATTTGAACGGGAGAAATTATGAAAGAATGTTACGAAAGAGTAATTAACGATTCTCATAACGGTTCCACGGGCGGAAACATTTTCAGCAAACGCTTTTCCAATCGAAGTTTGTACATGCGACTGTCGCAGTTCACGGAATATTTAGAATGTATGCGACAGTTCACCATTTTTACTTTCAGTTTCGATTTGTGCAACGTTTCGTGCTATTTGGTTCAAGGTGTGTTAGTGAACTTTTCACCGAGACGCAAAAAGGGATTTGAGGCGACTATTAGTTGGGATTGTTGGACCTGTAATTAGACTGAATTTTCGTTACGAAATTTTCATGGATTTCGACGGTTTCAGTTCTGATTTTTATTACATGCGAAGTTATCGCGTTGCATATGAAATGTCTGGGACGTGGATACTTAAACTCATTCAAGAGTAGAACTTTTAAAATGCAGATAAAGCAAGTTATGTACCGCAGAATTTTTAATCTAAGTTTGTAATCGTTCTTGACTGCGATCGTCTGATATGCAACCACCATTTTGCATGTAGTAAAACAGTTTGTCAGTGTTAATCAAGTATGTAAAGTTCAGACGCAAAATTTCTAAATGACCAGATTGTTCGTTAAAAATACCCGAGCTGTCTTAACTTGCAATGTTTCTAAGACCTTTTTGGCTTTAAAACACGTCACAGTTTTCACTCACAATCAACTTTCTGCGCGTTATGGCCAGGGCAAAAAGGGATCAAGGTATCGAGCACAATAACAGATATTAGCAAACGATTTCGACACGTTACAGTTCAACATTTCACAGTCTGCACCCTATAAGTAACCATTGCACAATTTTATAAGAACGTAAACTCACACTGAATATCAATTGTCTTCGATTATTTTCGATCCGTGTTCGACACGCGTTTCATTGTACTCGTTAATTATCCGAGATCCATCCGCGTAGATTTTATTTCCTTCCAAGGAGAAGTGTTTCAAATACATATTCGTATGGGAGCATTTAACTGAAACGAAAACCATCTCTTGCTAAACTGAGTTTAAAAATTAGAGCCAAAAACTTTGTATCGAACACTTGAACGCCATTGAATCCGTTGTTCTCAAAATCAGCAGCATAGGATAATCAAAATTCATTTCTTCCCGTATCACATAAATACGTATACGGACATTTGCGTATCTCCAATTAAAGTTTAGACGAATATTGATCAGTATGCATATGCAGTGTTGTAATAAAATCAGAGAATACAAAAAACATCCTATCAACGAAATCGGACGCAAAAAGTATTATTAATTATTAATGTGAGAATAAATTTCGTAAATCGTAGTTCTCGAACTATCTGAAAGGTTCACGCGTATCATAGATTTTCAATTTCAACAAAAACAATGATTTATCGCGCCACGAGTAATTTAAGGCCGCGCATTCAGTAAAAATAAGCTGTTCAATTTCTTCGAAGACCGTAAAAATTGTTTGCAAGTACTTGCGAACATTTGTTAACCCCGTCGACGAAATATTTGTTGATCTGTTGCTCCAGCATGCCCTCCGATAGTCTATTCACGCGTAACAGTCGTGAACAAAGTGTGCAGGTAACGCACGTCACATAGGTCAACAATTAACCGATGAACGACACGAGAGCCATTTACATCTTCCACGTTACGTCCATTGTCTCAAAGTTCAACGAAAATTCATGCAGATAGATAAATTTATAAGATAGCAAGAAAGATGAATGGTGGGAGATACTGTCCAAGTCCGTCACCCAGAGTCAAGTATAAGGAACTCCGGTCTGCTCGTGGTAGCCTCAGTACACCTTTCGTTGGCTTGTCTTTAAAGTGGCTGGCCCACATATCATCCCCTTAGTAATCCTCGACACGCGTTACTGTTCGCATCGACGATCCAGGCCATACGGGAACTCGGTGTCATACGTGCTCGATCGTTCAAGTGACCATTCAACTTTCGTCTACGAAGTTGCCTGTACGAAGTCGTTTGTACACGTAGAAATTTCGCTGCTCGTTACTCCGGTGAGTTTTCACGTTATCCTGTATCGCCGTTAAACGCATGCAGGTTTCGCATTGCCGGCACATCTAACAGGTACAATTCGTGATCGTGCAGTTACGTATTTTCCGGGCACTTTGCAATTTCTAAGATTTTCGTGGCAATTTTTCGAAAACGTGAATACACGTAACGCAATATTAACTTCTAGACTAGCGACTAGTGACTTGTCTGAAATTTGTTTAGTCTCAACTCTGTTATAAAATATTGTGCTTAGATTTAGATTTTAGTTCTGTTTTGTAACTGCACCATTCAGTCGATACAGTGGAATATTTTAGTTTGGCTGTTTACTGCGTTGGCTGGAATATGTCGATTTGAAAACTCGACCGATCCGTTAGTCTTTAATTGAAGGTTTCCGTTTCCAGCGCTTTGACTTGGTTTTAAGTTCACGCAAACGTTTAGACACCATATCTATCATTTGTTCTGTCGTTATACGAGAATTTTCATTGTACGATCGTTTGATTTATTTTATGCATCGTAAGAGACGGCTTTTTTAATTCATACATGCTTTGCTTTGTTTCTTTTCCATAGACAGGGCCCAATACGGAACCGATCAACGATTTTCAGGAAATGGGTAAGCGAAAGAAAGAAATTTAAAGAAATTCTATTTATTTCTTCATTATTGACCATAATTGTATGCGACAATTCAAATTATTGTCTACAACTGGATCGATGAGAACTCGTAAAGTCACGCGAGTCGTTGGAGATCACGGTTAATTGGGATGTTTAGAAATTTCTGAAAAGAATTCTTTTTATTGCGTATGCAAAATATACATGTCATTTTATTAAGTAGTCGTAAAATGTGAGTCTAGTAGCGTGACGCACGTTCAAAGCTTAAGTACAAATTTGAATAATCCCCGCGATGGAACCTCGCGTTCACCGTTCTTCGTGCGTTCAGAACGGAGACCTACGCTGATGGAGCGTGACGGGATGCAGGATACGGGATACGATGGATCGTGTCTAAAACGGAACCGGTTTAACGTACTTAGCGAAATAAGAAGAACTAGCAGGAATTAAACCTGTAACCGGAGGTTCGAATCGTTTAATCGTTGGGTTAAAAAGGAAATTTCATCGTGTCGCGGGGAGGCTGCGTCATCTGGTCTCTTTGGCCTCTCTCTTTCCCTTTCCTCTTTTCTAGAGGGTCATTGGCCACGACATTGATACCGTTCTTGTTCTATAGACAAATCGGGACGGCAACAGTCACGGAAGACGTATCGGATGAATTATGGACGAGTTAATTACGCCCTTCTGATCAAATTAAACCGACTCGGTTAGATAATTGTCTGTTTAATCGACGATTCTGTGCACACTATTGAGCTTGATCGTGAGCACTTTTTCATCGGAAGCAGTTCCAATGTATGTTCAAGGCACACTTGAATTGTTAGACGATCAGTGGTCAGAGATTTTTTTTAGATGCGTCAGATATTTCGTCTGGCGTATTTTTTAAATGAAAAGTAGCGAATCGTAGCTTAATTTGTAAGATATCGATGCTCTGGAAATTTATAGCGAATTAAATCGCAGGATAGAGTTAACGTTGGTCGCATCTTCCCGTAGAAGATAATACAAATGTTTTGAAAGAATGGGAGATCGGTTACACGAAACTTGAATGATTTTTTCCATTATGTCGCATTCTACGAATCCAACTTCAGTGGTTCAATATTTTCCAGGAAGAAACATCTATGCAAAGTACAGAATTTGTCCAAATATACTCGTCGATGCCAAGTGTGCAAATTAACGATAAAATCTTACGAAAAGAAAAGGTTAAAAATTTGCTCAAGCTATTTCCACTGTTTTTGTGCAACGCTACAGTGTGTTTATCGAACGTCGTATTATAGTTCCCGGAAGGATCTCTTGTGCAAAAATCCATTGATCCACTGTTATTTTTCGTTGAACACGTCATCGATCGACAATTTTTATTCTGGTGACGTAATCAAATTTTTACCACCTCTCATACGAGAAAAAAATTCCTCTGCGAACCCAACCGCGCTTCTTCCACTTCAACGCAAAATGATAGCTGTGTGATTAATCGTTTGCGAACTTTGATTTTCAATTTTAGTATTTCTCTCGAGGATATCGAATTTTCAATTAAAGATTTTAAGACTTTCTCTAATTTTACAACTGTCTACAATTGTATAAACGTTTTTTTCCACGTTGATGCAGCAGAATTCCCAACGGAGGGACTTGTTTCCGTTTATTAGTCGGCTAAATTTGCACATAATTTCCTGCGGACAAAATTTGCGAACTATGTATAGCATTGTTATCCTCTTTATTGACCGCTTATTTAAATAGGAATCGAGCAATTTATATGTACGTATGCTGCACGATGATGTAAGAAATTTGTACGGTTTAGGCGGTGCATTTTGCAATTTTGCAAGTACAATCTGGTGGCCATAATAATAGCACCGAGTTTCTCTCCCCTCTTTTGTTCCGGAAGTTCTTATTTTTAGTGTCACCGCGTAAATTATGGGCGCATAGAACCCGTTTAAGTATACAAATATTTTTATACTTAACAGAGAGCAACGCAAAAAGATGTATTATAACTCGTAAACTAAATTTATGGTTTAAATGATAGTAATAATGTTTAGAACATTAGTTTTTTTTTATTTATGACGTTTATATTCTCTTTAAATGCGCGTGGTACTTTGTATCCAATGAACAAAACTCTTAAATATGGAATAATATTAACTGCGCGAGGTTTACAGAAATATTCCACAGATTAAATGCATTCGAAATGTAGAAGATCGAACGAAGCGATTAAATCAGAAATTCTGAATTTTTAATAATTTAGGGGAGCGTAAAAATTCAAATTCCTAGAATAAATAATTTCTCGACGAAATTAATTGATCAATTTAATTCAGTTGCAAAATTGGCAAATTTATCTCTTTTGCAATCGAAATGTTTAAACAATATCCGTGTATCTCGGATTAACCCGAACTGTGTCACGAGGTTGTCGACTTCCGAATTGTAATGCGAGAATGTTCGCCAGGAAGAGCGCGTCTTTGATATGAATCGAAAGAAAGGCACCACGGAATTTCAATGATCTCCCTATTTATACTGTAACATTTAACGAGAAGCCTCGATGATTCTTGTAACTGTTTTCTTCTGGCTTGATTGCCTCATGGCGTTCATACGCTGTGTACATTGTCCGCGTATTTACACGGGTCTCTTTGTCAAATACATATAGAATATTTAAAAAAAATTATAAAAACTACAGCTTCAGTTTAAAGTCTTCCATTAGGGGTACACTGAACGTTCTGCTTGCTTAGTGATCTAACGCCGCCCACTTCTCGTTCCTTGTCCATTTACTTTCAATAGTTTAAAGTTATTTGCATTTTATTGTCTGCTACGTCATACGGTTTCATTTGACGTAGGATTGGACGGTTTCAGTTTAAATATCGCGATAAAATACAGTAATATCGCACATGGACGTAATGTGCATTGTTTTTGATTCGACAGTAGCTATCGAAAGAAATGTGTGACGCGTTAGAAGTTTAAGAATTTACTGCGAGAGATATTAAATTGTTTTACTGAAAAAAAGTGTGCCTCATTACATTGAAAAACGCGCCTCTGACCATCTGTTGTAATGAAACTTTCGAAATAAGTATTTCGAATGTAATTTCCATTCGTCACGTGTGGCCAATGATTCATGGCATCGAAATGATTCGCTCCAATAAGGCACCGAACGAAAATCAACTTTTTAGCAAAGGCAGCGACCAAAGTTGAATAACTCTGTTCTCAGTCTATGACATTATGCAACGAGAAATACATCCGCGTATCCCAGAAAGTAAATAGGCAAGATCTTTTGGGTTATATAACTGCTCCCACTGATGGTCCCAGGTGTACAGCATTAAAAATAGTTCGAGAACCGTGCTAGAGAGCATTCGTGCTTCTAAATGTTCTTTACTAACAATAATTGGGAAACTGTACTCGTTGCGCAATAAATACCCATCGAAAGTTTCGTAATGATCGTGTATAATGAAACATCCGAGGAGCACGTAGTTTGTTCGATAAATTGGTCGTAGCGAGTAGACGATTATTATTTCGTGTCAATAGAAAAGATGCACGATATTATGCGTACGTTAGTTTATCAAAAGTTAGAAACGTAAGGTGTATTACGTGTTTCATACGTTTATTTGTTGTTTTGGAAAATATTGAAAGTATGGAGAGAGAAAGGGAAGAGAGGGAGAGAGAGAGATTCCATCAGTAAACTTATGCTTTATGTACTCCGTGTGAAGCATTCTAATAGACAAGTTCGTGATTTCCTACGACTTTCCACCAATCGTGCCTCGAGATTAGCCAGAAGCGTGTCATCAATCTAGTAGGTCATGGCTAGCGAGGGAAAGAATTTCACCGTAATGTTCGTTTGTTCATTAATGAAAATTAGTCGTGATTTCGGTAGAATTTATCTATCGACGTCGCTTGCTAGGAATTACTATTGGTCCACGATACATTCCACAAGCTCGAACGCATTTGAAACGCAAGAACGTCCGGTTTGAACAATTTTTACGACCAGCACTTATTATCCAATTAATGATTGAAAGCTAATCAAACACGCATAGACACAGTGGCTGTAATTAATTCCTCATTTTAATGATAAAATGCGCGCACATATTTTATGTAACATCAACGAGGGCTGACGTAATTCCTGAATGTTGTAGTAAATGTTGCAATGTCGTGGCCTTAAATCAACAAACGAGTGGAAGAGATATTTCCCCCCGCTTTAGTAAATATTTTAGTTCCTCTTTCGATGACCAAGCGCTATTTAATAATCAATCTCACGACCTACATTCGTAAGTGATGAGACAACGAATTGTATCAATTTGCAAATTCACGTTCTCTCGCTCCGCGCTCTTACGCGCTGTACTTACGCTTTGAGCAGCTCGATCCGAGAACACGCCGCCTTTTTCCGTCGATGTTTAAGCGAAAATGAAGCTGCTGGAAAGCCAGCCGCGTTTAATGATCCTGATATTATGAGCCCGTAACGTGTGTATGTTTTTTGGCGATCCGCCAAAACGTACGCTCGAACTTCGATGGCTGCGGTGGTACGAGTTTCGCGTGTGTGTACGGATCGATCTTTAAAATAATAGCGATATAAAGAGGGATAAAGGAGAGGGAATTTGTTTGGAATCGTTTGGAAACAATGAGCGGCAAAAAAACGAGAAAAAAATGTAAAAAAATTAAAGCTTCGCTCGTGTTCTGAACAATTCTCTGTCGATGGATTTAGAAGCTAATCTAACGACAAGCGAGTGTTTTTCAATTAGCTGAACACTGGCTCGTTCCCTATTTAATGCAGATACGTAAATTTACGTTAAATTTAGATAATTAGTGCCTTGTTTGTACTCAGTCATGTTAATTGAATTCATTTTGCTCGATATAAGCAGTTCAAAATAACTTTACTAACGCGAACCTGACAGTTACCATATTTAACATAGACATTACTTCTAGTTTTTGTATTCTGAATCTCGCTAGACGTGTAATATTGCTTCAAGTCGTTATTACTGTCGTACGTATGTTTTTTTATATTTTATACTTATGCAGATGTTTTTTTTTTACGTAATTCTAATACGTGACTACGTATTTACGTAATTGATAATCTTTTTATACCAATTACATTCAATGTATTATGCAAACGCTGTGGGTTATTAGGTTGTGAAATAAATCAGCTCGCGTTTTTTTGGACGAATCTTAAGTATTGTCGGTTGTTGCGGAACTTAGCTGAACAATTGCATACGATGGGACAATATTTGGTGAAACCTCATTTTCTTCTGTTACCTGTTTCTTAATTAAATCGTTAGTATGGATGGGCTAACGCATTCTCAATGCAGTAATTTGCCGCGTTGTTAACCCTTTGCACTCGGATGTCCCCTCTGAGGGGCCATCAGCATTGATTAGTGCTTGCATGTTTCGCTAAAGTTTCCTACTGAAATGGAAATTTTCTATTGCTGGGAGACGTTAGCAATAGAAATTATTGAAGGAAAGGAGCAGAGTGCAAAGAGTTAAAGATCCTGAACGTTCGCTGATGGTGGTTCGAAGATACTTAGCTGTCTGGTGTCGAAGGGTTGTCGAGGAACGTAAAAAATATCACGCTAGAAATGAAACGAGTAGCTGAAAACTAGAAAACACCGACGAGACGGTAATATCCCTGGGGAAATAATGATGATAACAATAATTACGTGTGTAATTTTTTTGTTCCCCCTCGCTCGGTTGGAAAGGCGAGGTAATACTCTGACACGCATCGAGGAATGTGAAATATCGCAAAGGGAGGTAGAAAGAAATGTTGTGTAAGATACCAGAGAGAGAGGGAGAGAGAAAAGTATTTAGAAGAGAGGCGGAGGACGTTGAAAAGGCAAGGAAAATAGAGTAGGGAGGTCGGGACGAATGAAAAAGAAACGAAGATTTCTGTCAGTTCGTCAGTCGCGATCGTTGTTCGTCGTATAACGGGTTTTCATCTAACGGGGTCGAGCCGATGTTTCCTCTCTTTCCTTCCTCGTTTCTTCGTCTGCGGAGGCCGAAGAACGGGTGGGTTCTAGTGACCGTTTCGAGGTCGGGACGGTGACCTAGAATCCCATTGGAACCGCTTCTCTCTGGCGCTTCTAGCGTTTCTCAACTCGAGTTTAGCACGGATTTCTAAAAATTCGTTCCCATTCAAATTGCTGCGCGAAAAATTCGCGTTTCTGCCTTCAGAAACGTTTAGAAACGACACATATCGGAAATAAAAAATGGAGACCACATTGTGTTTTAATGTTGGATCACGTTAATCAATTTTTTCCTTTTAATTGCAAATGAAATTGTTTGGTACGTTTGTACATTCTACCTTTACAGTTTGTTTTAGTGGGCAGAGCGAACGATAGAGCGTGGAAACATACGTATTCGTGGAAATGATTGCAAAAAGTAGCGATAATGTATTTTTTACGCGAAACGAAATCGTAATCGCGATTACTACGAAGCAGATAATATTTCTAAGCTGTACGAATTTCGTCTGTCGTTCAAAAACACACGTGGACTAGCCTTCCTGATAAAGTTCTATGGAAGTCTTCGAAGTCGATCGAATATTCCATAAAATCATCGCACAGTTTTTTACTTTTCTAATACGATGTACAGTGGAAAATTTGTTTCCAACTTTGTATCAAAGACGTCATACTACTTTATCTCTGTAAACTTCAAATTATATCGTAAATTGTTAAAATTGTACAAAATTTCTTCTATAATCTCTTTTATCGCTCCTCGCGTACGTACTTATAAAAACAGATATCTGTACGAAACGAAAACGCATTTCCTCACGTTCGTACTTATAAAAACAGATATTCGTACGAAACGGAAACGCATTTTTGTGTATAATTGCCGTTTGTTTAACGCTTTTTTAGGTATTCTCGCGCCAATCGAAGGCCTTTGAATTTGAATGGAATAAACGGAATGAAATATTCGTAAGAAGATAAAGCTGTCTCGATCTTACTTTATCACGGATATTGTTCCACTTTGTGCGAACCATGTGCAATAAACGCGTTATCAGCGCGAATCGTAACTGTTACGCGAAGAAACACTAGGGTCTGCACATTTAAGCAATTTTCGTAAATAATGCATTACAAAATGTGTTTTCGTCGCGAGATCTTGCGCGATTCTAATAGTGAACAATCCCAACGCCGTCGTAAACCAGCATTCTCATTAAATGGTAATCAAAATTGATGTGAAACAATGATTGCGAACGTATGTTCGCACAGTGAGGAAGAATCATGGATGCTATTAAAGTGTCATGGAAGATTTAAGGTCAGGAGACACTCTTGGCTGTAATATTTTTAGCAACGATGTCTTTATCGATTGTTCAATTTTTGCGAAATTTAATTCTTAAACTTAATAACGCGTTAATCATCATTCTTCTAAGCAATAATTTCATAATTAACGTAATTTACATGGTCAAATATAGATTCAAGACGGCGGCTTCTATTTACTTATTGTTATTTGCACAAAGAAAAACTTGTATCAGCGAGACGCGGGTTTCGCGAAGCGCAAGGCAGACGAGATAAGCCAACAGCCACATGATAGGGATCCCTCATAGCTTTTCATGTGAAATGTGTCCGCGTACAGACACAAAACCGCACGACTCTTAATATACCGCAACGAACATTGGTTAAACAGCAAACACGCAGTTAAACACGCGGGGTCTGTCTCCGAGCTCTGTGTAACTTCTGACCGGATGTTCTTCTTCGAGTCTTTCTCGCAATCGGAATTTTCAATGTTTTCTCTAGGGTACGTAACAATTTTAAAAGCAACTTTTCACTCATTTACATCTTTCACTTAGTTTCATTTTTCGTGTATTTCTTCTTCGCCACTTCTTTTTTCTCATTGCCTCTCTCTCTCTCTCTCATTTTCTCCCTTTTTGTTTCCTATCGCACATGTAAATACTTTACGGTCAACGACGTCGACAGGTCCTGGGTGGCAAGTTCATTATAAATTCAGGCGATGGTTTCGCATATTTTTGCAATTCAAGGAACCGGTACGACGGCCAAGGTCTCCGCTCGGTGGTTTCTTGGCGTTTCTCGTGTGAAGTGTATCCAATCTTGTTGCTCGTGTCAAAGCAGAGCCTCGACCTGGCTCTTATTTTTGTTATTCGCCGCTGGCAGAAGGAAGCCAGGAGCACGAGCTTTGCCAAGAAGCCGTGACCGTTCTCTTTCGCTCGGCTTCGATGAAATCGATTATCAGAGCTGACTCTAGCGGGCGCCAGCTTTGGTCCCCGCGATGCTGTGCTCAAAGGAACAGGTGGATTACTTGCCTGAACGATTTTTCGGCATTCTGAAAGTCGCCTGTATTGGTTAAACGATTATCAGGGCGTTGTACAGTATTTATAGAGAATATGTTAGGACGATTAGATATCGGAATACCGATGGAGTACCTGCGGTACCGCACGTGTTAGCAACGTAGGGTTTCGTTGCTCTAGGACAGCGTTTATCGAACTTCTTTCGCGGCACCCTTGTCGAGCAAACAAAATTTCGCTGTACAGTTACTTTTAACACTAGGATTACCAAGGGGTCATTTTGGCCCCTCTGAGAAAACTTTTCGTTAAACTTTACATTAAAATATCAAAAATAAAGAAAGTAAATTTAGCACCCAGATTCAGAACACCTGCTCTGAGATATTAGAACACTGGGATGTAGATGTATCATTGAAATATTTCTGTGCTGCAGTAACTACAGTGTTCGAATAATAAAATGCTAAAGTACCATAGAAATGGGATTTCAGAGTGGTTCTAGAATGGCATGATACTAAGGTACTAAGGTGAAATTGAAGAACCCTTTGGTTTTAGAACTTCAGACGGTCAACAAACTGGGTGGTGAAGCACTAAAGTACTAAATAGGATTTTAAGGCGTTAACGTATGAGCACATTACTGAATAATGCTAACACACTTACTGGGCGAGTAATGCGTTTGTATTTTTCATATCCCCATTACACGGTCGAACGTTCAAGTGTATTGATCGAGTCGAACCCCCAAAGTTGTCGATGAATGTTAAACGCAGCGATTACGTATTGATAAATAGTGGTTCACGGAAAAGCGTGACTGGAAAGTTGATCGTTGGCTCGATGTTAGCCTCAATTTCGTGGTAATGATAAGAAACCGCAGATAAAACCGTATAATTAAAAAGCACACCTATTTCCGTCCTCCTAGCGACGAGTAGAAACCGGTGGAAATCCGCTTTTCTAATTCTAATTCCCGCTTCTGTTCTCGTGTTTTTCAGCTGAGTAAAAGTCGTGATCACAGGGAGGCACGAAATGAGTCCAGCGGGAATTAATTTCATTCGTAACCAACTTGGAAAATTCTGGAACGACGTGAACGTGTGCCAGTTTTCGTTACATCTTTCTCAAACTCTGTTTTCCCACCTGTAAGGCAGCCGTGTTTCATTTCTCATCACTTGTACAGCCGGCAACGAAGGTAACGAAGGAAGGAAGAAGATAAACACGAAGAGGAGTATATATATACATATATATATAAATAGATATACGTATACATACACGCTCACCGAACAAGTGACAAGGATCGTATCGAGACCAAAGATAAAACCGAAGAAAGAGAAAGGCCACGTCCTGTATATTTAAAAGTGTCATCGCTAGCAATTGTCTAGAGAGGAGAATAATTGTAGATTATTTTGCGCGTCCGCGAGCCGAGAAAGATATCGAGAAAGAACATTGGAAGACGAACAGGCCAAAATGAGCACAATAAGCGGCATCCAGAGCACGTCCGTGAAGGACTTTTACAGGGACAGGTCAATCTTCATCACAGGCGCTACTGGTTTCATGGGCAAGGTCCTCGTTGAGAAGTTACTTAGATCTTGTCCGGGAATAAAGAACATTTATGTCCTGATGAGACCCAAGAAAGACCAGGACGTTAAGCAGAGGCTACGAGAATTATTAAATGGCCCGGTAAGTTATTCCGTTTTTCTTTTTTCTAGCTTCTCTTCTTTCTTTCTTTTCGTCGTCTTCCCGTCTACTCTCCAAGTACAGTGGAGAGAGAGGATCGAAATTAATATACCTCTTAAATGTCAACAGCTTTTTGAGAAATTGCGACGTGACGCTCCTCAGGAGCTTTCCAAGGTAATTCCCGTGGCCGGGGATGTGACGGAACAAGAATTGGGCATTTCAGAGGCAGACCAAAATACGCTAATAAGAAACGTCTCGATCGTTTTCCACTCCGCCGCCACGGTCAAATTCGACGAAGCGCTGAAGCTTTCTGTCACCATCAACATGGTCGGCACCAAGCAGTTGTTGTACTTGTGCCATCGCATGCATAATTTGGAGGTAAAAAAGTACACCTACGTCATCCTTAGTTTTACGCGAAGATTTGTTTTAACTGAAGTCAGTTAAATGTTAAAAGAATTGCTTTCCAAAGTTGCACCTAACCACGTTCACGTTACAAGAGTATATTAATCCTTGTGGTTTCTATGTAAAGGCGCTGATCCACGTTTCAACGGCATACTGTAATTGCGATCGCAACGACGTTGCCGAGGAGATCTATCCGCTGTCAACGGAACCAGAGGATATAATCGCTTTGACGAAGGTCATGGATGCCAAAATGGTTGATGCAATAACACCGACCTTGATCGGCAAGCGACCAAATACCTACACGTTTACCAAAGCCCTCGCTGAACGGCTGTTACAAGCAGAATCCGGTTACTTGCCGGTAGTAATCGTGAGACCCTCCATCGTTTTGTCATCGTTCAGAGAACCGGTAGCTGGATGGGTTGACAATTGGAACGGCCCAACTGGTATCGTTGCCGCGATTGGTAAAGGTTATTTCAGGTACGTTGGTGACCGCATCAAGACCCGCAAGCGTCGATACGCGAATTCGCTCAACCAAACCGACCGAAATTTTTCTAATCGAATGTTGCTAATAAATGGAATCTCCGTAATTGCAGAAGTATGCTGTGTCGCGAGAACAAGATAGCAGACTTGGTGCCAGTTGACATAGTGATCAACTTGATGATCTGCGCGGCTTGGAAAACCGCGACAAATCGCACGAAAACAATCCCCGTGTATAACTGCTGCACGGGCCAACAGAACCCGATCACCTGGAAACAGTTCACGGAGCTGATGTTCAAGTACTGTAGAATGCACCCGCCAAACGATATGATTTGGTATCCCGGTGGCAGAATGCAGAAATACACCACAATAAACAAAGTGTGCATACTCTTCCTGCATCTATTACCGGCGCACATTTTAGACTTCTTCTTCCGGTTGACGGGCAAACCGTCCATGATGGTCGGCATTCAAGCGAAACTTCAGAAGGCTGCCAAGTGCTTGGAGTACTTCAGCACGCACCAATGGAAGTTCAGGGACGACAACGTCCGGCAACTAGCCGAACAGCTCAGCCCCGAGGATAGACAGACATTTATGTTCGATGTCAGACAAATTGACTGGCCGTCGTACATAGAACATTACATATTGGGAATTCGGCACTTCATACTGAAAGAGAGTCCGGACACACTGCCAGCTGCTCGTTCTAATCTTAAAAGGTGACTGTTACGGTTTGGTGATTAACCAGAAAAATGATTGCCTCTCTCTGCGCATAATTATGCATGGAAGAAATAATGTTTGTGGCATTCATTCATTTGTCTAATTCTGTTACAGATTATATTGGCTTCACAAAGCTTTCAAATTTGGAATGCTACTAGTAGTGCTGCGTTTTCTGTTGTTGCGCAGCTCTGTGGCCCGAACTGCGTGTTTTTCAGTGCTGTCTTTCGTGTTACACATGTGCCGTATGATTGTTTGACGGCTTAGAACGCCTGTTGAGGACCGCGGCAAGCGTTATGAAGAACAGCAACAGCTAATCGTAAAAAAGCATAATTTAATGGTGCGGATTACCCTTCGACTTAATTGCTCGCCGTTCACGACGATCAATCGCTACGTTCAAACATCCCATCGGTTGGCCTTTTCGATGTTTCTATTTGTTCATAACTAAATTAGCGTTCGCTAGAAGTATTCAATTTCGCGGAGAAAGAATGGCAATTACGGAACAGGTTAAAACGATAAAAAAGAAAAGAAAGAAAACAGAACACACGGGTGTTGGGACAAAAAAAAAAAAAGAAAAGAAAGGAAGACGCGTATTCGAGGCTTCCAAAGTTATCATGTATAACAACCACTTTGTTATATTCCCATCGAATTAGCTGAAAGGTCATAATCCTCTTGGATAAAAATACGTCGTCTTCTTGTTGAATAGTAGAAGCGAAAGTGCAGAACAGAAAGTTCAGACATTTACGACCATTCGTTTGTCGTGGATTGTATCTGATCGTCATTGTAGACGTGTGTTTCTGGACGACGCCATAAAAAGGCGTTTCGTTCTAGAACATCGATTTTTCGCATATCGTCGAGTTGTAACGACGCCGCGACACTAAGAGTATCGGATCAATCGTGTCGCCACAGGACCCTTCGGGTTCAAACTTCCTTGGCAATTTTGTCTCGATGTGTTTCTCATGGTGTAATCGTCGTGTATCGGAAACGATACGTAGCGTGGACTTCGCGTGAGTCGGCAGCACGAATGTCGATCGTAGCTATTTGTCATTTGCCATAAGAGCTTGTGATTCGATTAGTGCTTCGTTAAATATGTTTACTTTCTTCCCTTTAAGTCTGTCTTTTTCTTTCTACATCATTTTAGCTTAAAGACCGAGAGAAAACAGGAAAAGCGATTAAAAAAAAAAGACAATATCGTTTTTACAAATCATTCGAGAGAAATTCTTTGTTCTTTACATTTTTACATTTTTAACGATTTAATCCTTACTGTGTTCAATGTATATCTTTTTATCGATTAATCTGTAGCTTAAGCAGCCGATTCCACTTCCAATGAATTGTCGTGAAATTTTAATTACCAACGTTTTACCGGGTATTCTATTATCGAGGGAATCTAATTTTTTTTCGCTAGACGGAGAAAATCTAGGGTGAAGGGGTAGGAACGGAAAAAAAGAAAGAACACACGAACAGGTATAAAATAAATTGTGGAAAATAAATCGAAGCGATAGACTAATTGTACGTGTATGTGTTTTACAACATTGCCAAACGACTTTAACGCCCGCTAATTTCCTTCCTTCTTCATCATTTTTACGATGTTTACGAATAACAGAACATTTCCTTCGTGCGCAGACCCGTTTAATCCTTTTCGAAGCACAGGGTTTCTTTTTTAAGCGTCCACCAGCTCTCTTGCGGCGAGCTTTTTCACGACAAACTATTTATAGAGCAAAAACCCGAAGGATTAAACGTCTGTCTAGCATCGAAACCTTCCGAGTCTTCGAGTTGTCGATTTCTTTCTGAAAATTATAACAATCTTAGCGACCTTTACGTTAAGTGCACGTGTATTATTTCCCGACGTAGTTGTGCCGTGATTTCCGTTTACGATAACGATATACGTAGAACAATGATGATTGGTTAGGGAAAAGAAGGAAACAGGACGTTTAAATGCCGGCTAGGGAAGTTAACAAATATATCGTGCCTTTGTGTCATCGCTATCTGGCATTTTCGTTCGTTCGTTCGTTCGCACCGTAACGCAAGGTACATAGACAGATATTTAATCGCTAGTCTGCGGATATTTATGCGTGTACGAAAAGTTTGAATTTCCGAAATGATGCATAATGCGAATACGCGGTAGACGCGTATCGATTCTGCGCGTTGCAACGTTTAGAAAGTCAAATGAATCGGAACTTTGATTTTTTTTAACTCCAATCGAGTGTTCGAGAAAATGTAAAATTGCATAAACGTCCGTAGCCTACTAATTGTGTCCCTTCGGCGATGTAAGCTCAACTCGTTCGCATTCGGTTTCACCACCAACGAACCAAGTTGCTTCCTTCCGAACGACCCGGCCAGAAGTTCGTGTGTAATTAGACTTTCTGTACAAAAACGTAATCGTTTGTAGAGATTTAGTTACTGTTATTATTTAGCCCGATAGCTTTTGTAAAAAAAAAGAAAAAAAAAAGGGAAGGTGATCAATGGAGGAGTGCGCTTATTACGGCTTCGTTCTCGGTGTATTTAAAGTTTGTTCGAATTCGTCAGGTCCACGCGACCTGTCCTTTTTGCAATTAAACGAAGAAAGTAAATTTCGACCGACTTCACGATCCCTTGAACGTTTTCTCGTTGAATGTGTGTTATTTATAATTGTAACGCGAGAGACATATGAACCTTCGAAAAATTTTAACTTAATAAATATAAACGTGAACTGAGTGTTTGTATAAATAAGTTGCTTCGTTTTTGGTGAAATTAAAGCTGAAGGGGGATCTCGACGCACGCCAAGGTACTCGGCTCGTTTGTTTGATCGCCAGAAAACCGCGATGCGATCGCCACTGATTCATTGTAACGAGAATGATCGTCGCGACGACGCGTTCTACGCTATCCATTGATTTTCATTCACGCGTCAGGTGTGCATTGTGCACGCTTCCAGTGAATTGAGAATTCCAACGTGGAAGCCATTGCGCTCTGACACGCGTCATCTAACTCACTTTTCAAATCTGCCACCGGTAAGCACGATGCGTTTACCCGAATCTCCAGCAGATTAGTTACGTATAAGTTCTAGCCTTCGAGTGTATCGAGCATTTGTTGTTAGCGCTTCAACTTAACATATAGAACCGCGCAAAAGCGTTTACTGGAACCATATCGTCGTCCAAGTTGAAGATTCAACGGATACGATTAGCTGAATAAACGTTCACCACTGACGCTATTCAAATTTAAAGAAGCAACCGACTCGTCTCGGAGCTAACTAAAAACGCCGGCCCTACAAGAGGATATTTAAACGATACGATCGACATTTTTCAAAGTGTACGATTAAGTATCGTAAATATGCCACGAAATATACAAAAGCGTTTTCTAAAAAAAGAAAGAAGAAAAAACAAAAAAAGAAGGAAGACAAGAAGCGGAGAAGAGAAGAATGAACTGCCATCGGTAGGCAAACAATAATAATGATACTGATAGATACGATTACGTCTTAAACGTTAATCGTGAAAACGCGAGCCAAGGTATGCAGATATCGTTACTATGTATCTTACGGTGTATTGTGATATCCATCGATGACGCTACTAACATCGAAATTTTTAAGGCACTGGCGATGTGTTTTTCTCTTCCGTTCACGGTCTTTGCACATGTACCGACGCGATAGCGGTTAATGGCAGCCAGGGGTGACGAAATTAGAATTGAATTTGCATGTAGTGTCTAAATGTCTTTGCGATGGGTACGTCTTCGCTCCTCGCATTAATTTCACCTTCCTATATTGCGAATAGCTAATTAAGTACTGGTTGCAACTCTTGGTAGCCCATTATTTAACACTTCGAGCCCTGGTCATTTTATAGTACAGCTGAGTACGGTGTCCTGGAGGATTTTGACATATTTTTGAATATCGTAACTCCTTTGTTTCTTGTTCTGTGATCCATTCGATGATGTTGTTCAATTTTTATTTTTGCGGTAACTTCAAATCTAAGGAACGTCATATGACGCTCACAGAGCACTGTACAAAATTATGCAAGGCGTCATATGACGCCCGTTAATTCCAAATTGTTAATATCCATCTCATTGTATACTTGATATACTTAATATCTTAAAATCTTTAAGAAGAAATTATTGGGAATAGATAAGTTGTTTGGTAACACGGCGATGACCAACATACAACTGTTAGGTTTTACGTCACCGCTGCCTGTGCCTCCAAAAGAGTGATTAATGCCACGAGTACCATTCTTGAAACCCTCCGTATGATTTTTACCAGCCGGAGGAACATTTAGTGTCGCGCGCAATTCTTTTAATTGATCATCTCGTGTCCTTCAGCTCGAACGGGCTTCCTTTCAATATTCAGTTCATCGCGACGTTTATTATCCATCGTTGAAAAAACGCTGCCAAGACACGATGAGATCACGGACGCTATAGAAAGGTTGATCGAAACAAGAGAAAAAGGGAAGAGACGAAGAGATGGAAAAGTTTCGCAAAAAGAGAAAGTCAGGTGAACATGGCGTTGAACAGACGATTAACAATCGGGGAGAACAAATAAATAATAATAGTAATAATTACTTAGCGCTAGGGATAAAGAAGAAAAGAAGTAAGTGGAGGGGTAGAGCCATCGAAAGCACCACCTGCTAGTCTTGTCTGTATCGTTACTCGGTTACACAATGCATACAAGGAAACAATATTTAATATAATCGAATTAATTAATATTATACTGTACTACTTAAATTACATTAAAAACGATGAACCATTGCAAATGAATCTTTTAAAATGCCCTTTAGAATGGTCGATTAATAAAGGCGATACAAAAAATCCATAGAATAGTAATGACTTTTACAGCTGCAAGTTACACTCCATAGCTTTTGTGTTTTCTCCTAAATACATTTTGTATGAGTAAAAAGCGTTGCCAATTATCGTGAAGTATAAATTAGAGGGGAATGAATCAGATAGGATAGCGCTAAGAATAATTTCGTAATATTTCAAGGCGAAAGAGGCAGTGTGTTTAAAGGCAGTGTGTTTAAAGCAGAGTGGTCCTCTCGAATAACATCTCCAACCGTACAATGAAATAATGGATTTTTTTCACGTCCTTCTATTTATTTGAAGAGTTTAAACTCTATGAAAAGAAATAAGATTGTGGGTTTTCTAAAAGCCTATCCGTCTATGAATGGTTATACAAAGGGAACGACTTTGTCTCTCCTCGTAGAAATAGTAATGGATTTTTTCCGCTTCGTTATTTGTTCAAAAAGTTTGAAGTTGAATAAGCACAGTAGTTTAGATTTTTCAAACACCTGTCTGTTGAGAAAAATAAAAAAATTTGTTCCTAAACATGCGTACGATTTCACGCGTATCTCGTGTCAATGTCTAACCGGTCATTGTGAAAATAACGCGTAAAACTGGACCTTTGAATCTGAAACCTAATCTACGCATAGTACATAATATATGTCCATAATATAGGTACAAATATTATTTATAAAACCCATATGATCGTGTTTGATCTTTGATTCCAGGTAGGTTGACGAACTTTTCGCTGAAAAGATAAGAATTTAAGAACAGGGGTTTCCAACCTTATGCCCGTAGACGCACATGCGTCCTCGAAGCTATCTACGTGTGCCTGCATGTGCCCAAATGTTGAAACAAAGAAATCGCCGTTTTTATTGTACCAGTAGTATGGTATTAATTGTGCCACCACGTGCTGTTGCAATCCGATTGCGTCCGCCACTATTTTTTGCAACCTCGAATGCGCCCGCGCCATAAAAAAGTTGAGAACCCCTGATTTAAGGTAACTATTGCGTAGGATCATTTACACAGATCGCAGAAACGGATCGCACAGCTGACGTTCGAGCATTGTAGAACGCATTCGTCGAACGATATGATTTGATACCCCAATGGCCATCAGTGGTGTGCGGTGACATTTGCTGATAGGGAAGCTGCGTTTCCATAGAAATTGTAAACGAATACTAAAAATGATAAAAGTAAACAGTTATTTATCTTGATTTTAAAATAGATTTAACATAAATATTCTGGCAAAAATAATCGCACAATATGTATTTACTATTTGTATTTCAGAAAATAATGGCGCTTCCACAGCTTCCATGGACTGCACGCCACTCATGACTAAGTCCATACCTCCAGTTTAATAAAATCTACTCTTCGTGCAACATTTGAAACTTCTTCTGTCGATTGATGGACAAACGTAATGGTTGGCATTCAATTGAAACTCCAGAAAAGTGCAACATGCTTGGAGTTGTTCAACACGCGACAGTGGAACATGCATCTTGAAACTGCGAATTTTTGCTACCTACCCCTAAAATCTGTATTCGAAGCTTACATAATTATCACGTGTAAGTCAACCACTTTGCTATATCCTCATCAGATTAACCGGAAGACCATAAGTCCAATGGTAAAAATGGAAGCTTAGAACGGGAAGTTCAGACGTTTATGACAATACGCGTAGATTAGAAATACACTAATGTTCCATCATCAGTGTGTTCCTCGACGTGGCGAGACTAGGAGTAATTTAAGTAACTGATTCCATTTCCAATAAATTTTCTTGAAATTTTAATTACCCAGGATTTATCGGGTGATGTATCGTCGAAAGAATCTAACGTTTTCGCCAGATGGAGAAAATCTATGGCGAAGGAGTGGGGACAAAAGAAACAAACGGAGAAACAGGTATAAAATAAATTGTAGAAACTTAACTGAAGCGATGGACTAATTGGTCAAGCCCGTATTTTACAACATTGCTAAAGGCAACGAATATCGCAACGCATTCCCATGCTATACCCATTCAATTACAGGTCATCATCGCAGATACAGTTATTAACATTTGTCCGCGATGATACGGATGTTTCCAATTTTACCAATCTCGAATCCCTTATCGCGTTTACCGACTTCCGCGTCGATCTGTTACCGCATGGCTCTATTAAGAATACAAAAATTGTATGGCGTAATGAAATCACAATCGCGATGCGCATATATCTGCACGTATGTATATATATCTATGCTTGTTTTGGCTAAGCCACGAGCGTGTCGCTACTGTCAACTTTTTCCATCGCGACAACCAAAAATGCGTGTTTTGAAATGCGTTTATTGTTGCAAGACTAATGGAAACGTGCGTGATTCCCTAAGTTTAAGTCCGCGTTGCGCGCCATCAGTGCGTAAATGGTAAAAGCGTGAAACGATCATTGCACGCGAATAGAACGGGTGCCATAGTGCCGTTCATTGATTGCTCTTGTCCGGTGCCATATTCCTTGTTCCAGAGCGTGGCGTTTATTGCGCAAGATCCGATCACCAGCGTTTCGCCATTTTCGTTGACCATTCGTCAGTTTCAGCGAAAACGGCTATAACATAGCTTGGTCGGCTGGTTGGTCACGCTTGTTGCCTCGGTATCGATTCATCTCGATCCGGATTAAGAATCGCGATTAAGTTCTCCGAAGAATCACCAGAGTTCTCCTTACTGTTTTCTCCTGCTCGGTTCCATGGTATTTTATTTATATATGCATGACTGTACTTTGGACGTTCCTGCGGATTTTGCGGATAGAATTACGTGTCAATAACACGTGAGTATTATTATCTGATATTGTTTGCTCGCTTAGAAAACAATTTCGTACGATGGTCCGGATGGTGAGTAAATTAACACGACTTATTTCATCCGTGCGTTCGTGATACAGGAAAAATTCTCTTCGTGTATGAGTTGAAATATTGTTTTACTTCTCTCGCTCTACATATTTTTATATTTATTGCCATTTAAAATTATATTACGAAAAACGAGACAGGGTTGCACTATGTATCTCTCTTTGTGTATCTGTGAGGTATTAGACTTTACCACTTTTACATTTGCAAAAAAGAACTGTTACACTTTTGTAACAAATGAAAGAAAGCATGTAGAATGATCGACTTTCTTCTGTCCTACTGTGCACACGTGTACACGTCCTCTGAAACCTTCGAACAACAAATTAAATAAAATCTTTGGTCAGTTATATCTACGAACTCCGATATAGCAATTGGCATATTAAGATGATCAATCGATTTAGAGTCTGCTTACCTTCTGTCCCGTATTTTTCCACTTTTAAAAAGTGCAACACAGATTTACTAAATTTTTAATGCCTCAAATCTCATTGTTAACCAGCAGCCAGAAAATTCTATTTTTCGAACTTGATCAAGCAATTTCTTTCCACGCTTCGTTGCGAATTTAGGCCCGCGCGAACAAAACTGATACGATCAAAAAGAACACAGAAATATTCGGTCTTCGAACTAACATAAGACGTACTGAAATTTCTAGCACGTACGATTTCCGAGGTTCTATGGACCCGCTGTTCATCTCTCCGTACCGGGCTATTTTTGGCGCGTGCATAGATACGGAGACGTTTAAACGATTTCACAGTAATAGAAGTCGAGCAGACAGATGCAATTGCAAAATTGTTGCGACGGTATACCATTTGGAATCGGTAGGTCGCGAGAGTTTTAGATCGAGGAACCGATTCGTCGTTCGCGATCAAGAATGAAGGGTAACGGGCGGAACCATTTTTATGGGAACGTTGAAGAGAAGTAAACCCGCAGTCTGAACTATATAGATACCTATGCACTTAGGCATACTTTATGTAAATTAATTATAAGTTAAAATAACAGTGTAACAATTTTACAAAACTTCTAACTTTGTGAATGCAAGTGGAACCGATAACAGCTGATATCCTTTAGTTTCAACATTACCGTTACATTCCTACTGAGAGTAATTACAGATGAAAATTTTCTCACTCATCTTTTTTTTTAGTCATTTTCAATAGTCATTTTTGTAGATCGGTACCACGAAGCATTTGCGGTGTTGCGTACTGCTGGAGAGGAGCGAAATGCCGCAACGCGCAAAAATTGCGTCCAACGAAAGCAACATGGAAGAAGCTTCCACGTCGTCGTTCGCTGAGAATTCTGGCGATGATGATCCGAACGTAGCGGAAGTATGAAACAAAGACGCTTAAAAACTGTTTAATACTTTACTAGATTTCAATCGCACAGAGATGGGTATTTATCTCAGTTAATTTGTACATCAGGTTGTGCTATCAAATAAAGGCGGACCAAAATTAATTCATCACGGTTACATGTACACGCTGCACAAGAAACAACCGTACAACATTCGATGGAGATGCGTTGGCAGAACGATGCATTGCAGGGGCAGCCTTATCACGACCACGAACTGTACGAAACCAAGGGTGCGTATGGAGCACAACCATAAGCCAGATTTTGCAGCTGCTCAGGTTGCCAGGAAACGTTACTTAGCTCTTGGCAAGCCTTGCGTGCTAACAAGTAAGTTTACTAACTTCCCCCTCAGTGGCGGCATAAATTTTCCGCTGGTTCTTTAATCAAAGTTTGGATCGTTACGATCGCGGAAACGAGTTGCAAGATGCCTTTATTGCGACTAGAATCGGATAGAAATTCTATACTTCGTAGGTGTAGAAGGATCTGCACTGAAGCCTGCGAAGAACGTGTCGCAGCGAGTGGTTCACAAAGAGGATGATGCGTTGGTGCAACGGAAAGATAATAGACCAAAAACGCGAGCCACAGCTAGAAAAGGTAAGTATCTTTTACTGTTATACTTACTAATTAGAAATTACGACAAAGGTTACGAGTGACTTGTATATGTTGAACGGAATGCGTACTTTGTTATTAAAATGCTTTTTGTGTTCACTAGATTTCTTTCTATCTTTTTCATACATGTTGCGTTTATAATAAATTATAATGTATTGATGCAAAAGATGAATGAAATACATTAAATGACTCTCCAGAAGGTGAGTAGAAAATGAAAAAATTAGACAAGTAATCAGTATAATTGGAAACAAGCAGAAAAATATTTTCATTTGTGAACTAAATACTTTCTCTTCCTCTTTCTCTTTCTGCCTCTACAGTACTTAATGCATTTACGAACTAAAGTGATAAATATTTTAATAAAAAAAAATTAAAGCTAGCGTCATTTGCGTCAAAAATCGGATGGTCAACTTTCAATCCGATATGAAAATTTTTTAATGAAGAAAATCGTTACAGTCGGAACGTAAATCCCGCTTTGCGCTTAGTCGCGGCCCGGGAAATTCAAAAACCGATCGCCGTGTGCAAATTGGACACGTTCGAGCGAATGAAAAGACGGGACAATTAATGAACGATATGTTTCAATTGCGTCTTCGTTGTTTCAAGATGGCGCGAGTCTTGAAGATGCGCGCGAAAAAAAGTGGAGCCATGTAGAAGCGGCTCCCGATCGATGAGAATTCGCGCGACGAGGCCCGAGTGAGTCGAACGTGATCAGGTCGGTTAGTAATTCCTTAGCGAAGAGAGACCCGGGAACGCGCACACGATAGCAACACGAAACACGGTACGGATAATATGCGTCGACGACCGGCGGCGCCGTCGCACATGCGCGCCCTGACGCGCCCCTGTTCGTCCACCGATTTCGATTTTAGTCACTCCCGGGTTCGGCTTCGGGGAAAATCGTTCCGCTCTCGTAGTGAGCCACACTGTCGGGACGCGTCGTGGAAAAAAAAAACTCACTCGGAACGTAGTAACGATTCTGTCGATCGAGTAGGAAAGAAACACGTCCCTTACGATTCGCACACTTTCGCGTTCGGCGAGCTTCCGCTCGTGGCTAGTATATATTCGTTCGTCGGAAGGTATACCAGAAAAGAGAAGGAACGGAATTTTTTGGGGGCCTCTTTCCTTGTGTCGTCGTTACAACGTTCAGGGACATAACTATACCCGATACCGGTTTAATCGTGAAACGTTTACACGGTAGCGAGATTAGACACGCTAAGAACAACGCGATAGGCGACCCAGTGTCCGATCTTCGTGTGAATTTGAATCGGGAAAGAATTCGGAGCACACAGGAAGGTATTGGACGATTCGTAGTGTGGCTCGAATATCACTCCTGAGAATTGTGCGTCCGGGGGTCAATAATTGTCGCGTGGTCATCGTCGTCGGTATAGAACGAGCTCTCGGCAGCGACACTACACGAAATCGAACCGGTTCCTAGCCTAGCGAATCGAACGACTGGATTGGGTTAAGTGACAACGCAATAGACGGCAAAAAGAGAGTGGAACAAAGACAGGAGAGAAAAAAAGCACAGAGGTACAGTAGACAAGCGCAGTGGCGTGTGCCACTCGATATCATGCTCGGTCGCAACGGTTGCCATTTTATAGCCGGTCGCTCGACTGAGATCTCTGGGGAGGCAAGAAAGAGAGGGAGTGACCGAGTAAGAACAAAAGAGCGAATAAGAGAATGCGAATGAGACGGAGCGAGAGAGAGAGAATAGTGAAGTGAGAAGGATCGAGAGAGCACGTATAGGAACGGGAAACATTCGCCGATGGTGGGGAAAGAGAAAGAGAAAAAGAGAGAGAGAGAGAGAGGGTGATTTAGAAGCAGAAAAGAGTGAGGGAGGGGGGGAACAGAAGAAAGAAAGGAAGCTTGCAGATGGAGTAGAGCTTCCGTAGATGTTTTTAGATCGGTTCCGATCGTACGAGTAGATTTATAGAAATTCAATCATTTCGCGTTTATGGTTGATCGTACGTATGGTCTTCAACGTTGCGATGCAATATCGATCTAGTCTGCGTAATATACATGTGCTATACTATCGCACGTTCTCATCGGATAAATCGTTAATACGTATTATCCGTGCATCGTCTGCTGAATGATGACATGGTATGCTAAAAGGAGAGGGAAAAACAGAGAGGTATTAAGAAGCGAGGAAGATGAACGCGCATATATATATTTTATCTACCGGACGATTATCGTTTGCGCTTTTTATAGAAACACCATACCAAAAACTAGTTTACTCATGAATCGTCAGCCAATTGATTATATCATTGATTTAAATATTTAACTTATTTTATACCTCATGATATGCATACTTCGTATTCAGATTATGCAATATATTTCCCATCATTGACACGTTTAAATTCAATTATGATATTTATATCGACAGATAAAGGTTCTTCATTATTTACCAGATCTTTTGAATGCATTACTTTCGACACAATTAAATAATTAAATAACTTTAAACCCATTCGTATACGCATTTCTCCTCGCATTCTTTATACGAAACTGTTTATCTCGCAGCCAGGGATCGTGATACTGACATTGAGATCACCGATTTATACATTAACGATCGCATGATCTAATTTTCTATTCAACTCGATGCTCGAAATGGGTTAAACGACGTGGCACAGTTCTCGATTGACCGACCGCAGTAAATCGACGAACCTCGTTATAGATCCTCCTACAGACAGAACAAACCGCCATCATCATGAATTCATCTTTTTAAATCTGTTAGCGATGGACAGCTTGGACAGCTCGTCTCTCCGGTCAATTCCATACACCTTTCTCTCCCTTTGCTCTTTGAATACGTGTCCGTGATCATGTGCGAGGGTGTTGCTTTTATACGATGTTGTCTTAAGCTGGGATTCCGCGTCTGTAACGTTCATAGAAATCCACCCTTCCTAAGGATTTCAAGTTGACGACATGTCGAGCGTTACACACGTGGGGACTCAGTTGTAGAATACATCGTGTGTTCGTCCCGCAGAAAATACCTGCCGCGGGAACGAAAACACGGAGATCGGCGGGGAGTCGGGTTCGAGAGCAGCGCTACAAGAACGAGCACGACGGCTACGACGGCGGGTCGGCTTGTACTGGTGGCCTGCAAGGACACCGTGAAGCTGACTGCCCGCCGTCTCCTGCAGGAGCAACAACGTGACAGGGATCGCGACGAACCGGTCACCACGTCTTCCAACGAGGATATCGTGGAGGGCATCCGGCTGGAGGACGTCGCGATGAAACAAGAACCAGAAGACGAGGACGACTGTTACCTGGAGGCGACCGAGATGCCGTCTCTGTCACCGTCGTCGTCGAGCAATCGCCACGCAGGTGCCGCGCACCGTGTTCGTTCACATGCACGTAGCCTTCGCGCGATGACGAATCCGAGCGCGGTCTGGGCGCATTTCGATCTATGTGCGAACGATCCCCTGCGTGCCCAATGCAGGATCTGCGGAGCGGTGGTAGTCAGAGGCGGTGCGAATCCACGACAGTGCGGTACGACGAATCTCCATCGACACCTTAGGGTGCATCACGGTGGCAGACTGATTGGCAGTCGCTATCACGGTAAATGATGATTGATTATTGGAGCTGCTTTACAATTTGGCAGGGTGACGAGGTGTTACTTGACAATTTCTTGAACTCTGTTGATGATGAGTACTGTTATAGTATATATAGACGTTTATGTAGAATGAGATTTGGGGAGTTTGTACTCGTGATATGAATAATATTGAGATTTGTACCTAAGTGGCTTCTTATTTTCTAAGATAACACATACCAAATGCAGCCCGTGCGACTGCATGCATTCTTAATATCTTCCGGAGAGTCATTTTAGTGGATGCGTAGCTGGAAATAAATCAGTTCACCTTTTACTAAGATTTGTTAGTTGTTATTGTAACATTAGAGTAATGAAAGTTCTTTTTGCAGTATTACAATCACCTTCTCAAAGTAATTCAACTGGGAAGACTATAAGAATAGCGGCGCAGTCTTTGGTAAGATCTCACATTAGGAACATTGCGCCAGCACCTATAACACAGCAACAACAACAACAGCAACAGCAGCAACGACAACCAAAGACTCTTGTATTAAAAACCATACCTCTAAAAGTAAAGCAAGTTGCTCCCACAACTATTAAAATGCCACCTCGACAGACCACCCAAGGATTACCTCATAATATTGTGCACCAACAACCTACGGAGGTAAGAGTGATAATTTAAATAAAAGATAATAAAATAGTAACAATTTCTATATGTTCATACTTATATCTTTCAGGTTTGTTTAAGATGGAATAGTTATCACAGTAACATGCAAAATAGTTTTCCATCGTTGTTGGACACTGAACAGTTTGTTGACGTTACGTTAGCCTGCGAGGGTCGCTCGTTAAAATGTCACAAAATGATACTGTCAGCGTGCAGCGATTATCTCGCGGATTTATTACGCGAGAATCCGTGTCAGCATCCGATTATCTTAATGAAGGATCTTAAATTTTGGGAGGTTGAAGCACTAGTCAAATTTATGTACCGCGGAGAGGTAAATGTAGCCCACGACAAACTGCCGCAATTGTTGAACGCAGCCGAAGCGTTGCAAGTGAAAGGATTAGCTGGACCAAATCCCTCTTCACAGGTGAAAGACGCGTTTTATTCCTCCTGTAAACAAAACATCTAATTTATTCTCTGAATATTGTTCATAAAGTACGTTTATTTCATAGAATCCAAAGCCACCTCTACTTATTCCGCAATCGAAGCCGCTAGTATCGCAGCCAGTTCCTCGAGCCACTTCAGAGACCAAAGAGAAACCCTCCACTTCTGGGGTTTCTACGCCTTCTAGTCCAAAACGTGCGCAAAAACGACAACATTCTGAACCAATCGAGCCAAAACCGTTCACTAAAATACGCTTACAACGACCCGTCACACCCACATCACCGATTACTACTGTTAAGTTGGAGCCTTTAGATATACCTCTTAGCCCTACAGAGATATTCCCTGAAAATAACGAAGAGGATAGTTCGAATCCATCGAACTTCGACAAGTTAATGAGTTTACACGAGGAGGATGATCCCGGTGGTAACGAGGCCACCGATGGCGAAAGAGAAATTCATTTCTGCGAGATAGCCGAACCGCCTGATATAAACGATAACGAGGACCAAATGGAATTCGTACCTACAGACTTTCTAGAACAAGAACAAGACATAGTTGAAGAGACAGAAGTTGTTTCGAACAAGGATTGCAAAGAGGAATCCAGGGATGACAGTTCTGCCGAAGTCGACGACGGTGAAGGAGGTGGAGATGAAAACGAACAATGTTCAAAAGAAAAGAAACCGGTTTAGTAAGGTTAAGTTCATTAATTCAATACTCGGATTGTTTGATGGAAACGATAACGATATCGAAATATAGCAACGGTACCTACGTTTTTGATTTCTCTTAAAAAAGATTTTACGGTTATCCAGTATTGCCATGAAAGTATATAGATTTTTAATCTAAAGTATGAGTTTATTTAAATTCGAAATTAATTTCGATGAGTTCCCTGCTTTTTAAAATGAATGCAAGAGAAAGTAATGTATATATTGTTTTTGTGATACCGTTTAAACGATACGGCATCTATTATTACAATGAATCATTTTATTATTTGTATGCACGTATTTATATGCGATTTTAATTTCATTCGTTTCTAATCGAAATTTATAGTAAAATTATATATCGAGATACTATCGTTTAATCTCAGAGGAATATGACAAATATTTCATCGACATTGTAAATAGAACATAAGCGATTAAAAAGTAAAACTATTTTTACCACTTACTCTACGAATCGTAGCGGCTACATATATCTTTCGAGCATTCTCTCCAAGTACATTGTTCGAAACTAATATTTCTATACAAACGACTATGCCAGAAAGTAAGAGAGATTTAAATGGAAATCGTTAATTAAAGTACCTATAGCCAGTTTTATTGTGTGACTCGTAGAATTTTGAGTACAATACATGACTTTTATGTCTTTAATTATAATCATAATTTATTTGTTAAAAGGAAATCGATCCACACTTTTATAGTATTATACTAATTGTAAATTGACTTTCGCAATCAGAAAGTCGTTCTATTGTTTCTAATAATACTTTTTTTAATTTGAATCATTGCTAAAATTAGAAGATTAACTTCTTTTTACTTCGATCACGAGTAAGCTAGCAGTTAACAGATAATGTTGCTTCTTGAAAAAAAAAAGTTGTACCTGTTGACCTCGTCTCTTCGCTGTATCATTTAACAATATACAGTACAACGTGTTAATATTTGTAAATCATATAAAAAGATTGTACATTTTTTTATTTGCACTACATAAGAATTTGTTCATTTTGAAATTGCATCCTTTTAAATGTGCATTATATAAAATAAGACGTTTGAGAATTTACTAACGAATCAATGAAAAATCGGTGCATTTATACGTTAGTTGTAAAAATTATTATTAGATGAATATGCAAAATTAATAAATTGATAACTTATCATACTTTCTATTATATTGTAATTCTGCTAGACTCCTGCAGAGATTACGAAAATTTGTTTTCAAAATAATCATTTGTCGTTTCAACGATATACTTGTATGTAAGCGTTGTGTAAAAGTAACATTCAACGTTCGTGCTAAACCGATAGTAGCGACAAAAGTTACGTTCATTGTAAAAATTCGTGTACGATTGGAACATATATGTATATTGTAACATGTGAAGAATTATGTCTTATAAAATAAATTGCTATAACAGCCTATAGCAAAACAATCTTTTTTCAATAAATTACGTGATGTCATTTCGGGATATTTCGTAATTGTCATAAATAATTCAGATTGTAATAAAAGAATATGAATTGTTAATAAATTATTTACGAGAGCTTACACATATTAGCCACCAATTAATCAACCGCTGCCCACATTATTTTGTAGGGGTTGAAGTTGGGAATGCCCTGCTTTATCGGTCGTATTTACGAGTTATCGCGTTGATCGAGCATGGATTCTCTATTTATTCAACAGTTTTCATTCTCTGTAATCAGTAAAATCGCTAACTTAAACAATCCTAATAATTGCAACAAGTCCTGAACGAGAAAATGCAATTAGCGCGAAAAAACGTACGTGCGTACGGGACGATGACACAAAAAGAATGACCGTTTTCAATATAGATGGCCGCGAAATTCAAACTTCAGAAATCGGAGACTCGATTGCAAAATTCCAAAAATTGCTCCGACTAGAATCTGATTTTTCCTTTCCCTCAAGCAGCATTTTAAAGTACATTCCCGTGAAACAAATGACATTTTAATAATTAAATTTAATAAGCCATTGTCATCTCTCTTTAATTTATTTAGAAAGCGATATTTATTACCGTCAAATTAATATTTATGCAACATTCGGTATTAGAGTATCGATATCAGTTCTCCGATATAAATCGAATTTTTGTGTTTGTAGAAATATAATGTGGAGTATAATGGTAATATACATGCTTTTATATTCATATAAAAATATGTATTTTTCATTCGTTGGAAACAAGAAGAATTGTCTTAATATATAGACGTGGCAACTGTTCGTTTTAAACTGCTTTCATTATTAAAATGATGGTAGTGAGGTTGCTGATTTGATCCTGAAGTAGGTCGTAGGCCGTGATGGCGCCACATTATCTCTACCCCTCCCCTTGTCGAACTGTCAAATCGAGGAAGGTTGTTTGTATACGAAATTTTTATCAGTTTCCAGCCTCAAGTACGATCCGGGGACTTTGAACAAGCGAATAAGATCAGGTTCGTACTCGTGCCCATTTTCACAGTGGAATACGCCAATGCTATTTCACGAGATCAGCCGATTCTTGTACGCGAACGGAAATGTTGAAAGCTCCGTGCGACCGGCGCTACTACCACCTTTCTGTCAATTTCTTCTCGCTCCTTTTTCATTTTTCTTCACCGTCATTTTTACCCGTTTCCTGCGCTTCGATGCAACGACGAAACCGATTGTTTCTCGTCTCGCATGAAACAAAGATACCACAAAATAATTCTCCATCGTATGCAAATTCGTTTCAGACTGTACGCTATCGGTTTTGTCTTATTTCTTCTTAACCTAACTGGAAGGTTGATCGTTCATCCACGGTCAGCTTTCGGAAATGAATTTTGTCAAACAAAATAATAACGCGGATGTAGTTCGTTGCCCGGAATTAATTTCGAACGCGATTGTTTAGCTGCGTAGTAAATCGAGCTTGACTTCGATGCGCTCGTGAAGCTTTGTCCTTATCGAATTTTCATTTACTACGTTGTTACAATTATTTCTATCAAGATTTTTTGCGCGCAGTATTTGCAACAGACGCGTCCTTTTAAAATACACTCTTGGAACGAGCGTTTACGAATAAATTAAATTCTGAAATGTTAAGTGATGATTTTGTTTGGCAACAGTAGCCACTCTGTGACATCATTATCATTTTCTGGATGGCAATTGTTGAATAGTTTCAGACTAATTATTGAATGAAAATTTTATCGTAATTTCATTAAATATATTAAATGATGAGTCTCACAAAGGATCACAAGTACTTATGAATTAATTATTAAAAAAAAAGAACAAATTTATCTAAATCTGTGTTTGTAAACATTAAATTAGACCAGTATAAATATTTTAGTGGCAAATGATTTTCAAGTGAATGTAATAGGTATATTTTAACAACTCGTTATGATTGTTTTAGGATGAATCGTACAATGGATGAAAAGGAAGAATTGGTGAAAAAATCCTTATTTAGTTTTGTGAGAAAAGAAGTACCCACTGCCCAATTAAGGTATAAAGAAGAAAGAGAAATGAAAATGTACCTTTTGTCTATAACTTGAAATGTTTTTACATCAGTACTTTAGAACTAAAAAATCGTATCTTTCGTTTTTGTCAATATCGAATTACGAGGGAAAAGAAATGTTCTACTTTTTAAATTCAAATATATGAAATCTATATACATCACATGTGTTATTGTAATGTATGCATCAAAGTATATTCTTTCCAGTTTAATAGATGATATCGTTCTGAGTTATGTGGTGAGTATGGTGGAAGAAAGTGCACTTGAGGAAGACCTCGATGTTGATGGTCTATGCGAAATGGTGTCTGCCTGCCTTCCTGAGTTTTCTACCATTGAAAAAGAAGCAGTCTCAAAATGGTTGTTAGATGTTGAAAGTAAACTGCGGCAAGAGAGTAAAGAGAATGAAAATTGCCAGCCTCAAGATCCACTGAGCCATATTAGTTTAACTGCTTTGTTACCACCAGGTACTCAGACAATGAGAGTTCATCATCTCTCAGAAACAAGCGATGCTGGAAGCGATTCCAGTGGAGAATATTTCTCAGAAGTAAGTGTTTGAATTGTATTATTCAATTCATTTCTCACAAATTTTTCCTCAATTGTACACCAAGTATATTGTTTGTACTATAATTCTTTGTTATGACAAAGAACTTCAGAGTGTAGAATGTTAAGAACTTATAACAGATGCTTTTTACTATTATTGAGAGAGCTTAAAATGTTGTTATATCTTTCTCGTTAGGAATCATCTTGGCATCAGGTAGCACTTTTGCAAGAAATGTTTCCAACTGCTAGCCCAGCCGAGGCCAGGCATTGTTTGGCAGTTGCTGGTGGTGACATAGCAAAAGCAGCACAACTTGCTCTTCATAGGCAAGAAGCAGGACAAAGCATTGTTAGTAATCTTGCGTTTTTAACGGTAAGTATCTATTTTCTGTAATGTGTCTTTAACTAAACTATTTACTTTCTACTAGATCGTAATATACGAAATATCCTTTTCCTGTGATTGGAATACTTTCACTTCCACTCAATCATTATCAATTAAAACACAGGCCATTCCAATCGAGATATTTATGGACAAATTGCAGTGCCTTCAATTCATTTTTCAACCATTTAAAAACATTATAAATAAATAGTATCTGTCTCAAATACAATGAAACAGAAAGGGAAAGATAGATACGGTATAAATAAACGTTTCATATTTTACGATCTACTGTGACATATTCCTCTCTTGATACTTAAAATGTATTGTCAATTTAAAAGCACTATTAACATTCACGTATGTGTGCCTACATTTACATAATAGCTAACCGGCTAACTAACAACTATTAGTTAAACGACATAAAGTAGCGTAATTATCTTGCACAGCCGAACGGTCGCAACAAGACCAGAGTGAACGACGAGGAACTGAAATCACGTATCATTGCACGGTACAGTTACGTCGACAGGGATGATGACTCCCGCGAGCATCGTCCGGTTGCACCGAAAACGGAACCAAAAAAATTAGTACGCTATCTAGATAACAAGATCGTGAGCGTAAAAGGTGAACGTTACACCGAAGTGCGAAGGGGTGGGGAAGAGGAGGATGGGAACGAAGGTGGTAGAAAAAGGGGCCATTGTCGGCCGTAACCAGTCCCTTTGCCTCCACCCCCCGATCCACCCCCTTGGAGGCATCTGATTTCAAATTAAAGCTTTCACTTAGATTCTCTTGTCTTGCTTATAGAGGAATTATGGACAGGGTGTTGAATGTCTACGTATTTACAGCACTATCAATTTTGTTCCTTCTCTTTCTTCTGTCAGTTGGATTCGTCTCGTCCACAGTTATTTTTACGAACGATTTTAGGAATATCCTCTTTTTATTTTTTTAGCGTGATATCCGTTATTGTGATCTGATGTAAGAGATTTGTAGCATTTTACATCGCATATGTATAATACATATTTGTTATATATATGTGATATACCGTTTATGATACTAATTAATGAAAATTTTTCTTTGACGGTATATGGTTAATATTATTACTATTATCATTACTACTTCGCAATATAAGTACCTGTTAACGTATAATGTTTCATTTACGTTTGAAGCTTTCGGTTCTGTATCGAGTATATATGGTCACAGAAAGAATTTATGTATAATTCTAGTTTAAACGAACTTTTGACACAGTGAAGTCACAGGCAGTATCAGAAATCTAGTTGCAAGAGGCAATTTTATAATATTTTATTGTTTTTTTTTCTTTTTATATGTGTAAGCAATTTATTTTAATTTTATAACTTAAAGTTTGTTTTATAATTTACGAATTGTATTTGCTGAGTAAAAAGTGACCACCATGAGCTCGTTTTCCTTTTTCTTTCAACTTAAAAATTAATTCCTACGATATAACGTCGGTAATTTTAGTTCGCATTCTCATACGTGCATATCTTTCTTTTTTAATGTCAAAATAATATGCATATTTTATTTATTAAACATGCTGTGCGTTTTATTATGTTTCCAATGAACATAAGCCGATTATTGCATTACTTTTATTACTATTATTAATATTATTATTAAGTTTTGGACACACATGTGCTGATATTTTTTCTAGTAGGCTAGGATTGTATATTTTATAATGTTAACTAAATAAGAAGAGCTCAGTTGAATTGCTTTGAAACGTTATTGAAACTGAGTGAAAAATATTTCTCTGTATTATTCTCTCTCTCTCTCTCTTTCTCTCTCATTATCTTATTAATTATGTAACTAAAATACATTTAAGGATGATAACAAAGTAAATAATAGAATATCTTTGCAAGAAAATCATTTTCTTATATAACAACAATAAAAGAGAATTTTAGGAATTTTTATGTGCACATTACTTGAAAAATTTGACAAAAATTTCAAATAAATAACTATTCTAAGCATGCATAGTAATAATAATTGTCTATAATATAATCCAAATTCACCGGGAGTTCAATATAATAATGATTGTAAAAAAAAAAAGAAATATCCGTTTCTATGACGGAAACAAACTGCGTGCATACTAGATCTTTTGGTATCACAAAAAAAATTATCGAGTTGTAGATTTTGGCTAATAAATTTTAGTATACGTATTAGGTAGGCAATAAATAAATAAATGAATAAATAAATACATACACGCAAAAATATTATATGTATATGTACTAGATGTATAAGCGGGATAAAAGAATTGCTTACCGCGCCATATAATTTACCAGTATTACTATTGTTATTGCTATTATTGCAAACTTTAAAGTGTAGTCAGATATAATCAATGAAATCTTAGAACATTAACAGAGCCGAGTGATGTACACTCGCAATAATATATACATATTATGTTAGAGTGCGTGGTTTAACAATGAATTCATGGAAACACCAAATTTTTATGACTATATATCAATAACCATTGATTTGATTGATGCAAGAAGCGTAATTAATCGGAAATGCAAATTGATATTGTTTCATACCTTGGTTGGGCCCATTGTTACACTACTTAGTTCCTGATATTGAACAAATTTTATTTACTACTTTTACTACCCATTCTAATGAATATATGATTTTTCTGTTAATTCGTAATGCAACTGTCTTTATGGTTTTTTTTTCAATTACCTGACAATCTCAGTTTCTTTCTGAAAAAAGGAAAAATACATGTATAAATACATTCGTAACTTGCAGTTGGGCCGGTCCTTGCCATAAGTGATTTATATAATACTACAGAGGAGTATATTGTTTCTAATAATTGTAATTACTGAACGATGAACATATTGTATTCGCTGTAAACTAAATGTACTCTACTGCCGATTATTCTCAGACAGAACGACGTTGTTGTAAGATATCCGAAAGTATGTGTAATAGAATAAGATAGCGGTACACTAAAGAGATATTAAAGGGAAAAAAGAAATAAAACTAGAAAAAAAAATAAAATAAATAAATAAAAACAGTAGGATAAGCAAAATTACTATAAAGTGGGGCACTTTAGTTTCATGCGAATTTTTCTTCATTAATGTAATATATGTGTGTATTTTTAATCAATGATATTGCGGTTATACGTATAATCCTTATATGTATGTAATTTCTTATTATCAATGTGAAGTTACGATCACAAAAAAATTAGGATTTATTAATACATTTACATTAATATACACACATATACATATATGTATACACACACATATTTTTAATGGTCATTGTTTAAAACGACAGTTCTGTGGCTTATTTTATTTCTTGCAATAATATAATTTGAATCTTCAGAACCTGATGTTTGCAAAACATTTATTTCTAAAAATAGCATTAACAAAATTATCTCTCTCAGATGTATTATTATTATTTGAGCGTTAATATATTTCTCATTGTTATAAAATAATGAAGTGAAAAATTTATTGGAAGAATGCCTTAGTAATCGCAAGTACTACTTAAATGACAATGAAAGGTATATTGTTAATTGAATAGATAGTATTACTCCTGTATATATTGTTCTACTTTAAGGGCGGTTCAATATTTGCATCAACTTATTTGAACGAAATTTTCCCGTGGCCGAGGAAAAACACTGCTTTCGATAGCTTTCAAGTATAACACCAAATACAAACTGTATAATTAAAATATTATATCTGGTGATGATAACGAATTCTTTACGGTTAGTGATTCAACGAAAAAGGAGAGAAAAAAGTTAAATCAATAACCTTGTTTCGTTTTATTCAATTTATCTAGAATTTATTTTTTCCGGTATAATGAAAAAGTCAGAACGTTAATTTTCTTTTAAAAGATACTCTTCTCGTTGATTTGTAAAAATATTCTAATTAATTATTGGAATAATAATTTTACAAGAACGACAAACGAACGGTTTCTACTCAATAAAATTTGCCACGAAACTGCATTTTATCAGTTAACGCGATTTGACCGATTCATTTTCACATAAGAATATAATAAAACGTTTCCTTTCATTATAAATGTTTCGTATAATGTAATCTCGTATAAATCCTGTAACTGATTAACTGCAATCGAGATATAGAAGGTCCTTCTAGAGAACGGATATTAATTTTTAAGTAATTTAGGATGTATGTTGATGTATATGCGATTATACTTTTTTCCAATCTGTGCATATAAAGGGGGTGGAAGCCTTCTGAAGTGTATTACATCATTTCTGCATATCTTATGCGCCTTGAAACCTTTTGTGAACATCTATATTATCCATCAAGTCGTATATATGATTAATTTTTCATATGTATGCATGATTTATACAGGACATCACATCGTTAACAAATGTCTGCTCTGACTCGATGTAGGTACAAGTAGTCGATTTATATTCTTTTCTTATTCGTTGTGCTAAGAATTTTGAAACTCAATAAATATACACAGCTATACATATATAAATATAAAAATGATCATCGTGAATTAGCTTTCTTGTGTTGCTTTCCAGTTTTTTCTGTCGCATCAGCTGCTTTTTTCTCTTCTCTTTTTGGATGAGGATTCTTTCCATGCATTATATTAATATTACTGAGAATAAATCATGCTTGACCTTTTTCATATGATACGGCATATGATATTTTATTCGTAAAACGAATTACAATGCCTTTTTAAATCGTAGCAAATAAATAAAATCGTTCACGTAACATTGTATTACAATTATCCATGTAAAATTAAATCAAGGTACATACGTGGTTCATGTGTAATACATACATAGTGGCGTTTCTGTAATAATTAGATATTACGTATAAAAAGAAAATGTCTCGCTTTCCTTTAATTTTATCAATGTCTGATAAGCGTCACTCCACGAGCTGACGCATCGAAGTCACATCACCTGGTACATATAAATATAAAAAGCTATCGTTACATTCGAGGTGACACGCCGAGCCATTTTAGAATATTGCTGTCAATCCACTTATGCATTGATATTAATAAATACGTTTCTGTTCTACTGTTGTTTCTTCTTTTTTTTTCTTCTTCTGCATCTCCTAGAATTTATCGATTATCATTAAAAAAAAGCGAGCCATAAAACGTAATTACACTGAAACGTAGATCGCAGGGAATGAGAGACTGCGACAGATTACAGGTCCCCTTGAATTTGAACGACGGTGGATCGTTGATGTTTGGAGAAAAATGAACGATGGAAAGATATTTAATGGTGAAGTTCGTGCTTATTTTAAACGACAGTCCGAAGAAGACAGTCCGCGTGTCTTCGTTCATCTGTATTTTATTTTTTCTTTTTCCGTGGTTTATCCTGCGGCGCAGGTAGGTTCTCTTGTTTCCGCTTGGACGCGGGTTTTGCGCCAATACTGCCGCCCTTCTTTCTCCTTTCTTGTCTCTCGCGTTCCTCCAGTTCTTGATTTTCACGTTCTATCAGCGTGATCAATGTGTTGCATCGGCGTTGTAATTCCAAGGCTGTGCGCGACTTTACGAACCAATCGAAACGGAACTGTGGCGCTGATCTAACCGTCGCACGAAGCTCCTCGTAAACGTTCTCTTTGTCGAAACCAAGTTTGTGTAACATACATACAAGAAATCTGTCTTCCTCTTCGGTATAATTTTTACCTTTGTTTGTCCCGTACGCTATCCTCAACTGATGGAAGGGAGCACGGTATCTCGCCATCTTGGCGTCCAACGCTTTCTTGATGCCCGCGCGTCTTTGTATCTTTGCTTCTCCTCGCTCGATCTGAGCCATTACCCTGTCTATATCCTGCAATTCGTGACAACGTTCCCAGAACACGGCCGAATATTCCATCACTTCTTCAGGGGTCTTTCCTTCCACTTCCTTGGCAATATTCTCGATGTCATCCCGGCCGTACTTCTCGTTAGCCTTTATGAACTGATTGAAATCTCTCTTCGTCCAGTTCGTGAAACCCTGGGTGAGAAGTTTCTCTTTTTCCGCGACCTCTTCGTCCGTCAGCGGTTGAGCTTCGTCTATCTTACGCTGCTCTTCCTTTTGAATTCTGGCTGCGTCCGATCCAAGCTCTGGATTTTTTGGGACCTTGTATCCTACCGTTTGTCGGAAATAGTATATCTCTTGATCGAGTAACTCGAACAATCGTGGCGGGAAGAACTGAAAGTCTTGAACGATCGGTTGCTTAGGAGGTCTGGGTGCTTTCGGGGCTTTCGGTTCGGATACCCTGAGAGCTTCTCTGAAGTAAGCGTCCACCGCGTAGTTGGCTTTGCGTTCACGTTTCGGCGGTTCTATCCAGTTTCCGAGACCTAAAATTTTTTGTTTCTCACGATAATCCTCACCTTCAAATTGATAAACAGAGTCCGTCGGTGCATCCACGGTGAAGTTACGTAGCGACGATTCTCCCAAACTTTCCAGTTTCTGCTTCATCTCTTCAGTCTTGGCCTCGCCTTTCTGAAGGATGGTGTCTATATCCTCATCCGTGATGGCGCTATCTTTTGATGCAAACACCTCGTTTGCACCGTGCCTGATCATATTCAACATTTCATCTTTATTTAACGCTGTCTGTTTCGCGTCCACTAATCGACCCTGTTGAATGACTAACTTATCTAAACGTAACTTAACTTCCGCACGTTCTACGATCTTCTCTTCTACGGTGTTCTCTGTGATAAACCTGAATACACGAACTTGCTTTTGTTGACCTATACGATGAGCTCGATCCATCGCCTGCAAGTCCATTTGTGGATTCCAGTCAGAATCGTAAATAATAACTACGTCCGCTGTCGCTAAATTAATACCTAAACCGCCCGCGCGAGTCGACAGCATAAAAATAAACTTTTCACTTCCTGGTGCGTTGTATTCGTTGATTTGACGTTGTCTATCCTCGTGTGCTGTGTTACCGTCTAAGCGACAATATTGAAAACATCTCCAATGGCAGTAATCTTCTAAGATATCTAACATTCTAGTCATTTGGCTAAATATAAGAACTCGTGATTCTTGTTGCTGTAATTTTGGCAACAATTTATCTAAGATTACCATTTTACCACAGTTATAAACAAGATGCTCATCGGTTGTATAAGGGGGTCCAGGTTCTGCGCCGTCAAACAAATACGGATGATTACAACACTTTCGAAGCTGCATCAAAATGTTCTGCAACCTCATCTTCTCGATCTTACCAGCTCCATTAACTATGTCTATGTCTTTCATGAGTACCTTTGTATACCATTCTCTTTGCATTTTACTAAGTCCGATGTACACTTTGATTTCTTTTTTAGGCTTAAGCCCTTTCTCTACCTCTGACTTCAAACGTCTCAAAAGGAATGGTCTAAGCACTGCGTGCAATCTCTCAACTAACGAATTATCACCTAAGAAGCTATTAGTATTAAACCAAGAGTCAAAATCATCCGAACTGTTAAACACATCTGGCAATAGAAAATTGAGCAACGACCACAGTTCATGGAGATTGTTCTGTAACGGTGTACCTGTCAGCAAAAGACGATTGGCTGTTTTAAACTCCCTTAATATCTCCGACAATTTTGACTTCTCGTTCTTTATTCTATGAGCCTCGTCGATCACCATGTAACGCCAATTGAACTTCTTAAACACAGACTTCTCTTTTATGACCATTTCGTAAGATGTCACACAAACGTCCCACTCACCAGGCATCATAACGTCTCTGATGAAAGTGTTCCTGGTCTCCGCGTCCCCTATGAGACAAACCGCTCTCAGGGTTGGACACCATTTTTTGAATTCATTCATCCAGTTAGCTAACGTCGACTTGGGAACGATGACTATGTGCGGACCAGGAATGCTTCTGAAGTGTTTCATGTAGCCCAGCAATGAAATAGTTTGCAAGGTTTTGCCGAGACCCATCTCGTCGGCCAAGATACCATTGATACCGTGCTCGTAGAGCGATATCATCCAATTTAAGCCTCGTATTTGATAATCTCGTAACTCACCGGATTTGATGTAGTGCGGGGACGATTCGAAACGCGTAGTTGGAGCGACACTGGCGTTACTTTCCGCCAGCAATTCCTCGTCCTCCTCCTGTTCCGTCTTACGGTGCCTGTGATCACCTGTGTCAGACTTAATTTGACTCTCTGGCTGCACTTTCCTGGGCCTGCCAGCTTTGATTTTCAACGGGCTTCCGGCTTTGTCCTTCTGATTGTTCGTCATGAAATGGGAGAATATTTCAGTTTGTTTCAGTAAGTAATCGAATCGTTTGCTACGGTCGGTTTCGAGTTTTGTTTCGAAGTCCCCCCCGCCACGGGACGACGTGGTTTCCGCGGAGGATCCATTCGAATTGTCTCCCGTGTCCCCTGTGTCTGCGTTCTCGTCCGGTTTTGACATTTTCGGCTGCGCTTCGAACCTTTTATTCCCGTGTACGAGCGAAATTTCAATTAATGTAACATGCACGCGAATGCGAGCCCAACTTAACCACGATTAATCGTGTATTACACCCGGCCTTCGCTCTGACATTCACAAACGCATAACACCATACGCCGCCATATTGGATCGCATTATCCCTCCAAAAACGCGATACAGTGCCATCTATATACATCTGTCGCGCATGTCACGATAACCGCGCGAACATTTGAATGCGTTTTAAACCAAAGTATTAATTCGTGAATGTGATTCTGTCGATAACGCAAATAATTTTAGCATTGAATAAGAAATGTAGTTTTAAAATGTTTCGATACCTATTTTGTTAATAAATTAGTAAATAACGATCGATGTTTTACAATGTATACTTATGTTTGCACGTAAACGTCTTCTTCTTCACAGAACGAAAACGACGCTCTGTTGTACAAAAATGTGCAACGATAAAAAGTGTACCTGTTCAGCGTTCGGTTGCACAGAACTCCCTAAATTCTTAAGAATAAGAAACACTATTTTTACCAGCGATTGACCTGCTCGCATCGATATTGTTTCCTAGACGACGAAACCCCGCGAAATGGCAACAAACGATACACTTGGCTATGTATACTACGATGCTCAAGTTAATATTTGCTTCCACTTCGTACCACGTAGTACTAAATTCTTGAAATCTTCGATTCGTTTAATTCCAACGATTTCGTTCTCAGAGTTACGGATATTTGTGGAAGTAAGAAAAAGAGGCAATGTCTGTCGCGGAGCAATCGGTGTCGGAACAGGAAATAGTGGTCCCACCGAATTTGCCACTAATTTTGAAAGAATTCTGCAAGGCAGCTATTCGAACGCAGCCATACGATTTACTTAAGTGGTCCAGTTCGTATTTTCGAGCATTGGCCAATGGAGAGGAACCACCGACGAAATCGAGATTGGAGTATCCTCCACCGAGTACAGCTTCCGGTTTAACTCTCGGTTTCCTGAGAATTTTACTACGACAACTGGGAGGTACACACGATTATTTGATTGTAAATAACCTCTTGCATTGCAATAACGCTTTATTGTGTATGCTTGAAGTATTGAATATATTAACTTTTATTGATTAATATCTGCTCTATGGAAAGCATTGATCCTTTTTCGTTTCTGTCCCACGTTATGCATTTAAACATTTTCGTGTCGAACAGAGTAATAGAATAAGTTAAATATTGTTACTTTATTTAAGCATCGTAGATTTTATATTTCTGTTATAAAGAAATCAGTTTTTTTCTGTTTAATAGAAGTAGTCACAAGTCTGTAGTAAAGAAAGGAACGTGAGATTTGAATGAAAAAAAACATGTTAATAATAATATTTTCCTGACAGATTACAATAAATCGTTACCTGTGGAAACGATACTACGACGATGGGACTGCTTGTGCTTAGATCGTCGAGACTTAAATCTGATCCTGATGATCGGGAAATTTCGACGAAAATGCCAAGTGAAAAAATTTCTGGCTATTGCTGTCGGACTTTTAAGCTCCAATCTCTTCGAGACTATGGTTATGATTTGCGAGTTGTTTACTCATGAACCAGACGGTGGATCTGCTATGGTTCCAGTTACATTTTTCTTGGAGATATATGGGTACGTGATGTCTGCGTATACAAGATATATATTATTAATAAAAGATGTTAATGTATAAAAAAAACGCGACTCTTTTATTCTTTTTCTTCAGATATTTAGCAGGACTTCGTTGTGACGGAAGTGAGAGAGATCCTACCGACGAGGATCCAACAGAATTTATTGTATACGATTCTGATTCTTTGATGAATCAAGAATCCAACGAGGAAAGGTGTTTCATGGATCGTGTTTGTTCAATCGCAAGTCAAGATACGGAAGCTGATGTGAATTTAGATTTAGAACTGGTATCAAGGAGCGATGCTAATTCTACAAGATGTAAGTTCATCAGAATTTTTTTTTTGTGCATATCTTTTGCACCATTTAAATGATTCATTTTATTTTTACAGCTGATATAACACCACAATTAAGCGAAAGATACACTGGCCAGAAAATGGTGGAAGATGAAACAAAACAAGACTCTTCTAGCGAGGGAACTTTAAAAGCGGAAGTGAACAATGAAACTTCTATTATTGACGTTGATTCTAGCAAACGATCTGAATCTATCGCTGAAAAGAAATTAATGAAACGTGAAAATATATTCACGAAGAGCGTGACTAGTAGTAGTAGTACCACAGAGGAAAGTTCAAGTAAGAAGAATAGCGTTCGAAGTGCAGAAGAGGAACATAAAATTGTGAGTGAAAGAAGAAGGAAGAAGAAGATTCTAGATTCGAGATTGCTCAAGTATTATCCAAATGTTCCTGGTGAGAATAGTTAGCTTTTCATCGATTTATTATTGCGTTTAACTTGGATGTCTACTTTAATTTCTATTCTAATTTAATCGTACAGGCATAGGCCCACGTTTATCGGCCGAGGAAGTAGCAAATGTTGCGATATGGTTGAGCGAATGCGCAAGAGTACAGGAAGGCATGGTTGGCCCGCGAAATTTAAGGCATATGAACTGTCCTCCTTTAGACAGACAACAGATATCTGAGTCATGACGAAGTACATCGTGACTTCTGTTACACTTATGAATTCACAAAAGTTCATAAGCATTAAACATATGTACCCATAAATGGAGCAGTCACAAACATTTTAATTTAAGAAAGTGTACAAGTGTAGTATTATTTAAAATAATTTCTAAAGAATTACATTTCTTATGTTTCAATTTTAAAATACTTACAAGATCATGTTCTTTTTATTTCTAAGTACTGAATGTAGAGGAAAATTACTAGTAATTAAAATCAATTAAAAAGATAAGAAATATACTATACAATTAAGACACTATGTTGATGTATCTTTACCTAATTCATATTAATATGGTACTAAAGTATAATTTTATTTATTACAAGTGTAATATTAAATATTGATAATATACACTGAGAATTACTTAACCACTTTTAGTGGTAAAAGGATTTGGAAATATGTGCATTTTAAGAGTGAATTTTTCTTAAGGTAATATTCAGGAAATAGAACTGAAAAGTTAAAATGATACTATATCGTGTATATATGTACTGAAATTCCGCGCATATATATTCTATCATTAGTATATATTTTAACAGTAAGTACAAATTTGGTACGTTATAACTTTTTAACGATCATTAACCAGACAATTTTCGAGTAGAAAATCGTGTCACACGCACTAGAAATATTCAAGTACGATAAACTAATAATATTTTCGGATATTGTAATACATATTTATTAAATATTTTGCAACATCCAAAATGTTAGTGTAATAGTAATCAGTCGTATTATTCATAAAAAATTAAAAATTACTATATTTGTCATTATACACTCGCCTTGTAGAAAAATGGATCAGATCTACACTTCCATTATGTTAAGACAAAGAAAGAAAAGATAATTAGTACTTCATCAATATCACAGGAACGTTTTACTTAATTTTAAAATACGACACTAATATATATATCTGAATCTTATTATATCCTATATGTAGTATCGATTCCTTATAACGAATCGTACTTTTGAAATGAATTTTAAAAATTGATCAGAGTCATTTATACAGGCTAATCTGGAGGTTTCTATTTAAACAATATTAGTGTGTTTTACAACTAAATATAGCTGAAATGTCACATAAAAACATTTCATCAATACCGTATTAAGAAATTAAAAAATGTAACGGAAATGACGGTGGATTTAATATTCATATGGACCTTTCTATAATATAACATTTCGATCTTTTCTTTTAATTGTAAAACACACCGATACAGTTTATATGAAAGCATGTTGAATATCATGTATATCATTCTTTCAAACGTTAGTCCTAAATTATGGATGGACTTGTAGATATAAAATGTTTAACAAAGAATATGAATCATTTGTTAAAATAGTATAAATTTCTAAAAGAATCGTCTGTATAAAGTACTATGTACATATATATGTACACAATTCCATTTTCAGTAAACCACTTAGAAAACACTGCCCTGGTTATCACGGAAGATATCAATGTACATATATATTTAATATCATTTAACCCATGTCTGCACTTATACTATAGATTTAAACGAGTAAAGTTGGTAGTGCTCGTACTTTGAACAACCGTCGCATTTGGTGATGAAACAAGTGATAAAAAGTTGTAACAAGCAAGAGAAGTATAAGACACAATAACAAATTCCTGGCCCTTGCTCGATTAGCCCTCCACTCGTACAGCTCGTGTCGATGAGTGAAAAGATTTCGATATTGCAGAGGCAATTCGAAAGTGCTGCGCAATGGGTACAGAGAGCGATAAAAATCGTTAAGTAATGCCCGCACTACTTCGTTTTCGGATTGACGAAGAGGATCCATATCGTCGTTTAAACAAATAAATTTTCTAAAATCGATTAATATTATTTTACTCATTATTAAATCTGCCATTTAAAAAAAAATTATTATACCGTTCCTTTTGTGCAAAATAGTAAACATAAACTATAAATAAGCAACAAGTTTTGAAATGCAAACACACTAAAAAGGCGCAAATAAATATTTCATGTATTATGGCCTAATAATTACTTACTTTGGATCTCTGCGTATTTCATCTAAAAGTTGTACTGTTAGAGATACGTTACTCGTTAACATTTCGAATATCTCATTTTTCCCAGCTTTAATTATCTCATGTGGGTAAAGCTTCTCTTCACTGAATCTGGTTTCAATTTTTCCCGAAACAGATTCACATTTTGCTATTAATTCCTTTGATACAATCGGCTGCAAAAATATATATATTATTAACCTATTAAGGAATAAAGTTATGTTAGCGGAATATTTAAATAATTAAAAGATCTAATTTTTCGTATTAAATATCGTTTAAAACAAGTAACACAGTTGGCTCACAAGAGATGAATCCAAATATCTTTCTCCAGGTGGTGGGTTTACAACTTCTGTAACTTTTATATGATTTGAACAATTCGTTATTGCATTTTCGAATTCAACGACTAGAGTATAATCAAGAGGTAGCGGATAAAGTCTCGATAGAAGCGTTCTAATTTCTCTGTCTGACCAAGTTCTGAAAGCAAGTTATTTTAAATAACATATACTTTTATTATTTTCTATCATTATTATTTCTTAAAATTTCATACCCCGATTTGTCCGTATCAAACGTGTCAAATATTTCTCCTATTGGGAGTTTACGTTTTTCGCTTGTTAGAAAGTAGAAATAAGAGAAAGCAAACTGCATGTCCTCTGAATTTCTAACTTTATGACTAGAGGTCTTCTTAAATTCATCTTCGAACTTATTTTGCATGTCATTAACAATCCATTTGTCTACTAAATGAGGCATATGAGCGGGCACTCTTCTACGTTCGAACCCATACGCCATATTATATATTCTATTTACATAGAGCAAAGATTCAGCGTACGTATCAAGTTGCCTTGTTCTGAGTTTCCATTGATCAGAATGATTTGGTTTATGATTAATCTTCATGGTGCTACTAACTTGTGGCAAATTCATGATATCATCATTTAAGTAGTGTTTTAATTGCAAGCGCCTGTCAGTGATATTCGAATTTTGAAGTCTTATTTTATTTATCATCTTTGACAGAATCGATTCCTGAGTAGATGCAGCTTGATCAATTTCATTAGACTGTTCACTAAAATATTTTCCGATAGCATTTATGTGCTTATTTTTAAAATTATGAGATTTATTTACATTATTTTTTAATGTTTCTTGAGTAAACGTTTCCATATCTTTCCATACACTATTTAGACTTTTATTTCTTAATATATTTAAGAATTTCATTCCATAATTATTATCTTCTAGTGGGTCTTGTAAAAATTTATGTGGATAATCCCCATCGTCTTCAAGAGCTTCACTGTCCGTAGGAACTGGTGTACTATCACAATCTCCACCTGCAAATACAATTAAACGTAAGTTCAAGTATATTTGTATTATTATCAATATATTAAAGTCTTCATTGAATTGTTACTTGAAAACAAATGTAAACAATGAATGCTACCATCAAATTCACATAATGTCGTATTACAAGCAGGATCACATGACCCATCACCCACCCAGGCCCAAGGGCAAACATCTGAGCAATCGGGAACCCACCATGCTAAATACACTTTTTGACCACCCGCTTGTGTAATGAAATCCTCTGGCCACACTTCAGCTCCTAACATTACATCGTCATTAAAGTATAAAAATTTATCTGAAATTCCAGGAATTCTGCAGAAGTAAAAATTATGATGTCAAATATATTAAGAGCAGCTAGTACAGTCTTTTCCTGGTTTAGTGCAACCTCTTTTTCTAATATTAGTGTAACATTCTCATCTCTACTTTGTTTTTCTGAAACCACTCACATAATGTCACATAAACCATTCACATGAATGTCATTAGTCAAAGTAGATCTAATTGATGTTCTATCTAGCTTCTGCTCAAAGCTCTTTTATCTAAATTTAGTGTAATTTTTCTAAATGGGTTACACTAATTCAGAGAAGACTGTAACTGTTATGAAATAGAAAAATTTAATATTACCTATGAATGTGACTTTCAATAGCAGGACTAGAAAAGGTTGGAAGATCACTTTTATTTAAAAATATATCATCGTGTGTGACAAGCGTAACTCTAGGGTTGTCCATGTCCAACCAACTTGGTATTTGACCATTTGTAACAATGTACACGTGCCTAACCCATGGCGCATACATTTCTAACGAACGTAACGAATATTTTAGTTCATCTTTATCGCTAAATCTGGAAGCAGCTGTGTTAACATCCGTAATAGGAACGTGCTCTTTAAGATTTTTTAAAAACACTGGATCTGAGCCATTGACCCATGTATATACAACATCTATCGGAACATGCTGACACAGTTTCCTTTGAAAGGAAACACCTAATATATTGTCATTGAAAGAATGAAACACTGCTTCGTATTTTTCTCTACTCCAAGTTATCCATATCTGAAAAGAGAATATAATTAGTATGAAAATTTGAAATTTAAAAACTGAATTTTTAATCATTTAAATTTCAGAAACTTAAGTTGAAAAATTTAAAATACACATTGTAGATTTAAATTTAAAAGGTTTTATTTCGTAAACGAAGCGTGTATTTAAAATAATTCGATATCAATTATTTACACTTTACATATTGTATGTTTCAAATTTTTATATACTATTTTACTTCAGAATTAAATTCAATTTTATGCACGAGAACAGAAATTAGAGAATAGAACTAACGATAACAGAAATTTGTAACAATTAATAAATTAGATCTGGCGTAAAAACAATTGAAGAAATTCTCTAACCTCTCCGAAATGAATGATACCGATAAATATGCAAGTAAACGCTATTAATATTACTAGCAGTGAATACTTGTACGAAAGTAAATCGTAACATCGACGCTGTAATAATTTCCATGTGCTCATTATATTAATAAAGATTCTACATGCGATTAGCATCGCTAAAATCGCTGTACGAATCCATATAACACTGTTTATACTTTCGGCTGATTTCGACCGGTAAAAAGTAGTAAAAACTTATTGATGCCGGTCCAAAGCATAACCATAGACAAGATAAAGCATAGATTTAATACGTAACAGATTTTATTGTTACAATGCTGTAAATTTAGTGCAGAGAGAAATTAATTTTACGAAAAAAGATATAACAATCTTTAACAAGGTAGAACTATAGAAAGAAAACATACAAAACCAAATTTTCTTTTTCACTGCTGTGTAATGATTCTATAATTTCCACTCCTGTTTCTTGTGTACATTATGGAAAACGGCATTTCCATCTATGATACAAGCTTCTATGGCGTGACACATTTGAGAGTTTGATTTACAAATGTGAATAAATATTTAATTTGATATATACATCGCATCGTCTCTAATTAAATATTAATAAACAGTCATGAGATGTACATTTTAAATGAATGTTTGCAATACACTATCAAGGATTTGCACACCTTTTCAACAACTTTATTTTGCAACATATTTATTCGTCATACACCATCATTAGTCGTTACTTATTTTCCATTAAATAATTCAATTTATGTCGAGTAATTATTTGTTACTCTTTTTGGAAGGGAGCGACCGAGGGAGATGGCTGAAACAAGATTTTTATTACTTATAAGTTAGATTTTAGCAAATATCGAATTAAGTGACCTGTTGTAGGACTTATAAAACCTAAAGTACTGTCGGAGTTAACTATCTAAATTACTACAGACTTTTATTATCTAAACTGCTGCTGGACAGTTATTACCTAAACTACTGTTAGACTCTTGTCGTTTGAACTCATCGCCAAACTCTTTGTACCTGACTCGTTTGAATTGATGTGTCATTCCAACACAAAAAATCATACATAATCAAGAAAAATTAGTAAACTCTGATTATATGAATTGATTTAATTTTATGAATTACTTATTTTCTGATGGGGTTCAGATAAATAGAATTCTGCTATAGATAGAAAAATATCATTTAGTGTACAGATTTAACATACAAAATACTCATTATAAATGTTATTATTTTTCTCCATATAATTACAACTTTTCTGTAGATATTTTAACATTTCTTGAATATATGTACATTAGTATCTATATAGTAAAAAATGTACGATATGCTTGGTTGCCGTAAATTGTACCAATTAACGATCGTACATTTTACCACGTATATATATATTTTCCCTCTGTCTTAATCAAATTTGAGATTCTTTAGGCGGTGCACAAACGTTGACAAATACTATCTGTGCAACAGACACTGTTCTTCATTTGTTGGATGTAGCGATCGTTCTACAACGAGTTTTTTGGAATGTTTAAACTATGCACAACGAATATAATCATGTTCCCATATTGGTATTTTATATAGGGAATATCGCGCTTATATGCGATGAACACGAATATAACCATTTAGTTAGGAACTGTAACGTTATCATCGAAAAAATATCGTATAGTGTACGAATGTATATATCTTCAGTAGTTTGTAACAAAATATTTTCTCGTGCATTTTGTAGAAAAATTTAATTTATGACAAAAAATAGACTGTTAATTTCCTTCGCTGTGTCACGTTACAAGTATGGCGTAGATTATTTCGTTTCGATTATTATGCATAAAGAGTCAAAATAACTCACGTGCAGATATAACTTTCTGATAATATTCATATAAAGTGTCAACAAGCATAGCTTATGATTCCGTGAAACGTATTGTAAAATGAGAGGAGGGAATTAGCAAAACGAGTCGAATTTTCTTTTCCTACTTATTTTACCTAAAATCTAAATTTAAGTTGAAGAAAAATAACTTCAAACGTGGTCAATGACCGACGTGTAATATCATCGACACTAATATGAATATACTCGATATTTGTGTCAGTCGATGTACCAAGTACAGCCTGAAATAAATGAACATATCAATTAAATGTGTTAATCCACTGGCGATTAATGCTGTATATACGTAACACTGTATTCTAATTTATTAAAAATTAATTGTCGTATTACGTGCCACTCAATAATTTGCTTTTATACTTACACAAACAACCTACTTCGAGCTACATGCAGAGCCTCAAGATTTTCCTTCAAAATGTACTTCTTAATCCCTATCATGTAATGATGAATGTACATGTCCCAATTTAAATGCTCTATACTGATGTTGAAATTGTTGCAGTCTTTCATCGTCTGCATTTCTTTTGCTAGATGGTTCATGTTTTCCCTGTGAAAAGTCCATTCGTGTATGCCAAAGAAATTTACTACTTCCATTATACGTTTCGAACGTTTCGCGTGTTTCACCATCCTGAAATTTTCACAATTTTAGGATCCGATTGTTACACGATACAAAGTTGTTCGTTACTCGAAACAAAGAGACGGAGTACCTACACGGGTTTGTTGCCTAGGAGCCTTAAAACGAAGTCGGCGATGAATGCGGGGAATATGTGCAGAGTAATAGACATAAAGTTGTGCATAAATTTGTTCGCTATAAGCGTGCAGCCTGGATACCACAACATATATTTCGTTGGAGATTCTATGGCGTGTTTCTTGACGAGATCCCTTAACGCGTTCCACCTAGAAAATTCGTAGAAATCATATGTTTATTTTCGAATTACATTCGATTGAAATAGAGCTCCCACAAAAGTTCAGGCGATCTTCTAACGAGAGAAATACCTGAGACGATTCGAACAATTATCTGTACAGTTATATATTTTCAAAGTTTTGTTTTGTTGTATCGTGTTGTACCATGCGGCGCATATTAACGTGTTGATCACATAATCGACAGGTACCGCATCTGACTTTAAAGTCGAATTGCACGGCATAGTCCTGATCACGCCTCTACCGATTTCCATGAAGATGCCTTGTAATGTTAAATGAATATTTCAATTATTACCGACGCACATATCAAAATATTAAGAAAATACATGATTATTATTGAAGCAAGTACTTGCCTGTAAGTCCATTCACGTTGCTCACCCAACCAGGAAATGGCTCTTTCTCCGCTGCGCAGACCACGCTCGGCCTTACTATTGCAATCGGCAAGTCCTTGGCTTTGTCTTGTATTATCTGTTCAGCCAGATTTTTTGTGAACGTATAAGTGTTCGGATGGTTCTCTAAAATCTCCTTCTCCATCATGTTCAACGTTCCTTCGTCTAGACTTTCGCACATGTCAATCATCGTAGAAGGTTTCACCTTTGTCCTACGATATATCATTAATATTAAACACCACGAACATGCTTGTCACGGTATAGTCACTACGAGGTGTACGAGTTATTGATGTTAGTTTGTAATTTGGTCTATAACGAAAAAAAAGATTGCTCAAAAGGATATCAACGATTTATGCATCTTGCAACGAAAGTAGTATAAGAAATTGTACTTTCTCTGTTATACTCTTATAATCAGAATGTACGCTTACGCATAAACCAGTTCCTCAACCTCCAGCCGATTGGCGTTACTGTAAGCTGTGCTAACGTGAACGATGCTAATTAAATTCTTGATACCCCTGCAGAACTCTATAATACGCTCTGTGCCCTTTGTGTTCATATTGATGGCCACTTTTAGCGGTTCGTCGAACCTCACCGTCGCCGCGCTATGAAACACTATGTTCACCCTCTGTTGCAACATCATTCTGTCCTCTGGCGAGATACCCAAATTCGGTAGAGTCACGTCGCCTTTCACGGGATAAATCTTGTTCAGGATTGAGGGGTTCCTTGCTCTAATTTTGTCGAATGCCTAAATTGAAACACACGAATACGTTAAGTGGTAAATTATGAAAAATGGCTTACTTCAAATTGAATGCAGAGATGATACTTAGACAATTATAAAGTAGCTAAAATTGTAATGCGTATCTACGCGGCTGCAACTTGCACGCTACGCATAATCAATAATTCGTTTCTCTAATAATTCTCCGTAATTATCCGTGATTCTGCGCTCCTTGTACGTCCGTTTCTTTGCTGCGCTATCCCGGATTAACTCTTATTCCCGGCTTATCTATTATTGGGTTCCCACGGATCGCGTGAGCTTAATTTCTTTGAGTTCTTTCAATTAACGAGGAAGCCGCACGAAGATACTGGTATCGATTCGCCATGAAACGTTTTACGCGCGAGCGAAAAATAGCAATGCAATTCGTTATAATGTAATTACAATTATATGTCATTTTGGAATTCTTTGACTCGCGAATGGAAAACAAAATCGTAGAATACACCAACACTTCATTGGCACTAGTCACTTTCGTCACCACGGATAACTAGGAGATAATTACATTGATTAATAAGAATATTATTTACGAACCGAACATTCTAAGAGTTTCTTGTATCGTTGATCGATTGTTTGGTCTTGCTTTGGTCGGATCAGTATAAAAATGGTGGCCAATCGTGAACACGAGCGCAGCAGTTTTTCCAAAAGTGCTTTTCCTAGGAAACCAGTCGCACCAGTTACGAAGATAACGGACTCGGCGTAAAACGCCTCGATGGAGTTTTTGTCGAAGTTCCTGTCGTCGTTTCCATATTCAGAACTGATTTGCCCATTCATCGTGGCCATATTGAAGGAGGGTCAAACGTTCCTGGTCCCAATATCTATAACAAGTAACTCTTGATCAAATGCTCCATTTGTTTTATATACTGTAAGCAATTCAACACAACGACAGGGCATCGCGACGGACCCCGACTCGCTGACGTTCAAGGCCCACTGGAGTTTTCCGGATGGGTCGAAGACCACCGTCTCGGGGTTTGACTGGGAAAAAGCTTCGACTGTCCTCATTGAGAGACGGACGAGGTCCGGAATTCAAACAAAACCTTGCGTTTATTATTTAATTTTGGGTTTGCTTTTCCCTGTTTCTTACAATACTGTTTTCTAACATTCTTTATCGCATCCCTCGTGGCACTTAATTTGTGTCTATATATCCTTTTTTCCGAACAAATATATTATATAAATTAAATTGTGATGAAGTATTATTTTTTATAAACTATAAGTATGAGTGTCTATGAAACGTTCAAGTTTTTTTTACTGCACTGATCACTATATGATTCAACAAGAATTTTTGAAAACCTGTTATTCTTGTTTTTAAACAACTGGAATGCCGTTTTATACATAGATGCGAAATTAAAGGCATAAAGTTTTATTGAACGCAACTCAATGCAATGCATATTGTTGCACCTTCTTGAGCACTGATGTGGGACTTGGTAAAGAACCTCGGTAAAAATCTTTTATCCCCAACTGTTTTCCCTTCCTTTTATTATTTTTATTTCTGTTCGTACAAGTTTAGAATGTCTGAATAACCGATAAACGATCGAACCATCTTCAAACGACCAATGCATCAGATATAAGGGATAGAAGGATATAAGTTTTTCTAGAAATATGATTAAGTTTTTTATCGCGATATCTATAATTTTCTATGTTTTATTCCTTTTCTTATGTTTTATGCATATGATGCTATAATGTTTATTTAATGCACACCGATATTTCCTATGTCTTAGCGTGTACGTCACGGTTATTGCAGCCATGATACTCAATGTTAATTAAAAAGTATCGAATGTACAATTTTTATACATTTTACACAAGGATGTGATCTATAATACATTGAACGGTATGTAGAAACATTTCTTACACGTTAAGTAAACCGATTAGTTTGTATCAATAAAACAAAGGTCTACCGTACTTCGCGACCTTGTCCTAGAAGAGAGAAGTATCGTATGAACTGTACGTGTGCATACGTATACCACTTTCTCCATACAGATCGAAGCGGGAATCGACTTTTCCAAATCGGATAGTCTATTACAAGAAAGCTTAGCAACGATGATTGTTGAACGACAACCGATGCCTCAAAGATCTTCCGCCACGTACAAGCCAATGCATTTCAAGTTTCTCGCATTTAATTTAATGCTGAAAAAGTTTAAAGACATATATTGTACCAAGAAAATTTGCTTCAGGACATAAAAAAATTTACATTTACCCGTTTTTAACCTTTTTCCCTTGACTTCATTTTGTACATACACAGTTTCTATAATGTTTCTCAATGATTTCGCGTGAATTCATGATCATGTTAACGGATTAAAGTAATTTATGGCCAGACTTTCAGTTCCCTTTTTGCACAATTTTTTGTCAATATAATGGAAAACTACATGACTGCAAAGCAGTAATATTTTATACATAGAACAACACATTTTCTGTCTGCAAGCTGATTGTTCACACGAAAGAAAATATTACGGAAATGCGAGTTGGCAATCATCACCAAACTCTGTAGGGTGTTTTTCTTTTATCAATATTGGTACACTGACCTGGCGTACATTCAAAACATAAGACCATTTATTGTTGTGCATCTCGATTGTGTATCTCATACAACGAGGAATTCATTTCATTCATCTCATTCATTTCATTCATTGAAGGTGAATCTTAACGATACGAGGGTTGTTTCGTTTTTGTAGAAAGGATAAATTGATTTTTGACCAAAGACGTTTCACACATGAGCAACTAACCATTCGTGGTTAATACGCATGGCTTTCGAAAGAATTGATCGACGCATACTTATATTCCAGATATCGATCGGCCTTCCATTCCACAACCTACATTATGCGCACGCACGTCGCGGATGAAACAATGATCGGCGTCGAATTCGTTTGCGGTCGGATCAAAGGGAGCTTCTTACCCTGTACCGCGAAACCACAGAAAGATAAAAAGCCCAGAAATTTCCAACTGATTCACAGAATACTCATGTTCACTCCCTTTTCGTTTTTTCCTTTGGTAACGTCGCACATTTAGTACAACAATGGTGCAACCCTTAAGCTACAACCCCTTGAAGTGGGTTCTGTACAAAATTTCTGAGGTTCCACGGGGTATAACAAAAAGACTCGTTTAACCCTTTGTGCTCTGAATTATTTCTCAATTTTGTTGCCGACAATTCTCTGCTATTTAATGTGTTTTATTTGAAATTTACTTCAAAGGACAGTTCTTTGACTGCTACTTGTAAACAAAATTGTTTACTAATTATATTAAATGTAGCTCTCACGCGTTGTTATAATTTATATTTATGGAACTTATATTTGTTTTTCTTTTATTTCGAGTCTAATGTCGAGTCACACTCGACAAAAGGAGTGCAAAGGATTAACAACACTTTGTAAAAATTTCTTTTGAAGAAAATGGTATCTTTTCGTTGATTTCTCTTCATCTGATATCTTATTAACATTGTTAAGTTAGGGTGGCGAGAATGGTTGTCTGTAAAATATAAATGTAGTTTTCATGATTTTTAGAAAATCGTACAACTTATGGAATCTTGACTTTTAGACAATATCTGGATTGCATGCGTTTGTGTCTATGGTAAATTGGAATGAGTAATGTATTTACATAAACATCTGCAGTATGATCGTCATTCTTGCAGCAAATACTAGCTGCACTCAACACATGGAAATATGTATGCAAAGAGACGGGGTATTTAATGCAAGCAATTAGATTACATTAGCATTAAATAATGTTTAAAAAAGTAGAACAAGTTTCTATTTTTACAAAAAATAATGAATCTACAACGTGAATACGGCGTTATTTGCATGGTATTACTAATGTTTATTAAAAAGCTATTTAGAGTTTGGTAATTGTGCGAAACAAGGGTCACCTTATCGATTTCGATTACTACGAGATTTGTTGCAGGGACATTATTTCGAGGAACATTGCAGTGAGTTCATGGCAACATATGCATTATGTAGTATTGGTTATATTCCCTAGACTCTTCGGATAACACAATTTGTTACTATGTATATACACGTGCAAGGCTGTTTGCAAAGATCTGCTACCACGTAGTTTAACCCCTTCTCGAATCATGAGAAAAATATTATTAGAAAAGGTAAAATTAAAATTTTAAGACGGTTTAGAAGTATCTATCCACAAATAATTTGTTTCTATGCCATTGTTGTATTCGATATCGTTCAGGAGTATAAGTTAACCTGTTCAATCAAATAATTTTGGCCTTATCTTATCTCGAAGATTACAAAAAGACAATTTCTACTTTGCGTTCAAATAATTTCGTAAACGTGGAATAAAAACGTTTTCTTTCTGCGGTTCACCAACGCTTCTTCATTTTTCGTTCTTCCTTCTAAACGTAAAAAGAAGAAGCAAACATTGAAATCAATCCAAAAGGGGTTTGTTGCTCCGTTGCTACTCTTTCAATAGAGTAATGTAACTATGATATTTCTGAACCTAGTACACTTTTGTTTGTAAACAAACGATTAACAGGTAGCCTCTCGTCTTTCCCTGGCACGCTCAAGTACGTGCGCATTCGACACTATCGAGGTTGAGAGCTGCAAGCAAAGCAATTCACTGTGCTTGCAGGCTCGCGAGTGAAAGAGAAAGCGGAAGGATAAAAGCCGGACGGATATCGGATAAATTACGTCGAGTTACTTCTTTTTCCTTCCCGTTATTGAGCTCGTTCTGTGTTAATACATTTCCTTCGATAAATTCACTCAAGATATCTACCACTGTTTTCTCAACATTTATAGTTTCTCTCCAATTTCAAACAACTACTGTCAACCCTTGAACAAAATCGTTAGCAGAAACCTAACCGAATAAACGAATGTCAACCGAAAAAAATGGACAAACCGCGAATACCTTTTATCGAACGAGCGGTCCCGTCCATTTGGTCGCTAAAAGGACCCGTTAAACCCCCATTTCATCTGGAATGCTCTTCGCAAGCGGCGGAAAAATAATGGAATCTCCTCGGTGCGCGAATTCGTGTTCGAACGTAATCGAAGCGGTCGGCGGTCGATATTTCGCGTCAGAAAATTTCCATTCGAATAGAAATTGATACGAAGTGGGAAAGAAGTATACGAACCACACCAGTGCTCCTGAAAGGATCGTTCGAGATCGTAGGACACAGCTGGTCGTCGATGGTCGGCTGCGCTGACGGCACGTGCAGGTTTCTGTGGGGCGCGTAATCCTGGGAAATTACGTTTCCGCCCCTTTCACGACCATCGCCCTTCGTCTTCATGGACTTCGCTCTCCTTGGACCGTTTCTTTCGCGCGACACGTCATACTTCCGTTTCCACCTTTGCCCACCTCTGTTCTACCGTCCCTGCGCGTTTCCCAGGCGCAAAATTTTCGTGAACGCTCGCACCCCACGATCGAGAACGTTCCCTGGCGACGGAAGGGGTGAGACTGGCAATGTCGACGCTCATCGAACGATCCTGCCTGGCCATGCTTGCTGACAACCAACAGATGCCGACACTCGCGGGGGTTTCATTTTTCCAAAAAGGGTTGAGCTGCGATTTTTCGAGGCCCGCGCAAACGCCACGGTCTTATTTAGTTAACGGAGGAAGAGATTCCCGTCGTTAAAAGCTGAAACGGACGCAGAGTTCATTTGATATCTGGAGGAGTTTTGGCACATTTTTCAGTGATTTCGTGGACTTTCTTTTTCTTCAAGAATCCTCAGCTTTCTTTCGCCCTCTTGGGATTTCTTTGAGAAGTTTCCCCTCTGTTTTTCAACTTTTATTCAGGGCCATTGAGTATCGAAGTCACTGTTATAGAAGCATAGAAGAGCATTTATGAGAACACGAGAGTACTGCTGGTGATTTTAATGAATACGTTATTATCCTGCTTTATGAGAAGATTAGGTGAGGACGAAAATTTTACACATTTATTGTATCTCACAATTATTCCACAGAGGAATTATTTTAGAAAGTTATCAGCTTCGTTAACGCGAGAGTTTCATCGTACGAATTGTATGCTACTTCTTGTCATTGTGTCAGGTAGCTGATAATAAGACCAGCTGTTGTACAGGCTCATGGTAAATTTGTTTTCAGAAGACCAAGCGTCGATTTAGTGGCGAATCCACCACCTAGATGGTGCTACGTATAAAGGGGTGCCTTTTAAGGGTGGATTTAAGCGAATCCACGCTAAGAACAGGCTGCTGTTTCGTTCTTTGTTCATAATGTTAGATCATGTTATTGATGACGCCATTTTCGGAGGTTATTACACTTCTTTCACGGTCCTCATTTTTTAAATAAAGTCCTTTTTCGAGATACTTTCAAAGTCCTTTGATAGAAATTCGTCGTTGTTAAAACATTAATTAACGTACGGATCGATAAAAGAAAGTATCGATATATTAATATAACTAAAATACGAATACCAACAGCTAGTCTTTCTACAGTTTCGTATAAGAAATTGCAGCGCTCGTACTTGGGTGAAGTTCTAGGGACTAAAAAATAGAACGGATAATTTAATGAAGCGTTGTAAACTGCAGCTTCTATTCTTCACACGGGAATTGAATACGCTGGAACCATCTGTTCCATAGATTTAATTATTGTTCCACCTACACCTCTCGCCGGAGCAATGTCAGAAATTAATTCTGGTTAAATCCTCTTCTCTTAATTGTAAGCAAATTGTTGCAGCTTTTTTTAATTTTTAGAGTTTAATTCAATGTTGCGACACTTAATTCCTTCGTTCCACGTTTAAACGTTTTCCCGGGTTTGCACGTAGCAGAATAAGAATGAAAATAGTTTCGTGTTTGAGAGAGACATTTCGATTAACGCAAAAGTTATTAAGACCATCTGTATTTCTTAGAGAGCGCAATATTGATAATGTCGCGCGTCAATTATGTTAGCTAGTTCCAGTCACGGTGCAAGGCCACGAACTTTCATCCGCCTATGCAGTCCGGGTTATAGCAACAGTCAATTAAAAGGAAAATGACAAGCCAGAGACCGCTTTCTCAATGATTGGGTACCCAGTTCGAGCTCGTCGCGATCGTGCCTGCCGAAAGAGTTGTACGGCTGTTCAGAAAGTACTATATCACTGTGGGGCTATACGGTAGGCATTAACTACTGTGCAGGAGGCGCTGCACTGGTAGCAACTTTTCCTTGTCCGTACACTTTTCATTGCATTCGATCATATTGATTCTCATGATATAAATATAAGCCAGACCTTGGCAATAAATATCCTTCACCAGTGATACCTCGTATCATACGTTTTTATAACGAAAAGCTGTACATGATGCACGTGAAAAATCGAAACGTTCTGTTTTTATAGATAGTTTTAGATAGATAAAACCTCGTATTAAAGCTTTTTCTTAATGAACCTCGAAATAATGTTTGACAAGCATGTGTGTATTGTCGACAAATTCGAAGTGCAACACATTTGACAACCGTATGCTCGTGATATCCCACGCTCGTCCCGTGACCAACAATTGCAGTCAGCTGCAGTGGCGAACGGGTTAAGATAATGGACAAAAAGAGATACTACGTTGCGTGAATGGCGTCGAAGAAAGTTCTTCCGCGTTGCCCGGGGAACGACACCGTTCCTTCGTTGTATAATCTTTGAGTCTCTCTCGTCCTCTTCCTTCCTTTCGCCGTATTGTACAGTTCCGTTTTCCTGTGCAGTCGTTTTCACACGGCAACCAGTTTCGTCGAAATTTCGCTCTTAAAACATTAACTCACAGTGACAACGCAAGTGTTTCGAGCTCGTTCACGTAACTTGTCGAAAAATGAAATCGAAAGGAGAAATTATTTGGATAAAAAAGTTTTTAAACGAACCACGTTTTTAAGACGGACCAGAAAGTATAAAATAATTTTTTCTAACCCCATACAGATAGTTCTGAAAATTTGTGATCGTGTAGAAATACTTGGAAGATTTAGGACGAGAGACGTGGAGAAAATTGTTAGTGACTTAGGTGAACTATTCATGCATCAATTATCTGTTGCATGCGCCTCACGTTTCTCGTTTTAAATCTTACAAGTATTTGCATATCTATGAACAGACAAACAGGCAGATAAGAAAGCGAGTTAATAGAAACATTTAAAAAAGCATGACGGTCATTCAACCTCGCAAGAAGCATAAGCAACGTTTCCTTTGGAAATATTTGTATTTTCTAATTCATGAAATTTGGAAATTTCTTCGATTGGCATAACTCTCATTGATCACGATTAAAAGTATCAATTACTATACCTGAGAGGTTCCTGTATCTTCACGTGTTACTTAAAATCAGATTTCACTCTAGTAATCTTCTTGGATTCTATGTTACGGTGCAATATTATTTGTCGATTGGCGACGATGAACTGAGCGTTTAAACATCACCAAGTCGTTGATTAAAATTACTTTCCTCGATCAAAACAATTAATTTTTCATGATTCAAATTATAGAAACAAAAATATTTCGGCGCGAATAATTTAATGATTCTTAATTTGACATCGTTACGCTTAAATAAAAATGCATCCGTGGACAGTTCGCGATATAATCAGACGATACGATTAGACGATATTCAGATCAGCTATTCGTGGAATGTCGCTTTCCCCGATCCTAAAAGTCTGCGAATTACAAAACCCTAAAGACGTGCACCTACGTGTCGAACGAATTGTGAGTCGAAAAGTTAGTGAAAAGTGAGATATAAGTAAAACGAATACGTCGAAAACTTACAAGAATAACAATGGAATTATTTAAATTGCCAGGAAACGAAATCCAAATAAATTTTACGACTAACACCACTGAAGACTGTACACGCGCCCAAACGTTCCATGAAAAGGCCACCATGGAGTACGAGAACCGACTGGATTTAACACGGACGTTCGTAATCAGACTGTATGTAATAATCCTTGCTTACCAGTCGGTGCACCCGTGTCCCTTCCAGAAAGGAGAAAGCGAATTTAACGAGACGGCCGATTTCTCGATGCGTGATTTCCGTGGTACCTTTCGTGGTACAACTAGAATCAGGCTCAGAATCTTCCAGTATTTAATCGTTTCTGCTCAACAATCAGAAAACAACTTTTTGTTTCTTCAAGGTTTGGTTGTTAATAAAGAAACTGGTTCAATTTGTCCTACATATATTTACGCAATGCGTTTTTTGGTCTGTCAAGTTTTACACTTATGCACGCATGAATTATAAACTTTGCCCTGCAACCTAATTGGAATAATCTATCATCCACTTTTACGTAAATTCGTGATCCTATGAAGATCGTTGGTAAAAAAAAGTTCTTTTTCAAGTGGCTGCTCGAATAAGTATGTGTGTTCTGAAGCTAATGTATTTTTAGAAAAAGCTGCATACATTTTGTGTAATTACTCGAGCAATAATCGTTTAATAAATATCGCACGCAGTATAAACGGTGTACGTAATTCATTTGAATATATACATATAAATATGTATATAAATATATACATATCTGAAATGTGTCACATAAAGTATGAAACACTAATGCCGGATTAAATTGTAAATATTGTCGGATGTCGAACGACAGTTCTAATTTGACGGAGCTATCAGCAGAGCATTTATTGCTTTCTATTCAATCGCGATTACTCATACGCGACGATATCAGTTCTCATTGAGCGTGGGCTCGTCCTTACTTTATTTCCCATTACATCTGCTGCAGATAAATCACAGTATTGTATAACTCGTAAGAAAACAAACATGCGCTGGTGGTATATAGGTCTAGGACTTTAACAGTGTTTTAAATATTTCGATAACAAATTCTAATCTTTCGAATTAAGAAAGAGCGAGAAAGAGAATATTAATTAAGCATTAATACTAACATCACATTGTTATCATATAAGTAGACTGATATCCATAATAATGGAATTATATGGGCCATCGACCTAATTAATTTTCATAAAAATGAACCCTTCACTGATTTATTGTCGAGAGCAATTTTTTGTTTTCCCAAAGTAGACTTGTTACCTTAGATTATACCCAGTTAAGTCTTTTCTTTTACTAAATTTTCTCGGAATTAACGACTGTACGTGATTAGAACCAAGGTTGCAAAGAAGAACATAGGTAGAAGAAACGACGTAGACAAAAGAAAATTGCAAAGTCAACAACATAATTTAAAAAAATTTGTTTCAAACAGGATCGTTTCGCCGGTAACGTCATCCGTTAATGATTAATTGCTTGGCTTTTTTATGATCGTGTCTTCGTCCGTGACGATCGTTTATTGTTTCAAGAATGCCGGATATTGAGCAGTATAGTATCGTACAAATAAACGGGAGTCTAGGCTCTTTAAATGGACTTCCCAATTTATATATAGTCGATACTACGATTGAGTACCCGACCCGGAAGTATTGCTTCAATGTAATATACCCACGCGTCGGTTTCATTGAAACGCTCGAGCATCCCGGATTCGAGGGGAGTACCCCTGGAAACGATGTTTCGTTTAGGAGAACGTATCCTTGGGCACATCGGTTGGCAATTGGGGTGATTTCATTATGATTACCGACATTTCACGCGTGTAATTTAATTGACTGTAATCAAATGACATTAAACAGTTCTAGAGGGAATTAATTAGTCAGAACAGTAGCTGAGAAGTGAATAGCTGAGAGTTTAATTCTATTAGACGGACTGGTCTAATCGGTCTGTCTTTGTGCATCAGATGAGATAAATTGTTCCAGATATTCACCAACTAATTGATTAACGGCTTGAACGGGTTCGCGGTTTGTTTGCGGTGTGTCTTTCCGTTTTATTCTTCTTTTTTAATGAGATGTGACGTAGATACATAGCGAGCGTGTTGTATCATTCTGGCCATGGAAGTAGAATCGAGATCGGGGCTCATCGATGATCCGAATTCCAGTTGCGATGACTGGCTTAGCCTCGATGATTTTTATTTACACGTGGCACGCGCTGAGCTCTCTGACAAACTCCTTTTCATGGATCCGATAGGATCGTCTGGCTTCGGAGTTTGCCAATCGTATGGACAGTATCGATCTTGGATAAATCGTTACGTTTTTAGCACCATTACACTTGCTGTAGCACTAACTTCAATTTCACATTGGACAATAAAAAGTTATCGAATTGAAAAAGCTCTAAAATTCTTGTCAAAGTTAATCTATAACGATGAAACTTCGCCACGGTTCAGGTGGCTCTAAGTAGATTCAGCCAACAGTAGACAGACGAAGCGCACAGTAGTGATCGCTTTGAGCTCGCGTGGGACCATTCCAATATTACAGAACATTATCACAGAAAGAAAACGAAAAATACAATTTCATGTATAATTTCGAAAAACCTGATAATATTGCACATAATACTGGGACCCCATTATCAAAATATAAAAGAAGGAACGCTGTGGTTGCAAGCCCTTAGCTCGTCCATCGGTAGGGCCTAGGTTTTGATTTTTTAGGCTGGTGTCTCCTCGTTCTCTCCTCTGTGCACAAGTCCTCCTCTCCTCTGTCCTCTAGTGCACAAAATAATAGCGAAAAGTCGAGGGTACGAGATCGCGCATGGCTGGAGGAGGACGCTGATGGCGTAGGTCGACGCGGAGGGAACGGTCGTACGCGTAAATGTGACGTAACGTAAAACGGAATCTTGGCTGGTGGTTCAGGGATCCGCGTAACGAGGCTATAATCGAGTCATTGCGTTCTAATCTCGGGTAGAGAGACGACGATTATCAGAGGCGGGAGCCGAGGGACCGTGACGTAGACGGCTGAACGCGTCGATCTGCTTTTTGCGTTACCTAATCGTTCCTTGTCCTACTTCAATGTTTCACTTTCGAGCGCATCGGTCGCGGAAAAACATTAGCGGGCCGCGCTTAAAATAGCGTTTTACACAAAATCTGCTGGAACCACCGATCGTGGTTTTTGCTCGGTACGAGACTCGAGTGTCAGCGTTCTGACCCAAGATCCGCGTTCGTTGATTCGGAGATTCATCGCCATCATCTATCATTCTTGAAAGTCTCTTCCTCGGACAATTCGTTTCGTGTGCTTTTATTTATGTAAAATTTGTCATCGGAACCGTGTGCAAATAATTTCGATGAAATTGACGAGAACATTTCACACAATGATTAATCGTCACAGGTTTTAACCTGATCGCCACAAAAATATGTATTTTGCATTTACGACTTAAACGACGACTATTTACATATACTTTGCGTAGGAGGTCAACGAATATACAATGAAATATCTTTTTTTAATCACACTTTGCATATTTTTAAATCGAAAGAGAATTCGCGATAATTGTAGCCTGCATTGAAAAAACATCATTTTTAGGGAGTTAGTCTTTCGAATTACACGTATAATCGTGAAGAAGTTTTCAGTATGTATATATATATTTAGGAGAAATCTCCAGTTTTCTGTGTCATCATTCAATGATAATCCATGTCGCTATCTTTTTTCATTCAGTCCGGCAAATAAGCCGAAGTAAGAGTAACTGATGTAACTATTACTTGTGCAGTGTACATAGCCACACGTGGACCTATTTACTATTTTATTTGACATATTGGGGGCAATCGTAACTCTATTTAAAGAATCGTGCACTTCGACTCCTTTGTATCGATAATCCAACGGTAATAACACCACTGCAGCAATAAATCGCGCGATGTGGTATAAATAAATATTAGAGTAGAGACTTAAATGATTAAGCTTGCTCTGCTTCTCAGTTTCCCTGTTTTTATCGTTTCTACTCCTCTTCCATGTAGCAACAGCGTAAATGACTAAGCGCAAAGTTTGCAACAATTTGCAAAGGTTAAAGTGATACAGTTTCTTAAATTTATCATTACTACGCGTGAAATGTACACGATTGTATAATATGTCTGTTTTTGTCCTGTTCGTTTTTATGCGTAGATATTTGCGGCAGGTACGCAAAAACAGAGTGTCTGATGTATAGTCTGCGAAACAAGAAATGATTAGCTAACAACAAGTATTAGAACTGTTTCATAACTTTTCTTTGTAGAAATATTTTTCAATAAAGGTCTGTTGACTGTTGCATGATTGATAAATGTGCGTTAAATTTTAAATTGAATTTCACACTAGCCAAGTCGTACTTTTGCACTGGACTTCCGATTCCAACTACACGATGCCTAATTAATTATTCTGAGAACGATAACCGCTACTTCTTTATCGAACAAACCTTTATCAAATCGAAAAGACCTCGTATCTCGGGGAACCCTGCGATCGTTTCGCGGTAATCATATTGGAAAGCACCGATCCGCAGCAATACCTCAAACTCTATCGCTTCCCCTCCATGGCAGATCAAACCTAACATTAGCAATCTGTTGCAATGCCCACGCGTCGTATCACTTGATATAATTGTATCTCGAGAAGCAGTTTCACTTGCCACGGCAACATTGTCATTTTCCCAGGCCTGATGCAATACGGTGTACCAGCAATTTTATGTAATATCGCAGTTCGCTGTCGTCATTAACGTACCTGCAATTTTCTCACTGCATAAAAGTATCTATCGCTAAATATAGATTGTACAAGTCACCATAGAGCATATCGAAGAGTAAAGAGAGAGAAGTTTTTAAAAAACGCGATATGACGGATTGGCTGATGATAGGGACGATAAAGTTCTCTATATTGCTAGCTCGGTTTCCGAGTAAAGACGTGTATGATCAGTTACGTTACGTGACGCCATACTTGTCACGTGTACCGAGAAATAACACGGTCTTGCTTGTTGTTACAAAGTGTTAACCGGCTTCCAGCGTTCTCACACGTCGGCGTCGTAAAAACCGTGACGCCACGGATATGCAGTTTGCCAGAATGACTGCTCCCCGTTGCGGTCACGGGGGTGGTTTATTCACGGATTTCCAGAAAGCAAGAGAGTACTATCGCTCTTTCTAAAAATGGACGCACCAGGTAAAAATAACCAGATTGATCCTTTTCTTGCCGCGTGATTATTGCTTTCCCGATCGACACAGATCGTTACGCGAATATAGCAAATCGTGGTATAAATTTTATGACTCCAATTAAATTTTGTTTTATCGATTGGCGTACTTCTTATGAATTACGAGGGAAAATTTGATTTTCTTTGAGTTTCTTGTAATCGAATGAAAATTTCGTTAAATGGTCCAATCTGTGGCCGTGGACTCGAAAGTTTTCATTTTTTATAATTGTTAATGCTGATCTACGGAAAGAATTCTTATTGAATCATCGATAATTTTCCGATGGAGATACCACGTGTGTCAATATCAATCGATCGACATTTTCGGATTCCTTCAGGGAGCACGCCTACGAACTTGTTCGTACGGTACAGTGGCGAGTTCCAACACGATGTTTCACATCTTTTATTAAAGTTCCCTAGGAAAAAAAATTTTCCGTTTATTCTTTAATCGATATTCATGCAAACAAATTATATCATACGAGAGGAAGGTAATAACCTTCAACGAACCCACGGCTGTTTATTAATAATACTCATGATTGTTTTTATGTTTAAGAAACGGTAAACGATTTGCTGAAGTTACATATTCTAGTCATTAATGACTAAATTAACGTTAATCAACATTAATTAACTTAAATATATCATCGTGTCATGAATGCGCGAAGAGATTTGTTATTCAGATCTTCGAGGTATTAACGAGATTTACAACCTATTAACCAACATCTTTACTAGTAGGTGCTATCAATATGCAGAGTATATATGAGAGAAACGGGAGAGCAAGCCACGCACGTAATTCAATTACCAAGAAATATTCATCTTTGTGACGTTAATGTAGTGAAAGGTGAAAGGAAGCCATGCTTTTGTATGAAACGCGCATTTTGATCCGATACTACAGGTGTATCATGTGCAACATGTATCCAGATTATTCACGATAATTTCATAATCACATTCGTACAATTTCTATCGATTTTTATTAACTTTCAAATACCTTGTGAAATTTTTCTGAATTTTTCTATTATCGTACAATTGTCTACTTAAATCGATATCGTTAGCTACTCACTGTGTTACTAAATTGTAGAAAAAGAAATAGGATTTCAAATTTCGATCTAGAGCATCATCGACTATTATCGACGTGGGTTGAATAATCGTGACGTATATATATATCAGTTACGTTTCGCACGGAATATTTCTAATTATACATCGATCGATAGATAATAGGTAGTTCGATGAGTAGACCACGGAACGAGCGATCTTTACACAGGATACGATCGAATCGGAATTATTTTTGATGGCAGATAATTTGGAACGAAATCGTACATGCTATTTTACGTAAATATCGTACTCGAGGTGCGATTTGATCTTATCAATCAGCTTCCCCATGGGCGACCGATTAACTTGAACAAACAAGAAATGTATTGTACGACAAAAGGAGAATACGAGAAACAAATTTCTAAGAATACTCGAGTTTTTCATCGAATAGGAAATTCTGTCTGCTGACGAACACGATCAGAGACATTTAAGTAGAGGAGCGAGATACTGGTCATCGATGTATCTGTAATTACGAAGGGAAGGAAAATCTCGAATAAAAGAGAAGATTAACGGAATTTTTGCTGGCATTATCGGTGGTGACTAATGGTACTCGAAAAGTAAGACGACTATCGGCGCAATGTCCGTGGCGCCTGCTGAAATCGCTGGGAAACACGCGTTGGGTGATACGCGAGCCGCAATTAAGCGATTTACGCATCGACCACGTGGGACGTGGATGCAGCAACAGGTAAAGCGAAGATAACGCGGCGATTATCCTGTAATCGTCTGGTCACGATTCCATCGAAGGTAGCCGGCGATTTCCGCTTTTATCGCGCGCCGTTTTGCGTCATCGAGCTGGGAACAAAAAAGAACAATCCACAATGGCCCGAGAGAAGGTTTCGCGTTATGAAAGCAGGTTTGCTGACGTGGCGCTCATTGGGAAGTCCCGATGAACTTTCGACTCGCCTTAGGGAAGGCTGAAACAGCTGAAAATGAAACAGGAACTTCGGAGGTACTTTCGTCTCTTACCAACGTCGAGGCGATCGGTTTTGAGTACGTGCCATTAGGGACGACGACGTGCGAATTGGAAAGATCTCGCTAAAACTAATGCTCTACTTTACAACGAACTGCGAACCTTCGTGAGAACTGTTTAAACTAAGAAAATGGATATCCATTTTAGGGAAATGGAGCAATTCTACATAATATATCGATTGCACACAGGATAAAAATAACAGGTCCCAAAATGTATGCTCGTTTCGGGGAAGCTAAGCAAAAGATCATCGGATGGCTCGTAAATTTTGCAGAAGCATGCAGAATTCGGTGGAGACTGGTTTCATGGTTGATCGACAACCATGTCTTTACATAGTTGTCTATTCTAAGACCAGAAACATCAATGCAACATAAAATAGTTCGAAAATAGAAAGTCCGTTGTACGACCACGAATTCACGTAACATCTGTGACGAAAACTGTGTCAGAATCCATTTCAAATTCAAATGCCCCAAACTTATTGTCCTTCACTTGCATACTCGCAGTACCTGACTTTTAAAAAATTATTCAGAAAGAAGTACATTATTGTATTCACGCTTCCAGGGACGATTAACGATTTTCGATAGAGGTTCGTGAAATTGAGACAGATCCTCCGTGCAAGGAGTGCCAAGTATTCGATAGGCAAGGCAGCACATCGCAGTTTTATCCGATTTCAAACGGCAGCTCCTCGAACGTCGAACTTCGAGGAACTTCTCGTAGGATGATCGAAGTGAATTTTGCAGTGTGACGAGTTAAAATTACTTGGCGAAAGAATCGCGTTGCTATCGCCCGCTTGTACCCACGCGCCAGCACATTAAGGATAACAGAGACACATTTTGGGCGCGATAACTTAAACTTAAATGTTCCATGTGATAACGATGTGGACATAGTTAAATTTAGATACAGATTGGAGAGAATTGCAATTTTTATGATCCATTACAATTTTTAACTGGGAATAATGGAAAATTTGACGTACTAATTAATTATTACTTTTTTTTTTCCAACTTCTGAGTAATATTTGTAATGCCATTTCATTCGAAACGAGTCTAGTTTCGATCATCGGAAGTACAGCAATCGTTGCATTCCTATCTGCGTACTTTTCAGGAAAATGTTCAGTTTCCAGTTTCGCTTTTAGAGGATTTTGAAAAGGGACGTTTTACGATGATCGATCTGAATTGTACAATCCTGTATTCGAAAGTTTCAGAGAAAAGTTTTTTAACGCCAAACGAACGTTTTCTTACATTTTACATTTCTTATATCGGATGTTGTTGGAAATGACAATATTCCTTAAACCATCCCTCGCATTATCCACTTTGCAAACTTCTTCTACCAGTATCCCTCGAGATATATTATTCCAGAAGTATCGAAAAAGCTGTCCTGGATAATTAATTAATCCGGAAGTCTTCCTGAGGTAAAAAAAAAGAAATCGAACTGCCATCGAGAGAGCTAACTTTATTTATTATAATCTTAATTTAAAAATTTAGCAAAATTCTAGTTTCAATGGAACTGATAAGAATATTCTATCAAACGCTTACTTAATGTCTTATCGCATCACGTAAGATGTATAGACAATTGTACACTTTTTAAGAGTAACGTACGTGATCGAACGCGTATCGTTCAGATATCGAGGAAATAATTTAGATCCGATCATCTTACTGTGTACACAGTCGGGTGTGAATCACGGTACGCAACATTTGTGACGACTTCATTCCAATGATTCGATGAATTTTCTCAAACTTTTCACTTTGACGTCAAATTGTGAGAATCCCCGATTTAGAATAGTCTGCTATATAAATATCCTCGTTACCAATACGCTATTTCAACGTATCGAATCGCCACCAACCGTGTAATACGATTTATGATCATTTCATCTGAACCGAGACTTTTGAAATTTGTTAACGAAAACCTAATGCGAGTTACTCGAATTGTTAACACACGTTACCACCAGAATTCGATTTTATCGTTACGTATGCAGCATTACGCGCAGTATCCGAGATATTTTAAAGCCAGACAACGTTCCCAAAAATGGTTCGATAGAAAGTGACGCTGTTTACCGCGCGTTCAGAGATCGCACGCAGAAATTCCTCGAGAAACGCCATATTTACCACTGATTCGACGAAAATGACGGAGAGAACGCAGACGCGATTATCAGCGACTAAAAGATCAACGATCCTCCGTGATCCGCGGCAGGAAGGCTGTATGGGCGGAAAACAATGCTTATCCTCTTAAAAATAAACTACCTCAAGAACTTTGCCCTCGAGGACTGCGTTGCGGCCATTTTCATTTGAAAACCGCGAATCATCTCGTCCTATCTTATTGCACACGGTGAGAAACAAATCGTCGAGTGCGATTAAACGGATCGAAGAGGAAAAAAGCGGAGAAGTTAAAAAATTGCGAAGGAAATTTGTATAAATGGTACGACCAAGAGGTGCTACCAGGACCATTCGATGGAAAACTCAGCTCAAACGATGCTGCGTCGATACAGTGGATTTATTGCTGGATAAATCCACAGACATTTCCTCGTTTCGCAGAAATTATTGTTACAATGTGCAGCATTGTGAACACTAATCGCTCATTGGAACGAGCAATTACAAAGAATGATCGGATCAGGTAAAGGAATACCGCCATGGAATCCCCGTTGTTGATGGACTTACGTTTGATAGAGCGGTGATTAGAGTAGGAAACATATATTACAATACTGTACGCGTGACTATAATTGATTTAATTACCATTACGAAGCTATGACGTAACATTTTAATGGAAGTCTCAACTCTGGCGTTTGAAGCGTTCTGGACTAAGATCCTTCGAAATATCAGATGCTTCGATCCTAAGGGATTTATTCGGACTTTTTTGGGGCAACAAACAAGCCTTCGAATGTTCAACGGGAATGTGGGATGAAAAGAAGATTTCTGCACTATTGCAGCAAAAGAGAATGACATGTTAGATATAATCTGAACGAGCAGTAAACATAATATAATATCAACATTGCATCATAGTTATTTTCAATGAAAAGATGAACGATGGGATCATAGAAATGAGAAGCAGCAACGATTGATCTATTCCTAACTCCGCATTCCAATTCCGTATTCTATATAAGTGATTGTTTCGGATTAATTCATAAATCATTCAGGACATTCTTCCTCTGTTTTACGATACGTTCGCGCTTGAGACCACGAAAGGAAATGTACAGAAACGGCGTTGTACGCGAGCGAGTTTCCCAAAGATAAGATTTCATCAGAAAATGACTTCCCTTTTTTGAAACGGAAGCATCGGACATGGCCAGGTGTGCAAACGCGTTTCGCGATATAACGTCTTCGGTGAGATTACAATATCGTATCGAGAGAACGTAGAGAAGCGTATCATTTCGTAAGATACGTACTGATTCATTTAGTACCTCGTGCTACCTATCTTTCTTTTGTGCAATATTATTGTCTGACGGAATCTAATCTACATTCGTAATAAACTGTCGAAAGCACCCGCGTGTCGTTCCACGAATTCCCATTTCCACGAAGCGAACACTAGGACGTCATTGACAAATCTAAAGCTTTCACCTTCCGCATACTGAAAAGATTATCGTCATTCCCAGCCCTTCTCTAAATTCCCAACAGCCAGACCTAACAGTAATATTTTTGATGATTCATCGTGACTAGCTTGCCAAAGCAAAGTCTAAATCGATCCTATCTGTGATAGTTGCAATAGAAGATAGGACGCTCGATTTTTACAGGATACGGACAACCTTGACAATTGAAAGTGGTACCTGGCAACATTTCGTAGTCCTCTGGATAATGCTGCTACCTTAACGTCTTCAGCGTGGTTGGTGCGCTTAAGTATACGGGCGCGATGTTAATCAGGGTAAATTAAGTTGGTGAAATTAAGAGAAAAGTTGGACGAGTGTAATTATAATATAATATTAATACATATAAATGAAATGTATATGAAATATGTATAAATTAAAATGCCTACTAACGCATCCACAATGGAGAGTTACCCATTACCTGAGAAAAATGAGATAACTCATTACCCAAGTTACCATTACCGCAAATAGAACGCAATAACTTTTTCATCCTGGGATTACCTGCTTGCATCACAGCAACAATGTCTGTACTCGCGACACCTGTGCTCCATAACGTTTCCTTCGCTACGACCTATCAAAAAATTCCATCGTCTCCGTTACCCTTCGGTTTCCGAGAAACATTCCCAGTAATATCTGAGCTCAATCAACGGGTCAAGCAGTCGAGTCAAATTCTGAAGATCCAGAAAACGCACGCCGTGGCCAATATCAGGATTGCCGAAAAATCGAGCAGAGTTCGAGGCTACGCCACGTGTGTGCACCGTGATCGAGTGTGGAGGCTCCCGCGTGATTCGTTCGATCGCGAATGCGAACGGAAAGGTGAAAGACTGGGCCTGATCCTTGGACCATCGCGTCTCTCTCGCGCTGGACCGTTTAAAAGGACAAAGAAGGAGGATGGTACGCAGGGACGAGCAGGGGGATGTAAGAGGTGAATTCAGGGGACAGGGTGGAAGTCTAGGAAAGAAAAGTGAGGGAGGATTCTCGGTTCGGGTGGGGTATAGCACCGTCCGAGTGGAGGGGCTCCTTCCCAGTATATATGCTCGAAGCGGGCGAAGCCACGCTACAGTTCACCAAGAGACAAAAGCGACAAGGATAGGGCCAAACATCGGTAGAAAAAGCGCGATCAAGATCGATTGGTGGGTGATACAGCACGATTAAACGGTTCCGTTCGAAGACGAGTTTGGTTAGTGAGCAAGCTGAACGAGCTTGCACGAGTGTGACTATAAAAGTGCACCGCGACGCAACGAGGAGAATCTCGTCGGCTGGATTCGTCGAGGGGTCGTCGATCATTGGATCTTTTATTTTCTGTCGATTTTTCTCGCACGTGAAAAATATGAAGGGCTTCACGGGATCGAGTAGCAGCTTGTTCGCCATTTTATTGGTGTTGTGCGTCCTGGACGTGATCCTGATGCCAGGAGTGACCTACGCCAGGCCACCCCCTTTGCTCAGGTAAACATCAGATCTTTGCCTGAAACGTTTTGCCGCGATTTTTAATATAATCTTGGGGGAATTTTGGTTTTATTTTTCTTTGCAATGGAACAATTTTTCAATGATTTTTACCCGAAGCTTTTTGTAAAAATTCTAATGAATCACATTTTATACACTCGTATGTGAGAAAGAGTTATCTTAATATGAAAATAGGAAAATAATAAATATCACGATTCACGTTTGTACGAAATTAAAGAAGAAATTTCCAAAGTTCCTCCACTTACTGCCAGCAATGGGAAGCTCCCTCAACTTGTTGCACGCCCACGCGAAACGATGGAAACCCCCAGTTCAGCCAACATATTCAACAAATACAAACCACACTACCTGAACTCTACGAATTTACAACTCTATATAAATTCGTCATTTTCAAATACATTTAACCATCTGATCGCTACGTACAGTGGCCAAGAGAAAGTATTAGAGTGCCTTTTTGTACATTCGACAACACTCTCATGGAATTACAATAACGAAGAGTAGCTTTGCTGAAGAAGTAGCTACCATTTTCGATCAATGTTTTCCACTAAAAATTTTCCTCATTCAAGAGTTTTCAAGGGAAAATCCCACTGAGACGTCAAGGAATACTTTCGAGCCTCGATCGTGATAGTTATCTGACCGATTAACTTTATCGAATTATTTTCGACTGGTCACGACGACTTTCGTCGTATCTCTCGCCCCGAAATTGTGTTACACATCGGCTCATTCAACGCATGCCTGAACAAAAGAGGAATCTTTGACGGGAAACGATGAATCGAGGGATTTCGATTAAGGCCGGGTCTCCCTCTATTTTTGCATTCTTTTTTTTTGTGCTTCCTGATCCCTTTTTACCTTTATGGGTCTCCCACGGGCACTGATAACGCGACCGGCTGATAACGTGAGCTTTTGTCCCACATATGTACGGTACGAGAGATTAGCATGTCGATTGAGGAGGCAAAATTGACGACGATCGACAAACATGATACTATAGCCAGCGCAGCTTGCAATATCACCAGAGCATCGACTCTTTTTTCCTTTTCTCTGGCAATATGAATTCCCTGTTATCGCGTTGCAAGCTCTCGTTATCGGGAAATGATCGAAGGGGATGAAATTGAAGGTGAACGCGGAGGTGCTCGCGATTAGGCGGCTTTGCTCGGACATCGCGAAATTAATTCTGTTATCACGCGAGGGAAATGTGGACATTTCTATTAGCAGATTTTCGTTCTTCGACTTTTACCATTTTTTATTATTACTTCGAGAGATATGGCAGCGAACGAGGGATCTTTACTAGAACACTTCGTGAACGACTTTAGTCGATGAGGATTCGATTTTCAAATGTCCAATACTTTTGATATTCGGTTGATCGAATGTCGTTGAATTCGAAAAGGCAGAAAAATGCGTGGTTGCGTCGCCTTAAGCCCCAGAAGGGGATGGTAAATTGGCAACAGGTTGCCGATTCGTAGATGCGAGAACGTGCAACGACCTGATGGCCAATTGGCCAGTTTCCCGCGGCAACGATCAGCGACACGGATTTCACGGCTTCTCTCGTGAAAGTTTGCTCTCTGATGTAATTGCGAGTCTCGTTGCTACAAGTCATCGTTACGCGATCGGACAGTGACACGATGTAACGTTTGCTATCACCTTGGCGAGCCTCCGCTTTTTTTCTCACGTTCCTCCTTCATTGCTCGTTGATTTTTGTCAGATTGAAAAAGAAAAATAAGAGGACGATAATTTGTCATTCTACCGTACGTACTCGTGGCAATGATTTATCGTAATATCAATATCCTTATCGCGATATATCGTGTTAACGGATTACACATTACGTTCGCGCGTTACACAATTTACAAGCAGGTGTAACGATTGAAACTGAGTGGAATCTGCTGCTTCGCGTGCTGAGTCAGTGGCAATGGTACGTGAAAATTATTCAGGTCTGTCTTAGCGGTCTGTCTAGTTTAATTATAGATGCCTCCGTTCTTTAGCGATAGGAAAAATTTATATCGACTTCGAGAAGAGTCGATTTCTTATACCTCTTTCCTCCTCTTTTGCGCGGAGTTGCGAATGCGTATTTGTTCGAATAATCGAGTCAATAATAAACACCTGTTCTATTAATACGCGTTTAGTAGGAAACTTACGAGACTTCCTTATCTAGTTAATGATACTTTAATTAATCAGATAAGGAAGTTTTCCTTATGATTTCCTGGCCGCGAATGCCGTTAGAAATATCGCACAAGGCTTGCAGATGGTCATGACAAAACGTAAGTTTACAGTTTTTCCCTCCGTTTCCTAAATATTTCACCATTGTCTCGTCGAACTGTGACGACGTTAATTATCTAATTATGCAAGAATACCCGCGTTATCGATTATTACATTTATCAAACTCGCAGTTAAAAATATACTCTGCATTCCACAGATAAGGGAGAAATAATGCTGCTATTTTTAAAACGCGGATTATCGCGAAAGTCCATCGACATTACATTCATTTAAATCACAACGACAAGCAACGATTCGATTGTTAATCGTTTTTATCGTCACTGGAGAAAAGTTGAACAATCTTCAGCGTGTTCTCCGTTATTCCACGCAATTATCGCCAGCCATATTTAATTTAATATTACGTTCTCGAAATTGGGTTTCAAATATTTCATTTCAAAGAAAACTGATGCACGATTGCTGATCAATTGTTCAATTATCGACAAAATTATTAACTTGTCGATCATTTTGTTTTGCAGTAGGCAACGAAGAGTGTCAGATCAAAGGCTCGCCGAAATAGAGACGCTTCTGGGACTGGAGAACGTGAGGGGCAAAGTAGTGACGGTTCCGGTTGCATTCGGTGTGTTGGATCCGCTTAAAATGTGAGTAACTGTGTAATCATGCCAAACTCCTGTTTTATCTGCACTGATTTGAAGCTGAAATCGCTGATACGGTATCTCCTTTTCTATTACGTCACGGATAAACAATGAATAGCGTCTCTCGATCTGAATTAATCATTATCTCCAGTCTTTCCCCTTATCATATATCTCAGATTTTAATTTCGTTTTATCTGCTCGAGTGAAAATTGATTGAATCAAGTAAATAAAAAAAAAAAAAGTAAAAAATATATACGTATTTTTACATCAGCTTAATTGCATTGAGAAATTGAAGTTAATGAAATGATTGTAACTATTTAATTTGGTGAATTGAATTAAAGTCGCTGCTTAATTAAAGTGTAATGACTCGCGCGGCTTATCGTCGAACATCGAGCTTATCTTCCATTGACCGTGGGAATCCACGCACAGATAGCACGTACGCGTGTGGTAGCGAAATGTATCTCTGTAAATTAGTATATCTGAACGATAACCTCTTAGGGGGAAGGAACTATGTAACCGGATTTTTATGTAACGATGGCCATTCAAGTTCAACGTGACCACTAACGGCCAGACGCTGCACGAGCCTCCCTTTTCTATCGCTAAATGACAATACCGTGAGTCACGCGTGCCCTCTCTTCCTCCACGAAACGGACGTCAATGTCCCTCCTCCAAGAGCGAAAGGAGGAAACCACCTTACGAATAAGCCCACGCGGAGCGTACGGGCTTCGCTAATTCCCCGCGGGCAGAGGTAAGACAGAGCCGCCCCCGTTGCACCGTTGTGTACACAAACAGGTCGAAATTAATGGGCTATTTTGATAAAAAGAGAAAGAAAAGAGAAAACGAAAGCAAACAAGAAAAGAAGGAATGTCTATTCTGGTGGTGCAACAAGTCTGATTCTAGGTTCAGGAATCTCCGAGCTGAATACGTCAGTTGCTAAACATCCTCTATTTCTAGACTCGCCACGTGTGATTTCTAATTTCCTCCATCGGTCTGTCGCGAATTTCCGCGTCGAAATTAAAGACTGCTTAAGAGAACAGCGTATTCTGTGCCAGTTTAAAAAGTCTGACAGGAAAACGGTGGAAAAGTCGTGACATTAATTACAGATTAACAGGAAAATTTAGTACGAGGAAGATTTCGTACGAATACAATTGGAAAATAAAAAATTTCTTAAGTAATACCTGAACGTTATTCGTCGTGCTGACCTGATTACATCGAACAGGAAAAATTGATTGTATTGCAAAATTGGCAGAAAATGAAAGGAACAGAGAGAACAGGCGGGAAATGTGTCGCACGTACGCGAGCACCAGCATTGAAATTCAACTTGTTGCTTCGCCCTCGCGCGACAAGGGTGGAAACCAGCTTCCACCTTCGGGAACGAGGCCTTCGAACGTGGCGGTGAATATGAGGCGGACAAAGACACTGTGGTCACGTAGAACGAGAAAGAACGGCCTATTAACAACGGAGGATGTGTCCTGGAATAGTTTCCAGAGAACTTTGTCGTTGTCCTGAAACAATATTAACGCCATATTACATGGTTCCAGGGATAAATGATTCTCACCCTTTTGCTAGCCACGGTGCGCGTAGAAATTGTGTTTCTTGTTGCAATAAGGAGATACGAGCATTTCGATGGAACCTTTAGCTTATTTTAGCGTTGCTTTTTGTAACTTTCCGAGTGAAATATTGAAATTCGTATCGTGGAGAATAGTATTTCTTCTGTACCAAAGAACGTAGCAACAGAAAATTTGTGGCAATTGAGAATAATAGATTCGCTAATAATATTATTGTATGAGGTGTCGAAAATTGAATATTCCATGTTACTGTTTAAAGATCGGACTCCCCAGTGATATTTTGCAGAAATAAAGCCCGAAAATAAACAATTTTCTATTTATACGCCACGTTAAAAAAAGCCAGCGTGTTATGGAAACAGCAAACCGAAATATCCGCAAAGATATTTGCAGAGATGCAAGTCAGGGTGGAGAGAGAGGTTCGCCAAATGATTTATCAAACGCCTTTTGAACTGTAACCAAAACTGGACGGAGGATCGCACCCCCGCTTTCAAAGGGAATACAATATCAACGATCTACTGCATTTTTAAGAACCAATTTCAAAGTAGTGTATGCAGCCAACAACTCCAATTGGATAAAAAGTTGCAACAGGAGGAAGGTAACCATAATGGAAATGCAACAAGCAATTCAGTAATCATTCTCTCGTCTAATTCTGTTCGCGTTGCATTTTTAATTCGCCGTTGAACGTGTTCACGTATAGTTACTTGGGTACGTAACTACGCAAACGGAATAATGTAGTCGGGACAATTCACGCGCAAGAAAGACGGATAAGAGTGGTGTAGGAAGAGGAAACGCTAATGGAGACTCTAACCCGGTTATCTCCCTTCGTACGCCCTAAGAATAAATTTCTATTCGGGCGTTAACTCGACCAAGATCGCGAAAATTCACTTAAAACCGGATAAAACGAACGATTCTGCTCGTTTCGATACGCCAACATTTGCATTCCAAACGAGTTTGTCCTCGTTCAGAAAAGTCTCTCCCCTTCCCCTTTATTCCCATTTGTCATGTTCGTTGTAAAGGTATGAAATAAACGAACAAATCGGATCACGGAAGTTGCACGCGCGATCTAGCTGTCGTCTCTTCGCTTAATGAACCATTGAATCGGAAAATCGCAAGGATTCCTCCGTGAAACAAAAGGAAAGGCAAAAAAAGAAATATCGCAAAACGATTTCGTAGAAACGAGTGAGAGAGAAACGAGTAGAACGAAAAAAAGAAGTAGAACGATCAAGCATTCCTGCTACGTCGACGTCTGTTCTCGTACTAACGCGAAAACCTAGTTGTAACGCGCATCAGCGTGAGAAACCGCGTTTTTATTTTAACCAGAGACATCTTGCCGCGCGATTGGCGCAAAATTCGTGATGCAAATACCATTGGACTCGAGTATTGCTCGCCATCGAGGCGACCAATGAACATTCGTTAACCAGCTCGTCGTCTGGAACAATTCATCGTCGAAATTCGCGGCATGTCTAGTGGAAAACTTGAAGTGAGCGGAAGGACGGGGATTAAATGGCTTCCGGTATTCGTAATTACGCGCGGAATGCGAATTCCAAGCGCGACAGCTGTCGAGGCACTTTTACAATTTCCATGATATTCCTAAAGAATCGGAGACTTCACGAATTAATCTCGAATAACTCGCCCGTGGAACGTTCCCACGCGATTTTCGAAATTCAAAGATTTCGAAAGAATAAATACGTGAAAATGGTAATCTGTAAAATAAAGTTATCGCACTCTGTTCTCTTCAGAATAAACTGGTACATTTTATAGGTATTCCATAGCACAAGAACGTTTTTCTCGTACGGGAAAGTACTCTCGGGATCTGCGAATAATGGAAATCGATTATCGTGGATTGCACGATTACAAAAATTTCCCGGTTGCGTCGTTGATAACGTCCGTTGAATTTACTGGCACGCGTCGTACTTTCGTTACTTTCGACACGCGTATTACACGTGATCGTGTCTGGAAATTCATTGCGTTTATCCATCGAATAGGAGAAAAAAAGCAAAAAAGAAAAATATAGGAAAGAGCAAGTACAATGCTTAATAATCATTTCGCTGGGTCAACTGGTTAATTCGATCGACGCAAATTATTAAAGATAAATCAATCAATTAATATATCAGCGATAACAGTAATTATTATTTAAGTATCCTGCATTATGCTATCTCGAGGAGACGTTGGATTCTTATTAAAGTCCTTTGGTGCTTTTTTCATTTATTGCAGAGGTCGTAGACGAAGATCCGCCACGAATAACAGACTTGAAACTTTGCAACGTATCATGAAAATTATTGCCAACGATCCCGAGTTATTGGACGACGAGAAGATTCTCTCCTTGCCAGTGGTAAGTTCGAAACATTCGATCCTCGGTGACTTTAACTAAAGAAGACGTTCAAAGAAATCGATCTGGTATATTAAGAACGTGAAAATATCAGAGAACGCGGAACGTATGCTCAAAGTTCAACTCAACGATTTGCTATTTTCAGAGCGATTCGTTAAAAATAATTCTCGAACAAGAATTATCGGAATTTTAATTCGGTTGTATCGGTTCGATACTCTCCGCAGCAACTGTCGAGCTGCATTGCATTCGCGGAACACGGAAGATGTCCTTTTTCGACGTAGTTCTGTTAAGCGTCGCGAGTCGAGTCACGAGGTACTCTGTTTCGATCTTCGCGTAATACCCGATTTTTTATCGATAAGCACGAGACTCCATCCGATTCGATGCAAATTTTTCCGTCGCCAAGCTAATTGCACATGCAATCAAAGCAATAATTTACTGTCGGAGAAAAATGAAACGTGTCACTGGCACGCGCCTAAACTGCTCCGTCGTGAACTCTAGTCGAGACGCATGGCCTTCTCTCGCTAGATCAGCTGCTATACTACGCAATACGTATAAACGTATAATTCCAATTAATCGTCTATTTTATCATTAACTTCTGCTACACCGCACTGTATAAAAGCGTAATAATAAAAATGAAAACGAACGTCGTACAATATTGTTATTAATCAGGAAATAGCAGCGGACGTTGAACGAGCAACGATCGTTTCGCGTTTAATCGAACGAAATTAAAATATCTCGAGGCTACCTGGCGCACGTTTTTACCACGAATGTCTCTCGAAATTTCAGAAGCTGAAGGAGAACCGGCAAAGTATCGACGACGAGTACCGATTCATTTAATTTCGAGGCACGAAGTCGCGCTGAAACACAGGGCGAGCACGAAGACAGAGTCGAGAGAACGGAAAACGATAAAACAGAAAACAAAGGGGTAAGCGAACAGGAAGGACAAGAGGAAATACCAAGAAAACGTTTGAGGAAAATGGAAGAGATGGGAAAATCAACGGAAAAAATGCTTTTACTAACGATCTCTCGACCCTAAAAACCGCTTGAACAGTATTACGGACCGTCCTCCGTCCGAGCTTAAACTCTTTAAACGAACCTACACTATTAGAATACTAAGAGTAACTTTAAACACGGAAGAGAAGACAGAACGATGGGCAACGTCCGAAGAAATCTCGTTCGCTCCGAAATGAATGAAACGTTCATCGTTCCGACGTTGTTTCCTTCGATTTTTACTCTTCCCTGAACGCGTGCGTCAAACCTGTTTCCTGTATTTATTTATTTTTTTTACGCAGTATTTTATTTAAGTCTTATTTAATAATATTTATTGATTCTAGACTGGTCGGTTCGATTTTTCGCGATGCTAATGCCTGTAAATAGAAACCGCATCGAGAGGCGAAATTCCGCGGTTCCCTTTGATCGAACGACGCGATTGATTCGATCGAATTGAAAGTCAAACGAACAGTGCAAAGCTGAGAACAAATTTACCGATCGGAGAATTTACTTTGTGCCAATTATATTCTGATGAAACACTTGTTCTCGCCACTTTGTCGAATTTAACGTGTCGTTCGATCGAAATGAATCGTGTGACTTCACCTTAACATTTTTCACTTCTTTTTTTACTTGTAACGTCTTGTTTTATACCTATGGAAGAATTTGTGAATGACGAATGGCGAGTGCTTGAGGTAGAGAGAATTACTGGCTTACTTTCGTGATCTCGCGGCATTTAATTAGGTTGCAATTTAGTTAGACATCGCTAGGGTTTTTTGAAGGTGCACGACGAATGAACGGTTCGTGTTCTAGAGCTCGAATATTAAATGTTAGATAGAAAAAGACTAAAGTTAAGCATGATTTCGTTAGATCGTGAGAAACGACTAATCGTGTAGAAATTACGAAACTAATCGACTTCGTTTTTAACCGTGATTTGCATTCAACATTTTCGTTTCACGTTCGTTCAACACTCATGATCATTGTATTTATTTTTCGTGCAGCAATTACTAAATTTTTCGAGCCGCTATCTTTTCAGACAAACTTGAGAAAAAAGAGATGGTATTGATAAAAAAATTGAACTATGTAGAGACTCAGAAAAGATCCTGGAAATAAAACCAAGAATTTAAAGGCAGAACAATATGAGATTAATGAAAATTTGAAAAATATTTCTGGAACTTTGAAAGACTCGGAATAATTTACGAATTGCTGCACACAGAAGCTCCGTTCCTCCGCGAAAGAAGAAGAAAAACAATTATGCCAGAAAACTTCCATTGGAGGCACGTATCTCGCACGAGGCATTGTTTAATTTAAGTTGTGACGCGTCGTATTTATTGTTTTGTACATATTATTTATCGTTGTATTAATTTATTAACGCACTCGAGAGAGAAAGGAAGATAGAAGGAAAAAAGTAATGTTGTTCGAGGCGAAATATAATTATTATTAAAGATACCGTTCTCATCGATAACGACAATTAACGCGATCTTCTAACGTTATCGAGACATCAAATTGTTTTGCTCTATGCAAGCTGTATTTAACGTTGTATACATGTGTTCGTCGGTACTTTTTACGTCTATCTCTCTATTATTTATTTATTTATTTATTTATTTAATATCGTATCGTGTTAGAAGACCGGACAAAGTATTAAAGACACTTTCTGTGAGTAAACGCATCACGATTGCAATCGTGCATTACATAATAATTTTACCTGATCGTTTATGTTTATTTGCGTTTGCGTTTATCATATTATTTATCTGAACGCAATAAAAATAATAAACAGCTATACATTAGAGATTGTGCGTATTCGATCACTTCCTACATCAGTTTTCCTTGAATCCTCTCTTTTTCAAGCAACTTTTCAAAGCAAAAAGAGAATATTGAAAGGAGGAGATGCAAATCGGCAGAAATAGAAACCATTTTATATGATACATAGAATTTTATAATATAATATAAATTGTTATTTACTGCTCGTCATTATTTTTCTCTTCATTTTAGAACGAGCAACCTAATGAGTTTATAGAAAATAAAAATAGATACTTTTTTTATAATCTAGGGGGTAATTAAAAATAAGCACATGAGCTCCCTCTGGAGAAACCATAAGAGAGTTATTTCATGCTGTCGGTAAATGTAGAGTTTATTTCAACAGATTTTCGAATCACTCGAACGAGAGAGAATCCGATTGATTCGTAAGATATTGAATTTTGGTCGCTCTGTTAGCCCCGAAAAGAAGCGTCTACACATTTACTGCGAGTAGTATCGATGCAAATAAACTCGTCTGTTATTTAATCTCACAATACGTATCCAACAGTTTAATTGAAAGAGAGAAAATGAAAAAAGAACCAGTTGTAAACCAGCAATCCCGTAATACTTGTGTAAAAGCGAATCGAGCTGCCAGTTGCATCGATGCGGGAACTGAAGTCACCGTGAAGGAAAGCTAAGTGAATTGCAGTTCCGTACGATTGTTCGTACGACTGCTCTTTGCACGGTAGACCATCCGTGGCGAGCGTGATTGGTAAACGTGGCGCGCAAGATATGAAATTGTTTCATAAATACGCACACGCAGGTCGTGTGGGTGGCTGATTCCGTAACAGCGTTTAAAGTGCGCAGTTATGCCCGAGCGTGTATCGCTGATGCGTTACGTATCCGTTTAGAACGGGCCTCCAAAATTGTACAATCCTCGATACCCGATTAGTATGCCCGCGCTCGGCTCTCCCGGATATCGGTGACGCTACGTAAAACAGTGCCGACCGATTTCACTTGTCAGTCGCTTGGCTCTATCTTTAAATTCGTTGCGAGAACTATGCTTCGTATCGCTCGTAAGCGTATACGCCCTCCCGTGTTTCGATCGAAACATTGTTTTCGCGTCGAGCGTTCTCCAACGCTCGCGATGCGCTCTCGCTCACGGGGTGGATCAGCGTTCCTTCGTTTTCATTCTTCCTCCATCTTTCCTCTCTTTTTCTACTCTTTTGCGTTAGACAATTATGCGTTTACATACGGATATTATGTGTCTGATGGAGGAGAAATGAATTACAGCTCTGGCTCGTGGGGTAGATCAGCGTTCCTCCATCTTCAACCCCTCCATCTTTCTTCTTTCTCTAGTCTTTTATGTTAGAAGGTCTTTTTTATGTGTTTGAATTATTATAGTTTGTATGTATTTTTTGTGTATTTGAAAGAGGAGAAATAGATCTTAGTGCGATTCATTTTCAGGAAGCATCCCTTCTGTGCTTGCACCCCTTCAGCTCTGAAAGTTTAGGTCTTTCTAGGGGTAAGTTTGAATGTTGCAGAGAAGGAAAGCTTGGGAAACCTCCATGTTTCAATATAGGAGAATTAAAAGAATGAATAAATGAGTGAACTGGTGGATTCGGTTGTTTTTTTTTTTTAACGTTTGAAGGAGGAGGGTAAAAGTGGATGGATTTAAGAGGACAGCGTACTCTTCGATAATCAGAACTCGAAACGAAGAGGGGCGTTACCTTCGTTTTTATCTACGTGTGTATGAAAAAAGGCACAAGTCGAACGTATTTAGTGTAGAAAAAAGGGGGGACGATAACGTCCATAATGTTCATAAAAACAAACAAAACGCAGAACTGTAATTAAGCAGTCTAATCTTCGTAATTAAACTTCTCATTCGAAGAAAAAAAGCTATCTAAAAAACCGCCGCTACAGATTAGAAATATAACTGAAATCGGCATCAGTGCTTTGAAAACGATTTACAAGTAAAATAGAAAAACCAACAATATTCGCACGGCCGTTCTTGGACAATTGAGTAGCCTCGCGTTCGCTGCTTTTTAACGAAGAGAAAAAAGAAGAGAGCTGAACCATTTGTACGAATAACTTTGCTTTATCTTTATTCGGCGCGAGTGCACTCTGATTATATTATTATAGTATTTTATTTGACAAGATTAGCCCGTGTGACGTGAACGAATTTGTTTGTACGGCCCCCTTTTATCAACGAAAGTGAATAATTTTTTTACTTAACACCAAACATGAATACGCGAAGCGATTTTTGAGACAATCGAGTATGGAACTAGTATAGACACTATAGTAAGAACGATGATATGAGCCGTTTATTTTGAAAGTGGCCTAAGTCCATTTTATCTGTATTAATATTTACATTTTTACGTTATCTTTTCATTTTGAAGCAAATCGTAAATAATATGTTTAAAATCAGTAAGATTTTGGTAATGGAAATTTGGCTGATTAATAGAATGATAAAAATTTCTATTTTGAAAGTGACTTCAGTCCATTTGTCAGTTGTTTGCTGCTAACTATAATAAGTTGTACCATTTGATGTTACCTATAAACGAGCAGTAGATTGTAAGAACGCTCGGTTTCAGGAAATTTATCTGTTATATAATACCAAGTATAATGAAAAGACTGGTGTATGAATCTAAAAAATCTCTCGCACGTATCATACGATCGATTAGATTCGAATGATGAAATGCAACGTTGTAATTAAGTCATGCTTTATCATCACATTGAATATTTTCAATCCCACTCTAACGTTTTAATTAGACTCGTCCATGAAAAGCTGGAGATTTTAATGAAACTCTCTTGAATCGAAACTCAAACACACTCATCCTTTATCTTCGATAATACATATCATAATTATGAAATTTGAACAATTATTTCTGACCATTCCTGCGCCTGTAGAATCCGTCATCCAAATTCTTTTGCACTTTCCTGCTCTATACTTTTTTTGGGTACAACTAAACGAAACTATTTAAGAAATTGTTGTCCAAGTACAGCTCTAATTTGCAACAGTGAATCAATGCTAAATAAGTGATTAGTTTTCCTCAATTTCTCAAGAACGACACAACTAACACTCTTCCGCATGGAAATCTTGAAACTCCCCCGTTCGTCTTCGATTCCTCGAAAGTCCTTCACGCGCATGCTGTTCCGATGTAAAAACGTCGGAAGAAAATAAAAATATGGAAAAACGGCTACTATCAGGACAACTAAGCGTTTTTCTTTCCGCGAATCTATTGATAGGCCACAAACTTATAATATTTAATGATGAAATCAGTGACAACGCAGTATGCACGCTCCTTCCATTTCCATTTCCGTATCTGAATGTCTTTTTCGTTTAATCGGAGAGGAAGAAGATTCGCGTTAAAAGCGTACGAAAAACTCGTTAAAATTGAACGAACTGATCGCGCGCTGATCCACGTGTCTTTACTTTTCATACGTCACCCTTAAACTTTCGATAAAACAATATCGACGATATTAATAACGTTATATAACGCAATTAAATAATAATGTCGAAGCACACGAAATATTGACCGTTAGAGTATCGTAGCCGAGTTCAAGCACCCAAAAACAATTAATAAAAATTCTTCAAACGTCCGATTAACGTGACCTTATACACGAGCTGTGTAGCAAATTTTGCGCTCGTCAAATGTATATCAGCCCGCGTTTCCATAAACTTGCAAAAATAACCACCTTCTATCTCTGAAAGCTTCGCAGCTCCGATTACCGATCTCTGTGCACAGAAGTCCTGAAGAGGACACGCACAGGACATTGGACAGTCCAGAAAGATGCAGACGTACCTATTCTTACACCAAAGCGCCTAAAAAATTTCTATTCTCATGGCATACGCATCTTCGAATGACAATAACGCACTCAAACAACGCAAAATATCGCGAATGCAAGAAATGAACAAGTAAACGTTCTTTTATCCGCGCAATTGTTCGAACGTTGTTACAAAATCCTCTGGTTCACAATTGCGAAGACTCTCCGGCGCTTATTATCGGTGCATTAAGCCAGATTAATGTCTCGCGCTGAAAATTAATTAAGCGATGCCCGTAACGAACCCGTCCGAAACAATTCTCAGCGCACTGTTGCTTGCAATCGTTTCTACGTAGGCAGCGTTGAACAGAGTGGGCGTAGAAAAGTTCGTGTAATACCAATAACCTCTCTGGTACTTTCTACTTCTGGATATACGATCGAATTTACTTAGCGTATGATATATGCATAATTGATATCGAGATGCGTATAAATAGTGATGAATGATATCAATTAAGAATTCATCGTACTACCATTGGACGCATATTTCTGAAACAAACGGGATATTATAACAATCGAACTGGTCGGTAAGAGCAGCCGACGTGCGTGGTACGTCTTTCCCACTTTAACAACAAACTACGAGTGTCGCGCGTAACGCGTCATTCTTCGTCCGAGAAGCTAACCATTGTTTCCGTTCCACGCGGATAACAGTTCGATGCGTACGCAGGAACGAATAATGGAGAGGAGGGGGAAGGGAGGAGGGGAGAAACTTTTGAAATTTGTGAAAACAGTGAAAGGAACACGCTTCGTCGACGATAACGACGAAAAGGGGATGCAGAAGTCGGCGTCGATGCCTTTTCAAGCTGATCGAGAGAGGGATGGGAGGGTGGAGGATGTGGGGGAATGTTCCTCAAGCAAGAATACATATAACGGCGTACCAAAGACCCGATACGGTACAGTTCCAAGTAGAACCAGACGAACAAGACAAACCGTGTCTTATTCCACTTGCAAGACTGAGACAATTTCGAGCGCGAAAAGTAACCGCGTTCCGTTTCCGAGACCCGCTTGTTTATTTTGTTTTCACGTTCGCTTCTTTTTCTTTCGGTTTACCGTTCCGTTGCATCGCTTCGACGTGAGAACATGTTCGTCAAAAAGGGCAGAAACACTTCCGGGAAGTTCTGGATGACGTTCGTGACGTTGCTTGGATTGCTTTATTTGAACGGGATCGTAATTGCACGACCTGGATTTGACAAGTAAATTATTTTTAATAAATATCTCTTGTCTTGTCTCGTATTTGTGTGAAAATCGTGTGTCATAAGTAAGATTGAGTTCGAATGTATGCGAACGGTTTTTTAATTATTATTGGGATCATTGTTCGAGTTGCTTTCCGTTTTCAAGTAATCTTGAATCTTTAAGAAGTATTTAAAATTAATCGAAATATGCTGAAAGTATATTTGCGGCAGTGATTGGACGATATTTGAGAGTAATTAAAAATATTTAAGAATGAAATGCCATTTTCGTGAATGAGATAATTGTATTAATTTCGAAGGAGAAATGACTTTGTTGAACGTTATTAAAGTGATGTTATTTTGATGGTAGGACCACGCCAAAAAACAAACTCGATGTTTACGACGCTCTGCCAAATTTCGCGGCAATAGGAGAGAAAGATATCGCGGCACAGTCGAAAGAAGAAATATTGGGAGCTACCAAGGGGTGAGTACTTTATATTATTACAACTACGGTTCAAACAATTCTCTTAGAAGAGTTAAACCATCTCTGATTCGATAAAAACGAAACGTAACATCCCAAGAAAAGAATTCGTTCTTTTAAAATACCTTTGACTAAATTAACATACTTTGATTGAGCCTAAGGTTGATCCTATCCTAAAAGTAGCTCGCTGTTTTAACAATTTTTGCATCACACACAGACGGCTCAAACGATTGTCGGATCAAAGGCGATTGGAATTAGAGACCCTGATCGCTCTTTCGGAAATGACGTTGAAATTGGCGAACGTAATCGGGGGTGGACGTCAACTGGAAGCAACGAAAAGGTAAATAGAATGACTTAATGACTTAATAACACTTTGAGAGAATGTTTCTCGTATTACAGTAATTAAGTCTTAGTGATTATTCTGAACGTATCGTATATTTGTTGCACTTTAGGAATCGGAAGAAGCGGGCGATCTTCGACATAAAGAACCTTCAAAAGCTCTTCCGACTCTCCGGCAAGCTGGGCCTCAAAGGAAACACGGCGTATCCAGTTGTTAGGTACGCGCCTTAAGTCGTATAAGATAGATTAGTTTGGGTTGGTTCGTAAAAGCGTAGCTAGTACACACAGTACGCGCGTATCGTACAATAATCATGGTTAGTTCGATAATGGAATAATTTAACCGCTGAATGCTTTTTTGCATTGAAGTTTAATCGAGAAGTTCATCGAGAAGCTATTAACCCGATTTGTGGTTTTAGTACGCTCTTAAAAGTGACATCTCCGCGAATACAACACTATGTCTTTTCATTCGATGACCTTTTTCTAAAAGAGATGCATAAACAGCCATCAGTCACGGACCACTACTAAGTAGAGTAAAATTAATCAAGAGCTTGATCGTAGTAATCACGTGTCTCGTCCTCAGTGACGCACTCGATATCTGTTTCACGTGGCGTCTCTTCGAAGCGCTGAACCGCGCAGTTTTCGAACTTGAAAAAATTCACGCGAACCGAACTACGCCACAAGATCGAGCTCGCCTTTTTCTCTTCTTTTCCTTCTTTTTTTTTTCTTTCTTTTCCCCCCTCGCCTCTTTTATTTATTCCTCGTTCCCATCGATGAGATCGCATTCTCGCGTATTCGAAATTCCCGACGCGCCGACGCCGGTCCGCGTGTAAACGTAAAACGTGATGTAAGACGAGCGTAATGTTGATCCAGATAAATCCTTGTCGAACCGAGACGAACTTGCGCCATCTTATCAACCACGGCTATGTCGCAACTATTCCGATTCGAATCAGAAATAATTCGACGATAGAGCCTGGCTAATGATTCGAGACACTTTTAGTGGCACGCGAAACGTTTCGAATGAACTTTACCCGAAATCCTTTTTTAGAAGCGTTCGAATACCTCAGTTACGCAAAACTTTTATCTGCGACTCAGTTGGTGGGGTGGACCTTCAAGTATGTGCGTACTATTAAATGCGTCTTCGCGAGTAGTACCGTTCCTTAGATGCATTGCATTTGTTTTATAGGGTCCTATATATTTACGTAGAAATTTCTTCTTCTATTTTTGTTCTTTTTCCATCTCTTTGGTGCAACTCAAACGTAGACACGCGAGATCTATCGTTGCTCCTAGAAATCCCTTCTAATAATCTGTACAACAAATCAGTTTACTGAGGACACATCAAAGTTTAGAAGAATTAAAAGTATTCAAAGACTGTAAACGTCTAATATATCCTATGGGGATCTGATAACGTTTAGATTTAGTAATTAGGGACAGTGGTATTTTTAAATTTAGTAATTAGGCATTAATCTAGTTCTGTTGCTCTTGGGTAACTAGCGGAATTTCATTGAGAAATTTATATACACAGATTTCATGTCCGTCCAGTAAAATTTATAGCAAATGTCGTCAGATAAACTTGCCGTCAGATAACCCGGATGTCATTGCAGTATTGGATATGGATATCAAATAGTACAGACCTATTTGTAGTGACTAACTTATGATTTTATTAATATTTAAATTCCGATAACGCCATTGTGAGTTAAGACAGAAACGAGCATGTGTTGTTTTCTATATTGTTTATGAAAGTTGGACAAAAGGAAAGCATAAGATACGTTTCTAACAATGCTATTTTGTATCCTCCATAGATAACCTACTTATGTTGTTAAGACGATGAAAACACAGAGAAAATTGCATTCCTTTATGTTTTCAATTATAATCGAGCTCCTTCAACCTGATGTTAAAATAAATTTCCCGTTTATTTTTGCAGTTGATGTTGCGATACAACGAGGAACAGAGTGAATCAATGAATCGTGAATGCATGAATCAATTTGCCCAAGGTGGTGCACCGAATTTCAAAAAAATGAGAGGATGACCCTGGCAAAGAAATCAAGAAATTTGGCGTCCCGATTCGTCGTGGAAAATTATCGACGAATAACGAATTAGGCGTTTCATTGAAAACCCTCGTCCACCCTTCTACACTCCTGCAGGAATTCTAAAAATGACACTTGCTTTAGGCACTTAGTGTAAGGAAACACCTTGTTACGTTTACAATTCTAATCTACTGAAATCAAAGTTAACGGAACCACTTTGAGTACTTTCTACGTAAGAAAGAAGAATCAATTGAAATTTTTCCGTGCGGTGTAAATAGGCGCCATGATTGATCGATTTAAATGCTATTTTCTTGAAAGAAGGTGACGATCAATGAGAAGTATCTAGATATTTCTTAATATTAGTTGAATATCTAGTAGATGTATAAAAAGAACACATAACCTAAATATCACAATCAGAATTATTTGTCGAACAATCAATTAGAACCGTTCGAAGAATTAAAACAAAACATCTCCATGAAATTGCAACTATGATAAAGATTGGAATACCTTACTTACGTTTCGGTAATTGAATCGAATATATTTCCCAAACTTCCTGCAGAGGGCATAGCAGAACCTGCAACCTTTCTGCACGGTCGGTATTTCAGGTCGAAAGCACCAAATTCCATGTTGCGATACATCTACTTTGTAGCTCATCTATGATGTAATATCTGAAAGAATAAAATAACAATTAAATTACGATACATTATTGTTTTACATTTACTGTTCGACTGTAGGAAATTTCAAATAATAGATTAAAGGATTAAATACTCTTTCCTGAAGTCGAAAAATAACTTTTACGTTCGTTAACCCTGAATGATGTCGCGGTACTGAATATCGTTAATAATTAAATAACTATAGATCGGATAGACCATTCGCATATAGAAATTTGTAGAAAACATTGCATTTTATCATAACGTATAATATTCAATTAATATACCGCGATATACCATACAAAAGTCCAACGGAATGCTGATGAAATTTGAACGGGACACTTCTTGCACGCTACCGCCGAACAGCTATCGAAGAGCCTCTCGACCGAGCAATCGATATTGCATCACGTCGACGTATCTCGAACTTGTGAATCTCGTTTGGGGGACAGTACTATCGCAGTTATCGATCGATGCGAGTCGCGCAATGGTATCCTTTGATAGTAGTAGTGCTCGCGCTAGGTTCTTACTGAATAATTCGAGTTAAAAGGGCGTGTAAAATGCACAAACGGCATAACTCGAGGACTCTCGGGTTGGCCACGGAGATGCTACCAACGAAAATACGCGGCAGAACCGTACGGAACACGGGGGAATGTCAACGAGTGGCTTAGCTGTCGCATTTTACCCACAGAGATGTCTGTGCCCTGAGAAACGGACTGACGGACAGACAGACGTCTCTGTCAATGTTTTTTCGTTTCCCGACGAAATGCTGTTTGTAAAATTCGGGAACTCTCCGGAGCGTGTTCTCTAGCCAGTGCGCGTTATTCTCTCGGGTGCTTGTTGGCCAGTGCCAGTACGTGGAGATGTTTTCGTCGCCGGCGTCAGTGGTGGGCGAGCCGTCAGGCTACGACTTTCAGAAAGAGGAGAACGCCGCCAAGTGGAAGGGAGTATTTGTCAACTCCCTACGCAAGGTATTCTCTTCGTATCTTTTACCAGAGCAAATTTCGCAAGGGCTCCGTCTCGTTTTACCCCGACACCGTCGGTTGGCCCCCGTTTCGCCCGTTCTATTGTCATTGTCGCGCGATATGCGTGGCCAGTATTTTATGCCCTTTCAGCTTCCAACGAGTTTGTTGTGCCTCAAGAGCGTAACAATAATGTTCGATCCCGGGACTTATCTAATTGTTTGTTTCTCGATACACGTCATTTCTGACGCGGAATAAATATTTTAGAAAATAATCGCTGCATGTTCTCGTTGTTTTCCTTTTCTCTTTTTTTTTTCTAACGAGCGCTATTTCGATGGAAATATTTTTCACTCGTGCATGCACGAAGTACTGTATTTTTTACGACTTTTTCGGATTCGTAACTTGTCCTTGTATGTAAATAAAGTGCGAATAAAATGTATAACGCGCCTTGTTCGAAGGAAAAGATTATTTAGTTGATTCATTAATTATTAATAAAATATTTTGTAGTTGTAGTTTCATCATTGCATTTTATGACTACTCTTTTGTATTTGTTCAAATGTATACATGTAATTGAATATTGTAATGGGTGTCCCAATTAAACAAGAATGTAGTTTATTAAATATATTAGATGTAATTGAGATAATAAACTGCTTTAATAATTCATCTACCTAATGATTATATTTCTTAATTGGTTTCAATTCCATGTATTATAATAATGTATGAATTACGTGAGAGTTATCAAACAATAGTGCACATAAAATATCTTTGTGTCAAAGTAATCCACCTCTGATATGTATTCATTTTTTAAACAAAAAGTAACTATTTTAATTTACGAACGTTACATGTTTATTTCATATAATATTCATTGCTCTGAATAATCTAGCATTGTTATGATTTAATGAACGAGTTATGTAAAATAGGTATTGGAGCAAGTACATCCTAGTCTTGAAGCTCGACAAGATGCCTTGGACTATGTAGAGAGTTTAATCTTAAGGCTGTTGGGAATGCTTTGCGGTCATCCTCCTCCGCACACACCTCAAGATGTAGAAGAAAGAGTGAGGCGTACATTTCCTACACCTATCGACAGATGGGCACTCAAGGATGCGAGAGATGCCTTGGAGAAAGGGAAGAAAAAGTCACCACTGGTTCTTCCAGTTGACAAAATTCATCAACTATTGCAAAAGGTGGTTAAATAAACTGAATTTATCACTTAGGTATGTTCCTGTATATCTATTCCTGCATATAAAATCATATGTTTTTATGTTAACAGGAAGTATTACAACAGAAAATTGATTTACAAGTTAGTCTTTTTGTGGTAGGCGTCTTGGAATATATTTCTGCAGATATCTTGAAGGTTGGTAAAAGTTATCATTGATTGTGTTTAATACTTATTTCATTGTTATTCTTTTCATTTTATTTGTTGTTTTGCATATTTCCCACACTATTTCCCTCAAAATGTTTAAGACTATTTTCTTTTCAGCTAGCTGGAAACTATGTCAAGAACATACGCCATGTGGAGATATCTTGTGAAGATATAAGGGTTGCAATGTGTGCTGATATGGTAATACAATTTTCAACAAGCTTAGTATCCACTATATTCTTGTAATATGTATTGATTAATCAATGATTTTTTAATAGGTTTTAATGGATTTGTTTTATCAAGATGATTATGCAGAGGGTCCACAAAGTGGTTTAGGTGCAGTGGTTTCTCAAACTTACGAGGAATCTGTACGGGATCTCATACATGATGAACGCCACTATTTACGTGATCTCCATATGATCATTAAGGTAATATAGAATATCATTAGATCATAATATATAAATTCATAATTAATCTAAATATCCTAGTTGAATATTAAACATTCTTTTAAATAGGTATTTCGGGAAGAAATTGCAAAGTTAGCACAAAGTAAAGCTGAAATTGAAGCGCTCTTCAGTAATATTATGGATATTTACGAAGTTACTGTAACATTACTTGGTAGTTTAGAAGATATAATGGAGATTACAGAAGAGAAACAAACACTCACAGTTGGTTCGTGTTTTGAAGAACTAGCAGAAGCAGCGGAATTCGATGTTTACATAAAGTTCGTTGAGCATTATTAGATAATTAAATATCTTTTTTACAGAGAACCACAAATAATAAAATATCCTAATTTTAGGTATGCAAAAGACATTAATGGTCCATCTAGTCGGGAAGTTTTAACAAATTTATTATCAAGACCTGAGGCCAATGCAGCATTAAGAGCAGCAGGGCACGGATTTAAAGAAGCTGTTAAATATTATTTGCCAAAACTTTTATTACAACCAATATGGCACTGTCTTTTGTACTTTGACTATATAAAGGTATATTTCAAATAATTCAATATTCGTACTTTTATTGTATACAGTGTTCGATTGTTCAAATAATATTTTAATAATATATTTATTCAGGTATTACACAAACGTACACGAAATATAGAAGATGGTGAGACATTGGAACAAGTGCAAGGTGTTTTAAGACCATTGCAGATGGAATTGTTACAATCGGTGGCCAGTCTACCAAAAAAGGATACAGGTCTACGAATGCAGAGTAGAGTGAGGAGACAAGCAGCCTTAGAAAAAACTAGTGAATTACAAAAAACTGTTGATGGTTGGGATCAAAGAGATGTTGGACAATGTTGTAATGAATTTATACGTGGTATGAAAAAATAAAATAAATATCATTTCGTAATTGCGAGCTTCACAGAACGTAGCAGAAATATCAGCAGTATGTATTGCCATAAAAATGCAGACAGTATATTTTTGTTGTGTAGAGGATATGCTGGGAAAAGTAAGTAATGGAAAGAGGCTAACAGAACGAAGAGCTCTCCTTTTCGACGGTTTATTGGTCCTTTGTAAACCGAGTGGCGGTAAAAGAGTTAGCGTTACCGCCGCAGCGGTTGGTGTTGTGGGTCATCCACCTCACCAAGGCGAGTTGCGTTTGAAAGAAAGATTTTTTATTAGAAAAGTTGATATTATCGATAGGGAGGATATTGAAGGTACGTTTAAGAATAGAAAAATGAAGATTGCGGGGTCTTTTTAAATGTTAAATGTTCAAATTGTATAAGAAAAGTAATTGGTTTCCAGAATTAAAAAATGCCTTTGAAATTGCACCAAGGAACCACCCTAGTGTTATTCTTGTTGCCAAATCCGTCGAGGATAAAAATAGTTGGATGGCGGATCTTGTAATGTTGAATACAAAGAGTATGTTAGAACGAACTTTGGACAGTATCCTTTTGGATGAAGAAAGAAAGCATCCGCTAAAGTTACCTCCACCACATTTATATAAATTTGCCGAACAAGATAGCCCGGAGAATATAGTTTTGGAAGCCAGAGAAAATGGCGGTGTTCCATTAATTAAGGGCGCAACTTTGGTTAAATTGGTGGAGAGATTAACTTATCACATATACGCTGACCCAGCTTTTGTACGAACATTCCTTACTACTTATAGGTATGTTTACTTCCGCTTTCAGTATCTTTACATTGCTTAAAAGGAAGAGTACAAAAAAAAAATTTTTTTCTTTTTCTGCAGGAGTTTTTGCTCACCTCAAGAACTATTGTCTTTGTTAATCGAAAGATTTGACATACCAGATCCTTCGTTAGTTTACGGTGAGGATGAAAAATCTTCCGGTTGTAAAACAACTGCGAGGGAAGATTGGAAGAGATATAGAAAAGAATTTTGTCAACCTGTGCAGTTCAGAGTTTTAAATGTTTTAAGACACTGGGTTCGTAGCATTTTTATTATACTCGATCTAAATGATCAGAATTTTGTAATATTTACTTAAATGTTTTTTCGAACGCAGGTTGATCATCATTTTTATGATTTCGAACGCGATAGAAATCTTTTGGAAAGATTACAGTTGTTTCTAGATACAGTAAGCGGGAAATCAATGAGGAAATGGGTGGATTCGGTAATAAAAATCGTACAAAGAAAATGCGAACCCTCGGAACAACGACCTATCACGTTTAGCTTCGAACGATCTCCACCACCAATTGAGTGGCATCTAAAAGTTCCTGAAGAAGAGTATGGAATATTAACGGTAAGATGCTAGAAACGAAATGAATATAATCATTAGATTATGAATGTTCATGCAAATTTATATCCTATATTTTTGCACATTATATGCACTTTGTACTCTTATTAATTACAGTTACATCCGATTGAACTAGCGAGACAACTAACTCTATTAGAGTTCGAACTGTACAGAACTGTCAAGCCTTCAGAGTTAGTAGGTTCAGTATGGACTAAGAAGGACAAAGAAAAGACATCACCAAACTTATTAAAAATGATAAAGCATACAACAAACGTGAGTTTCTATCTAAATTTTTCTATTGTAGATTAATTGTATTTCAGAAATGACACGTAAAGTAAATCATTTCGTTTTACTCTTCAGTTTACACTATGGCTTGAGAAAACTATAGTAGAAGCTGAGAATTTTGAGGAGAGAGTAGCGATAGTGTCGCGAGCAATTGAAATTATGATGGTGCTTCAAGACCTTAACAATTTTAATGGTGTATTAGCAATCGTTAGCGCAATGGGATCTGCGTCTGTTTTTAGGTTAAAATGCACATTTCAGGTATGCTTCTGTATTATTTTATGTTTTCGATTACTTTAAACCAGGCTATTTATATACTTCAATGCATATTTATAGCAAATACCAGCACGACTGGAAAAAGCTCTGGAAGAAGCACGAGAACTAAATAATGGCCATTTCCGAAAATATCAAGAGAAATTGCGATCCATTAATCCACCTTGTGTACCATTTTTTGGTAAATAGGAACAAATAAACGCTTTAGAATGATTTAAATAGATTTGCGTATAATATATAATATTATACAAAACATATAAATGTTGATTGAACAATTCAAATAATTTTGTTCAAAGGCATGTACCTGACTAACATCCTACACATTGAAGAAGGAAATCCTGATTATCTGCGAGGAAGCCCAGAACTCATTAACTTTAGTAAACGACGGAAAGTGGCGGAGATAACCGGGGAGATTCAGCAGTACCAAAATCAACCTTACTGTCTTTTAGTGGAACATAGGATAAGACATTTCATTGAGAATTTGTCACCCTTTGATCCTAACATGAAAGAGGCAGATATAAGCAATTATTTGTACAAGAAAAGCTTAGAAGTAGAACCCAGAGGTTGTAGGCAACCACCAAGAGTCGTAAGTTCCATTAACATTACAACTGAAACTGTTTGATCCTATCTTTAGTAACTCAGTGGTTTTCGTAATTATTGTTATATGCAATTGTATTGTACCTGTACAATACGTGGTTATTTATTGTAGCCCCGTAGATGGCCAGACTTAAACTTAAAGTCACCGGGCATTAAAGCTAGAAGTTTGAGTGGCAAATTACCAGCCCCGTTGCAAGCTGTGGCCTCTAGCGTCAGGTTGCACGATCCTCCGCCAGAGGCACCACCGCCGGATTTACCAGAGACTCCTCCGCCTGCTTCGCACATTACAGTTCCTCACGTAGGGGACCACACTGTGTTTGCACCTGTTCTACTAGGAGGTACGTGCGCTAAAATTTTCAATTTAGCATGCCGCTGCGGGTCGCTTTTTTTACGATTATCATTCTTTTCTTACTAACTAGAGCAAAAGAACTATTTTTTTATTTTGTTACGTAGCGTGCTTGGATAGGTAGTAGACGTGCATTACTGTTAATACAGGTACAGCTCCACCTCCAGGTTCACCAGGTCCTCTCAGCATGTCAGGACTCTCGATCAGCTCACCTGGTAGCAGCCCGCAATTGGGCTCACCAGGGCATCTGCCTGTTCCGCACCATCAACCGCAGAACAGCCACTTCGGGTTCAATTCTGGAACGACTGGCGTAATGGGAGCTTTGACCGGTTTGCCATCATCGGGTGGAAGTCCTGGTGCTGCGATGCCGCTTCCGCCGTCCCCTAGCCACGTACCTCCCAGCCAGCCTCCGCCCCCTTTGCCGCCAAGATCTCATAGGAAACGAGAAAGTTCCATAAGCGAGTCACCGCAACAGGTAAATTATATAAAATTGTCAATCAATATAAAGTAGGATTACCTCATCAATCTGCAACAATTCGTGCACATAGAATAACTCTGCACAAATCAAGAAATGAATGTAATTAACAATATCGTATGTTTTTACTTATTACTGAATGTGTTTAGGCAAGACAAGCTCCGAACGCACCGATACTTCCCCCACGGGATGGTACACCTCCACCGCCATTACCGCCTCGAAGGGAGTTGCCACCGGTGACGTTACCGCCTCGCCTTCCTACCACGTTGAATCCAAGTTGTTCGGCGTTACTCGCTAGGCGGAATTCCACGTTGGAGAGCACGTGCCCGAGTGCTGTCAATCCACGAAGACACATGTCTTTCAATGGGCCCAGTCCTACGAAACTTCCACCTACGCAACCTAACGGTAAAGAGATTAATATAAAGGAACCGATCCCTTCCTATAAAATTAAAATCTACTCTTAAAAGTGTGGTACAAGTTACACTTCCTTTTCTAGTTGTAATCAAAATATATTGCATGGACTACTTTGCATTAGAACGGTTTTTATTAATTCCTCGATGTACGGATAAGCTTTCGCACGTAAATGGTCCGCGCGGGCAAGTCTTTCGCAATGTTGTGCAAATAGGGACGGTTGGGCGCCAGCTACCTTCCGGGGTAGCACCGAAGCGCAATTGACACGCTAAGACGCAATGAACCCTGACAAAAGAGAAGGGGGTCAGACTTGCACTTGGCGGGGGTGCTACGTCATCTTCTTCGCCGCGACTCTTGATACCGGGCAACTCTTCAGCGGTGTGGCCCAGAATGGAAATTCTGGCTGCCGTTTTCTCCGGCGCCTCCTTGTTTGGGGAGATGGCTGGTTGCTGCTGCGTCCGGCCCGTACTCTTATTCTTCAACGGCATTTTCGCCGAGCTCTATTCTTATCAGTTTCTCACTAGGATGTTGCGAGGTCCATTGGGTGGCTGTACCGCGTCTTGGTATCCCCCGCTTGGGTGGGTGGGCGGTAGGTCTTCACGAGTACTATTCGGTGGGTAGGGAAGGGCCGTGGGCGGTGGGGAAGGAAGGGAGTTGGTGCTCTGACGTCTTGCTGGCCCGTGTAACGCTACCGTGTCACAGTATATACTATCGGTTAATGTGTTTCACATTTTTTGCATAATCTGATAAATTTTCAGGATCGGTAACGCCGAGATTACCACCAAAACCGTTGCAGGGACGTCCACCAACTACCATGTTTAATTTCAATGCTCCTCCTGGATCTAGCTAAGTGTTACATCTTCCTACCTCTTACCTAAATTAGAACGCATCATTTGGAAATCGAGATTTAGTCCACTCAGAAGGATTTACCTGTCCGTTTTGACTGACACTGTGAAATTCGACATCGTTTACACGCAACATAGTCACAGGACATTTCATAGGGACGTAAGAGCCAATCAACGGTTCATACTAAAATGTATATGGTCATAACATATGAAATGTTCGTTTCTTGCTGTTGGAATAAATTTCATTTTCACTTTTAATTAATCTTTTAAAATATTTTAATGAAAGAGCATTTTTCATGCTCTGAAAGTTTTATACGATTAGAAAATATATTTTCTATCACCGATTGGTATGAAAATATTCTTCTTTTATCCTTTAAAGTGTGGTCTGTGTCGGAAGAAATGATAATCAGTAATAGATTGATCAAGTAATATAGTACCTATTTTATTGCTTGCAGTTATTTCAGTATACGCAAAACGTATATGTGTTCATTTGAAGGAAATTAAGGAAATTAAAATAGAAGAGGATACACCCACACAAAGCCAGGAGACGCTTGAACGGACAGTCCATATGTTACGATCTATCGCGATTTCTTGGCCGAACACAATCGAAGTATAATCAATAAATGCTATAATTCATCGAAAAGTTTCTCTCGCGACACGGCCCATACGTGATGAGATGCTGTTACATTCCTTTCGACGATTCGTCTTTTTAACACGTGTGACACTATTTTTTATTGAAAGTTTATTTTTCGAAACGATATAGAATGTTTTATCGTATATAGTATATTTTTAGAGGTTTTTTTACCAAGCGAATATATAACTAGTAAATATAAGGCTTTATATCTTGTTCGATCGATTGAACTCAGTTGAAGCTATCTAACCGTGAAGAATATTCAAAGAAATGAAATGTGTACAGATTAAACGCCTGACTGGACGGAGCGTATCAATCTTTGTTGTTGAGATCTATAAAGTATTTTTATAAATTAACAGAGCAGAGTTTCTTTGATAATTTTCCACATTCGAGCCTCTTATCGATGGATAATGCACGATAGTTCTAACATGCGTACGGATTACAAGTGAACAGAGTAAAAGTATAGTCATTACTGCGATAAACGAACAAATAATGTAACTGTTGAATGTTTGCTCCAAAGAAAATTTCCAAACAAAATTTCTGTATCTACACTACACGCGCACACACACATACACATTGTACTGGAAGTTGCAAGGCGTACGAAAATGTAACAAAAATTCTTTTTACTTTAAAAGAGAAACATTCATCGCTGTAACTTTATCGCAAAAGCAATAATATTTTTAGGGCAAATTGCTAAATCATAAACCATCTAGAGAAACGAAAATAATAATTGAAACTCATTGGAATTCTTCTTTCTTTCTAAAATAGAAATTAATAATTCTAGAATTACTTTTTTGTATTGTTTGCAATTTTTAAATTTTACAAGATACATGGAACGTCAGGTTTCCCAGTGATTTCCATGCAAGCTTTCCCAGTGTGTTCGTGAACGAAAGACAAAATTGAAATGTTATATAGAACAGATAAGAATAAACACACTGGTACAGGGAAACCTTTAGGATAGCCTGTATTTTTCGAGATATCGTGAGATAAAGCATTCTGCAAATAGGATAAATGTCGCTTTCGAAAATAGATTACCAGGAATGTAGGATACATTTCATCGCAGCCGTTTATCAGAACTATGGCTTTTGAGTTAACGCGTCCATCAGATCCCAGGAGATCTGACTGAATGGACTATGTATCGATTTCGGTCGTCTGAACGGTCTCCTTTTATCTGAAAACAAGAAGTAAAAAATGAAACACAGGAAAAAACAATCCCTGTCTATCCCTCAACACAACTGTGATACACTTTTAGATTTTAAAAAGGAAGACGCGAGAAAGTGCAGTACGGAATGAATCATAGGCCAATATACATGTAGAATTATATATATAAATTGAGAATCAATAGCAAACAGAAAAAGAAAATGAATATGTACATGTGTAACGTGTATATATTTGTATCGTGTATATATGTATTTGTATACTAAGAGAAGTAAAGTGTATATATATTTGTATAAAAAGAATAATGTATAACACTTGCAATTAATATTCGACACGAAGAGCGAGACATCTCGGTCAATTCAAAAGTCGTGAAACCCTCGCGAACAACGAGAGAACTTCCTTGATTGGGTGGGCCTGGCTTCGTTTACAGTATCGCGCAGGGATGGGCTTTTTCGGGGAGGACTAATTTCCAAGCATCCAGATGAGCCAGGGTAGGATCGATGACGGGATGGTTGCGGTGGTAATACAAGCGATTATCTTTGTTTCGCCAATTGGGGTATTTACTGGAGAACTCGCGAACTTTCTTTAATTGTTCTCGATATCAGAGATCGTCGAAGCTAATCGGGGGCTCTAATACGCTAAGGTCGCTAAACATACAGGAAAGGGCATCGGGGACCACGTTTAGCGCACCTTTACAGTGAATTATCTCCATGTTGAGACCTTGCATACTTAACGCAAACTACTATGGTCGGTAATGACTCAAAAAGAAGTGCCCTCGATATACAGACGTAACTTTTCGGTGGCCCACAAGACGGTCAGACACTCCTTTTGGGTGACACTGTACTCTTGCTCGGTCTTTGTCAGGCTCCTCGAGCAAAAGACAACGGGATGTACCTCGTCATCGATTTCCTGGGTCATCACAGTACCAATCGCGACGTCGCTAGCGTCGGTGCTTATTCTGAAGGGCTTCATAAAATCGGGATGGGCGTGGACGAGAGTATGGCTCGTTGGAGGACCTCGAAAGCTTTCTACTGTTTATCGCCCCAGTGCCAACTCGCACTCTTTACCAAGAGACGCACCAGGTGGATCTTGAGTGTGGAGATATCCTCCATGGGTGTACCACCCAATCATACCGAGGAACCTCCGCAGTTGCTCGAGGTTGATGGACTCTAGAATGGGAGAGATTATTATTAGGGTCTGTCCTTAGCCCTTCTCGCGATATCAGATAACCAAGATACTTCATTTCGGGGCAGAAGAATTCGCTCTTCTCCCGATTGATCTTCAAATTTGCGTCCAAACCGCGACATACGATAACAAAGGGAATACACCACAAACGTACGCAACGCGTGATCACGACAAGTCGCAAGTTCAATAACAGCGGCGGTACTCACGCTGTGACGACTCAGGAGTCACTCATTGAAACGCACTCGCGTTGTTTCGCACGCCTAGCTGAATCACCCACACACATTCAGATTAGAAGAAGATGGAATTGCAAGACCTATTCTGTGTGCTCGGAAGCTGGCTTCGAAGTTAGTCCACCAGTCCGCGTTTCGGTACCGTGAATTTGGGGGTTGTGGAGTGAGGCATCGGGAATCGACGAGGAAAATTGGATCTCCTAGTTAGCTTGGGGTGTCGTTTGATCGCTGGAGCAGTTCTCCAGCGATGTAGATCGGGACGGATATCCTGGCTGTCGTTTTCTCTGGCGTTTCCGTTCGCAGGGACGCTGGCCTCGTCTCCTCGTTTGGAGAGATAGCTGGATGTGCTGCATCCAGCACGGGCTGTTCTCAAACAGCGTTTTCGTCGGGCTCTACTCTTGTTCGTCCCTCATCAGGATGTCGTGGGGTCCATTTGGGTGGTTGCGTCGCGTCCTGGTGGTGCAGGGTCTTCCACGATTGCTATTCTTTGGGTAGGGAAGGGCTGGGGGGAGGGGGGTAAAAGGAAGGAAGTTGGTGCTCTGACGTCTTGCGCGTGTAATGTTAACGCGTTACAGTATATACTATCGGTTAATGTGTTTCACATTTTTTTGCATAATCTGATAAATTTTCAGGATCGGTAACGCCGAGATTACCACCAAAACCGTTGCAGGGACGTCCACCAACTACCATGTTTAATTTCAATGCTCCTCCTGGATCTAGCTAAGTGTTACATCTTCCTACCTCTTACCTAAATTAGAACGCATCATTTGGAAATCGAGATTTAGTCCACTCAGAAGGATTTGCCTGTCCGTTGTGACTGACACTGTGAAACTTGACATCGTTCAAGTAACATTGTCGCAGGACATTTCATAGGGGCGTAAGAGCCAATCGACGGTTCATACTAAAATGTATCGGGTCATAACATATGAAATGTTCGTTTCTTGCTGTTGGAATAAATTTCATTTTCACTTCTAATTAATCTTGAAGAATCAACGTGGCACGTTTAATTAATTAGAAAATATAGTTTTTATCGCCTCTTGGTTTGGGAATATTTTATCCTTCAAAATGTGACCTGCGTCAAAAGAAATGGTAATTAGTGATAGATTGATTAAATGATATAGTCAAGGTAATAGTACCTATTTTCCTACTTGCAAAGGTATGTGTTCATTTGAAGGAAATTCGCTGAAAAATTTCCAATATCATTTCCAACTGAAGATACAAATAAAGGAGGAAAATAGACGAGGATTAGCTGATGTTCAATATCTCTTGAAAAGCCAGGAGACGCTCGAACGAACAGTTCATATGTTACGATCTAGTATTTATCGCGATTTCTTGGCCGAACACAATCGAAGTATAATCAATAAATGCATTAATTCAACGAAAAGTTTCTCTCGCGACACGGCCCATACGTGATGAGATGCTGTTACATTCCTTTCGACGATTCGTCTTTTTAACACGTGTGACACTATTTTTTATTGAAAGTTTATTTTTCGAAACGATATAGAATGTTTTATCGTATATAGTATATTTTTAGAGGTTTTTTTACCAAGCGAATATATAACTAGTAAATATAAGGCTTTATACCTTGTTCGATCGATTGAACTCAGTTGAAGCTATTTAACCGTGAAGAATATTCAAAGAAATGAAATGTGTACAGATTAAACGCCTGACTGGACGGAGCGTATCAATCTTTGTTGTTGAGATCTATAAAGTATTTTTATAAATTAACAGAGCAGAGTTTCTTTGACAATTGTCCACATTTGAGCCTCTTATCGATAGATAATGCACGATAATTCTAATATTACCAGTGAACAGAGAGAAAGCATAGTCATTTCTGCGATAAACAAACAAATAATGTAACTGCAGAAAATTTGCTCCAAACAAAATTTCTGTATCTACACAACACGCGCACACACGCATACACATTGTACTAAAAGTTGCAAAGCGTACGAGAATGTAACAAAAATTCTTTTTACTCTGAGATTCTTTATGAAAAAAGTGGCATTTATCACTGTATCTTTATCACAAAAGCAATAATATTTGTAGGGCAAATTGCTAAATCATAAACCATCTAGAGAAACGAAAATAATAATTGAAACTCATTGGAATTCTTCCTCCTTTTTGTTTAAATTCTACAAGAATGGTGAATTATTTTTGTATATGGTTTGCAATTTTCAAGTTTTACGAGATACATGAAACGCGCGGTTTCCCAGTGATTTTCATGCAAGCTTTTCTATTATGTTCTATAATAGGAAATGAAATTGAAATGTTATATAGAACAGATAAGAATAAACACACTGGTACAGGGAAACCTTTAATATAGCCTGTATTTTTCGAGACATCGCGAGGTAAACCATTTTGCAAGTAGGATAAATGTCGCTTTCGAAAATAGATTACCAGGAATGTAGGATACATTTCATCGCAGCCGTTTATCAGAACTGTGGTTAACGCGTCCATCAGATCCGAGGAGATCTGACTGAATGGACTATGTATCGATTTCGGTCGTTTGAACGGTCTCCTTTTCTCTGAAAACAAGAAGAAGTAAAAAATGAAAAACAGGAAAAAACAATCCCTGTCTATCCCTCAACACAACTGTGATACACTTTTAGATTTTAAAAAGGAAGACGCGAGAAAGTGCAGTACGGAATGAATCATAGGCCAATATACATATAGAGTTATACATATAAACTGAGAATCAATAGCAAACAGAAAAAAGAAAAATGAATATGTACATGTGTAACGTGTATATATTTGTATCGTGTATATATGTATTTGTATACTAAGAGAAGTAACGTGTATATATATTTGTATAAAAAGAATAATGTATAAGACTTGCGAATAACATTCGGCAGCACGAAGAGCGAGACATCTCGATCGGGTCAGAAGTCGTGAAACCCTCGCGCACCACGAGAAGACTTCGCTGATTGGGTGGGCCTGAGCTTCACTTACCAGCAGAGGTCAAACTCGGGCCTTTGTACCCTGAAATGTCGGTCACAATTTAACTCGCAGACCCTCTGCTAGTCGAGCAAACGTTCACTTACATGGTAATCGCGGCTCACTCGCTAGACTAAAGTCGAATTTAGACTGGACTCATACGGAGACGACAATCTTCTCCCTTCCTTCCCGCCATGTGTGTTTGTCACAATCAAGGAAACGGTGCTTCCTTAAAAACCAGTAGAGGTAGACGTTTTCTACGACAACTCCTCTCCTGTGGAAGTAAACTTTGTCAGCGCGGTTTACGGCTCTTCCTCAGTTTTCTGAGGTTGGACGCTGAGTTCTAATTGAGCCGATTCAGAAGTAAAACTGATCAACGCCACGAAAATCAATCTGATTTCTGTAGAATTGATACTCGGACTAATCGTATATTCTGGCGCCAAGTTTGGAAGATTAGCACAAATTGAAGTTGATCGGTTTGGCTTTTAAGTCGCTCAATTGTCAGTTTTATAACAGTTTAGGTGTCTGAGTAGCTACTAGAGGTTCATACCTTTGGTAATCATTCAGGTAACTAAACGAGAGTGTAACTGATAGTTGCACACTGCGTCTGTGTAGCCTAGTTATATCTAGTATCTTGAATACCTTCTCTTTCCTGTCTCTAATCTCCATATGAGTGAGTTATCTCGCGAGCATTGGCGGATTTGAGGTTCCACAAATCTCCTCTTGTGTTGCTGTGCCTCCTCTCGTGCGCAAATCCCCACGCGAATAGTCAGTAGTCTTACAATTGGCGCCCAACGTGGGGCCAACGCAGAAGAGAACACCTCCGGTAGTGTTACACATGTATGTATATTATTATAAATATATTCTATAGCAACTATTGTAATAATGTCAAGCGTAAAACGGAGAATGAGATATTGAAATTATATATAATAAAGAGTATATTGTGTAGATTTCGGGAGAATCCTTTATCCACCTCTGCTGCCTATATACAATACATGTATATTACAATCTTCAAATGGTAAGCTAAATAACAATGGTGATTGGCGGATTGCGGTTAGTTTCGTCTTTTATGTATAATACATGTATTTTTTATAAATGTTTCTAGAAGTAGAAAGACGTCAACATTATTACAGTTACAGTACACTTCTTTACATTTTTACACGGCTGTTTGTTAGTCGATAAATACTTTGGTGGAATGATAAACCTCTTTAAATAGAAAAAGATGCTTAAAATAGCATACATGTATATACATAATTTTTATTTAACCCTCTATACCGCTTAAACATTATTAATTCAAGATTTCTCAAATCTTATTTTACTTGTTTGTCACTGTACTATCGTATTTTGCTATTTATAGCCACTATTAATTCCTAATTTGTAATTCAGAGTAGGAAACTCTACTCGATTATGCAATAATCTTCTTCCCTTTGTCAGCAAACAAAATTTCGATTATAGAGGGTTAAAAAATGGAAAGTTTGTTACGAGATCAAAAATTTAGGAACAACAAACATCAGTATTTCTTTAACCATATTCCTATTCATACTCTATTACGATCTTAACGGTGTGACTTAAAATTAGTTTGATTTATAAATATAATTTTATAAAATAGATTAGATTTTTAAGCATTGTAAAAGAGGTCATTTCTCTTCGTTCGTTAATACTGATAGCATTTGTGTTTTGAATCGTACACATCGCATTGACCTCATAATCGTAAGTAAAACTGTTCAAACGATTTCTGATCGTTTAAAAAGCGTTGAAATACTTTTGGCATTTATCACTTCATTGCATGTTAATTTGATCGTTCCTCATCTCGAGTATGCACATGTCACGCGAGTTTCTAAAAATATCACAATTATCATTCCATTCATTTGTACTTGCTATTCTAATACGTATATATGTAAAACTTTGTTTAACCCCTTGAGGTGTAAATATGATTTTTAATACAAGGAATCACAAACAGCTATAAGAAAGACACTTGAACTGATATCTTCGAGCATCTGAACCACTGAACCACAAAGAGTTAAGTACAATGTTCACACGATTATAGAGAGTTTTTGTACAAATGAATAAGACATTTAAAAAATATTTTTAAGTACATTTCTCCTGAGGGAGGAACGCAATTGGTATTTATAATTAAGGAATTATGTCACCTCCCATACGGTCGAACCCTCGCCGTTTCTATTGTGCCTGGAAGCTACATCGACGTGAGCATCTAAACCGTCGCTCAATTTGCTAAATCGCCTTGCCCAACTACCTCTAGCGCCGCCCGCAGCCCTGCCTATGCTTCCTGCTTCCCTGAGTACCGACAAAATATCCTCTTCGTCCTCTTTGCTCTTTATACCTTTCTCATACTTGGCTTCTTGAGCGAGCAAACGCTCCCTTTGTAGTTGAGTCGCCAGAGAATGAGGCACGTCTGGTATCACGTAACTCATTATGCCAGTCAGAGCGAAGACCTAATGGTATTGTGACAGTGTTAATTTTAATAATCAATTAACGATTCATCGAGGATGAACTACGGTGAAGCTTACGATATGTTCGAATACGACGACGAAGGCTAAACGAGCTGCGAAGACGTGCCAGTATTGCGGGCTTAGACCGTATGGATCGTTAGGATGATCCGGTCCATTCCTGTAGCCCCTGTACTGACAAGTTTCCGGATGTTTATTGTCAATATCACTCTTCATATAATCGCGATAATCCGATGTATTAAATTCCGACAGGGAACTGTCGATGTAGCCCACTAAATCCTGCGTGGGGGAGTAAACGATAGCGTAGACACTTCGAGGGATGAAGTCTGACGTGTAGGCGATAACGAATGCCTGCGTGTAACGTAAGAGATTCGCTATAAGAATTTGATTTGACGAGCTATAAAAAGAAATGAGAACAAGCTGCTACAACTTAGCACGTACATTCGATACTACTGCAACATAAGTCACTCCACGCAGTATGCCATACCAAGCGCCTATATCTTCGACTCTCTCCGCTAATGGCCTCCTTGCTTCTTTCACCATTTTATAGGCATCCAATCGTATCTCAGCTATATTATTTAACAACGCGAACAACGGGGCTAATGGAAACGCGGCAACGAACAGAGTCACAAATCCATATTGCAAAACTGTGAAAAAGAACAATTCAATTTTCCGAAAAATATCAGATGAACACACAATACCAGTTCCTAACTAGTTAATTCGTATACGCGTACTCATTTCCAAATATTCATCGAACAGAGCGAGTCTTCCAGGATCCTGCAATTGATAATCCTTCTCCCAATAAGTGTATCGCCTCGCGTGATCCTTTGTAGCGGCAACGTGATTCCTTTTACGCCACCAGTTCCACAATTTCGGCGACAATATCTCTACGAAGTTATTGAAGCACTGTTTGCCGACCATTATGATGGCGAGTTGGATGCAAACTTCCGACAGACATCCTGCCGGGTCACACACGTCCGTTTTTATCCGGACGAATTCGGAAGATCTTGCTTCCGCGTCTCCAGGATGAACAAAGAACCTCCCCTATAATAATCTTCGATGAATTTCCCTAATTCACAACAGTCAACGTGTTCGTCGTTACAAACCTTAAAGAAGGCTATATAAATGAGCGATGAATAGAAATTGACAAACTCGAACAGAAAAATTTTAAAGGTGAAGCTGGATTCGTACTCCGTCTGCGTTCTAGGATTTTCCATGTTCACCATCCATCGTGCCAAACGGTGATAAACTCGGGTGAGAATCATGATAATCACCAGGTTAACAAGGGCAGCACTTGTAGACGTGACGATTTTCGCGTGCTTGTTTAAAAATGATTCGCCACCACCGTAGAACACGGACACCAACGATATTCGATAGATAATGGTCCCCAGAACAGCAGCCAGAACTACGCATATCTAAACGCAAATTTATCGATCAAACTTGCTAAACTGGAATTCTATCAAATTGCAGTAAGAATGCAGTATTGAAAATATCTCTGCAGCTTAAGCAACATGTACTCGCAAGTTTTGACAATCCTTCAATTACCATGAAAAACACCATGGAACCCGTGGCACAGAATCGTAAAGCCTTAGACCACAGAGGTAAATAAGGCTCTCTCTCTCTGGTCACAGGATTTATTCGGAACGTTTTCACTGTGGTTTCGAACTCGGGCCTTGGTTCTTCGTCGTTTTCGGCGTTTTGTAGATCCCACTCCCAGACTATTACAGCTTGCCTTCGTTTCCATAGTTCAAGGAACGTTGTGGCTGGAATAGAAGCAAATAGATGAACATATTCATCGAAGAATGAACTTCTAGTTTATATGATATACCCCAAAACGACATGAAGATTGCGAAGAAGACGGTGGCAGGATTGTCGAATAGATAGGTTAACTTTGAAAATAAACAGGAGCTGCCCAGCTTTTGGTACGAGCACGCTCTGTCGCAAACAGGACATAACGTGATGTTCCCTAGAAACAAGTTATTCAACGAGATAGAAGATTAACAAGTAGAGCGATATTTATGCGAAATAAATATACCTGCTATATTAAAATCGCATATCTCTTTGCTAGGTACATTGTCAGGTCCATCCATGCTTCCAATACCATACATGAAGCATAAAAGACCGACTATAGCTGGAGGGTATAAACAGTTCGTATAAAATCCCAGCCAAGCAAAGTAAAGCGCCACTTTCTCGCCGAAATATCGTCTGATCAACCAAAGGGGTTGTTTCTTGTACCTGATAATATTATAATTTCTATTTTCATCTTTTCTACTTGCTTTAAACGATTGATCAAGATGAGAATGTATAAACATTAAATATGGCAACGAATATAGCAATGTTAAGTACAAAATATAAGATACCATTGGGAAGGTCTAGCCCATATTAAGTACAGTAGGTGTCTGTCAAGAATTTCACCATTGAGTCCGGGTTTATTGTACGGACCTTCGTGCAAGGGGTAACAATCGAGGTAAGTGCCATCCGCCAAAAGTCTGCGGATACCAGCTTTTTCGTGAGTCTCGTCGTACCTTGCTCTCAACAATATTTGCATTACTATCAAAGACCTTTGCGCGGGCGTATAAGCTGTATCTCTGTCTTTCACTACGAATCTATAAAACGAGTACGACTATAATTACAAGTGTAAAGAAAATTTCCATACGTTTTACCTTTCCTCTCGATCGCCAGAATCAATACTGTCGTAAAATCTAGGCTCCTCTGGATACTTCTTGGTGTCCCAAGTGTGTATCTTTTCTATCCACTTTACCCATCGCATCCACTTCTCCCAAAGCTTTGGTCTTTCTTTCGCGTTCTCGTTGCCCTGCTGATAAAGCAACATGTGTGACTAATAAGTTAATTAACCACTTCGTACGTGTTTAGACGTCGAGATGGTCGTACCCAAGCCTTAACGGAAATAGTGATGAACCTTTTGGTGGGTAACTTCAGGTTCATCACTTCAGCGTATTGAACCTTGATCTTCCATGGGATGTGCAACTTCAAGAAGTAAGTCTTCCCGTCGAAAGAGTTCTCCTTTGGTTCCAATTCCAACTGTAGACCCTCTTTCAACAGATTCTGCTGAAAAACGCGCCTCTGCTCCTTTCGACGCGCTTCCATTTCAGTCATCACCCCGTTGTTCTCCTCTTGGTACACCAACACCATGTCGATTCGTCTACGACCATCTCTAAATGCGGTACACAACATTATACGATGTCTAATGAGGGGTACAACGGAAACTGGATAATTGATGGTCTTTCGAGAAGTGACGGTCGTTCTAAACTATTATTCACAGTCAGATTGTAGTCAAGGTTATTTGAAAGACTGCTCAAGATTTTCTTAACGATACCCAAGCATTTTAAAGACTTGGGAAGAAAGTCTTTCTCAAAGGAAATCGTCTAACTTGTATACGTAGGAGCTGAAAATTTGTGGACTCTTTCAGAATAATCCAATAGGAAGGTAAATATATATAGCGTGCGTAAGGAGACCGGGTCTAAAATTAACTCCAATACGAACAGGAATAAGTCACAACTGACGTAAACTTATTAAGGCATAAAATCGCAATAATCTAATTTGCCGACAGAGGCCACGCGATGTGGAGATTAATTATGTAAACGCCCTTATTTTACACACTTCGGTCTTCGCAACGTTACCGGTGTATTACTGTCTAAGTATAGAAATACTCCTGATAGCATTCAGGCTATCCATTATATTTGTCCGCTACACACGTTCGTACCAGCATGTGATCATGAATATGTAAAACTTTGTACACTTCATTCTTCGTTTCTCGTTTCCTAGAAGTTCATTTTTACAACGCACCGAAAATAGAGTGTTTCAGAGTCCACTTCCGTCTCCGAAGACGAATCCTTTTGCAGCAACGTATCTCCCGGTACGTCATCAGAAATTATCGGTGTGTCCAGTAACGATGGAGTGTCTTCCGGTGTGGTTGGTATCGTAAGTTTAGGGCCTACGACAGATAGAAGAAAATCAGATTAATTTGGAACCAAAATTGAAATAATTACTAGACTCTAAGCGTTGAAGAGACGCGCAGCTTTCACGATCAAGTATCATAGAGTTCTTATATTGTACAGCCACTATCGAGGTTTTCAGGTACAAACTATGTCCTGTTGGAGACATTGCAACTCTTTTAACAGCACTTTATACGCATAATACGTACATACGTTCATTTGTAATCCCGATAAGGTCGCTGCAATGCTTGCTGAACGTTTAAACGTTTCTTCCAAAAGGACAAGGCTTACACCTAAAACTCTCAACGGTGATAACTTCGAATATTAGTTTTCCATTGAGCATACTCGTGCATGCAAATAGATTGGTCAGCACCTGTTGCGTGAAAGTTTCTTCCGACCTGTTTATTATGTTCAGGCGGAATTGATTGCACAATGAACCATGCAAAATCCTCCGACCTTGGAGGTCCGCATTGAAAAACGAACGTACAGAGTCGCGTGCACATTTTTCATGTCCCAATGTGATGTCGCATGGATGGAGAGAATGTAATTTTCGTTATCAAAAGTTTTACGTTCCGTGAAAGAAATAAGGAAGACGATAATAGGAGACACGTGTTTGTTCAACAGTGGTCTCGCAGTCGCGACGTCTTTACTTTTACGGCCGTGCCGAAGTTGCGATTGCATTATTAATATCCACGATTCGTGACACACTGACATTCATATGCATATTGATCGCAGTTTATTGACTTAGGCCTATTTTCACCATTACCATGCTAACGCGATATTACGTATTCCGTATATTAACCATTCAAATGCTCGGGTCTTGACACGCGTAACGTTCGTTTACCGGGGTTTAAATAAATACATTCTCATTCGTAACAAATCGTTGCCGATCAAAATGCATGACACGCGACATCGAGGCTGTTGATTTAATGGCCATTCTAACATAGCATCGAGCTTTCGAGTTCCACGCAAATCAAAGGGATCCATTTAAGTTACATTAAGTTACAGTTTGGATAAGCGCAAAAACTGAAAGCTCCTTGAGGGACAAAAAATAAGTTATCTCAATTCTACCAAAAGCATCGCGCGCAGTCAAATTTGCTCCAGATGGATAAACGCTGGTTCTGGACAATCTAGAGATTTTCGGCGACCCACTCGGTGGAACGCCATTCCTGTCCATTTCGTACACCATCTCTCGGCTACTCCCAACTTGAATGCTTTTATTCACGGTAGGAGAATTAGATTCCGTCGAGGAATTCGTATTCCTGGGCGTCGAACTCGCTGATGGCACCTTCAATGGTGAACCTTCTTCTCCCATCGCGTTCACATCCGTTTCAGATTTGCTCGAGCTTGGCTCGGAAACGTTTGTGTTGTTCGTGGACGAACTTTGCCGTCTGCTTCGATCATTCTATAAAAATAGGCGTTGATAATTATTGCATTACTTTCAGTACGTCACTTTTTTGCTTTAAAGCAATACTACACACCCAGAGACGGCTTGTGCACGTTCAGAAATCTTTTGTCAGAACTTTTTTACATTACACGAACAAACTTATTTCACTTTTTTTTTTTTATTTCTATCAATCTAAATATTTCGGTTTCCCGCGTGTTTTAACGCGTCGCGCATATTTGATCGAACTTTGTTTATCGTAATTTGAACGTTTAAAAAGATCGATCAAACAGGGAACGTTTCCATTTTTATGCCATCGCGTGTAATTACATAAATAATTCAGATCACGCATGACCATAATTTGGATTAATTATTTAGATAGTTCCACTGGCGAGATTCATCGATTAGATACGGAAAAAACGTGCACGATGCATTTATTTCAAATATTCATCATTCCCATTATCGATGGTACATCATTGCAATTAAAAATTAAATATTAAATGTTTAAATTGGTTTATACGTGCATATGTATTCATATATCCATTCTATTTCTGTTAACAGGACTTTTCACTCGAACACATCATAGAATATATGTGTTTCTATCCAAAAACAACTATACAAAAGAAAAAGAAAAAAACAGAAGGAAGTGATACCTGCGTTTCATCTTCGACACGAAGTTCATTGTTATCCATTGCGTTAAGAAAGGCTTGCTAAACAACTTCGAGAATAATCCTCTATCATCGGTGACATCTAAGGAAAATGCAAACACGCCGGTAATTTTGATCGGTGCTGTCGTCCAGTAAGTCGAGACGACAGTGAAACACACCTTCTTTCAACGGGAAACAAGTTCGATCCGGCTATTTTCATGATAACGTTTCACGCTAAATAATACGCCTTCGTAACAGGACAATTGTCGCCAAATTATCGTAGTTACCCGCACGAAAAGCTCAAGGTAACGTGTAACTTCCCACGCGGGCACTTTATCGATGCTGAGAATCGGCGATTTCAAACATCTTCTTGTTTTCGATTACACACAAGTTGCTAATTGTTAGGAGAGAAATAAAAGGACAGTGGTTGACTCGTCGTACGTGGAACGATTGGCGTTAAGTAGCGGCAGCTGGCTGTTGATTATTGTTCACACAGAATGATCACTTTCTATTGCGAAACGAAATACAGGCGTGTCAATAAATTGTCCTCGTAAGTTTGTTCCGGTTGTTAATCGATCGATAATACGTAAAAGGGAATCTCGGATCGACAGTTAAGTTAGATTCCGGTTCGATCGACATGCTCGTATGTAAAACTTGAGGTAATCGCTTCTAATCGCCTCGTCGTCCGGTAAACGATGATCGATTACAGTTTGAGGCTGCGACCTCGCCGCGGTTTGGCTCTCTTTCTCAATTATGAATGGAATACTAGCCGGTTACTCTATAGTTATCACTTTTTCCGACCTGGACAGGCTCGCATGCCCTTGGCCCATCAGGAAATGTGCTGACATTCCGGTTGAGTTTTTCACGTCGATAGATCCAAGATAGATGTATTATGGATCCGTTGTTCGAAGCGAAAACTTTTCAAACAATTAAGTACGACCTCTGTAATTGTGTCGCGAAATGCACGTAGGCACATTATCGTATGAAATTTACTTCAAATGTCTGTTCCATACTTGCGATCTTTATAATCTTCTTGTAACGACTTGCATTCCATTGTTGTGCATGTTAATTATAATTTGAGAAAATTCGTTGTTATCTTGCCTGGCCCCATTTCTTCCGACCGATGATTTCAGTACTCTATGACCTTCAGAAGAGTATAATGTTCCATTATCGAGAAAGACAGCGTGTCCTGCAACTGTAACTTTTAACAGGCATCGTGAGAGTATATTCATAAAACTGACGAAAAAGCATATAAGTGGATTAATCGTCAATCGTATTTGTAGATGATCAACACGATCGTATTTCGTCCGGAAGACAGGCGACAGTGTTTGGTCCTGCGTAATTTTGATACACACCTATCCACGAAATTAAATCCTCGGTCGTTTTGGCATACAATGGCCCCGTTGTAAAGAGACACTTATGTAAACAGAAAAAGTGATCTGAAATCTAGTAGCCTTTAATCACGGTCACTCGTTGTGATGCTCATCGTTGTTTATTCTTCACGACTTTTCACACTTCCTCGAAACTCCGCAAAGTGTACTCGGCTGTCAAGCGTTGTCCATACTTGTCAAGTGATGCCGGTCGCTTCCGCCGCAATACTGTGACACACACTGACCTCCTCGTGGCAGAATGATACTTATATGTCGCACACATGGCCGTGCGTGTGTTATTTACGAATGGTAACTATACACACGGCTTTGCACGAATGAAGGCACACACACACACACATACATATATATAATTGCGAGTGTGGTTCGTGTTTCGATATTCTTTTATACCCGAACTATGTCTGCGTTAGCGCACGTGATTTTATTTATACTGTGAGCGTAACGAGCGACTACGAATGTTTCTCGTAAGGATTCGTCATAGTATCGATGCATCACGCTTCTTGACGGATAACAATGTCTTAAACGTAACAACACTCTTTTTAAGTAATTGCTTTCTACTACATATCTCGTTCGTTCACGATTTCCTGTTGTATACAACTGGATTTATACGTATAGACTTTTACGTGTACACATACAAACGTTACACACACACACAATACATTCAGTAGAGATTCTACACGTAACACGACGTATAGATGTGTGATTGCGCATGGACAACCGTTGATACGTGTCGCACATGCACGCAAAAAGCTACCAAGGATCTTAACCCTCGTGTAGGTATGCGATCGAGGAATAGACGGGACAATAAGGTTTTCGAATCGCTATGGTTACCGAACGAGCACAACATATGTTACGTATCATGTCAGTATAGCACATCACTGCGAGGCTCTTTCATGAACTTGAAATACCATCAGAGGGATGAGCACATGTTTGCACGCAACATCTACAATCTACACTGGGGAACGGCCAATGTTATGGTCACGTGCAACCTGTAATTGTGGTTAATGTACGTTAGCAATTATTGATGACGATAGAAAGATTCATTTTCTGTATTATTTAGCGTGTTTTCTTACTTCTATGTTAAACACGTCTCATATAAAAGAAACGGTCGTAGGACGAGAAAGTATAACGCTATAATTAAAAGATTGTATTTCTATTTTGGGGGTGCTCCAATTTCTTTATTGCCAAGATATCATTATGGCAATAAATTTATCTTGAACTAGTTTCGTATATAGATGCCGTACGGTTTTCCCGAAATAGTACAGAACTAGATTCCTGTTATTGCCTATAACTTCAATAACGTAACCTTCGTAATACGACCTACCTGAAAGTCACGTAGAATACTTGAAAAAAGTAATCAATAGAAAATGTCTGTCGATCTTATAACACTTTGACATTTTGCCATAATTATTAACTTTCCTTTTGCTAAACTTATTTAACATTCTAATTTGCCTACGTAACTTTACAACGGTGTACGATAGTAGCGACTTAAAATAGACGATCATCATTTTAATCGCAATTTAAATGATCCTAAAAAAGTACTTACTTGTTACTTTTCATTTATTATTAGATCTGTTATTGTACTGTATGTTATCGTACTGTTACCTTTGTGATGTTCTTGTAGACGCTGCTGCAACTGGTTTATTTTTTACTGCATTATTAGTTTTTATGAAGACTGCTTTCCTGAAATAATCTGTACGATTAATTTAACATCTTTTTTCTACGAAATACCTTAAAGAGAAGGGGAACCTGTGCAAAAACCGTCGAATGTAATTTACTAAATTCACCGTTGCATGTAATATACATATCTCACTGCATCGGAAATTTGAATGAACGCAGTAAGTCTTGTGCGCAATTATTACCTGCACCAAAATCACTGTTTCCAAGGATACAAAATTAGATAACAAAGAAAAAAGAAAATACCGAAATAACTGATATGAAATTAAATCGATTGACGTCTCGAATTTATCATAAATTTTTAAAATTCTCTTCGTTTGCAGTATCTCGCTTGATCAGAGATGTAGCGTCATTCGCCATATTTATTTTCGATCAACAGACACCTGTGAGCATTACTTCCTTTTCATTGCTGTCTACTTGCGTTGTTTGACAACTACGAAAACGATAATTAAATTACCATTAACATAGGTTGTTGCGCTCTGCAACAATCTGTTAAGTGTCGGAGAAACGAACAAATTCTATGTTAAGTGAACTAAGTAATTATATATATCGATAAAACGAGTGAAAACATTCAGGTATTGTAGGTACATTATTGGGTGTGTCATAATGAAGACCTTTTTCACACTCCTGACGTTTGCCTTTTTTTATACAGGTAGAAAATAAAGATATTTATTTGCACCTATTACTTGTACACGTAATGCAATATTTATGTTCCTATAAAACGATATCTTTATCGCAAGCTAATAAATAATGCGGAATACCGATAACCCCGTACATGAAATTTGATGTTTACGTTACAAATATTATTTACACGAGAATACATTCTTTGCATGTAACTAACTTAATGTGATATTTATACAAAGCCACGAAACGAGTTACATGTTTTATATCTGTTTAGACTTTAGTTATTTAGAATCTTGAATATTGGAGGGTTAACATGTAAACCAACAAACTTGAGCGGAAACTTTATCATACTTTTCAGTTAAGGGTCAACGCACACCAACAATATCTTATATTTCCCAAGAACAAATTAAAGATATTGGAGAGACCGTTGAGTTTCGTTGTTCTGTACAATACGCACCAGATTTTCCAGTTATATGGACAAAAATTAATAAAGACACTGTTAATGAACAGTTGCCTCTTTCACATGGTAGTTCTTTAATTATAAGAGACAGTAGATTTTCTCTTAGGTATGAAGTTGCTCAATCTACCTTTGTATTACAGGTAATTCAATGTTACGTTCGATACACATTTTATTTTAGTTACATAATTTAATCATTAATTTAATGTGTATACTTTAGATAAAAGATATCCAAGAGACTGATGCCGGATTTTATCAGTGCAAAATTTTAATATCTGTGAATAATTATGTGTCTGCAAACGTTGAACTGCAAGTTCGTAGGCCACCTGTTATCAGTGATAATTCAACCAGATCTTTAGTGGTCACAGAGGGACAGCCTGTGCAACTCGAATGCTATGCAGGTGGTTTCCCTACGCCTAGAATTTCATGGCGTAGAGAAAATAATGCTATTTTACCGACTGGTGGTTCTATTTATCGGTGGGTAATCAGCTGTCCTACGATTTGTTTAGGCATTAAATATTTAATACGATTTCCTTTTTACTGAATAAAAAAACGTTGCAGTGGTAATATGTTAAAAATTCCTACAATTCGCAAGGAAGATCGTGGAACGTACTACTGTGTCGCCGAAAACGGGGTGGGTCGTGGAATTAGACGTAATATTAACGTTGAGGTTGAATTTGCACCTGTGATCACTGCACCTAGACCTAGGCTTGGTCAAGCGTTGCAGTACGATATGGACTTGGAGTGTCACGTAGAAGCTTATCCTCCTCCAGCTATCGTATGGTTAAAAGATGATGTTCAGTTGTCCAATAATCAGCATTACAGTATATCACACTTTGCAACTGCTGATCAATATACCGATACAACAATTAGAGTGATTACCATTGAGAAAAGACAGTATGGAAAATACGTGTGCAGAGCTTCTAACAAATTGGGAATTGCGGAAACTACCGTTGATTTATTTGGTATGTTCAGTATAGAATATATTTATCAATTTGATGATATAAATGTTTGTTTGTTTTTTATTGTAATATTGATTACATATATACCCGTAGAATCGATAAATATGTATGTATATTTATAAAATTGTGCATGATGATGTAATGATAACGTTTATTTATTGTATTCATGTAATTTTGTATATAGTTTAATTCGTTTGTTCATTTTACCCCGTAATAAGCAGTAATTTAATTTTCAGTCTATTCATTTGTTATGTTAGGTAGTTAGCATGCTCTAGACTTTTCCTTGCTTTTTTGCGCAGAAACTTCTGTCCCTGTGTGTCCACCAGCTTGTGGCCAAGCCCTTTATTATGGGGCTGGAGTAGTACCAATCTCCTCAGGACTTTTGGTAGTCTTAGTTTTATTTATTACAGTTGTTATGAGGTATGTTACTTTTAAAAACCATTTTTTCCACCGCTTTTCGCATCTGAACGTTTATGTTTGCTGTGTGATGTGATTTCGCTCTGTTTTGCATAGTAAACGAATCTTAAAAATTTACAGAAATTTCCATACCAAATATTAATTATTCCGGACTTCAGTGGGCAGGAGCAAATCAATGCGGCTCTTCGAAATGGTTGCTGATAGTACTGTGGTACATCGTTTTTAATAGATATTAGAAACATCATTAACATAACTTTAGGGGCCTGATTTGTTTTTAACTCTTACTAGATGATTATTTTTGTAGTAACTTACAAATGAAATTGACTAATTATTAGCGATTATAATGCAAATTTTTAGGGGCCAGCAGTACAATAGATGTTGGCAAGGTACAAATTAATATTCCAGAATAGTACATAGTGATACATAGCGAAAAAAATTAATAATATTACCAATAGTTCGAAAGATATATATGTATATTATATAGTCTTTTTTCTTATATCAGTGCAACTGATAAACACGAAGAAGTGATTGATAATAATGTTATGAATATATAAATCAGCCTTTAACATAGTTTTTAGGAGTCTCGAATCTCATACAACTTAAATAATTGTTAATGCTCTATTAGAAGAATTCAAAGTAATAATACTCTATAGTTGCCTTGTTATATGAATTGTTCGGTGAATGAGAAAAAAAAAAGTAAAGAAAAATTAATATACGTGTTAGTACCTTGATCACGATGCAAAGCATGTAAGTTTTAGAGATAGACCAACGATTGTATATTGTAGTTGAAATTATTTATATACGATCGCGACTAGGATGTTTTCTATTGTGTGTTAACAAGCGCATAGACTGCATTACTCATAACAGGGATCGTTTCTTCGTCTTTCTTGGACAAATTTATAAGGTATTATAAGCGCAAAGGAACGTAGTATCTCGGATAAGTAAGAGTTTTTATGACCTTTTTACGAGTTTGCATTTTTATATTTACTTCTAGACTTATATGGATTTTAATAAACGAGAATTGCGACACATTCCAGTCTCCTCCTCAATATCTGTGATTTATTTATTTATCATTCATTCGTTTAAGACTAAATGAAATCGAACACGTTTAAAATTAAGGTAAAAAATTGTTTTTACTTTATTTAGGTTCAGGAGTTATATCATTTTCCTCCTTATAATTTGAACACTGCTTTACTGATTTCCCCGCGCTTCAAAGCATCGAGAGCTTCGCGATATTGGGACAACGAGAATACTTTAATGCCTAACTTTTCATAACTTAGATATTTATCAGCCATTGCCTGTAATAAACCCAGTCCCTTGGGGAACGAGAAAGGATTTATATTTACACCTATGATTGTTAATTCCTTCATGTAGATCTGTCGGGAAATAAAATAGAATTATGAGCTACTTATATTCGACTGCTTACAATTCCTTGACAGTGAAGTCTTGTTGAAAATATTGTGACTCAGATAAATACTTGGAAATGCGACGATACAATAATCATGAGCAACTTACTTGGAATGGTTCGATACTGAATTTCGCTAGGGGATTAGCGACTCCGAACACGCATAAACGACCACCTGGTCCTAGTAAGGGAAGAGCCCCTTCTACAGCTGGAGCTGAACCACTACAGTCTATAATCACATCATACGACCCTTTCAATTGTTGTGGACCGGTTGTTTCATAATCCAGATCTGAAAAATAAAATTGAATTTATGAGTTTTATCAATGCGAAGCCAAAGCAAGAGGAAGGTTTAAACTAAATATGTATATTATATATTTTTTAATAGCGTTACGCATTTGCAAATTCAGAGCAAGAATTGAAGTCATCGTTACCCATTTTCGACACCAGCTGCCGCCGTTTTTCTTGAGGCTCGCTGACCGTCACGGTTTTCTTAAGACCGCGCAAGTGCAACATACAGGTCCATAACAGGCCGATGATTCCGGCTCCAATTATGAGCACCTTATTACCAACATCGACGCCGTTAAGTCTTCTCCAGCCGTGAGCCAAACACGAGAGAGGCTCTGCGAGAGCGCCTTGCTGTAAATCTACACCATCGGGCAGTATATGAACCTGGAAAAAGGAATGAAACTTGCGATAAAGACTCGTTATCTGTTGCATACGCGAATACGCATCTGCACGTGAAATTTAAAAAAAGTAGTCGAGAAGTTTGTTTATACAGAAGAGTTTGTTTTTTCAAACTTTTATCACAGCGGCACCCTTGTTGGGCTAAATTTAATAAATTTCCCGGCGCAGTCACCCTTAAAGCGGCTTGAATACTTAGGAAAAGAAGAAAAAACAGTGCAATTTTAATGCTTAATTGTCTTTAATGATGGGAAGTTAATTTTACCCCTGGCATTCGTTCGCTGCACCCAGTTTAAGAACCCCTTCCCCAGATAATCCGTTGTGGATGAAAGAAAAATTTTTATCCGCCGCAGTTAATTATATTTTCTACGAACTTTTTTCATAAAATTATATCCACGTTAAAATAGACGCGAAGCTTGGCCAGATTTAATCGACCCTAGTTAAAAAAGGAGTGCATACTTCGTCCCTTTTACTCACGATCGAGATTAAAGTGAACCCTGTGAACTTCGCAGAAGGTGACTGAAATAACTTTTTTAAATGTATTTTTAAATGCGATTACGTGCTCATGGGTCGGTGTAATTTTCATGGAACTTTGATGAGCCATAGGATGAACTTAAGAGGAATCAAGATATTTATGGAAAGATTAGAAACACTCTGGAATGGCAACTATTGTATCGATAAATTTCAAACGTATACCAAAATTGGCATTTTCTAAAAGTCCAATAAAAATGGAGACGAACCTGGCTTTCAGGAATGACGGCGTGCGTCGAGAATCCACCATCTCTGTAGATTCCTATTGTGTTATTAATGCCACCAGCACTACAATATTGATAAGTTCCACCGTGGCAGTAAGTACACGTGTTGCAAGCACTGTTAGGGTCGACCGCCACTTTCTGGCCAACTTTTATGGTCCTCACGGAAGAACCAACTTCGCTTACGACACCGGAAAATTCGTGGCCAAGAGTGAGGAAGCCTTCCTTCTTACATGGGAACGCACCCTGAACAATCAATATTTTTTTTATAATAAATCTCTGGAAAAATGGTCAACTTACATACAGTACAGTTGCTTTGATCGAAGTGAAGGAAAACAACTTGATCAATTACACAGAACGAGTTACTTAACACGTTGACGCTCACTCTGAATTGGATGATGAATGACAAAAGCAATTTTTTTAATTAGTTCAAATTTTCCTAAAAATTGGCGGACGTCTATAGTTCTCATTCGCGTTTAGAGTCCCAAGCATCAGACGTCTATAGACAGCATTTACGTCAAAGAGTTAACTCGGATTACTATAAATTATTATAAGTAAACTGTAATAAAAGAAGAATAATCTTTCTAAATTTTCTTTTAACTCGTTTTGTAAGACGTTTGTTTTCTTACCTAAGACTTTGCGAAACGAGTGCCGCGAAAGTTCAGATCGACCAGGGAAACTCGAAAATTGTTGTCGTGCTCGTGGTATTATTCCAATCAGCATAATGAGATTACGTACGCGGAGACGCGTGATCGATCGAGCGCGTTGCACACACAGTTGATACCGTGTCTGGTGAATATTTATCAAAACCTGGTGCACACGAGTTACATCGTCGGGCCACAAACTCTATCTCTGCAAATGCTTGTTGTGCGCGTCAAGAAATTATCCGACATTCATCGTGGCACGACCGCGAGTGCGTTCGAGTCACGTAATCGTGGGACGAAGAAGAAATTTTCTTCTTCTAATGAATGCTCGACGCGAAAAAATAGAGAGATCGCATTCGACACCCACGATGTTTCGTTTCGTTTTCATGCGCAATTGGGAAATGGATGGAAAAAACGGACTCGACATTAAAGGACTTAGAACGTTTAACTTACTGTACGCATTTAAATTAACGTTATACACGTGTCTAATCGAGTATGCTTCGAAGAAATTGAACATGTAGAAATTGGCACGGCATTCTATCAGAGGAGATATTTTCAGGCACTATTCAACAATATTTTACTCGGTGGTACTTCGAAACTTCGACTCAAACGCTCTTTATCTTCGTTTATCTATATTATGGTCTATAAATCTCGCTGTTTCTGTCAGTGAAGACATAAACCGCCTTGCACGAACAAAACCAGAGACCAAAAGGTTCAGAAACAAACGCTTATCGAGTGTTCGATGAAGTAAATACAATCTACATCGTAAACAAACAGTGCAAACTAGTGCAGTTCGTACGAATATCATAGAAACCATTACGAATGCGACATACTTCTATTATGTGGAGATCGGTGCCGCAGATTCCGCTATAAGCAACTCTGATCAACACCTCTTTCGGGCCTGGCTTCGGTACTTCCGCCCTCCGCAGCGCGAGGGTGTGACTCTTCACGTCGAAGCTGAGGAATTCCATTGCGATGCCTGTTCGAACGTGAATCGTACTAACGCGATCCGCTATCTTTGTCCAACGTTTATATATCCGCGTTACGACACATTTTTGTTTATATATTGGTGCCGTGCGCCGATATTAATCGCCGAATATTGCCGCGTACGAGGCGACGCCATCTTGCGGGGAAACCACCGCCGCGAATGGGAATTAAACTGCTGGAAACGTGGCTGTTCGCGTCGTTCGGTTACGTATCGCGGGCGTTTCAGTTAATTAACCCTTAATCGCTGGTGCTATTTCATGGCGCGTACGCGCTCGCGTTGTGTAACGTCCTTCGATCAACGTTGACTAACCGAAGAAACGATTTCAGATGACCGCTATCGGGAGGAGGCCACCGCGTGGTTTCTAAGAATAGATACAATATGCATAATAGCGAAGCGGGAGTTGTATTGGGTCGTATCAACCGTGGGCGCGGGTAGTATAATTAAGGACATTGAAAAGGGGAATTGGGAGACGGCATTCGAGAAGAGACGTGGAAGAGACGTCAGTGATTCGGAGTTGCAGAATTAACCCTCTGCGCTCGACGACTTTTGTGATCGCACATCATCTTTTTCTATCGCTAATTTCTTCGTTGACGCAACTAATCTCGTTTTTCAACAGTTGAAAATCAATTTCGTCTTCGCTCAAGCTAATTTCACCTTCCAAATTCATTTTTGCAGGGCTTCGAAACTTAAAATCAGTCGATGAAGAACTCCAGTTGATGTGTGAAACATCGTGGCGACTGAGAGTCGCCTCTCGAACGCAAAGGGTTAATCATTGATACGTAAAAGATGATTTGTGAGGCAGAGGTCCCCAAACTTTTTTTAGGTAGTATTTACCATGAGATATCAAATAGTATTTACTATTTAGATTTCAGAAAATATAACGGAAGCGGCGTTTCGACAGCTTGCACGCCACTGTTGGTTTCTGATCGTTTTATTGAGACAGTACGACCCAAGAGAATTGAAAGATGATATTCAAAGTGGATGTTGGTCAAGGTTTTGGAGGTTTCGGTATAATTGATGACTGTGGAGGAAGTGGTAGTGGTGGTTTATGTAAATATGCCGTGATCAGTGGATTGTACTTACTGGAACCGACTGTTCCATTTCTAAGGGTACGAAAGTACATTTTCTTTTTTCACAATTTAACCTACCATTGGAAAAATGGAATCGTAGTCGAGTAAAAATAGCTTCCTGCCTACGATTTTATCTATTCTCTTATTAAGTCTAATTAAAAATTACATAAAATATTAAACGCGAAGTTAAGTCTGGGTCAAGATAAAACTGAGATAAGTGAATTGTATTAATCTAAAAATATTTGATCGCTCATGTAAGATTGAAACGAAACATCTATATAGGGGAGAGTAAAGTTAAAGATTTCAGGATTTAGAAAGTACAAAAATATGATATCACGATTGTCCCGTCTCAGTGCGATGGAAGTTTAATTATTAAAAATGTTGAGGCGAGATCCATAAAGCAAGTGATAAATCTGAATGATTACGTAGCCCGCTGTTTCAACCATCTGATAAAACGCTGTTTATATTTGAGCCATGACGTATTCGCGTTCCAGTTTTCCCGCATAATTAAACGCATTCTTCATTGTATTTCCCCTACGAAAATATTGCGGTGCGTTCAGAATAAGTGCCACTCGAATCTGATATTTTATAAATACCAAACGCGAAAACATAAAAATATACAGTGAAAAATGTCAGAGTACTTAATCACCGAACCAGACACCAAGGCAGGTGTTTTCCTAATCGTTTCCACTTTCATTATCTCCAGCATTCTCTAAAAGACTCATCTGTACCTCGCACCCTCTTTCTTTCACGATCGTTCATGCAAAACGAAAAGTTCTTTCACGTTCAGACGCGAACCAAAGGTGGTGGGCAGGTAAGGTTGCGAGGAGCTGAAAAGCTCAGTGGTATTCGTCACGCGTATCAATAGCTTGGTGAAGTTTGCGAGGCTCGTAAATTATTTCTTCGAGAACGTTTCGTTTTCTTCGAGAGAAACGTCCCTTCCGAGAAGTGGCGATATCTCGAACGGAGGATCGTCCTGGGAGAGGAATCCTTCTGTTCGATTCGTACGCCTTGCGATTCGTGCGTACCTGGTGGGCCTCGACACCTGAACCACTTCGTGGACACGGTTGTTCCGGCAGGTACGCGCGCGATTCACGGTGTAAATTTCACCGGACAATCGGCTTCGTTAACGAGCGAAGCCTCGGAAACCCACCCTGACACCGACACCGTGAATGAGCTCGAAACGCAGGGGCGTAGGTGTTCAGGCGAGTGAAAGAAGCGATCTGGCTCGTCGCTTTGAAGGGAAACCAGAGATTCTTTGGAAAAATTGTTCTTTTCCTTCTGAAGAATATTTTTCAAATAGAATTTATAACTATGTATCGTTTGGATGTAGAAGCGTTGCTTGTAGGAAAAAAATGCTTGAACTCCAATAGATTAAGCGTCGTTCTGAACAGAGCGACTTACAAATGTCTGGTTCTCTGAGAACAATTTTTTTATTTAAATATTCCATGGATCTGAAGCTTGAATTATGTGCACGTGTTACGTAAAGGTTCGATTGATACGTCAATCAATTTCGATTGCAGAAATTTGTTTCCATAAACCTCTGATTTGTTTCCATAAACCTCAGCTTATTTACAAGATAGCGTTATATAAAAGTTTATCTCTATGATATAACTTGTATACCATGTTACTCTTATCAGAGGACAAAGAATATGAAATATTAGTTCTTGTTACATTGTGGGAATCATTATAACTGCTAGATGTACCAATCGTGTAGATAAATTTAAGGAAAATCACCCCATTTGCGAATATTTCTGTGCCATTTTTTTGCTACAGCCCTGTAAGGAACGTTTCGCTTAATTTACAACCCGACAGTTGTAAATCTTGCGTTGGAAAGTGATCTCTGTGGACAAAAGGCACTACAGGTTACAATGTAACCTCGTGTCGAAGGTTCAAGTTTGAAAGTGAGACCCTTCGAAACGATTATAGTACAGTTTTCTTAAGTTTCCCTTCTAGAAGCCACTATTGTACGTGTTCTTGTAGTTAGAAGAATGCAGAAGTGTTTTTCATCGTAAAACTCTAGAAAGTATTTTACTTTTATTGTGCCAGCAATTTAAAATATATATTTCCATTATTTTTTTCTGTTCATTATTCCTGATAAGCGTCGGCTTATCGAAGCGGATTAATCAAACCCGAAAGATTATTTTCTAAAAACAAACTGGAGTTACAATAAATTTCCAGGCGATATCGCTTGTTCGCGAGAGGTTGAAGAACTCTTTTCAGAATGTAATTAAACGTGGTGTAATTAAACGCGTACGGTACTCCGTTAATATGTAATTAAACAGAAATGTGTTTCAGTCGGTGGGAAGAGGTTGTTTCGGCGTCTGCTTCTGTGTGTAATAATAATTACGCTTCTGTAATAAGTTAATAACGAGCTCGCAAGACGAATATAATGCTCAGACGGATATTTATTAAAGTTGCACGTTCGACTTCTTTGTAACTGTCTGTCCATAAATTTCTATGAAAAAAGTACTGGCGTTCGATCCGGAACTTAATTAACCTTTTCAGGAATGTCTCGCTTCGAACCTTAGATTCCAATGAAACAAAAATCCTTCGCATCTCAACTCTTTCGGCAAACGATCTTATTCCAACGTCAAACATTCGCAGAGGTTTTCGAAGTTCCATTTTCTCCCCACCAAAACTTGACTTCGACCATCCAACGCCTCGCTTGACCCCGCGAAACGCTCGTTTCCCTCGCAAACAGCTGCTCGAGAGTTATAAAATTACTCGAAGAAACGATCGAAACAGCTAATGCCTCATTTGTCCGTGAGAAAGTTCGATGGACGAGGGTGGAAAACGCGATGGATCCCGTGGCGAGCACCGAGGGGGTGCCCGATTTTTTCCGCGGCGTGCGGGACCGCGTATGCGGAAAATTCATTCATGGCCGGTAGAATGGCTCGGGATGAACGAGCGTCCTTCGATTCACGAGAAATTTCGGGTCAACGGGACGGAGCTGGGATAGCTGGCTGCACCGGGAACCGGAAATGAGGTCGGGAATGACGTCATCGCGTTCAGTGCCGTTCATTCAACCCCCGGGAATAAACTGGGTCAACGGGTCAACTCACCCCCCTTTCGATCGGGATCGTGGAAACGATACTCTGTTCGAGGAAACGCACGCACACGGGACACCTCTTCGGTCCTCGATTCAGGAAATTCTCGAGGACGAAAAACCCACCCCTGGCTTCGAGGTTGTGCGAATCAATTTTGTCGATCAAACATCGAGGATTATATCGTTTTGCCCGTGTTGGCTATCGTTTTGATGCCACTGATGAAGCAAATACAATGAAATTATCTGTAAAATAGTTTGAATAAGTAAATGAGTAGGTGGGTGCAAATTCTGCGATAGTTACTGACGAATACGATGTCCTAATCTTGGAATTCGAAGTTGAAAAAGTGTGAAACGCGTGGAGGAAGCAAGTGACGAGAAACGCATTCGACTGAGTCACACGAATTTAATAGCGGAATTAATTACGAATGTCTAATTGTGGATTATACAGTCAACGCGAAAAGAAGGCCAGGCAATTACGCGTTAGGTTAACAACCGCCGTGGCTGTTCGTAAGTCACGGATTAGCCAGATCTCATGCAATCAGACGAGGATTAATCATTCCGCAAGAAATATGCTTCAACTACCAAACAAAGGAAAGAAGGTTACATTTCTGCGTTTCAGCCTGCTGATGAATGTAACATATCGTTGCTCATTGAATTCAAACTATCGCATTTCCATTCGATGACTATGCATTGCTCATAATAATTGGGAAATCTATTCCAGTGACTTCATCGTTCGACGCGATTTATTCATTGGATCAAACTCGATTCCGATCAATGATTAATTTAACTTCCGCTCTTGCTTGAATCAAAAATTTCCCAATCGTCTGAGCTACGAATTCGTAACCAAGAAAATGAATGAAAACGAAAACTGAAACCCTATATATTAACCCTTTGCACACTGAATTATTTTTCAATTTTGTCGCCAACAACTCCCCACTATTTAAAGTGTTTTTAAAAAACAGGTCCTCGACTGCTACTTGCAAATAATTTTACTTAATTTATATTTATGGAACTTATATTTCTTTCTTTCTTTTTGTTTAGTGATATCCAGTCGCATTCGAGAAAGGAGTGCAAAGGGTCTGTCTGTCTCAAAAAGGTCTGCAACTTTCAACACCCGCAAAAAGACGCCCTCATTCACCCCAATTAAAGAAGCACCAAACTACGAAGCGTCCATTGCAACAGAATAATTTTCCACTTGATTTTACTCGAGCAATGAATCTAGAAATGGTAGAGTATGTGATATAAATAGCGCAGCGAAATCCGGACGCGTTATTTACGACTGGAAAAGTACTGATAACCGCTTGAATACGTAAATATATTTCAAGTTCGCGCTTATGTAACCATTTTCTCGGACGGTCTGTTGACATGGCTGTCGGAGATCAGCGGTTTTATAGGGGTTAATGTAACGAAGCGGCGACCAGAATAGGCAGGTCCAATCTTAGACGGCGTTACAACGGACGCGTCTAATGGCGAATAGGAGGAATCGCGGCGGGCAGATGTTGGCCAGACGGAAGCGTGTAAGAAACAGGGGTACAGGCAGGAAGACGTGGGCGGCTTGGCTGCGAATTAATCGCCGTGGAAGGGAGCAGGTGTCGGCCGTGTTTCCGGATGTCGCGCCACGTTCGACTCCTCTTTCGCAGAAGAGTTCCGAACAGCTTCCTTTGTCCCATCCACCCACGTGCTCTCCTACGAGCGAAACTGTAAATGGGATTTCACCGATCGCCGGATCTTTTCACCGCGTCCACGTGTCATAATTAGATTCGCTGCCTCCTGGTTCCCATTGAAATTATCTATGTCAAATGGAAACAATCGGTTCGCTCGTTCGAGCGGATCCGCGTTTTGGGCATTGCCTTCCATTCGGTTCTGCGTTTTTTAGTTATTCTCATCGTATCGATGGTTCAACAAACGATCGGTTTATCGTCGTGTTGGTATTTTGAAGGATCGCGAGGATTTCATTTGAATTGGTTCGTGTCGTTCGAAGGGTGCCAACGATTTGAGACGCGAAGAAGCGGCTCGTAGGTTCACGAGTAAAATTCAGTACACCGTACGTATGCGACGCGGAGAAACGGCAAAACGCCGGATGGTCCTTTGAAAATTCTTCTGGAGCGAGCGTAAGCCGGAAACGCGCGACCTCTTTCCGTCTCTGTGGAAAAGGGGTCCGAAGGACGAGGGTTACGAGAATAGAAATCAAACATTCGTGCGTGGCCGCCCCTTGCATTCGCGAGGCAACCTTTCCCACTCGCGTTGGGACGAGATTTTCGTCTGACTTTAAAATCCTCCCAATTTCATTCACGTCCACCGCTCGTCCTATGAATTCAAAATAAATCCTTCGTTAAAAACACACGTGCAGCATTTTTATTCGAGTCGAGCGGAACTTTATGATTATTTGAAAATTGTCACCAGTGACGTAATTTGAAGAACGTCGCCGAGGAATTACGTATAAATGGAATGTTTCGATACGATAAACTCATGTTTCGAAACATATGCTTTATAAACAACCGGATACGGCTTTACGAGCTGTCCATCAGTTCATTCTCCCGATTTGATATAATTATCGAGTCCCGTTTGCAACTCGTCGAAATTCTTCTTTCGTAACGGTCCGCTGTTATTAACCCAGCGATGCCTGGGAGAATAATTAACGCAAGCGTGCAATTATCATGCGAGCGGGTCACAAAAGTGAATCTTTTTACGTAAAATCTTGTTACGTGAAACAAGATACGTACGCACCGACCAATTACCAAAGTGGACAAATTTTTAATCGAAAACTAGATCTATAGATCGTAACTCTTGGTAACTATAGTATTCCTACAGAAAAAAGTCTCTAAATTCGCAGAATTTGACGAGAATCACCCTGCGAGTTTCCATAATTAATGTAACGAACGTAACTTGGGATTTTACAAAGTTCCCTCGAACCGGTTCGATCGACGTTATCGATCGTACGCGCGGGTAATTTGAATTACGCGTTGCGCGCGACAGGGACGGATACGCGGGCGTTTTTATCGGGACGATGTTCGCGTTTAGCGAGCGGCGGCTCTATTTTTATGAACGTCCAAGGATGCTGAAAGGGATGCATTATACGAGGGTGACCCAGTTCCGCTGCGGCGCGGGGGCAAGGTGTTCCTGGCTGAGCCGGCTGGTTGAATGGTCTCGTCGACGTCACTAGTCGCGAACTAGGTCGCCATAGAGTTCTCGCAACCCCTGTTTCGTGGCGGGTTTCTCGTCGAACCGGGCCACTTGTCGCGGAAACCGCGACCTAACGAAGCGTCTCCGCGCCATCGAATCGACGAAAATTGTCGACCATTTCGGGGATAAGCAAGGGGATGCGGTGAAGAAGCCTCGGTTCTCGAGGGACATCCGGTTATCGCTGAATTCTCGATGATGGCTATTGATCGAAGGATTTGCAACGTAACATCGTTAATGGCGGATTTTGAGAAGCTGAGTTAACCGCATCGCAGCAGTTCCATTCCTATAGTGCTGTTCATATTATGGTAACCCTTGAAATCTCAAATTTCTTCTAGTAATTCCTTCTAAATAGTTTTTATGGAGTTTCATACCAATTAAAACCGAGGCTATTTTGGTGTAGAAAAAGATTAGAGTACATAGCTCACTACTTTGTGTGTATATTCATATTTCCTTTTATTTTTCGTTCTCATGTTCGGCTATCGTGTCTGCCTTTCGAAATTGTTAAAGATAGCACGGAGTATACGAGAACAAAGGGTGAGGCGATTTATGCGCATCGACGATTCGATTTTACGATTTCTGGGCTAAGTCCTTTTACGCGATCCGCTGTCATGCGAAACGTTTCGAAGCTGGACGTTTATAAAGGAAGCCCCCGGCATGAATGAATCCATCGACATTGCCTCTCTCGAAACGGGTCACCCTAGTATTCGCGTTTTCGCCCTCTCGTCTCGCTGTATTTCATTTTCAGTAAACAAAGGGACCCGCTCGGGTGAGTAAAAAATTCTCGATGCTTTCTCGTGGACGAATGAAAATGAGCATTCGCGAAATTCTCGCTGATTCCCCGAATTTTTGGTAAAGGAAAGAGATTTTGCAAAATTTGAGGAGGAAACGTGCTCACTGATGAAATTGTTCGATCGATCGTCTTACCAGAGATCTGAATAGCAATAATGTCCAATCGAAATCTTGACTCGATGGAAAAAATTCGTAAAACGAACACTCTTCGCATCGAGGAATGTTCCCTCCGTTATTCTTGAAGAAAGGGGATCTTTTTCTGCAAATAAATTATTTACGAACTCTGGAGGGACGAATCGAGCGGGAATACAGTACAACCGATTCATGGCGACGCTCGTTACCGAGTTTTCGCGAGGAACAAGCCGCGGCAGCGTCGTTCCTGAAAGAAACGCGAGGTGAATGGACCTGGTCGACGTCACCGCTTTCGAACTAGGCCAGCCCCAGAGATTTCAGTTCGTATTACCCTCGCGCCATCCCTGCCGCAGCGGTGGTTCATTGAAAAGTCGGAAAATGCTAATTCAAGCGATCGATTGGCATAGGTCAAGATCTACCACGTTTCGAGACGACCCCTTTTTCTCTTCGATCGTTTCGAAAATTGAAATAGACCAACATTTATCGAGAACTGATACCACGAACAAATTACATTTGCGACACCAAAACGCTGACACCCACAATGCAATTTAATTAAAAGCTGTGCATTAATTGAATTATAAAATGATAATTACAATACATACATTACAATATCATTAATATTACGTTTAATTAAGAAATACATTAATTTGTTCAGAATTAATAACATGTTACAACGCAATTGCAGTACGCAATTAAATTACATAATATAATATTGGCGGGGTTTTCGCGATCGAACAAAGGTCTCCAGAACTTTGTGAAATCTCAATTTGCCGAATCAAGAGTCTTTCGGAACGAATTTGGTTTCACGAAAGTGCTTTAACCTTTCGATGTAAGCGAATTTAAGTCTCGTCTTCGGCGAATTGAACTTTTTCCTCGGCTAACCTTTCCCGTACATCGCCCATATAAATTTTCTTCCATGCGAACGAAATGAAATATCGCGATCCTGATAAGTTTGCAGAAATTCTTTGTTCCGTTTGCTTTCTCTTTTATTGAAAGAAATATATATATATATAGACGAGATTTTACAGCAGTACATCAGAAACAGGTGGTAATTAAATAATTAAGAAATTAATCTCCATTCCAATGAACGAGTTACGGCGCAAATCAGCGAAATTTCAAAGTCCGCGGTGTCTGCGCCGGATGTGCAATGGATCTTCGCCATTCTGGCTCCGAAAACGATCGTTCCTCGAAGCATCGTTCCGATTTTACCGCGAATCCGCGTTGGACGTGTAATTTGCCAACGTGCGCTCGTATCTCTGTTATAAACTCGCACGACGAAGTCGCGGAAGATTTATAGCCTGGTTGCACGTGTGCACGTGTTGTATCTGCGATGAAGCGAACAGAGACGATGATCGTCCCCGTTTAATCGTCTCGGAATGAGATTTTTTATTTCCACGAAACACGGTGGTCCAGAAGAAAGAATTGATGGGCTCTGCTCGTTGCTGGTCCCACCCGACGTTTCTCGTGAAATCATTTTCCGATAGAATTCGGAAAAAACTGCGCGAAACACGGATTGCAAAAAAAAAAATATATATATATAAAATGCAGGTACAAGGAGTATAGGCGCGTTCGTGGAACTAAACGGAGAGGCAACAAAACGGAACTATGAAACGATCGTTGGGTTACGAACAATATATGTATACAGGGGTCCATTAGAATCGTTCGCGTAACTCAATGTACCCGGTGCAACTCTCGTAAAAGCTAGAATATAGCGATAAAATTATTTATAACCCTTCGGTTACGGGTTAAGCCGAGATCGTAAAGAAGGGGGTGAACAGCCGTAAACAAGCCCCACGATGATCAACCGGGGCGGGAATAATTCACGTGCCTCGTAGTATCAAACAATTTAGTATCAGCGTTTATGGTTCGAAATATGTTCGAATCTAGATAGGCCCCAGAGTAATATATTGTTATTGCTCGTTGTAACGGAAAGCAGAAATCAAAATTACACGCGCGTAGATGTGCGTAGTAAAAAGACGCGTGCTTTCCGTCGAGAATGAAAAATCAGTCGGCCCACGGAGGTTCTAAGGGCTGAAAGGGTGAAAACGCGGCGGGTGAATGAAAGGAATCTATGTTGCCAAGTCGATATCGACGAGGACTGGCACGATCGTTGAACGGAGGACGAAGAGGAAAAAGGGGGTGGTCGGGGCTCGGTTAGGGGTGGGTGCGTCGACGGTGGTGGGAAAGCTTTCTCTCGTGAATCGTTCTTCCTCGAGTTTGTAATTACCAGGCAGGGTTGTTGCTAGGGGCAAGAGAGCGCTGCGGAGCCGGGGAGAAATAAAAGGGCGACGATAAATTCCCAACGGTGAGAAATAAACGTCGAGGTTGCGACCGCCTCCCTCTTTCTTTCTCTCTCTATTTTCCCTTCGTACTCTGCCCGTTTTTCTTCGCCAAGATCAATTTTCCGTCCTTCTCGATAGCCTAGGACCGCCTTACACCTTCCTACTTTGCTATCCCCGCGTCGTGGATCGTAAAAGGAGGGAAACGTTCGAACCAGATCCTAGCCACGGCTTTGAGTCGCGTTTCAAACGGAATGTAGAGCACTGCTGGCTGGATAGAACGAACGTTTAGAATTTACTACTTGTTTTCGTTAGTCACGGAAGGTCGAGGCAGAGTTTATTCAGCAAACTCGGATGCGAAAGTTCTTTCTATCACGAATAAGCAAGAACGATGGCAGAAAAACTAGCACGATCCCTTCGCGGCTTGAGATACCTGATCTGGGACGGAGAATAAATTTTTAGACTCGGGAACGGAGACCTCTGAAGGTAGAGGTATCCATTTGTTTTCATTTCTGGTATCATATCGTTGCTGCGTAGTCAGAATTACAGACAAGGGTGCTCTCAAATGGGGTGCTCCGTGAGTTTATTTGAATTCAAAGATAGTAAAGATCGAATACCATTTGGTTTTCTAGAGCATTTCAAGTCTTCACTTGGGCTCCTAAATCACGAGGTCTCTTCCTTAGGTGCTCAGCCATTGAAACAGTTTAATTCAATTTCCTGTTACGCTAGCAATTCTCATAAACCCCATCATTCACAATTAATCCTTTCCTCTCCCCAACCGTTGAATCTCGGACGAAAACCACTAACGCTTGAAAAACCTCGACTAAACGCACAGATAATTCCAAATCTCGCCTATCCGCGAAACTACCACCCTCCTTCGACCTCAAATATTTCCTTCCCTCCCGAAACCTCGTATCTGACAAATTCTTCAATCCGCTCGCGTTACTGGCGAAGCAGATTGGCGAGGCGAACGCGAGATGTCCCCCGTCGACGAGGAACGTCGTAATCGGCGGCTAGGAAGCTAGAGGAGAGGCGAAAAGCTTGGCGAAAGAGGAACGACGATCGACACCGAGCGAGCCAGAAGAGGCAGCGCGCGAGGGAGAGAAAGAGGGTGATGCATGAACGAAAAGCGGAAGCGACGGAGCCGCTCAATGAAAGAGCCGCTCTACCCCTGCAGCGGATGCGAATGGGCAACCGGCCCATTGAAGATACCTCGGATATTCGCAATGCGTATGCGCGGGGTTGACGTTTCTCTTTATCGAGCAACCGACTGTCTCTCTCCTTCTCTGCCCTCCCCCCCTTTTTCCCTCCTCGCCCCTGTTTTTCACCCGTTCCCTCCCTCTTCCTCTTTCTGTTTCTCTTTTACGCTCCTTCTACCCGCTGGAACCTGCCCCTCGTCCCTGTTTTCTTTCCTACCTACCTCCACCCTCTCGCGCGTCGTGGTCCGTCGTCTCCATCTCTGTCACCTCCGTCGCGTCCGACAGCAAGCACGCGATTACTGTTTATTTTCATCTCGCGCTACTTTTTCCCCGCTACCTATTTCCGGGCGAACTTTTTCTCGCTCCAAATTGTTCATTGTTCGCAAATGCCGAAGTCTGCCGCGGAACGTTTCGACGATGCGCCGCGTTTCCGTTCGGCTGGCACGCGGGTGTAGGTGAATGGAACACGGCGGATCGCAGAGGGCACTGTTTTACGTGGGTTGCGCCAGATATCTTTTGTTTAGTTCCGTTTTCTTTTCTCTTGGCTTCCTGGTTGCATCGTTAATCGTATTAATTATATCTGCGATCGTTCGACGATTTTCGTGTCTGTGCTCTCGAGTACAACAATTGTATTTTTACAGGTTGCTTCGTTCACAGTAGCTCTTCGTTTCAAAAATTCTCTGGCACGTTGTTTCTTTTTTAGCGAACACGAGCGAACGCGGCACGAGAACCAGGTAAAAGTATTATCGAGCGGATCGGTCGAGCGTATCCGGTTCTGGTCGAAAAGTCGCTCGACACGGTTCGTTTGTAGTGTAATCGTCACGCTCGCTTTTGCTAATTAGTTACTAATTACGAATGCTCCCCGACGTTCGGCCTGGTGTCGATGGTATTACGTCGTAGGAGGAGCAGCTTAATGAACGAAGCCTTTTGCTGGACGTGGGTGTACTTCCGTTTCACTTTCAGAATATAACACGGTATCCGGCGCGTTCCGGGGGTGAAACGCATAATTGCTTGGAATAAAATTACGAACGGTGAGTCATCCTGCCCTCGTGGATAGAGGAGAGACGATCGACTGGTTGGACTTGGTTTACCGTGAAATCGATCTTCATTAAACGATAGAAAAATATATGCAAATGTACTGTTTAAATAAGATTAACAGCTTCCATTTTTTTCTTCCCCCGATAAGAAGTAATATACAAATAATATATTAAAAGTATTAGAAGTCTCTTGGCTCGCAAAGGTGGATTCTTTAATCGTTTCGAATAAAAGTTTTCCAAAGGAAGTACAATTTCTAATCGCGAGTGATTCCGAGCGACTGGTTCTAATTCTTCAATTAATTTCGAACGAAACCAGCTATTAAGTAATACAACGATTGCGTGTACGTGCTCCATTCTTTGGAAAAGGAAGAGAGCGACCGCGGTATATACTGTTTAACGAGCATGACAGTGCAAGAGAGATCGTCATCTATCCTCTCCTTCCTTTAATTAGAGCGATCTATGCGTATACTTTTCGCAACATCGGTTTACTTTCGTATAGATAATGCTACTTTTAACTGCTTTAATAACCATCGATAATATCGGTAGAAAAAATTGTACATTCTTGCGCGTTGCAGCTCACGGAATAACCGAGCACGACTAATAAGATATCAGCTCGACGGCTGCAAATTAACTTGTCAGTCTGACAATGGAAACCCGTGTTAACACTATTTTCCGTTTCATTTTCCTCGATGTCGTGTCATCATTGTAATACCTTCTGTCCCACGTGAAAAATATATTTTTGAACGTCATTTTCCACGCGGACGCTGGATGCAATGAATACCAACAGTACGAAAGGCAACAATGGCGACATTCATTTACGATATTCACAATCAGCCATACGCGGAGGTGGATATGAAAAGCGTGTGTGTAAAATTGAATTTACTTTGCCATTTATACCATCGTATCGATTGCTCGTATCTAAATGCATTGAATTTCCTATTATCAAAAAGTTAGTTCAGACGACTCTGGAAATTTCGCGTCGACGGGAATTCATTCAATTGGAAGCCATAGGTTTCAGTAAGGCGCTTAATAATGCCAACGATCGATCTCGCCTTCTTTTTATTTATGCCACGTTTAAATTTTCGAAGAACAGAATCGACCTAACTGATTGCGATTTTTAAGCTTTGATAGGAGTTTGAGACGAATACAATTCCACGTGCTCCATTAATTCTCAATTTCTGCGTCCTTCTTGGACAACCCAGCGATCGCAGCCATTTTGGTCGCGCTGTGTATACGTACGCGGATTTTAAAGCGTCGATGATTTATGCAGAAGAGGAAACGGACGGTCGTTACGGTGGATTCCGACAGAAGAAGTGTTCCTTCGAGAAACACGTGTCCCGACGTTTTTCTTTCGCCGTTGGCTCGCCGACGCGTGATTCCCGTCTCTCGCGTAAACCGTCTAAAAAAGAAGAAGAAGAAGGAAAAAAAAAGGAGTTACGCGCGTTTCGTCGGTTCTCACGAGGGGTTGAATCTCCCACGAAACGCGGACCCGTCGATCGGACCGCTACTTCTCACGCGCGTTAATTGCATTTTCACCGAGATCCCATCGAGCGTTGCACTTATTCGTGACTCGCGTTGTGACCGCCTCGATTCGCTTGAGAAACGCGTGACGCAAACGACGACACTCGTTTCATTTCATCTCCCAGCTCGGAGGATCGAGGGAGATCCGTCTTATAATTAGCTCCCTTGGTCCTGGAGCTCTACGTCCATGGTGTCGTTTACGTTTCGTCGGGTAAACGGGAGGATTCGTGCAGAAACGATGTCTCGTAGCTGAGTTATCGATTCGAAATTTCAATGTCCAGAAGAAAAAAAAGTCGGGTGTTTGGAGATCGTAGAATTCGGGGATCGATAGATCGGAATCGAACGATCTGCAGATTTTTAAATCCCGAAAAATAACTTGAAATCTTGAGAAACTGATCGTTCGAGTATTGCGGACTGAAAAAATTCGAAAGTTCGAAACGAAACGTGAACGCGAGGAGAAACCAGTTCGCGTGGTAAGCTTGCTGTGCAATTTCAATTTCACTGGTTTACCGTTGACGAAACGAGAAATGGTTGGCTCGAGACCGTCGTAAACGGATCCTTGCTCTCGAAAGGTTGTTCGGTTAGAAGGAAACGTGAAATCCGTTTCCGGCCGTGAACGGAAAGCGGCAAAAATGTTTCCTTCCCTCTGGCCGACTGTCCCAAAACTGGTATACGGAAACAATACAGGGCAAGCGGAGCGTCTAGGCGGAAGTAACCACGTAGGGGTCCTAAGAGGGAAGCCGGATGGACCTTTAAACGATGATTTGAAGAAAATGGTCCCCTCGACGGTCCTATCCTGCGGACCGACTGCTTTTGTTGTCACCTCTGCTCTCTTCGCTCCTCTCAATAGAAAATCAACCCCCTGCACGCTGAAACCTTTCCTTAGACATCCTTAACACCGTTAAAAACCTGGCTGAAGGAAGGACTAACGACGATGGGAATTAAAAGTAAAATTTTGTTTCGAAATCTGTGAAGATCGCTAGTAGTATTCAAGAGGGAAATTGGTTAAGCAGTTGCGATTAAAAATGCTATGTATTTTAACATGGATCGCACGAGGATCTTAATTTTGAATAATTAATGTTAAACATTAAGAATTCATGGACTGTGAAAAAATTACGCAATTTGCAAACGGATACTATTTCTCCTCGGTACCATTGATGGTTGGTATTAGCGAAGAAATTAGATATCGTACATCCGGAAGAGCAGCGATGAAAAACCGATATCCAGGAATATTCATAATACGATTATTATCGTAACGATTCAACGCTTCTATAGCTAACGATCGTCTCGTCACAGTTGTCAGCCGCTTTAATCGTTTCTGCTACAAAGTACAATGTATCAATGAGAAAGGCATCTCGTATGCATGATTCAATTAGAAGTTAAATATTAACTTAACCTATCGATACGATAATTACCAAGAACAGCGTTACTTACCAGCGTCGAAACATTTAAAGCAACGCAAACAACTTTCAACTAGTATCAGATTAATTATTTATTAAAAATCGACAGATACACAAGGATGACTAACAGAGACAATGACACCATCGAGGCCGCAAACTTGGTCCCCGCGCGAGATGACGCGTCCAACGATTCATTCTTCCATTCCAGAACCGACACTCGCGACACGGTGTACTCCCGTTTCTCGAAGTGAAACGTAGGCGATCTCCTTTCAGCCGCTTTCGTAATTACGCATTCCCGAGGTGCTCGCGTTCCGATTAATCGTCGACTGTTCGCCACGCTCGCGCGTAGATTCCTCGTGTACGCGTACGCGTCGAAGGACGGTTTCCCGTTCCGCGACCGGAAACCGGACGTGTCGTTTCCGATCGCTCACGGTGATGCTGAGGAGAGTCCGCTCGCCGCTAGAAACTCGTTTATACGGATACGGAGACAATTACCGTGCGAGTACGAAAACTGAAAGTCAATTCCGAGCTTGCATTCGATTTGGCTTGCCAATTGCTCGCGGTTGGTTATACGAAATCGATCAAGAGATATGGAATAAATTTTGGAATCGTAAACTCCAAACCTCTGCTATCATTTTTATTAAGCATATGAAACTAACGCAACAAAGTGATTTTGCAAGCAGCAGGTGAATAATTCGCGTGGCCATAAATCATATTAATTATATATATAGAAACCTGATACGTTGCTCGAAACTTTTTATAGCGACTCGAGCGTTTAATTAAAAAAAGAGTCGACGTATAAATTGGGAAATAAATATGCGCAAGCAGCTCGCCGGGAGCTTGTTCGGCGAGCTCGCGAGGCGTTAATAACGAAAGTTGCGGGTAGGCCTCCGGATTTCAGAAATGCACGAAACGATGCTAGGTTCTGAAAACTGGCGCAGATGTTGCGCAGCGATTAGGTTTAATTAAGCACTGCCCTGGTATCGTACGTTCGTCCGAGCGGAGGAAATCGCGATGCCTCTATGGGCTCGTTACGTAAAGGCTATTTTCGAGGATGGAATGTAATTGAGTGAACGGATCAACGGCTCTGTTCTTCATTCATCTGCACGATTTTTGCGCGCCTCCGCTTTCGATGCTTACATTATGCTGTTCATTGAATCGTGGCGGAAGCGACGAAGGATCCGCTCGCGTTATAGTATCACAAATATTGTTTGGAAAAATACAAAATTACATAATCACGTTACATCGAAATCTATGTATAGATATATACAAAATTACTTAAAATACAGTTTTCTATATATATTCTACCATCACGATTTTCACTATTACTTTGTTCGAATACGCTTGCAAACAATGTTCTCGTACATCTAACCCTCCGATCTTCTCTGATTCATAAAATGTGTATCTATAAGAAAGTTAACACCGGACGAAGATAAAAGCACGTTTATCAATCGACTATTGAAATACACACATTTCGAATATCAGAATTTCTCGATTAAGCAATTTCCACTTTTACGCGTACGCTATTTATCTTACCGGAAACGTTACCACTTATCTTTACTCTTAAGTGTTTCAAGAATGGCTCAAACAGTTGCAAGCTATCCGCGTAGAACTGGAATCGTATAAGCGATATTATAGCAGCTTTCGAATGAAATTCAGAGATCCGCGAAAAAGATAATACGAATACAGTTTACCTTGTAATACGCGAACGCCGACACTCGTGCTAAAAAAAATGATGGCGACGACGGTGCGGAACTCGGGCGCAAATAACTCAAGCGGCGACTTATTGGAGAACCTGTCGATCCGTCGTTCGTTGGCTGATTAAACTTTCCAATTAACCATTCGACGTGCGTGTGGAAGGTCTACACGAGGCACGTGCTGTGTCGCGTGCGAAACCGGTCGAAAAATCAGAATCGAGATGAGCCCGTGACCTTCGCGGAGGTTAGGATCGTTCGTGGAGCCACGAGCGAAGGTCGCGTCTGTTACCGACGCGGCGCGCCGGAAGCGGATGTGACGCGATCGCGGCCCGTTTAAAGTAGCCAGGGAAAAGAAAACATCGGGATTTCGTCGGTGATTCGAGTATAATGGAGCGTTTATCACCACCTACGGCGCGTGTGGAGCGTGAAAATAGAAACGGACCAGGCATCGGTCGTTTCGATTCACGGACCAGTCTCGTTCCCAGCGATGTTCTTTTTATTCGAGCGAATTCTCCTTCGAGAACCGCGTTCCCCGATCGAATCTTCGCTCGCGTATGATGTATACATCTACGTATACACTTGCTTAAGCGCGAATCTGCCGACCGGAAGAGGAAATGACGCGATCAGATCGACTAACGGCTGAATAAAAATCGCGATACCACGGATAAACCGGAAGCGCCTCGGATCCCGGATGTTTTTTTTTTTCTTCTTTTTCATTACCTATCGAACTGCGAAATAATTGGTGGATGAATGGCAGGCTCGCAGCTGTATCGTTACACGTGCTCACGCGATTCATCGTTACCGTTTCGTGGAATCGAAGACGGTGATTTAGATGGTTACTCGACATTTTATTGTCGAAAATAAATCATTCACGATTTTCGTGGAATTCTATTCCCATCGTGCCTCGCTTCTCTATTTTTTCTTTTTTTAAATCGCGCGGGAGCGATTTAGCGGAGAGAGATCCGTGGTTCGATGATTTTTAGAGTCGTGTTCATATATCGTTCGACGTTTGTTGGGATAAGTTGATGAAGAAAAGATGCGGACGCACCGTACGGTATTTAATTTCTTTTACAACATAGTAACTGCGTAGTCCAGAATTTTTTCCCGGAGCCTCGACATCGTTCATCGAAAATACGATATTTACAGATACGTCGAAAAACTACACCATCAATACTTGTCAGATCCACTATCATTTTTTTCCCAACAGAAACGCGTGTCTACCATTTTGGCGTGTCGCACTTGCTAGCAGCAGCACAATTGCAGTTCCGTTGCGATCTCCTTTTTTCCTTTCTTTATTCGCTCGCCCCTGTGTGTCAAAGCACTTTGTCAATCACCTGTCCACGCCAGACGCGGGCGTAGCTCGTGTCGTCTAACTTCCATCCTTACGATACGAAGGTCTTATTAATTTACGACATCCGGATTGACCGGGGAGAGAAAATGTTCGAGACAGCCATTAATATTGGCATTAACGAACTGAAATGGTGAATTATAAACGATGTCGATACTTTTATCAATCGAATCGAGGTACTGTCCATTCTTTCTAAACTATTGATTTCTCTCGAGCGATTTCCAAAGCAGGCAAAGGATACGAGATAATTCGATGGCTGCGAGATCTCGTTTCCGACAGGAAAGTAGATCGAACTTAACGATATCGGAAACACTTTCGTTTACAGTTGTATAACCTTCCGGTGTGTAGCAACGTGCTTTCGTACCCGTCTATTGCGGGGAAATAAAATTAACTTGCTTTTCTACATGTTACGAGGCGTAGGTGGTCCCTAACTGTATATGTGTACCTATATAGGTATACGTGTGCGTGTGTCATAACGGTGGGATAGGTGTATACACGTGTGGTGGGCGTTAATAGAGGCAGCGTGTGTTTCACTGTTGGAAATAAGCGATATCGTTTCTTCGGCTAAGGTACAAGTGACTCGTAGCGCGTTCTAAATAAAAAAAAAGTCACCCCTTAACCGCAGGAAAAGAAACATTTAAGTTATACGAATCTCTTCGGGGATGTGTTCGTAATTAACTCAAATATGCTTAATTAGGAGGGTAAATTTGAACCGTTTCAATGTTTGATTTCGTTGTTTGATATTAAAACGAATCCTAAATTCTTCGCTGAAAAAACAAGCACGGAATCCGAGCGACCCGTTATCGTCTTGCGCTCGATTCCTAAAAATCTAAAGTGCGAAAGCTGAAAGCGCTCGAACGGCGATGTCGTCGAGGAAAGGGATAAAAAACTGCGGCCTCGGATCTTCGTCTTTTCACCGGGAACGAATTAGAATGTAGACGCGCGACCGAGTTCATCGCGCGGGATCGATAGAAGCTCGGCCAATTCGATTCGAGATCGTAACGAAATCAAAGGTCCGGGTAGGGGATGCAGAAGTGGTTTGCTGCGTGTGTATCGATTGGGGACGCGGTTCGCCCACGAGACTAGCCTACATTCTAGCCCCTTGCTTCACCCTTCTCGGCCAGCTTGTTTTCCCCCGTCTCGCCCCCTCCAAACGACTTCTTCACCCCCTCGCTCGCAACCCCCTCTAGCCGGCTAGCTAGCTAGCTCTCGTCCCAACCTCGAGTCCTCATTCAACATTCCCTCCTCTCGGCATTCCGCTTCCCCAACATCCCCTTTCTTGGTACCCTTTCAATTGCTACTCGGGCACGGATGAACGAAAGAGGGGTAAGGTAGACGCTCCATAGGGGTTGATGGTGGGACGACACAGTGGCGGTGGGAAAAGGGGGGTACGGTCGAAATCAAAGAATCGGACGAGCCCAGGGAGACACGAATAGAATAACTGAAAAGTAGTATAGGTCTCCTCTCGCAAGTTGCCCTTCGGCTGAACGATGGGGATCGAAACGCGAATTGGGACGGACCGGATCGATAATTTTAATCGATTTTATGCGGTATAAAGTTGGGCACCCGATAGTAATATCGAGGAGTGGTATTAAGAATTGTTTTGGAATTACGGAGTAGGAAACACATTTTCCACAATGGATTTTCTTTCATTTTCTTGATGGAACTCTTTAAGCCTGGCACGAATCTTTCAATTACTCAACTGTGTTTTGTATACGACATCGTCTGAAAGCTTCTATTTGTAGAAAGACATAGTGTGACCTAATAATAGCTATTTTCGTACGAAATAAGTACCTGCTATTTGAAAAGTTGCTCATTTTCACTGTTCCAGATATTCCAAGAGACTGACAACTCTCATTAGTACTCTTCGTGTGAGAAGCTTGATGTAACGCCATCCGAATCGAAGTTACTTTCCATCCACTCCACTTTCCGCTGGTCTACGTCGATTGACTATTTTCCATTTCGCTTTTCATCTTTCTGCCGCCCTTCACGTTGCATTAGTATAATGCACCGTTAAAAGGACTCGTTTCCGTTGGGGAAGACAAAAAGACATCTTCGCCGAAGGGTGGAACATCTTCGCCCTTTTCGAGGGCGGAAAGGGGGACGACTGGTGTTCTCGCGCGTGCAAAACTGTGCTCTGGGAGTGTGGATCGAAACGAGTGGTAACTTTAATTAGAAATTCACTGTGATCGCATTTCGCAGACCGCAGCCCAACTGCGATCGAACGATGTCAAAGACAAGGGGGTTAAAAGGATTTATTTTAAAAGCGGCCCGCGGTGATCGATCCGCCCTTGCCTTTCTGCCCGGCCGATTCCACTGAACGCCTTCGAAAAACCGAATTACCCTAACGACTGTAAAATAGGTCGAGCACGCAGCCAGGCCCGATGGATCACCACGCGAGATTGAACCGTCCCTGAACTATCCGAAAATAATGTACCGTGGAAGCTGGTTACCCGTGAAGCTGAAAGAAACACACCAAGTCACACCGACAAACCGACGGGCCGAGTCCTTTACGATAAAGAGGAACGATGCGTGACAACCGGAAGGGGGTGGTTGGGACGGGGGTGGATAAAGTATGCACAGGTAGTAACCGGCCAACGGTAGCCAGGGGGGTTTCTACGTGTATCCGTGTGCTCGTGTACGTGTGCAACGATAGGAGAAGAAAGACCGACACCCATCGGTAGCCACAACGGTCTGTGTACGCTCGTTCCTGTACGAGGGATGAAGCGGGGCTCGGTTGCACCGTGCGAGAGGGGAAGGTGGGTCGCCTCGTATCCGTGTCACGAATGCGCGCGTCTGCACTCCACCTAGCCACCCTCCACGGCCACCGAAAGAGGTGAATGCAGTTGGCCGTCATTTTGCAACCCGTTCAGACGCCATTCAGATGCGTCCGATGCAAGTGGCCGGCGTCGCGCGACTTTCATCCACCTCGTCACACAGGGCTCGTTTCTCGCTTCGACTTGGCCGCGTCGTCCACGTCGACGGATTAGAACCGCGATATTCCGATCCGGCGAGAAAGGGTTGAGGACTGATAAATCGAAAAGATAGACGAGGGGTGAAGAGAGTGCGAGAGGGAGGGACAGGTTGTAGATACGGGGGCGAGAAATTATCTCACGCGGCGTACACGCGTGCGGCTGATGGTCAACTCGTAACGCTGCCACGCCGAGGGGTGAATCGACGCCGAGATCTCGACTGGCTCCGGTGTACCTCTGAATGGACCGTCACGGTGGTGTTTGCCGTTCATTACGCTTGAAACGCGACAAACGTGGAACGATGAATTTTTCAAGGATCACGCTCAGTGAAAGGGGACACGGAACGGGTAACGCGGTGTTGACCGAGAAACAAACTGACGAGTGTTTTATGTGTACTTAAAGGTGAACGGGCGTTACCCAAGGATTTCGATTCCAAGTGGTGAGTACATTCACGAGCGAACAAAAGTTGTTTCCATTAGAGACTCGTTGCTTGGAAATTGCCTACTGTGAATCGCGCCCTTATCGTAAACCAATACAGCGATGATAATTAGGGGTGGACTCGACGACCAATTTTTCGTCGCGACTTTCTCGACGTCCCTGCAAAATTGCGATTCGATTGGCGGACGAGAGATTCACCGTTCGTTACCAAAGTCTAGCTCTGTGGGGGTTTTAATTAAAAGAATGAGACGCACGGTCACGTAGATTTCCTATGAGTCACTCTCTGTCATGAGACAACCCACCGCCGGGAAATCGATTCGGCATAGTCTAATCTACTTTAGCGGAGACGACTCGTATCATTTTTCGTCGAGAACGCAATCACGCGATGCTCGTAAAATATTAATACCCCAAACGAGTATCAAATCAACGTTACACTTCCGCTTTGCGATTTTTCTCCCCGTCCTTTACCCCGGTTGGGCATTCGATGTTCGTTCGAGCGTTCCACGCGAGATTCGGCACCGATACGATTTTTCGCAAGATTTCAGGTACGAAGCGAGAAAGAGGAAGTCGGAGATCAAGAACGGAAGTCGAAGAGCGAACTTCGCCGCACGTGCTCGACGAGTAAGGATCGAGAAAACTGCTGTAGGATTATCCCCTTTTCTTTCGGTTTCCAACACGTCGGGACAGCCACTTTTCTGGACAAAGAAGCCTCGACTGGCCGGGTAGAACACCCTGAAAAGATATATCAAGGTATTGCTTTTAGAGTGGTTATGTTTATTACCCTTGGAAACCGTTTCCACGTTACACGATTTTCTTTCCCACCCACGCGTTCAGGAATAATCCCACCCTCGCGAACTTTCGTAATTTTTCCTCGTTTTTCTATCCTCGATCGTTAAACCTCGTCTATGGTTCCTTCTTTACGTCTTATCTAACAAAATTCCAAACCTCGAAACAACTTAAGCGCGTCCAACCGACCATATTTTGCCTGTCGTTGAAATATTACGACGTCGTATACGACAATACGAGTATTGAACACTTTTAAGGCAATCGAGCATGTGCACCGCTAAATGATCAACGGAACCTTCGACGGACGATTTTGAAAAGTGCTTTATCAGCGCTCACAGCGAGGACCGTTCGCGGGCAATGACTCGCAGTGAATAACGAAGGCTTTATAGTAAATGTTAAACGAGATTTCATTGAGCACACGCCCGGCACTGTGAGTGCTTCCATCCAGCCATGCGGATGGCAAAATCCTTTGACTAACAGCTTATCGTGCCTCGTTGCATCACGCTAATTATAGGGTGGTTCGGGATTTTTCGCGTGCAAGGAAACATCAATGCATCGCGTTATATAATTTATAATTGTAGTTTAAACATACGATCGTTTACCTGTACGGTTCTCCTTGATTGGTGGTGTAACGTGAAAACGAGCGACTCTCTGGAATGAAAAATATATGAGAAATAAGTATAACTAATTGTATGCTAAATGTTTTTATGTAGAATTAGAGCTATTTGTAAAATAGTAAAAAGTCTAAATAATATTTCGCTCTGTCGGATCCCAAGCTTTCTACGCTTGTACGTTTCCTTCGGCAGGGTTCTCGTAAAAAAGAACCCTCTGAATGGCATTTCGATACCACCCACGCGTTCCTCGCCGAATCGACGGCGAGTAATTTTACGCAAGTGCGTGTCTGGCTGCGTGCGCCCTACGAAAGCTCGCAAGCTCCCTCCTAAGGGTGAATGGAGCCTCTAATTTAGTCGGTGCCGCGACCGCCCTACGTTTCGTACAGATCCACGCTCTCGTACATTCGTTAAGTTTCGTCTCCGCCAATAACTTTCCCTCCAAGTGCTTCGATCTGTCTTCCGTCCATTTTCTCTTCTCGTGATTCGCATCAATCGCCTCGTAATCTCTTCGTCACCATTCTGCTGTCTACGAAATAATCAGTGACGAATGTTAATGACATTCTAAATAATCTGATCTTTGGGAGACTATTAAAAAAAAGAGTTAAAAAAGGGTGCCGTTGAATGTTAAAAGTCGTTCGCGCAATCGATGCGCGTTGTGAAATAAACGACGATGAATGGATTCGAGTGTTATCAGACAAACGTGATCGCGTGAAAAATATCTGAAATAGGTTGAATATAGTTTCCATTACACGTGGAAAGTAGTTTTATGCGGGAAATTGTACCACGGAATATGCCGGTGTTTACCAATACCGCGAGGATTACTCTTGGTCGGCCGTGACCAGGGCTCGAGTCAATTAATTCACGAATACAGCGTGTACACACGGCGAAGGTTCGAAGATTCGGTTCTGCTAGGCTCGTTATTGATTTTTCAGCCGGCAGTGGTGTTGCAACAATGACAGTCGGTTAGCATTGTTGAGTGACAAGCGTCGCTAGCCAGCTTCAGAGAAACAGGAGTTCGTTGAACGTCGGCTTCAGAGAACACAGTACAACTACTGTGCGATATGAGTAATCGCTGTAGCATGTAGCCGATCCGTTTAATTGAAAGGAAATTTTGTATAAATTCAGTCAAAGATCGTAACGTTTGAATGTTGATCGGTAAATGGATCGAAGAGACGGACGAAAATTGATGAGAATTTGAAGGAAATTTCGAAACGAATATTCCGTACAACGATGTGGAAAAGTTTCAGCGAGCGGAAGAGTTGTTTGATTCTTTTTTTTTCATAGCGTAATCTTCCTTTCGCAAGACGAGAAGACAGAAGCATAAACAGAACAGGAGAACCGATTCGACACAGCGAATATTGGATGTCGGGCGTATGGCAGGGATGAATGGGCAACATCCGGTTTTCTGAATCACCGAGATATTCTTGAGAAATGCGTAAGATCAACGCCTAGACGTTCGCCGGATCCAATATTGTTTTAACCGATGAACAATTGATAACATCGAGCTAATCGAGCACCACGTGCCTTGAATCTGCCGTCACAATCGACGCTGTTCTGCATTATGTGTCCGTCACGAGATAAACGGAGATTGTTTCGTTGTTGATTATGCATCGATCGATCGGAGCCGCGCGTCTGAAACGGATCGAAGAGGAGGACGCGCGTCGAAGGAATTGTTTCACAATTGGCAAACGGAAAAGTGTAGGACTTGACGCAAACATGAGGCAGTGTTTCGACGGCGTATTAGTACACGGTAATTGGAGCCTGCTCTAGGCGCAATGCTAACGATCCCCCTTTTTTCTCTTTCCTTTCTTTTTTCCATGAGAAACTTTTATTTCATAGCGCACGGCTATAGAATGATTCATCCCCGAGATGCGTCAGCGCAACAGAAAAATGTTTCTTTTAATAATGTTAACCACCATAATGGGTATCCGTGACCCATAAAACGCTCTTACAAAGATACGCGTGTTTTCGCCATGATTAACTCGTATATTGAAACATAAACGGTATAATTCTCTCCGATCACCCCTTTCGTTTTCCATTCCTCAGAACAAACTGTACGAGTAATTCGCGTGTGAAAAAATTAGTCCGTCCCGTCGTTGATAGAAGCCTTCCTATTGTAGCGTAACGGAAAAAAGGCGGTACTACCGGAAGTGAAGAGGACACCGTCCGCGTGAAAACGCGACGTCGGATCAAACGAGTCGGAACGGAGTGTGTTCGTCGTATATTCGAGACGGGAACAGAACGCTTCTCTCTCTTGGACTCAATGAGCAAACGTAAAACTTGATTCCGAATGCACTTTACTATCATTAGTTGCACGTGCTTCGCTTTCATTCACCTTGAGTCCCTCCCGCCAAAAACCCGGCGCTGGTGGCAAACTGTCTATGGGATTGGACGCCGGTTGCGTGCCGCGTGCCGTTGATTGGTCGGTATTTCCTCCCGTATGTAACCGGCTACAAGGCCGAAGGGAACCGAAGCCCAGGTCAGGGTACACGAACAGCGTCTTCGGCAGTTCGAACGAGAGGCTTGCGCAGTCGAGACCGCCTGGTCTCTCCAAACCGATATCATCATGGCTGTTTACACGTACACGCAGCCGCTATTTTCAAATCGCGATTCGTACATCATTTTCAATCGCACGATCTTCGCGTTTCTCGTCTACCTGTTCCTGACGAAAGGTACCCATCGAATTCTATTATCTTGGATTTTTCTTTCATCGCCCATCCCGTTACGCGTATCGCGGTCCTTTCCGGTGTGCACGCAAGTGTTAGCGCTGTTTTGTACACACCGTGCCGGAAAACAGGATGTAGTTTACGTGTTTGTGTGCAAATAGGAAGTGCACGTACGTGTACGGTTGTGTCCGTGACTGGAACGACGTCTATTCATCCCACTTGTCACATGCAGTTCTCTCATTGGTGTACACTACATCTGCTCGTCGGCTTGTCACCCTTCCCCACTTAAGAATTTCCTTGTGTGCTCCGTTCATAAAATTAACGCGATGTTTACTTCCTGCGTAGCGGCACGGAAGTCGGAAGGAACTTCCGAGAAGTTTTTTACCGGACGTAGAAAAGTTCGAGTAGCCGTTAAGTGGAATGTGCCGTTGTCGGTCAGACTATACGAGTACACGGGAAAGCGTTTGGTATTACGTTAACGGATGAAAATCATTCAACGGTTTATCGGTGTATGGGTTTGATTAAATGCGTGTGCTTCCACGTGTAACGTAACTTTGCACGTTACAATATAACTTAAAGATATCGGACGTTATTTTCGAGATAAGCGAAATTGTTATCGTGAATGCACGGAGAATTGATGTTAGAGCACGTTACTACAGGGTATCTGATAATGCTCCGTTGTTTAATATAGGAATCGATAATTTAATTAGATAACTCTTTCATCTGTTGATATCGACAATAAATAAAAATGAAATTTGATTTCGTTTTTGTTGCAGGAGGTACAAGTACCCCTCTGACTAATCACTATGTAAATGATGCAAATTATTATGACATTTCAAGTAATGATGACAATTCAGGTTCCTTGGAAAAGTTTTACTTAATTACAGAACAAAGGTGGCACACAGACACTGTGCTGCCTATTCCTTTTTTGCCATCTACCGAGGGAATGTCTGCTCGATCTCATCACAGGTATATTACTGAAATAACATTTATATTTAATATCTGCTTGTTAATTAGTGAAAGTATATCATTGACTCATGCAACAATGAATTTGATATCAATTGAAGATATCAACTTCTCATACACAGGATCCCACAGTCCATAACGGGACTGGATGATGCTGGAATGGATTTGCAAGCAGCTCAACTCAGTACCCGTACAGGACAGGAGGTACGCTCCACTGCAACCTTATCATGGCTAGACTGGCAATTGTTCCTGTTCGTAGCACTCTGCGCCATCGGTGGCGCCATTCTCTTTACATTCCTGGTAAGGAAAAAATTTCATGTCTGTTATTCGCTATGTATACCAGAACAAAATATTTACAATAGCTTGCTATATTTAGATTTTGTTATGGCTGCGGAGACAAATGTCGCGTGAAAAGGATACCGAAGATGGTGACAGGAGAGGTTTGGTAGAAGAAGGTGCTGTAGGCCCTATAGAAAAGGCTATCAAACCTGCAAAGTCATCGATTGAATGGATTCATCAACCTACAGCAAAACCATCTGTTCAATCTGTTGAATCTGCCAGAGCAGTTATTCAAACTACTGGTTTACCAGAGGTACAATTGCGTGAACTGTTCAAGTTGATGTAAACAATTGTTAAATACGAATTTCCAAAGAATAGTGATAAACTTCTCTGTCTTTAGGTAATGTCAGTAGTCACACCAGAACGTAGACCGGAACCAATACGTATAAAAACTAAAGGATTATTAGAACGACGTGGATCGAGCGCAAGCTTGACTATAGAATTAGCACCACCACCGGAAAGTCCACCACACATCGTTACACCAACTCGTGAATGTACCGCGGAAGAATTTTTGCTAAGCGCTGGAAATGTTTTATCGAGAGCTCAGCTAAGAAAGGCAGTCAGTGATCCAGTGTCACTGCATAAGGAATTTTGGGAAGTTCCACTCAACTTGCCTGAAAAATTAGACATCTGTGGATCTGGTGTGAAGAATAGATACTGTTCCGTATTACCGAACCCACAGTCAAGAGTGATTTTACCAGGTGCTTCTGACGATCCTCTTTCCAGTTATATCAACGCTAACTACATTCGGGTACGTTTAAGGTAGAATTGAACTGTTATAGTAGATGACGTGCAGGTATATTATAGACTATTTGTACTTTAACAGGGATACGATGGAGAAGATGCTCGCTACATCGCAACGCAGGGACCATTAGCCCACACAGTGGGCGATTTTTGGAAAATGGTCTGGGCAGAAAAGTCTCCTGCAGTGGTTATGATGACTAAACTACACGAAGCGGCGAAAACCAAATGCGAAGCATATTTCCCGCTGGATAAAAATAGTCGCATACAAGCTGGACCTTTTACTATTATTGCTAACTCTATCGTTTCAAAAGAAGGCTACACGGTCAGAGATTTGGAACTTAGATACGAAGGAGATAGAAGACACGTGCAGCATTATTGGTAATTAAGTTATAGCTCTTATTTCAATCGTTTACTTAGCATTAATAAACCATTCAACGCGAGGCTAATCAATGATTGTAGGTATGACTCATGGCCGGACCATGCCGTACCTCAAGCTGTGGATACACTCGTTAGTTTGGCTGCAGAAGTAAATACTATACCAGGACCGGTAGTTGTCCACTGCAGTGCAGGAATTGGACGGACTGGTTGTTTTATAGCTTTAGCCACGGGTATGACCCAGCTATTGCGAGATGGGAATGTAGACGTTTTGGGCATTTTATGCCAAATGAGGTACGAAATACTTCTTAAATCAAGTTTAAAAAACATGTTGAGTTTAAATTGTGAATTGTTTAAAAATTGTTGTCTTTAGATACGACAGAGGAGGAATGGTTCAAACGGCAGAACAATACGAATTCGTTCACCGTGCACTTTGCCTATACGAACAAACACTTGATGGTGGTAGATCGTCGAGTTCAGGAGATTGAAACTATAGACGAGGTGACCGTGGGAATTGATAAAAGAGTTTATTAAAAGATAAATTTCGTCTCAGACGATGAGAAGGTTTTCGAAACGACTGTAGAATTTTGTCTGCAACGTATTACTTCGTCCAGGTGAACAATATGTGTACCGCGAAGGAAATCCTACGAGGTGAATCTCAATTTCGATTCCGGATCAGCGAGTGTCTCGCCAGATCTTATTCTATTCAAGATGAGTCACGTCTCACTAAATAAGCTGCCATTTCTATACTGCCATGATGAATTGTTGACAATTAATATCAGTCACGAAGCTCAAGACGAAGGTAAAAACGGTTTATTGACGCATGTTCTAAGGAGTACGCAATTCTTAAACGGAATTAAAACTGTTTTTGACAAATGAAAGGGAAAATATTTCAATTCGACTTACGAGTTATCAGGGTTTGTCAGAATATCGATTCAGATTTTTATGCATTCTCTGTGTGGTTACAAATTAGAGTTGTCATTTATAAACATTTGCATCTATGGTATTCTCAGACTCATGTACTTTCAACAATACGAACAATTCTTTCTTAGCTTTCCAGTGCAGTAAATCATTGTGAAATGAAAAAGAAATGCAATGGTTAAAACAGTTATTTTAAAACGATAAAATCGTAAAATACAGAAAGGCAAATGGTTACAAAATTGGGACCCAGATTGATTAAAATATTTTTATCCTATTTGTGTAGTTCCTAGTTAATTTTACAGTTACACGTACACAATTATTTCCATGACTTTTAATTAATTTATCAACAAAGACTGAATGCAGGTAGTACAATACTTTTATTATATAAGTTTATAATTCTAACTATAGAGAAATAATATGCTTCTGTAATATAAAGCAAAATTCATGACATAAATTATAAGGTTGTAAGAAATGTAGACTTTCACTTGACAAAAAGAAAAAAAAAGAAAAAAAAGAAAGAAGAAAAAGAATAACAAACTGTAGGATTTATTGATCTGAATTGCAAAGCAAACTTTATCAAGATTCCTGATATAGTAAAACAAGATTAAAGTTGCTGTATAGAATTTTCTTCGAGTATTACGTACAAAATTGTAATTATTTATTCTGTTTACTACTTCGAGTATGTGTGTGAATTAATATTTAAAATTATGAGATTCCAATACAATCTTGTGAAATAGTGATTGGTAAAGGTCACTGCTTGTTTCTCGATGACGATCGGTTTACTTGTTTATAAATTAGTATGTAGCCGACAATAAGTGTGAGTTTACGAGCTTATAGGGATAAAATTGGAAATGAATTTGTTAACAAGAATGGCAATAGTTTGAACAGCAATGTTTCTCAGTGTAGAACTTTTATGGCTCGATTTTGACGTTGTAACAATACCAAAGTTGTTATTAGTATTTAACAATATCGCATACCATAATGAGATATATTGCAAACTTTGTAATATTTATGATGATTAATGATCGTTGCGCGGTACTTTGAGTCTCGTCTTTTTTTACTACTGATTCTGATCAAAGTCCAGTTTGTGTGTGAACTATTTCCATAGGTTATGCGTTTCGAATTTAAACTGTCGTGAACAATCTTGGCAATTGTCTGTATGAATGGTGCCGTAGCAGATTCAGATGTTGTTTCAAAACCATAATCAGTCTATTCATCGATCGTGTTGTAACATCTACCATTCGAATTATCGATATAACGCCTCTGAACTTTCCTGTCTTGTAAGTGAACGGTGTGAACGTGGACTTTTGAGCGAAAGATTGTGATATGTATACATACATTAATTAGAACATATTATATACATATATTTGTACATACGTTGTACAGAGAGCAAAAATATATTTAAGAGACTATGTATTTGTGTAAGCAGATCAAGAGTAAATTATTTATGAATATATAAAGCCTTGGGCAAGTTTAATGTAAACGTATTAATAACGTAACAATAACAATAATAACAATTTAGAAGCCCTTTGGTGTTCAATTGTACTTATGTGACGTAATAAATGTTTATAGTACCCATTCACTGTTTATATGTACTTTTCTAGCAAATGGAGTACTATCGCGGTTATGTTTACCGATTTCTTTTCTAACCGCGCGAAAAATTATTTATAGCCTTACGGTGATTTTATAATATCATTTGTACAAAAGTTAAGTTATTTTGCGTTTGTTAAAAATTCCGCTTTTTTTACAAACTATTTATTTATTTATTGTCATGAATAAAGGTCGTTCAATTGAAATCATGGATTCTATTTGGACTGCGCCATTTTGGTTGAGTTTGACACACGAATTTCCGTGAGAAATGTTATCAAACGTTTGCATTATGTGCTATGAAAACAATCTAATCGTAGTGTATATCTATTGCAAAAGATTGTATTTATCTTCCCCACATATCACCTGTTTAATATTTCTTAGATTCTAAGATGCAAAATGTACATACAGAAAATGCGTTACGATCGTTCTATAGATTTAATGCTGTAAGGTATAACGATGATTATTTATCAAAAATAAAAGTCTATTTTTCTAGATAACGACAACTTTGGGCTGTATTCTATCCCGTTAATTATTATTCTATCCCATTAACTAGTATTCCATTAAAGATAAGAGGATAAGAGAGTAGCAAGATATACATCGTATACCTTTCAATTTGATCTTTCGCGCGTATATGTATTCTACATACAAATGTATCAAGTATAAACTTACCTGTAACTTATATTTTTTCACAGATGCTTACGCTGTACGACAAGAAACCCTTTCGTTCCATCGAAAACATCAATGCCATTCCCAAGCAAGCCTCTCGATGCACAGCAGATCCACAGATTTCGTTTTACCGCGCGAGATGCAGTTCAGTGCCGCCATCTTGTGTCGCCAACCTCTTCGACGATATTCGAAGCTTCTTTCACACGTTAAAACCGTATTAGCCATCGTTTCGTTTCAATAATTACGCTTAATTGACTACGTCGTGCATAAGATTGACCGTTTCGCGACGCATGGTCGAATCAAGGAGTTGTTATCGCGAAAACAACACGAATTTGCACGAACGCCCGACGCCGCGCGGCTCTTTCAAACATTGCCGTAGAGGAGACTGAAGGGCGTCACGTGACCACAGCTCGTTCTCAGCGCGACATGCACGGGGCGCGTTTGCATGTATTACGTGTTGTGCGCGTGTGGTGTCGGCACGGAACTCAAGTTTAGTCCGCGCCTCGGGATTCGACACGGCTCCTGGGTGTACGAGTCAGCAGTGAAATAACGCACGCAGAAATCGTTTCGTTAATCGGGTAAAGGGGAAACAAATAAACGACGATACGCAAATTCGTCGAAGTGGTGCGTTTCTTCCTCTCGTATCATGCGCGACGGATAATTTTGTTCTCCTGCGCGGTGCTCCCGTTGTCGTTCGCTATGCCGATTCTCGATCGCTGGTAGATCGTGTCGCTGTACTCGGGGGTATGCACGGTGAAACACAGTGATCGCGCGGAATGCATTAACGTTTTCGCGAACTGTTTTGGTGGAACTTGGAGAGAAAAGCACGGATAAATAGGGACAGACGGTGCACCGTGAGACCAAGAGCAATAAAGACAGAGAGACAGAGACAGATAGGGAGAGAGAGAGAGAGAAAGAGAAAGAAAGAGAGAGAAGAAAAACGGAAGAGAGTTACATTAAACGTCGCGTACTATGTGGGACGTCGCGTCGAGTGACATCGTAGCCTGGAGACAAAATGGGGCCCGTTGATCGGGCCCGGAAGATCTCAGGGGTCCGATATTATCAACGGAGGTATGGATGTCATCGGGGACGGGGACGAGCAAACCCTCCAGGCGATTCTCGGTGAGTACATTACCAGGCGTTTTGTTATACCTATTCCGTGCTGCAATACGTTTCATCGGGACCGTTCACCGCCAGCAGAGCTGTTCGCGGCGATTGACAAGCGTGACAGCGACGGGAATGTCGCGGATCCGTCGCGCCTCGCTGTATACCTTGCGCGTACTTACAAATGCGTTTGGTTGCTTCGCGTTCCCGTACATTGACCTTAAACGCACCGGACACGGTTGATCGTGCGTTTTCGTCTTTCGTTTCTCCTTGCTCTCTAACAGATGACGGGATAAACATCGTTATCCTGCGAGCCACTTTGACGTACCTCGTTCGATCGTTTCTGTTTTCCTTTCTCGAGGCCAGCGAACTGAATTTTTGTCACAACACGGTTTACGATTTTTCTTGGTATTTCGTATCTATGTAAACAACCTTCCGATGGACGACAGCGGGTCAACGTATCAAGTAGTAGAGTAGCAGCAAGATTTTCTTTTGCGAATCACGTTTCTAGAATGTTCTGGAAAATGAGCAGAGGAAGTATTTTCGTTTTTAATGAACTACACAAATATTAAGCGTGTCGCTAGAAAGTAATATGTCGCGTTGTAGATTTTGCTGCGGTTGCATGGTTATAACGGAACAGCTGAATTATTCAGGCATTGCTGTCACCCAGTATCATTTACAGATCATTTCTGGATCGTTTGAATTCAAAGTATTCTGTTTGCAAAATTCTTAGCTCGCTCTGATTGATCTGCAAAGGAGAGTCGTGCGGCTACGTGGATACATTTACCCTACTTTTGCCTTGACTGTGCTCCTCCCCTCCATACTCGCGGAAAAACCACCTTCGCATACCTGTTACACGTTTAGTTCAATGCATCGTGCTGCATCATTTCTTGCCATTACTCCTCTATAAATACGCGGGCGGCTATCTATGCGCCGTGCTAACCCGCGCAGAGCCCAAAGCAGCCATTAATTCACCATTTTGCTAATTCGACTTCACTCATCCGTACCGAGAATTCCTCGAGTTCGGGGAAACGTAAATTAAAATCTAATAGCCGTTGCATACGTTCTAACTATCCCAATAGCGCATTCCTATTTCTAATAAAATTCAACAAGTTTCTTTTTCAATATTGCAGAAGCATAAATTAAAATTCTGTCTACACATCGTGCGGAGCGAAGTTACTTTTGGATCCTGGAGAAATTTGAACTCAGACTTGGTTGATTTAGCTATTTTCATGGTACTTTCAAGTCTAACAACGATAAGAAGCAATGCGATGTCACGATATCAGAGGTTTGACGCGTGTAATAGGTAATTTGCGTAAAACGAACTTCCAAAATCCGAGTAAACATTGAATCACCATCGAAACTACTCGACTGCTACTAAACTTGAATCTCTTTTAGCAGATCGCAGGTGAACCCAGCACGGATCACGAATATTCGAAAAGCATTCGATATCCTTGTATTCTGTTTACAGTTTTTTGCGAATAAACGTGTCCGTGGTTGGTCTCTTGGGTGCCGGGTGCATTCACCTGCAACGAGTGCACCGTAGCATTCTTTATCTGGGTCGGAGGTTGCAGCGTAATGCCAGCTTCTCTTCGTTTAACTTGATCTTTCCGAGCACGCTCTCCTGCGAGTAGTACACAAGCGGATAACTCGTTTATCCGATTACATTGAATTATTCGTTCGTAGACAAATATGATTAAACACGTCGAGCGTCGTTGATAGTCGCAACCGGTAGGTTTCACTTCGTTCGTAGCTGCTTACATCGTTTCGAGTCATTAAGGATAGTAAATCTAGGATTTAAGTTGCTTTGTTTCAAAACACTCGTTCTTTTTCTTTTCAAGAGGAAAAAGAACTCGATTAAATAATAGTTTCGTTGAGTTGTTGTTGAAAGAGATGACAGGATAATACCGTGGCCATTGAAATATTTTTCAAACTGTCGATCGTCGCTCGTTGTCTGCGGATCGTCAAGATCCGCTGGACGGATCGAGCTCTCTCGGATATTACCGCAATTCGTCGGTCTTTGCCAACAATTCCAGTATTCTCTATGCTCGCCGTGGCAGGCAGACAGTGAAAGTCGCGCGGTGAACGTGCTTTTCCGTTTATTTGAAATTAACGGCTCGATACTTGGCCGTAACCCGTGCACCAATACGCTACGCGCGCTACGAACGCGCTTTACGTTCACTTTTTGATCATCCGCCCGACATTAGCGTTTCATTCTGATCACCGTGGGACCGGGCTTCGCAACTAATTCGCGTTCCACGTTTGGAAACGGCAATTCCCGGTCGACTTTCCCGTATGCGTGTATCGTTCCCTCGCCTGCGTTTTCACAAGTTCAACCGAGGCCAACGATGCCGATTCCGTAGCGAATTAAACATCGTTTCGTGTCACGGTGATAACCGTGAAAGCAGTCGGCTAACAAAATTAGTACGACCGCGTTAAATATAGCAGCTCGAACTTTCCTCGCCGCTAATTAATTCTCTCCGTGCTGAATTACGCAAGCTTGCACGAGCGTGAATTTCGGGCGAGTACAGTTAACGGAAGAATTCTATAGTCAAATTTTAACACTCGTAATTTGAAATAAAGGTATTTCATCTTGGGGACCACGAAAAGCACGGTCGCTTATTTCATTTTACGGAATGAAATATGAATTTACGGAAGCTTTCGTAGACGATAGCAACGATTCCGTTCGATCTTCGATCTTCCTCGACTTCTTTCCCGCCGTTTTGTTCGCGCCAAGGTTCAAACGGCGACGCACCGCGGCTCCCCCTTGCGTCGACGGTGGTGCGACTCGGTCGTCCGTAAAATCAAAAGCGGTTTTCCTGATTCGAACGGCGGTTGTCGCCGGTTCACGCAGAACGACGCAACGACGCAAAACGAGCGTTAATGGCGACGTAGTTGTGCACGTGTGTACACGCGGATGGACAGCGGGGATTCGAGTGGATGGTTGCATGCTCTCGCACCACGCGTCATTGACTAGAAGGAACACTGGCTGGTGTGACGCGATCCCGTTCCCGCCTGTTTCAAAACAGGCGATTTTTCAAGTTCCATAGAACGCGCGGCGTTATGAAACGTCGCCCCTCTCTTTCTTCGCAGCGCTGAATAGGTAATCGGGACCGTTTTGCTTCACAATCAGGTGGAAGCGAGCGTGCCGCATGGATAGTCACTGACGTACATATGAATTACGGAGAAAACACAGCTCGTTCCACGTTTAGGTATTTGTTGTGTAATTAGTGGATGCTCCGATGGAAAGAAGCTTGTATGCACGACGTTATCCGAGGATCTTCCTTCCGTATTTCTTGGATATTTAGATTAGATCTTAGGGTTACCTTGTACACCATTACATGGTGGTTTTATGGTTACCTTCGAGCTGCATTTTACTTACCGTTTCGTTATTACTTTCTATTACTTTTTACTTAATAAGTGTTATTCGTAATGCATAAGTTGTTGGATTCTTTAAATAGATTTTGCTATTCAATCGCAGTAAGAATGCATTCCATTTCGAGTGGTTGGAGATTAATTAAGAAAGTAAGAATATGAAAGGAGGATTTTCTAGCTCTATGTATCGCGATGATTGATCACGGTCGATTTGACAAAAAATTTCACTGACTTTCAACTCGTCGAATTTTTATTCCGCCTCCCCTTCCTCCGTCGAGTTAGATTATTTTTTGCGATGAAAAGAACAGGAGGAAGCAGAGAATAACAAGGCTAGCTAGATACTCGAGACGCACGTTGTACAGGGAACGTTTTATCACGAGCTATAACTGTAAACTGGCTGCTAAACGCGAGAGTAAATACCGGTCTCTTCCGATTTTGTGTAACGCGCTTCGCGGATACTAGTCCTCGAAGTCATCGAATTTGTTCGCTGCGTTTCAAGCGAATAATCCTTGAACGTATCGAAGAAAGAAGAACAAGTAGGAAATCGACGAGAAAATCGGTTTTTCGTATGCAGTTCACGCGGGCGCGTGAAACTATTTGAATATTCCAAATAAATTATGCACTTGCATCGTGTTTGAGGTTTGTTGAATAATTCGAACAGCAATCTTTCAAGCTCAAAGACCGACGATTGGCCTATTCAAAGGAATCGAATTTGTCTTCTCCGACGTCTTCTGTGTAATTTCTTCTGCTCTAATAACTGAACTCGCGTCGAACATTTCTACATCAGTTTGTTCGTTTTCGTGAAATGCACGACAGAACCAATGCGTATCCGTTCGCAAAATGGATGAGCGAGCCGCGCCAGCGACGATAACTGGAGCTATTTATCGATTAGAGGAATATCCTCCTACATTTCCGTTCTTCCGCGGACGAGCGCATCTGTCGCTCTAGTTTCACCTTCGTCGAATTTATCTATAAATAGGAACGAATGGTAGGTAAGCCGTACCGGTAGCACTAGTTTATTATACTCCATATAGTAATGGCGGCCATAAATTGCAACAAACGGTGTCGTCACGAGAGGCAATTTACTACTTGCTACTCGCGCCCTTGCGTCCCTGCGAACGCGTCAACTTTCCTCGGTGCTCTTTCTAACATTATCAGCGACCCGATGAAAAGTTTCTTCGAAAAAGGATATTCAAATTCTGTATCTACTTTTGCATTAATTATTTCCTCTATTTCGTATCTTCTATTTATACTCCACATTTACATATTAGCCAAACGAATCAGTCCCACGTTCCCTCGAACGGCATTAATCACGCACTACTCCTTTCATCTCCTACACGTTGTACTCCCCTCTCGTATCTTCGTCTACACGTATCCACACGTATCTATATAAGTACATACATCATTTCGCGATTTCATGTCGATCCACCGTTACGCCGGCAATTTTATTTTCTTCCACCGTTGGTAGATCGGATCGATCGTCCCGGACGGAGTTTATTTTCGACAACGGACGCACACGCCAGCGACAATAAAACCGCGTTCGATCGGCGGCCAGGCTTATCGGCGATCGGCGGACTTTGAAGGATGAGTTATGGGAACGGCTCGCGCGACATGGCCGTTCAGGAAAGCAACGCGCAAGCTGGAGGTCGTCCTGCGCCACCCACAAAAGCACATTGGTCGAGGAAAAGCTCCGCTGGTTCCGCCTTTTCGTCGAAAACCGCGGGCATGCGCCTACCGTTTCGCGTCCTGCGCACCACGCTGCCCCCTTTGGTCACCTTATCGTTATTATCACCGTTATTGTCCCTTTCCTCGTCCTTTTTCCTCCGTTTCGAGCCACCATACCACCCTGCGGCCGTCATGCGACCACCGGCATGAACAACCGCCACGATGGGTATAAATAACGATGAGACACGAACGAGTATTTTGTCAGCGATGAAGCGTTCTCGTTCGTAACGGAAGATCGTAGATAGGTATATACGGAGCGTTTCCATTGTTCGAGGGGCCTATTTTGATGACTCCGTGTCGTGGGATGGGGAAAAGTTCGAACGAACACGGTAGCCATTTTGGTATTGTTTTTAGGTTACGGAGTCCTTTGTTTTTCGCATCTTCTCCTTTTGCTCCCGAAGCGTGGCACGTACACCGGTAATTGCTGTATTATTTGCGATTTAAACGTGAGTTTTTTTTTTTCGCGGTAGAACTATGTGGCTTATGATTGGATGTGTGCGCAGAATGCGTGAGATTTGCGCCAAGATACGGTCGTCGAGGGACGCCTGATGGAATACAAAAAATGGCGATAGAACAGTACATTTTATAGGTGTATTTTAACTTTATCTTCCTACTTTAATCTTACGTTACATCAAATTTATTCGCACGAAACTTTATTTTGTCTTTGTGACCTGGATTCTCACGAAAACTCAGTTATTTGCCCAGGCGGAAGTCAATGTAGAACGCCATCGTTGATGACATCCTCGTTTCTTTTTCTTTTTTTCTTTTTGCAATAGCCGCGGGACATATACTTTATTCGTGTACGTATGCAAATAGGGGAATGGGTGGCGTGACGTACACAGCGACGACAAGCATGCAATTACGGAGATTTTGACACCTGATCTTTGTTTACGCATGTAGGGTCGTTGAACATGCGTTTACACGCGGGTAGAAGCCAAACAGATGGTATTTGCTGGAAATAATGACGACAGCAGTGTCGTCGCATCACATTTGTCAATTAATAACACTCGAGGAATTATATTTCTGTAAAACCGGTAGAAATTAATAGCGATTATTCTTATCTTTGATACAAGTTTTAAAGTATCTTGGCCTACAATTTTTTCTCTTTTTTTGCATGTATGTAACTGTTGATAATATTCTAATTAGGTAGGTGCTATCACTGACCTAGATCGTTCAATTTTCATACTCTAAGATATTAGATTCGATACATCTAGATTACTGTGAGACAACGAGCCTTTAGATATAATAACGCTTTCACTTTTGACAAGAGACTTCGTTAGGTTCGAAGGAAACGCACGGATTTAATTAAGGACTATGATTACTTATGCAAATGACTCCCCGTCGCATTCACTGCCGCATCAACCTATTTATTACACGCGTGCATTCCATACTAGTTTCTTATCCCTTTCTTTTAACGACGATTAAAGATATCTCCCATCAGCTACACGTTCCTCGATTTCGACGTCCGCTCGTAACGTTCCCAACTTTCTCGATGAAAAAAACACACGAATCCATCGTTAGATGCAGACGCCCCGTTCGAACGGACTGAATTACCTCAATTTATGACCTTTCAGTAAGAATGATTAAATGTCAGACCGAATCGCTCCCTTTCGATACGCAACAGCTAATTTTCACTGCCTGGATACGTCACTGCGAACGCACCTGTGGGTGAACCTGTTCGCCACAGCTCCGCGAAGCCTGTTTACAACTGCAAAGTTCCCCAAGCTACACCCTTAAGGTGCCTCCCGTGTGTGCGTGTCTCACTTTACGTGGTTTGCGTCCAGGTGTAGACACGCCCGCGGGAAAGTGTCGGTGCGAGTCCTTCTCCCGTACTGGAAGAAAGGGGACGCGCCAAAGGGGTGGTTTGTTTAATCGATGCCGCGACTCTTTGATCCCGTTGTGTCCACAACTGGGTGCTCCGTACGCTTTCACAATCACGCGGATCGGCCACAACGCCTGCTTTGTTTCCTTTGCATGCCACCGATTCGTGAAAGTAAACAGCGGCCTATTCTTGCACAGGCGGCGTCGAAAAATTCGCTTCCGCGGTTATTTAAACGCAGCCTTTTTCGAGACGCCTGGCATACCTTCCTGCTCGATCTTTTTACCATTACGTACTTAGCCTTTTATCCGTACGCCCTGCTAGCTGTCTCTGGATTCTCTCCTTTCGATTAGCGTAAGAAGATTCCGAGGTTTCGGAGGGGAAAGTAATTTCCTTCTTCTTCCTCCCTTCTCCTTTCACGGATCGCAGAAAGCAGAGCTTGCCCAAATCTCGAGATCTGTTTATGCATCTAATTACTCGTACACATGCCAGCGTCACGATGCATGAATTAGAAAGACCGCTTTGATGGCAAATTGATGGATATACCAAAATGGAGAACCGGGAGATTTCAAGGATACGCTCTCGTTGGCTGAAAGTCGCTTCTCGATGCTTTCTTAAATGGTTTCATTACGATTTACTGGTTGATTTGTCATTCGAACGGTATTTGAAGTACACCTCGTGAGATGTCGTCGATCTTTTCTTCTTGCTTTGTTAATTTCCTTCTGCGTCCTTTCACTCTTTCTTTCTTTCGATTCCTCGTGCAGATAGCTCGCGTACTACGATTTTCCGTTCGAGACGATGCATTTCTGACCAAACGACAGTCACGCAGATACGTACAGCGGCCTCCATTGTTGTTCGCATAAACCCAGCATAGATGGATTCCATTGGCTGGCTCTCGTATCGAACAAATTGTCGTTGCACAACTTTGAGGCAGTACGAACGAGTATAACGAGAGACGAAAATCGTCACTAACCATCATGACGGATAATGTTCCCGTTGCCTCATACGTCAATTGATGTAATGGCGCTGGAAATGCCATCCGACGCAATCGATTTGCGAAAGATTCTCGCGTTTCTGCGTCGGAAAATCTGGAGCGACCTTACTGCTCGTTTCGATCGTACGGTTAATTGAAATTAAAACCCTTTTATAGAACGTTCATTTCTGGTAATCGCGGCGTTACGACACGGAAGGTTGATTATGCAGACGAACGACATTGTTGCATCGTAAGAGTAGCTTTATGAAGACAATGAGTGCAATTACCTGCGCTTTAAACACTAACACGCGCGAGTGTCGAGGAAAAGTTTGATGGACGAAAAATCTGAGGGAAATACGCAGCGGCAGCTCGTCTCGATTGTTGAATAACAACGTTTATTAGCTATTAACCATCAGGTCGTAATCAATAATTTGTTAAATACGTTAGATACTTATTTTAGCAGTGGTCCTTGTTAAGATTTTTAAATTGTATCGCTAAATTCGTTCATGACGATTATTGCTGCGAAATTCGGCCGGAGAAATCATACTGTGCAATAAGTAGATCAAGACGATCGAACGCAGACTATCGATACACTCTTCGGACGCAGAAGTTCGACAATTTAAAAAGGGAAATAAATGCAAAATCCCTGTTTCGAACTCTTCGAACTTCGAAATAAAATCTCCCGTGACTTCTCCGATTTCATACTTTCCTTTATTCTGCGATTCCAATTATCGTCCCGCGATTAACACTCGATGCTGGTAACGAATATGGGAAGTGAAAAAGACGGTTTTGCGCTGGTCGACAAGCGAAAGTCGATCTCAATCACCGAAAGTTTTATCGACCGTGAAATTGTTTGGTGGAAGGTGATAAAAACGGCGGCGTGAGAAATTCCGTGAACGGATCGTCGGACACCCGCATCGTCGATGCACCCTCTCGAATTAATCGGTTTATTCGCGGGGAAACTTTCCGGTTTATTTCTATTAGACGGAGAAAGGGGCGGGTTGGACGTTCGTGTTTTCTAATGGGATCTTTTATTCTAATAAAACCGCCACACGGAACGTTCGATCGGGCACGATTTTTCTTCGCTTCCTTTTGCTCGTTTCCATCGCGTTTTCTGAGACCTCGGTGTCTTGTCGAGGCTCGATTACGCCCACGCACGAACCTCTAATTTGGCGTTACGTCAAGCAGGGCGGTACGCGCCACTTCCGGGTTAAAAGTCAAAGTCATCGGCGATGCAAGCGCTAATTTCTGATTTACGTTCGGACGAGGCTGTCGTCCAGCGATTCTGAAAAATTGCAGACGCTTCCAACACGGTTTTCAATTTCAACGCGAATTCTTAACGGTTCTGCACGATTCTCGTTCTCGAACAGTAAACGCTGAAACGCACACTCTAGTGATCCGAATAAAAAGCAGAGTTAGAAACGGAATATAAGGGGGACACGCGAGAAACTTTCGCTACGCGTAATTCCCCAAGCTATATAGCTGGTTACTCGGTAGGGAAATGCATTTTGAGGAAGTCACGGGAACGTTTCGCAACTGTCGTTGCCTGTGGCTTAATGACGATTCGCATCATTCACGTTAATTCCATGTATAGTTGACCATTCGCGAGTCCCGCGTATTCACGTATTCACGCGAAGATCAAATTTGCGTCATTACGACAGTTCGATGAGCGTTTAAATTTCTTTTCACGAGTGTGCACGCAGTTGTGTTTGTTCTTGCTTTTACTCGCATTTCTCTTCTTTCTTTTGTAGATAATCGTATGCTTTTTAGATGGACAACAGTTTTAATATCTAAGTCGATGCCTTAATTTCTTTGTCCTTATTTATGAGCTTACGGTGTTCAATTTTTTTGCACTCTTCTATATAGATGCTTAATCGCCCAAATTAACCTGCGTCTTAACAACGTCTGTTACACTAATTATCGTTAATTTTTACCGTTTTCCTAAATGCTGTTAACTTGCATCGGTTTTTCGTGGAACTTTTTGCGCGATTCGAGCGAATCTTGAATATTCATGATCAACCGAGTTCCAAAGAGAAGTCCGACCGATATGCAAATTTAATCTATTCTGGTTGAAGCTTATACAATTCTCTAGTCTCCCATTGCAGGACGAAACGGAACACTAGCTACCAGTCGACGAAATCCATTACATCCTCCGCCCGATCGATCTTCGAACTTTCGACACATCATCGTCGATAATTCCCAATCGTAATCCTCCCCTCGTAAACGTTAAAGCACGAACGCTAAAATCAGCAAACGGACGATCGACTACCGTACCGTTCGAGCCGAACTATCCACGAGATCCCTCTTCGCAGATTCCCAAATAAACAAGTTTAACGAGCATCCTCCGATCGCGGCCGCCGCTTCGATACACGGCGATTAACGCGACATGGCGGCGCAGAAACGAGCCGCGGCGAGTCCGCCACGGCCGGTCGTTCTAGATTTCCATGGGAGATTGTTTATAATGCAAGAGAGAGGATGCGTGGACTACTTAGCGAGCTCGCGAGTCGTGCCGCGATCGCGGGACGCGCGGACGTTCCACATGCGGAGGAAGAGAACCGTTCTGCGAACGTAAAACCGATCTTTCGCGGCGGCCTCGCCACCTCGCGGGCCTCCCCGATCGCGTAAACACCGATTCGAAACGAAACGATTCGCCTCCGACAAATTGTTTGGATCCCCGCGTAACACGCGCACGATATTAAGTAGGTTAAGACGGCCGTAAAAGGTCGGAACTCCGCGTAACGATCGTGTCAGCGGCGATTAAAGTCTATCGCGGATCGCGATACTTTGGCTCGAGTGACTGTTCGCGATCGAATTAAAAATAAAGAACAGGATCGACGTGGACTGACGCTTGAAATGCTCTGTTCGACGATTCTGATCGATTCTTTCCTCTTTCTTCTTTCTCTTCAATAGATTCTTCGGTTGGTGTCGATGGCTGCTGGTAATTTTAGGGGTAGCTTCGAACGGGGTTTTTGTATTCTTCGAACTCGAAGTACTGATTTTTTCATAGCGCACACATAGGTATGGATTGTTTTGTAAGTAACATTTGTGGAAAAAGTATCGAGTTCGGATTTTTCTTTAAAAACGTAGATTTTTCCCTGCTTGCGATTAGTTAGCTGGAATAGCGCGATTCGTCAGTCAAGGATAGCTGGTGGCACTTAAAGCTATCTTAATCTCCATTAGCAATGCTTTAAAATGTTTGAATCTTCGAGTTTTATAATGATTAGTTGCTAACGATTACTTGTGACGCTTCAATGATCAGTTCGAACGATTACACATGATTAGTTTGCGGATGTTTATGCTGGCAAATCTCAGCGTGCAAAAAGGTCAGAAAGCGCACGATATGCACCAGTATAAAAAATATCAAAAGCGAAGCTACGTGCTTTTATCTTGTCCCGTTTCGACGCGAGGCTGCGTCCCGACTTTCATGTTAATTCGGTTAACCATCGTCACTGCCCACTGTATCTTCCTTTCCTAATGATACCGGAAGCGTTGCATGATATATGGGTTTGGAATAGTGACGTTATGATTAATATCACGTTTGATAAATTGGTGCACGAGGCACACGCGAAGGAGGACGAGTTTCGAGCGTCACGGAAGTCTCTTTGGTAATTTGTACGATTCTACGCGAACAATTTCGATTTCTTCGACGATGAATCGTCACGAGGAAAAAAGAATGGCGCATTTAATAACGAGTCAATTACCGAGTTATAAAACATTGCTTCTGGTTCGAAATTCAAATTCATTTAATACGTACGCCTTAAAACGTATCATCAACTTCATTGCGGAATGCGTCGATCCGATGCATTTCTGTTCGACACAGAGTCACGCTCGCCGTAGTAATATGGAAACAAATATTAACAGCATAATTACTTGGATATCTCGGTTAGAATCGGAAACGCAGGTAGCTTGGGAACTCGAGTTTCCGTCGGTTCTCGTAGAGTTCACGTGCAAGTGTATTCGGGCGCCTCGTGTACACCGGAATAAAAAAACGTTTGCAACCAAACGAACTTCTCGCAACTATTTCATCCCTGCTTAACCAGCTTCTTCTTTCGCTTCCTTGTAACCACAGTTGTCTCGCTTTTCTCATTTTTCCCTCTCACGGAAAGCAATTAAATAATTCGATCGAACGCTTGGTACCGGAAATGAAGAAGAAATGGGATCACTCGGGCTTTCGTTTGGATCGTGGAAAAATACTGGATAACGGTAGCATTTTGCGAACCGTGCCGTCTGTTTGTGTTCGTGGAAATCCACGAGTCGCTTTAATCATTCTCTCTGCCTCTTAGGCAACACCTTTATTGATCGCTATCGTCTTCGAGGAGGATGCACCAACACCTCGGCGTCCCTCATTATCTCGACGACGATTAAATTCTCAAACGTCGCGCGCAGGCCGCCGTCTGTTCGCAAAACGCGTCGCAGCAGCTGCAAAAAGTACTTCTAATGTATCCGCAATTATTCGAACGTTACTTCAATGCTCCTGCGGCCGCTGAAATTGAGCATAGCGATTACACGCGGATACTTTTCGCAGCCACTGTACTTTTGTAGTTACGTACGTCCCGAATCGAATTATTACGTGATCGGACTATACACGCAGACCATGTGGATTCAGTTGGACCAACAAAAGGCTCGAACGAATCATTCGAATGGTATCGCGAGCGATCGTTCGTATCGTGAGTCACTGCGCGATCGATCATCTTTAAAAAGTAATATTTAGGTTTCTTCGGCCACAGTTTCAACCCTTTCACTGCCGCCGAGATATGCACGTATCGCGCGCGGAACTCGTTCGCGGATTAAAATGGCCAGAATCGCAGAATTTCAGTCGGAAGAAGAAAATTGTCAGTGAAAGGATCGGCGGTTGCAGAAAGTTACAAAATTAGTCGCGTTCGGTGTCGTTCGACTCGACACGGTAGATTGCCAATTGCAATTCCGTTCCTCCGCGATCGATCCCGCGGATCGATCCTGTCGCGTACCGTGGCTCACGTGTCGCGCTGGTATTTCACGTGGGCGCAATGTTCTCCAACGGCGTCGACGCGTTCTCCTCGCGATCGTTCCACTGGGGCTCGTTAGATCGCGACGGAGCCTTGAGTGATCGCGCGGGGGACGAGAAATAGAGATCTGCATGCCACGGAGGCGTGGGTCTCGCGAGCCTTCATCCAAGTGGATAAATTCGATGCAGTTTTCTTAGCCAGCTACGTTTCAATGGACGCGGCTCGTGGCGAACGTTTGGTATCATCGTACATCGCGCGAACACGAATAATTTCAAAAGCTTCGACACTATCTGTTCACGCGCGATTGTCGTTTAACAGAAGGTGACGAATTTGAGGCGTGAATTCGATTTCTTTGCCGATTCGTAGGCTCGTTCGACCTCGAGAACACGCTCCATTGAAACGATCGCAGTCGTGCTCTTCTGTCGGCATTACGGTCGCCCCAGCCGTGCTCCGTGTTGGATTCGTATCATCGTAAATGTGATGCAACCGGTGAAAGCCGGGACACCAGGATTTCACGAGGTAAAGTTCAGCGGGCGTATCACTGTGGGAATCAGGCGACTTTTCTACGCCACAACTATGAGAGGAACGCATCGATCACTCGATCCCTCGAGCTGTTGCAAGGTGACTATCGCTCCCCGATGGCGGTCGAGTGGATCGGTTGAATCGCGTTCGAACATTGTTCGATCGGCCATTACGGTCACGAATAGTGGGAAAATTGTGGCCGTCTGCGTGCAGGCTATGTTATTTAGATTTCTCATGAACGAAAACGGTCAATATTACAATAATCCATTACTCAGTTTGAATTACAATAGTCTGCATTGACTACTGTATATTTTTATTATTTTTCTGATGAAATTTGTTTATATATTTTTACGCACGTTCTACGTTGTTGGAATTTCAACCCTAGAGGCAGAATTTACTTGGGGTTTGCAAAAGTGTGCGAGTACACAATAGATAAATTGTATGGGAAACGGTGAATCGTGTTGGATGATCGAGGAACACCTGATTTTTGTCGAAGTAAGACTGTCTATAGCGAATAGAAAGTAGATACTGTAATCGAGGTGTCCCAGAAGTTTTAATTAAGTGTCTGCAACAAGATTATCTTCTGGAAGGATGTAATTTGCGGAGTTGCAAGCCAGTGATAATTTTAGCTACGTTAATTCGTGACTTTAACAATTTATCCGTAAGTCGTATTATTTCTGCGCATTTCGATCTTTCAATTATTCATTTACGTTTTCATCCGATCAGATTAAAATTTAAAGGACAGTCGCTTAATTGCGTTCCGTCTTCCAAGCGATAATTTATTAGAAAACTAAACTTACTCGTTCCTAGACGATTGTCTGCATAACGAAACGATTCGGTAGTAATAATGGAAGACCGATGTGTGCATCGTAAACATCTAAAATTAACCAAGTTTATTGTATTCCGTAAATAAGCATCGAGACGAATTCAACCTGTTTTGCTGGCCATCACGTCCGTCAAAGTTTCCCATTAGACAGTTACACGATTCGTAGCTTCTATTTTTGCCTGCTTACCTGGCGATTCGTTCACGTAAACGAAGAAAAGAGAACGATCGTCGAATATCGTGATCGTCGAACAATTCAGGAAAAACACTGAGCAAGGATCGCCAAGGATCCAAAGGTAGCGAACGTGCACGGAATTCCGTGTCATCGCCCACCCCCTGTTCACAATGGTCCTTGTGGGAATCGCTTGCCGATGTCTGCGTGTTTTCTTCTCTCAAATTGTAAATAGTCTGATCGATAATCATAGTGCACTCGAGCTAATCAATTCCATTGCACGTCTATGCATCAGTGCCCTACGTAGTCATTCAATTTTGATTTCTAGGGTAATTTCAACCCTTTAAACGCGATGAGAGTAGTTCTTGGAAACGTGAGCTTCTTTTACTGAAATAGGAATCTTTGGCCACACCAGTTATACGTAGTTATACGGTTGTACTACTGAAGTTACGTAGTTATATCACTAGAAATCACGTGTACGAGAATAAATCGCGAGAATGTACCATTTCGAAATAAATAGGAGGGTGGTATCGTTATCTTTCCCACCCAATGGTGCGAGCTTCGGTTTTCCCACCGATTACCAAACGAATTACGAAATTACTGATATCACGGAACGGTGGAGGAAAAGAAGAGAATCGGTTCGTGCCTCGAGGACAATTATCGTCCGTGAATCGCAAGACAAATGGTCCCGAACGGTTGTTTGCGCCGCCACAATTTAACGCGTATCGAATGCCGAGGCAGAAAACCGTGGAACGTATCCATTACGGAAGAAACATGGCCTCGCTTGTTCCTCTTGATGTCTCGATGCCGTGTCTTCTGTTTAGGTCACGCCAAATACCCCTCTGCCCGTCCTCTCTCGCCTTTCCCAACCGGTACCTTCTTATTTGGTCCCTGTTCTACGATACGCGATTTACCAACCGATACACACACCGAAACCGACGGACCTGTATCCCATACACCCTGCGCGTGGGCGTCGAACGTTCTTGTTTCGAGTTTTGCATATGAGTTCCTCTTAGCGCACGCGAGAACACAATGCGAGAGTTTATTATGTTCTCTGGTTGCCTCGCGAGGTTTTCATGCAAATTACATTTTCTCGCCGCGAATTGAATGTCGATGAGATTGCTAATGAGTGGCGTGCTTCTGCGTAATTGGGAACTTCAGCATCCATGTTTCTTCTTTTTTTTCCCCCCTTTTTTCCTCTTTATTGGATTCTCCATTGTATGGTTAGTTTTGTGTTCCGCGCCCGTGGGAACACGAACGAGGAATTTGGTATTCAAATAAGGAACGTACATACATCAGGTGTCAGCTATCGTTCATAATCATTAGCTTGACTACTTAATATATATCTCGCTTTGTTTGGAAGCGTTTAGATGCTTCAAAGAGGAAGCCAGTGTATGTTTGTGGCGATTGTATTCTGTCGTGAGTGCACAACGATTTCTTTCTTTTAAGTAATTGCCTTTTGTGTTCATGTATCGCTATTGACGTGTCGTTTGGTAACCGAGAAAAATAATTACGATAGCGTATGTCTGTAAGTGACAGGCATTTAGTCGAAAGTTTCCTGTATAAAAAAGTGGGAATTTTAAAGAATCCAAATTCTTGGGTGACTAATTCGAATCCGTACCCTTGCTAAACTACTATGTAAATTATTTCTATTCATTTTCTTCCCGCTTGATACTACGAACATGCGTCTCTGTCTTGTCTAAACCAAACCTACAAAGCAGCCATTAAAAAAATTGTTCGTAGCAACGAAATATCTGTTCGTGCTACCAAAGATTACCCCAAGATCGCATCTCGAATTCGTTTCAATGCCGAATTGAAATCCCCTCAGAAAGAATCGCTCGCAACGATCACGTGCCGTCGATTTTCACGAGCGTTCGTTACGCGATCGGATTTTTACATAACACCGGATTCTTTGGGAGCCGAATAACTGTGCTAGAACGGAGGCATATGCGTCCACGCGTACGCGACAGCTTCTCTGATCGGGTGTACGCATATTATATTACGCGTGCACGCCCACATTGAACGTATTACCATATTTATTGCCTGGCCAGCAACATTTACGTCCGTGGACAGGTACGTCACGGATGAACGATGCGTGGATCGGGTCAGTCGTTTCGGGGGTAAGTGCGCGAGCGCACGCGAGGATCCTCGAGAATGCGACAGGGGTGACTTGAGTCGCGAAAGAGGGAACAGGAAGTCGCGTCTCGTTCTTCTCGTCGGACGAGTGCCGCGATTTGCTTCGATTCGACTGTTCCGATATCGGAGCTTCGAGTATCGTGAATTATTAAGAACTGGGTCAAACGAATTGTAAACGAGCGTTGGAGAACGGTTGAAATAAAAAATGTCAACGAGTTCTCCTCTTTTTTCTTCCTTCGGATGTTGGTACCTCGTTTAAACGGCAGTTACAGATAGTCACAACATTCACTCAGCTTCGATATGCAAGGGGGAATTGGTTCTTGTACGATGCAACAGTGCAACGGAACGAGAATGTAGTGCAACGACGACTTAGATTGCATAGGAGACACGTTTTCGTTCACAAACTTTCGTTTTTCTTGTCATCTTCTTGCATCAAGCATAGATACACTTTTTACGAGGCCAGTAACCAACGTTTACGCGATTTTCCTCTAGTTTTACTCGGGCAAATTAAATGAAACGTAATTCCAATAATGCAAACGCAATGGCGTATCGAGGTGGAAAAAATGCGCCCCGAAAAAAGGTACTCGGCACGAGTATTGAAACAAGTGAAAGTACACTGCGATGTAGTAAGCGAAAATTGCCCCGTTAATTTGCGGGAAACGTCATCTCGGCTCTATTTAAGTAGAATAAGCGCTCTGTCGCGGACTAAACCGCGACCGTCGTGAATCATGTCTATTTTCCGAATCGTCGTCACTATTTTGACCGAAACGAGCGATAAAGCGCAAAACAAGAGTCGCGACCCGGCTCGGTTTCCTCTTCAGCATGCAAATCGGCCAGATTAGAGCATATTTAAAAAATAGACGCGCTCGCGCGCCTCCCCTCTACTCCTCGCTCCTCCGTGTATCCTCGTTGCATACACGCGAGGGAAATACCGTTATTATAGCTGACAATCCACTGTGATCGTGAGTTCGATCGTATTTGTGCCTATATACTAGGTGGTCTCGAAATAATATCGAAATAAAGGCACGAGGTGCCTTCTTCTGGAAGATTAGAAATGATAAAAAAAATGGTACCATTGTTTTTTAGTGTTTTACGAGTAATTGTATGAATCGTTTACGTAAAGCTCGTTCTCCGTATTTGTTCCATACGAGAGCAATTAATAATCGTTACGCGTATACAAGTTTAATCATGTACGAACAGTTAAGTCCCAATATGTATCGGCTCGTAGCGCGTCTCATTTTTCAGAAGCTGACACCTCGTAAACGAACCTTTTTCCTCGTCGCAGGCCGCTGCTGGCAATGCATTACCATGGTGACCATGTCTTTGATATGTGGGCAAATGCTTATCGTAACTTACATGCCGACGTGCCCGGTGAAAGGTGTCGCAGGTGTGGTACGCGTGCAACGCAGAATCGTCGATGCGCATTAAAACGTCCAATTACAGTGGCTCGATTCATAACGACGGATGAGCCCCTCGCAATGGCGACGCGTCGATGGTAAATAAACGCGAGTCACGAGGTGATCGTACGAATTTTCTGCGACCGCGTGAATGATCGTACCATTCACGGTTTTTCTTCCCCCTCGTCTCGCGGCGCTCGTTTCCAGCCAGCTTCGAGGTTAGATCACCGATTTTTCCGGTCGCGTCGCGGCGATCTTCGCAACGATAACCGACGAATGAATGAAAAGTTCAGAAACGGAATGGAACGATCGGCTTCTGCGATGCAGAAACGACTCGCGATGTTTTACGATCCGCAGAGAGAAGTTACGAACGCACGGTGATAATTTTATGTTGGCATCCGATGCTTGGAAGCGATGAGGAACATTTTTTCGACTCGTCGAACGAAAAGTCCGGGAGGGCTTTCTTCCGGGCAAAAGGACAGCGACGAATTTCTCGGGTACAGAGGTATGCGTGTCGTCTGCGTGCCTTTACGACTTCTCAAAGTTTTCTCAGAATCGATACGAGGCGAGGTGGAATGCGAACGGAGCGGTTCTTCGAGAATTATTGGCGATAGATGCGCGCAGTTGGTCGCGACCACCTTCGACAGTCGCAGTAACGTTAATAATAATGATGATGACTACCGTAATTCATCGTGCTCGAGTAGGCTGGACGTTTTCACTAGAATTGTGCCTCTATCTATACTTTTAAAAGAACTCTAATAACTATATTTGTTTAAAAACTTGATTTTAATATCTCATTTTAAAAAGCGATATGATTTATCAAGAAGATGTGGACGAAAAAATCGATCGATTGATGCGAGAAGCGTCGATTATTCGAAAAATTGACGCGCCATCGGCATCTCTCTGGAAGTCTGCCGCCATGTTGGTACCCACAGAAACGGAGAAGGCGTCGATTCACGTAACAGCAATTTTAGTGGGTGAAACCCGCTCGTTACGTATATTTCTTCCTTTCAGATATTAACAAGTGGAAAATGATCGTGTGTCCGTGGGTTTTTACATTTCAAATTTACCGCGCGGGGGATTGGAGGAATCTGCGCGCGGTCTGCGCGCGAGTTTGAAAGGTAAATGCAAAGAATCCAATTATTAGGCTGAAATGTGAGAATGGTATTATTGTGTGTTTATGCGAGGCATTCGCGTCGAGCTCTTAATTGATTCGTTCATTATTCCATTACCTCGAAGAATCGTTGCTTTCAACGCCGTTTTTATTGTACGATGCAACACGATTGTATTTAAACAAAAAGGTAGATGTAATCGTGGAACTAAATATCTCTTTTTCTTTTTAATCGTATATTCCACCTCGATACAACTCTTCGTACTCGTACGCGCGTTATCCTTCGGATTTTTTTTTTAATAGCCGTGGACAACATCGAATCGTTTTCCCAACGATTTCTACGATTTTTAGCATTTTTTATCGTTGGTTCAGGGGTCTCTAAGTGCTAAGTGTGATACTTTAGCGACAGTGCGTTCTGTAATCAGTGTGTTTTTATCATTTGCAGCTTCATTATCTCCGTGCCACGTTATTTGACTTGCACGTTCTATACTTCCACGAAATTCGCACCTCATGATCGCTATAAAACTGACTATCAACTGCATACTAAATGTCTCATGACTTTACGGCTAATCAGCATTAAATCAATCAAATTTCCGGATCTTCGCGAGTTAATTGATCATTACTTCAAGTCACCACAAATACGCTAAACTGTTAGTTACTGAGCGAAACACTCGGAATGCTATTCGAATTTTGTTCGTTTCTGCTTCTCTCTTTGTTAGTTTACGTTATATTTCTCGTTGAACAGAGAGGCTTGCCTCGAATCTTTTTTACCAGAACTGCAACCCGTCGATCGCGGAGTTCGTTTTAGACACGAACCGATGATAGACACGTGCACGCGGACGTCAAACGTTCGAGCACGATAATACGGTTATCGGTGTTCCTCAGGGAATTCATGCTCGTCTCCTATACAAAAACGAAGAAAAATCTCCCGTCGCATGTCCACACGCCAGCGTTGCCTGGCGCTGGAAATAATGCTCCACTGAAAAGCATCGAAAGCCATAAAGAATTTCACCGTCGCCCGGAAGGGAAACGGACGACGAGGAATTGAAAGGGACGATGCTGTCGTCGTAATTAGATTTATTTTTCGTGCTAGCGTGACACGGAGTGGACGTGAAAAATTAGCCGAATTAAAACTTCTGTCGAGCAAACAAACATCCGCTCCTTATTATTATTTCTCCCTCTTAAATGCATTCCAGTTTTATATTCCGCGTTACGAATTCTAATTATATTGAAATTTCATTTATCTCTGAACCCGCAGGCGAGTGTAAGTAGCTCACATAACTGGATTAGTTCGCAATATTCGTATCGCAAGACCTGACTGTTTCTAGTTATTATTTACGAGTATGAACGCGGGAACATGGCGCTCGCCAGTAGATGAAGCGTCAGTAGTCAGACAGGAGATTCGATCAACCGAGCAGTCGCTAAAATTTCATCCCAATGGAATTCAGATAACTGCAGTTGGATCGAAGTAAACGTTTCAACAATTTCTAATCTTTCCAACTAGCAAACGTTCCGTTACAACACGCAATTAAGATAACTCTTTTTCCCTTTCTTTCTGTTTCTTTGCGAAAGAAACTTTGAAAATAACATTTCATTTGTGGGTTGGATATATAAAATAGAGCGAAACAGTCGAGGAAGAGAAGGAGAAACGAAGCGTATACATTTCCTTGTGCGTTTGATTAATTTTTCATAGGAAAATAAAAAAATATTGAGGGTATTAGGAGGAGGTGACGTAAAATGGCAACGTATCAGTTAGGATAACTGCATTTCATTTGAGAATTTAATTTTCGCGTACGCGGCTTTCGCATTAACTCGAACGATCGTGTAGGATGATTGCTAAACGACCGTGATAATTTTCTCGTTGCCACACTAATTCCAGTTAGTTAAGGTCACGGCTTGGAAGCTCTCGGAGCGACGCGGAGGCCGAGCAGAGTGCAATTTTTCCTCGCCGACACCGCTCGTCTGAACCATGACTCTTCTAAATCAGTGCGTTTGCGTAAATTGTTCCAGTATCGCAATCAGACTGTTGCTTTCTACGGATACGCTGGACGAACCTCGAGCTCCACTCGTTTCTAAATTAACAGGCGAACCGTGGGCAAAGTTTTTATCATATTTATTGTAATCGGTAATTGTAGACTCGGTTTCATGCAATTGCGCGTTCAAACGACACGTTCCGAGTATCGTTTAAACGGCGCGAAAGAAACGTTTCCTACTGAAAAATACCGCGAGCATTCCATCCTCTACCAATCGCACCTAGCCGCGTCGTTTGAAAACAGACGCGCAACGTTCAATTCGCGAACGATAACGACGCGCGTTGCGTTACAATCGGCAATGAAAGAACGCGCGGCCACGGCACTCGCGGCTCGAAACCAGCTTCAAGATCGCTCCTAATCCCGATAAGGGGCCGATAAAAGCTCAAACAATGAGATCACCGAGAGGTAACTCGGTAGAACCGAAAACAACGCCGCGTTAATTGCGCCGATACATTTTTCGCGATTTCGCCAGGCAAAACGCAGCGCGGGTGCACTCTTCGAACGCGTTCCATTCCACTGTGCGCTGCGTTCAATTATATAATGCGTGATAAAAGTGTAATATCTTTTATTTACTACTTTGCACTATCGGTTGGATCGTTGCCAGGAACGTTAACATACGTGCATACTTCAATGACGATGTTTTCTAAGAAATGCATGTTTAAACGTCCAGAGAGAAATTATTATTATATATTCGCGAGCAAGAAATTTGCAATTGTAATTGATATTTTTATGTTCGTGAAACCGTGTTCCTTCAAGGACTGCACCAAACAAGGGAAGTCAGTGGAAAAAGTTGCGCGCGCGTCGCTCGAGATCGGAAATTTTGTGGAGATCGAAGCACGAGTATCGAAAATGTAACACGTATGCTAATTGTTATCCTTATCCGGCGAGTTGTGTGAACGCGATTGGTCATCGATCGAAACGAGTGCCTTTTGCCCGGTTATAAAACATTTTTTTCCCCGCTTTCTTTCTTCCACATCGGTTGTAACGTCGCGGAGTGTGCGTAATGCAAGGTTGATCAACGGTTACTCACTGTTTATTATCATAATACCGGAGCACGTGAACGTGGATTAGTAAGCCGCGTGCTCGGCTTCGTGCATCGATTCGCGTTCAATTCGCGTCGGAAGAAACATACTCTGCGTTCCATCCGAGCGAAATGGGACCGTCGACGATCGAATATTTCCTCCCCGTCTATTTCTTTTTCTATTAAATCGTCATTGGAATCGCAACAGAAAATTAATTCCACGGATTACACAGTTGCAACAACTTTATACCTATTCTAATACTTACTATTACTATAATTACATAAATTATATAAGGCACAATTCCTCCCTGAATCGTCTTTCGAGTAGCACGCGGGTCAGAAAAGCCTGAGAACCACTGATCAGAAGAATTTCGTAGCAATTTGAATTTACAAGTTTATGAAACCAATATATCCCAGTCAGATCGTGTAAGGGATCGATAGGAGAAAGAAATCTGGCGCTATGGACGGGGACGACAGGAGGGAACGCACGGATGGATCGCGTAATTGGGGGTCGCGGATGGGTGGGCCATTTAACCGGGGGCAAACATTTCCATATTACCGTGCTGCGTTTCTGTTAGGAAAGAATTTCATGGCTGGCCTGGGAATGGATCGTTGGCTGGCTCTGGTGCCCGGTTTTCAGCAGTGGAAACAGAGGGGTTGATGGAACACACGCGGCCACTTAATGCGTGCGATTACACGCACCCATGGGCTGCGCGCACGCGACCCCACGAACCAGCAGGTGGTTACCGAAAGAATTTCGCGGTGGTTAATTCAGATAATCCTGCGAGCACCTTTGTTTCTACTATTAACGCGTCGATACGTTTATTTATTTATTTATATTGATTTCTTCGCGCTGCGAATTGGATGGTGTTTTCATCGACACGTAGATAAACGAAACTTTGAAACAGAGTTTTAGGGTAGGTTTGAACAGTTTTTAGTCGGAGGCTGTTTGGCGTCGACTTGCGACACTAGGAGATGAAAAAATGAGATTGCTCGCTGTTCCTTCGAGTTCTTCTTAATATTACAGCAACAGGAAATCGCAAAAGTAGATCGACGCCTCGAAACGATGGAGTTTGTCGAAAATGTTTGTCGAAATACCATCGGACTTTTAACGACCGATCGCAAAAACGATTCGTTCTACTTCTTTTGCCGAAACAATCATCCGTTAATAATTCTGTCCATTTCCTTTAGTATTCTAATGGCTGACTTTTTCTCGCGGAGAAATTGTTTAATCGAGATTCAAATTGTACAAAAAGAAAGGTAAATAGCGCGAAGCGTGTCCGAGCTTTTAGAAGACACTCGTTTGGAGTTAATTTCAACTTTTATTTTAATTAAGCTGGGACGTTGCAAATAAATGACACGTTATCTTTATGATCAGATTCTATTCGTGAGTTTTCGAATTAAGGGTGGTTTGAATTTATTTGTAAATCTCGTGCCGTCGAGTTGTTTCCGTTCGTGCGCTGCGGATAGCTCGAACGTAAACGCTGGCCATTAGCGACCGTAATTGGTAATCGATGTCGCTCGTCCTCTTTCGAAATTCATTCCTATCAAGGAAGCTTGCTCTTCGATAACGAAACGCGAATAAAAACAGCCGCGATGCTAGAGGATACACCGAGTGCGCATCGAACTCTGAACGTCGTCGCCTTTAACATTTAAAACGCGCGAACACACGTCTAACGTAGCTCGTATGAGTCATTTAATTGTTTCACAATTTTTTACTTATCAATTAGACTTCCGACGTTTTGTATCTTTCCTTTTGTTTCTCTCACGTACAATTAGTGGCTAAGAAAACAGCGAAGGGTACAATTATTCAAAACGTAACTTGGAAACGTAATTCTGATTAGCTTCGCACCATTTTTGAGTGACAAAAACAGAGTTAGAGTTTACAACAGCCATTCGTGCTGCGCCATTACACTGTTGCGATACCTTCTCTTAGTTTCTCTTTCTTCGTATCGATTCGCGTCCTCCACTTCTTTCGACGATCAGAATATATACTTTGCGACGGCTGAAATATTTCTTATTTTACACCAGATGAACGTATCCATCTTGATGCTAATTTCTATGAAAGCACCGCCCTCTTCAACCCCTTTATGGGGTAGAACTCCACTGTACTGCAAGCGTGGTGGTCCAAAAACGCAACAAAAAAATCAAATCTAAACGACTACGAATTTTCCATGAATTTTCATCGTTCGAGTACATACACTTAATTATTAATTGCGTAAGGGACCATTATGCCACCCCAGCAGCGCTTAAATTTATTTCTAAACAGTTCCAATAAAAAATTATCATCAGAGCACTAATCTTCGCTGACCCATCCTACATTTTATGAATACACCCTTGAAAAGATCGGCAATAACTTAACCAATTTACAAGGGAGAGGCTACGCTTATTCCTACAATTTACCGGTAAAAAAGATCGTTTATAATACAAGGACAAGATACTGGGGCATTTTGATACGAACGAGTCGAGCAACCCCTCTCGGCCGAGGAGCTCGAAGTAAGCGCCGCCCTCCAATCGGCCAAGGGAACCCCCACTATGTCTAGAACATGGTGGTGGCACCAGCGACCCTCGTCGATACCCAGAGGAACACGATAATGCCGTTTCGTTTCCCCAGAGGAAAGCAAGGGCCGCGAACCGCCATCGTTCTTCCGTTCGACTCGCGATATCCACCCTTACTTGCTCCTCGAGCTGTTCCGTTCTCCAAAGTACCATCGATACAGTGATCGAGTCGATGCGCGCGTCAGTGTGAATACTTCTCACGAATCTTACTCCATTTTCCCTGGACGCGACACACAAACAACCTTGCAACTGGAAAGCCAAAGGAGTAATCGAACCTGAATTCAAGACACGCGATGCATCGAATGGAAAGGCGATTCGATCTCTGAGCCCATCGTGGGGAATACACCGACGAATTCGCGTACCATCCACACGAAGAGGACGCCTTGGTTAACATGGACCGTTCGAAGTGGTTTCACGGATTTCCAACGAGAAATTGATCGATTCGCCGCGTAATTATGTAATGATGACCAAGTGCTGTCGTGGTCCCCTGCGAGATATCGCCCGGAGAGTGATCCAGTCGCCATTGGTTCGCCATGGAATTCCCGTGGACGCTGCAACACCAGTCGACCGATCCCGTGCAGAGCCAGAGGAACCACCATCAGACCGAGCACCACGAGGATCCTGGAATCAATCAAACAGCCGCGCGTCGATTGCTACCCGTTACAGGTAATTTCACGAGCCAGCAGTGACGCGCACGATGGTTCAAGCTGGTGAATCGTTGGTTTTAATTCGGGAGCAATTTCCTTGGAACTGGAACACGCTGGTGAACCGGTTACCAAATACCAAAACAGGTGGTAGGTGGAAAAGAACCGCATTTCCGGTCTCGAGCGACACGATATTGTAACGTCACGCTTTATTCTTGTATCTCTAGCTTTTTTTTATTTTTTTTTTTTTAAGAAGTTAGTCTCCCTCTCTCTCCCTCTTTTCTCACGCGAGCTTTGGAACGCTCGTTAGTGGAACTTCCCGTCGAACCGCGGTTTTACGAGACCGTTGTATTGTTCGTACGTATCGCGTTATGTAATTGCGCATCGAATGGCTCGTCGAGTTTTCCGCTAAATCGAGTGGTAAATCTGAAACGGTCGTATCGGGAGCTGGTCGAACGTGACTGTTCGCCGTTTGGCATTCTTTTCGCGATAACAAGTAACAAATTGATGTATTCGTCTGCTTTTTAATGCTCTTCGAGTCATTGAGGATTTAGAAATTTTTTAGGTATTCTTGCCTTGAAGCAAACCAATAATCTTCCAGTGCAAATTAGCGAACTATGATGCAGTAGTGATATAAAATTAGAAGAAAAATGTTTTTTGAAGAAGTCCAGTCTTTGGAAATTTTTAATCTGGCAATTAAGTAAGCTCAAACATCATTGTCGTCATCGAGCATTTTAATCTTCGAGTTGCCTGCATTTTTTCCTGCAAGGATTGCGAATAAAAGGGGTAGATTTACGATCAATTAAAATGGTTTCAATAATTGTTACGAGACGAGAGGTAATAAGGAAACTGAAGTAATTACATGTATCGGAATAAAGTATAATAGTGTGTTACTCTGTTGAGAAATATTGTATAAAATGGCGTAATAATTACAGTCGTGGTCCGCTATAATTTAAAACGGCAGCTCTCCGGAGAGTTCGATTATTATATCGTGGTGGAACAATGGAGAAATGTGCCTCCGCCACTCTCTCCGACTACTAATGAAACAGTTTTTTATTGTTACCATAATGGCGGTCCATGGATCCGCGCGACTCGACTGTTTCCACTCGTCGAGACTTCCAGGAAATGTGATAATATCTCTCGAGGCTCGTTGAAAATAAATTGTGACATCGATAAATATTTTCTAACGGACAACATTAATTATAGCGAAAAAAGAGAGTTTTCTTCTCCTCGTTAATTCAAGAAATTCGATCGGTTTCCAAGGCATCTTTAGAAAAAACCGTACACGCGTTCCGACCACCTAGGAATTGAGACATGTCTGCCATTTCAATTTATACATAACAAACATTCCACTGACGGACAAAAAGCTTGTCGGTTAGTCGATAAAAATGCCATTTCATCACGGAACGAGAAGAATGTTATCTTTCTAGCAAATCGTCGCAATTTCTCTTCCGAAGCTCTCCCGCTCTATTCGAAAAACTCGCATTAGGAATCAACCCGCGCCATTACGATTGACTGGAATCACCGCTTAAATTAAACCCATCGATCCTCTCATTTGCGAAGCAAATCGCGCGCAAAAAAAATAAGCACCACGTTTCGTTCGTCCTCGCGATGCAATAACGATTATCGTGGCTTATCAATTGGAATCGGACGTAACGAGCGCAATTAAACAATTAAAAGTCCCCGGAACAAAGATCCCATTATATAAAAACAAAAAGTTTCAGCCGGCTCGCGATCACGAGACGCGATTCGTTATCTACTGGCGTTCGCCTAATCGAGCGATTACGCTCTGATTCGTCGATGTCTCCCTCGATCGCGCCCTCGCGCACCCTCTCGATCGCCACGCGAGCCTTCTTTCGACACCCATCGAGTCTCGAGTGACACGCGTGCCGCGTTTATCGCTGGAAATCAGCAGGATTGCGTGCCCTCGAGGGGCCCAACACCTGTCGGCGGCCAGTGCATCCCCCCCGCGGCCCTGTAATTACCGTGAACAAAAAAGTTGCCCCCGCGATCGTTTAAACGGTAACGCGGCGAGTCGGCCAGCTGCCGCTCGCTACCGACGATTAAGGGGCGAAATCGTCCGATTCGGCTCGATTAACTTCCTACGTTTAAGCGGCCTTCCGGTTCTGCTGGCAGGCACCCGGGTATCAGAGGCGGAGGTCCCACGGGTCAGCTGGTTGAAAACCGATCCCGTGGCAAATTAGTTCCAGCGACAGGTGGAGGGACGATGATCGTTCCTATTTCAAATCCCAAAAGTGTTTCAGTATTCGAGATTTCTGACGTTGGAATAGATATTTTCGAACGTCACTGAAAAGGGTAGCAATATTTTGGTTTTTTAACCCTTTTTCAGGCTGGAACGATGTCGAGTAATTTTCTTGATACAAAGGGTGTTCTAGCGTGAGAGTGTCTGCGAGTCGAACTAGTTTTCGAGAAACGTTATAGAGAGACAGCTTGAAAGTATCGAGGACATTCCTGTATCCAGTGGGATAGATCTTGCATCGAGGTTTTCTGCCGATTTTTGTTACGGGCAATTAGCGTGATTATCGCTTCCGCGGGCAACAGGCGGATTTTTTGCCCCGCTCGAACGAAAGCGAGCTAATTTTCATAGAGGCGACACGGCTCGGGTCGACCGTTCGCAGCGCATTTCTATTTGCCTTCTCGGAGAAAGTAGCCGGCGTCTTGGTCTACGTGCAACTCTATTTTGCATCGTTTCAGGCTCGATCAAGCGGGGCGGACAAAAGTGCGAGCCGTTTTACGCCTGGCGAGCTCTAATTAAAACCCTCACTTTTCTATTTCGTTCCATTCTCGGTCGTCGAACGACGAACGCGCTCGCGAGCGGATTTCCTGCTTCGTTTCTGGATGAACCCGCGCTTTTGTTCTCAACTTTCGTTCTCGGTCAGGTCCCGTCGAAATCGAACCTCCGATTTGCGCGAGTCGACTTCAGCTGACGCAACGTTTCGCTCGCAATCTAATTGAACAACGCGAACCGCCCTGGACAAACAAAAATTACAAACGAAGCGTTACGTCGACACAGTGTAACGTTGGTTAATTTACACGCAACGATTGAAATTCATCCGAGTCGCCAGGGGGGGAAAAATCTGCTGTTTACATAATAACATCCACTTATTTACCAAGCAGGCGAATTATTTTTAATCGAAGCCTTACATCATTATTTTCGTACGTTTTATCTTAATTATTACGAAACGCCTCTGCGTTTCCCTCGCAGACACGTACGAGTCTGTCGCTTATCAACCGAGGTGACGTACATCCGGCGAACTATAAATTTCCGCGGCTGATCCTGGTGCACGGAAGGTGCACGTGCGGATGTGTCGTCGCTTGGACACACGTGTCGCCTTTTTTAATACCCAACAATCCCACGTACGATTAGTACACGCGTCCACGTGTCCGCCAAAGTAGCAAACGCGAGTTTTACCGCTTTTATTCGGCGCGTAAATGCCCTGAATCCTCCACTTCCGATTCCCGTTGCGCGATCGCGAAGATGGCGGTTGATCAAGAAAATGGTTGGTTGTTGAATAATTGGAAGTTGTCGAAAATGAAAGCTTTTACGTCCTGAAAATACCTGTTCGATATGAAATTGTGGCTTCCATCGCGTCCAGTGTTATTAATCGATTTAAATATGGAACTCTTTTGATGACTGCTGCGAACTTACGTAAATTATTATTGTTACGCTTTTATTGTGAAGGGCTGAAATTTGGTATTGAAGGGTGGGGTTGAATTAGGTTTTAACTTCAACCGGTTTGCAATTTGAGTTGTACGATGAGGGTCAAGTGTGAGCGTGCAGATTACAGAAATGAAATTCATGAATGTTGCATTTGATATTTGTAACATTTCAGATATTTCAAAGACATTTTTAAAGGTCTTTGATTTGGTGTTAACACAGAAAAAACGAAGCACGAATGATTAGACAAACATTCTTTGATTATCATGCACTACAAATATTTAAACAACTCAACCAGTATAATAACAGTGTAGCATTCTTTAAAGACGTAACAATATTCCTATCTAAATGTACTAAAAGATGAGTTGTTGGTATTCATTAAGCATCAATTTCGACTGGTATTTGTTTCTACAAGAGCAGCTGTTCGTAATGGCGATAAAAAATGGATGACGTACGAATCTAAATAGTCGAAGGAGTTTTTTCCTTCGTTAGACAAAATACGGTCGTCAATAAATGGACGCATCGAGGGGACAGCCTTGACCCGCGAAAGAAGCCAAGAACGCTTCGACAGGATCGATGCTCGATCCCGAACGATCCGATTCGAGATCGTTCAGTCAAGGTTCTCCACGCTCGGTCCATCGCGAATTTGAACTTGTTCGCGCACGAACTTACGTAAACACGAAACAGCGTAACAACGTAGACGTTAATTACACCAGCGAGCACGTGAAACGATCCTTGATTTAAATGATACGGTTTGATGAAGTTTCGATGGTCAACCTGATAAGAACTTTCGTTCCGCTCGCGATGTTCGATCTGCTCCGATCGAGAAAGGATCTCTCTTTTTTCTCATTCTTGGAGAAAGTGAGCTTGAAAACAAAATATATATACATAAGATAAACTGATAATTAATGATTGTGCGTTATTTCCTTTCTTTTTGCAAAAGTTGCGTTACTTAGTAGTACAAAAACAGACGAATGACGTAGTGTAATTTCAGGTTCTAGTTGCAATATAATCGAAAAATGTTTATGTCGTTCGCGGAAGCTTTCTTCTCTTCTCGATCGTGTGTCTCTGAAATAAAATCTACTTTATTTAGCGTTTTTCAACGTCATCTTGCTCAAAATAAATGACGAGAAAGTTGGGTTCAACCCTCGATCGCTCCAAAAAGAATCTGTTCCTGTCTTCTTCTTCTCTTCTTCTTCCTCTTGCCGCAGCAAAGACAACGTCACGAACGATTTCATGGTTTATACCGTTCGAGTTTCCCGATTAAACGTGAAATTAACGTCGAGTCGCCTAACGACTTCCCGTCGCTTTGTTCCTAATAACAATGTAATTATTACGCAAAAGGCAGAAACGCGGTGAAACTACGAGCGCCGGCGCGGACCGTGGAAAAAAAGACAATCGTTCCTTTTTCTTTTTCTTTTTCCGTTTTGTTTTTATCTTAGAAAGTTATTCATCCTGCCACGACGATTTTGCGCGGACAATGAAACCGTTCCGCGGACGCAAACGCGAACGCGCGTGTTCCTTTCTCACTTTCGCATCCTTTTTTCTTCCGTTGTCAGATCGGAAAAACCCCGCTCGCAGTTTCCCGAACGCCTTTTCTTCAGACACGTAGACCTCTTAGAACTAATAACTTGTTCCTTTCTGCACCGAGTATCCCATCGTTTCTTTATTTCTCTTTGCCGTTTTACTTTTTAAATATATTGGTACTATCCAAACATGGCGCGTGTTATGGAGAATAGATTGGTACTTCTTAAACATGGCGCGCGTTATGGAGAATAGATTGGTACTTCTTAAACATGGCGCGCGTTACGGTTCACATTTATTTCGATGTCTGATTCGAAATAGTCAAGTTCTTAGCAATGAACAATATTAATCTATACAAAATGTAATTAGTATCATTAATATCGTTCATTGTTAAGAACTTTACCATTCCTCATCATCCACAAAACTTTTCGCTTTCGAAAAGAAATGAAGTTCGAAGAGATTAAGAAAACATCCAAAAATTCCTTGAACGTACGTTTTACTGCAGTTTAGGAGCTAGCTATTAAGGCAGTCATGTTTCTAAAATTACGGTTGTTTACTTATATCTACGCTGGCTCGGGTGTAGTAATAATATTCAGATTTAAGTCCATCTTGCTGCAGCCAAGGGCGGTGTTTGGTCGATACTTCGAGGAGGGATTGGTTGGCAACGGTCCAACCACCGGTATAATTCACCCCTCAAATTTCTGTCGCGTATATTACATCGTCCTCGAGGTATACACGTAACTTGCGTCTCCAATGGTCGCTCGGTTGACCGTTTCAAAATGGCGGACGATTCGATCCCCTTTTTTGCGCGCGAGCAGAATTTTCCATTTAACTTCTCTCGCCTCTGTCGCTCGCGTTTGTCTAACATCGAATCGATGACTCGCTGAGCTCGTCTAAGAATAAGTATTCGCTTGAATGACCGATTTCACCCTTCCCTCGCAGCAGACCCTGCTTTTATCTTCGAAAACGCTCGAAACGGCTCGCGCGTCGTCCTATTCCGTCTCGTTAATTTCAAACGTCGAAGAACAGTTGGTCGATTAAGATTCCATCGTCGTTTGTCAGCCACACCGGGAATAAATTCCCGAAAATGTGTAACGCGGCCGATTATGCAAAGCGGCGCAGAAGTGTACTTTTACGCGGCATCGGTTTCGTGGAAGAACGCGCATTACGATTTTTCTCACGTGTCCACGGCCTCGTGCCTTCTTTCACCTTCGACGATGGTCGTGCGATGTATTCGTTCGAGAACTGGCCAAGAAACGGACGGAAGATCGCGTCTATTGTCGTTTCGTTTCATTTTTCATCTATTTTTCCGCTAGTAACACCAAGTACTGCTTCGTTTAAGTTGACCATTCGAGTGACTCGAATTTAAATAACTTGCGACCATTTTATGAATCTGTTACTTATTTTAGAGTACCTTCTCAAGCTTCTACGCTTATCCTTACATAAATCACGAGAAATTCGGTAACGCGAGACACCACTTTAAGTCGCCACTGTTCTCGCAGTACCTCGACTTCTTGCGTGAAAGCGAACTTGAAGTCGAGCGACTCGAATTCGACGGATTCCCGACTGGGTTCTGTGGACGAAGCTTTTAACGTATGTCCTCAAAGTTGTTTAACAGAACAGCAAGACGCGTAACAAGGAATTATTTCATCATACGTGCATTTGCATTAGGAAACACGCAAACAGTGGTTATCGTCGAGCATTCCTAGACGATTACAGGTTTTCCCTCCGATCGGTTCCCATCTCCGTTTCCACGATGCGGTGCTTTCGAAACGCTTCGAGGAAGAGGCAGTCAGAAACTGTTATGCGTTTGCGCGAAAACAGGTTCGTTTTGAAGCGTAAACCCGTTTTAATGTCGCCGATGGTTGTTTTTAGCCCGACTTCATATTTATAGCTATCGCGATTCCGCATCTTGGCGATAAACAGAGAGAGAAACAGCGATTGTTACAGCGAGAACGAGAAGGATTTCGATTTTTTACGGACCCACAGTAGTATCGTAACAACTGCGTTTTCTTCGAAAGAAAGCAGCCATTACCTGGTCATTATCATTGGAAAACCAAAGAATATCGACGATGCATCAATATTTTTATGTACGATGATATGAAGAAGCTCCTCAAAATGGCAATCTTTAAGTATTGACAATAAGCGAATCCTCCACAAGTCGAAGCGGCCAACAACAAATCCACTTTTCGATTTTTCCGCTTACGTTCATAATTTTACTGATTCTCTACCATCTACGTACTCTCTGTTTTCTGGAGTTAATCACAGTGGCTTCTAAACACCTAAAACGTAAAAACCAGAGCGTGGACGCAGCATTGCAGTGCGTGCTCAGCCAGAGGTAGAAAAGGGTATCCGTGTCAGGCGAACGAACAATATGCTCGTTGGTTAATCGTTGTTGTGAACGTGAACAGGGTTCATTGATGGGTCGCTTAACCTCGTACGATGCGTATCTTCGGAGCGAAGTCTTAGAGGCGCCCTTACACTCGCCGGGCAGCGTGAATGGCCGACCGGAAGCCACGAGTTATGACACTTGACATGGAGTCTTAAACGCTTAAGTGTACCAGGGCTGCGTGATCGCATTGTATTCTTCGCGCACACACGAGTTTACGGTTGCAGCCGAGAAACATGGCCTGATTCTTGACCCCCTCGACGCTCTGAATTAATTCAGGCCCGCTGATTTTCGTCGCTCCAAAATGGAGCTCGCTTTTGGAGTATCGCTTCTTTCAAACTTCGCCAGCTCTCGTTTAATTACGCTGCGCGTGCAAGTGTTTTCTACGTCCGCAAAGGTGAACCGTTCGCTTCTTTTGACCGTTCAGACAGAGAATCTCTCTGGATGTTGATCGATTGTGAGATCCTTTTCGCGTAACTGAAGCTGTGGAAATCAGAGGCTGGCGTTGCGACGCTCACCGCGGAGGATTGCGAACGAACGCGTTTCGGTCGCAGAAATTCTCAGATCCAATGCAACGAACGCTGCTCAATGCACGCCGATACTTTGTTCGAGTTTCAATTGCCCGTAAAACCCGCTCCACTCAATGAACTCGCACTTTCTCCGACGCTCCTGCCGTTAAAACGCATTACCACACGAATTCATTATTGTTGCTGTTATTACCAGTTTCGTTAACAATCGTGTAAATTGCTGAAGCCATTTCGCGCTAGTGCGTTTGGTTACTACGCGAGTCTTGATTTTAATGAATTTTTCTTTAATTTTGTTAAGTTCTCTGGAGTCCCTAAATTTGACTCACAAATTACGGCTTTATTCTCAAATTTCTCTGCACAATTCTATTTAAAATCAATTTTCCTTGTTTCCTTCGAGATTTCAAGGCTGCTCGCGCCTCTCTCGGTCCCTTGTTCTCCGTTTTCCTTCCTCAACAATCAACTTTTACTACTGACGTGAAATAAATGACGGTTCGTAACAACGTAGCCTTCGATCGACCTCCTCGCGAAAGTTCCTTTTTGGAACCAACCAATTCTCTTAAAATTTCCATTTATTTACAGCGTAGAGTAGTTATCGATAAAAAAGGTCCCGCGTATTATCCGCTGCGATCTCTGAGAAGCGAATCGTAGAGTAGAAACGAAAGAGCGGGGACGCTAGAAGCAGACGCGCGATGAATTCCAAGGAGAGTGCAGAGTCGAACGATTTCGAAATCGAGCGCCCGAAAGACCTTTAGGGTGGCTTCGAGGTGAATCGCCGGCGTCGTTCTCACCTGCGACGCCTCGCTACTCCCACGTGGATGTCTCTCTCACGGCGTACCTGAATTAGCTGCATCCTCATTCCTCGAGATGGTCGCGAGAAACAACTCGTACGTGTAAACAAGCGTACGCGTTCGCGACGCTCCTCGCGTCGCTGCATCGAGTAGAATTGAAGAGGTTAATGGCGCTCGCGGAGCATCGATCCGCCATTTTTCTTTCTTCGTTTCGAATTCAGTTCCTCTCGATCGTGCGCGTGTACAAACAACGCTGATCTATCAGCAATAAGTAAAAAATTATGTTCTTTCATCTGCCAAGATGCAATTTTCTTCCAGAGTACAATTTTCTACAATTTTTTGCGGAGCATCTGCGTTTATTCGATAATGTTTGCAAGTACTGTGTGTAATATGAGCTGCAACAATATGATTTTATGGCATCGCATTGAATTGTTGCATAGATAACTGAGATAACTGAAAGTTTTAGTAAAAGCTATGTGGTTTCTGAATGTGAAATTATCTGATTCTGTCAAGGATTACTCTGGGCCATTTTGGAGCGACAAGGCGTCTTGAGAAAATATATTTAAATGACGTCCGCGTTATCACGATCTCTCGAGGCAGTTATCAGTATTATTGGTAATCAGTAACTCGTTTCTTTGTTCAGGTCGGGGCGATTTCGTCGGAGGCATAGACAACGAGGCCTTGGACTTCTCGCAGTTGGAAGATTTTATCAACAGCGACAGTGAACAACCCGCCACGTAAGTAATTTCTATATTGTCCAATATACTTGCTGGAATATTAAGAATTGTCAAAAAATTGTAAAACATCGTCGAGGTCTCGCGTAATTCTTTGATTCTCTGATTTCATCGGTCCTTTAATTAGTTTCAAGGATAACTTGAGTAACGATGCGTTGCTGTCTGTGTATGATTCGTTAAAAATGGAAACGATAAACGCGACGAGTTAAATTTGTTATCTTTGCAAATTTTAACGCGTAAGCTTTTCACTTTCAACTATTCATTATTTTCAAGTACAAATTCGTGGAAGAACCTGAAAAAAATATTGTTTTCCTGCTATTTTGCTTTTTATTTACTATTTAGTTTCTTGTCGCTATTCGATTATTGAAAAACACGACTTTGATAATTACTTTCGAGTGACAATTACGTCGACTTCGATGGGAAGCCATCGTTGACGCCTACAACACGAGCACACGTGCACATGCGTAACATTCACTGCAATCAGAACCACGATTTTCATCATTCGTCGATACACACCACTCGTTAACTCGTTCCAGCGACTTTCATCGAATTTCACCGAAGAAATTTTAAATACATTCGCAAATCCTCTCAAATTTCTGACCAACAACAACCATAATGAAACATCGTTACACACGCACAAATATTTCAAAACCTAATTATCCTATCAAAAAATGCTTTCATTCATTCATCTTTTCAGAGCATTACACAAAACAGAATCTTTAAAAGCATACAAATAAACCAGTCTCAGTCAATCAGAAAAGAACGTGCAAAATAAAAACCACCAATATCCACCAATAAAATGTAAAAAAAATTGAGTTCCTCCGCACACTTCACTATCTTTTCATTAAAATATCTCAATGAAACGTTTCCCTGCGCACGCGTTGCCAGCAAACCACGCGACTTCGTCGCCCTTTATCCTCCGCGTCCCAAAACACGCGACAGTGCCGCGAGATAATCGAAAAGCGATGGTCGACGGTGCACCCGGAGATGGAAAAGGACGGCGACGCATATGGCAGAAACGCATGCACGCGCGACGCGCTATCAAGCGCACTGTTAAAGCACGCGTGTGCACGCACACGCGCGTCCATGCGCGGATGTAGAAAGAGCAGACAGATATCGCATGATAGCGGCCGCAGAGGTGTAATGATATAATGACAGAGACAGGCTGGACGGAATTGATGGAATCAGTGCTGGCCACGTCAGGCCTGGTAATCCAACCTAACGCACTCGTCCCATTAAAGGCCCCGCGTTGATCTCAGAAGCAGATTTCATTCACGGATCAACCGAATGGAAGCTCTTCACCCTTGATCCCAGCTGCGTCGCGGCGTCGATGGGATCGAAAGCGCGGGAAACGTTCCATCAGAGCCTGCGAGGCCCCGTTCTGCTCGACTTTCCGGGAAAACTCGATTGAACGCGTCGGGCAAGGAAATTTTCAGCTCGTCGTTTAACCCCTTGCATTCCTCGGGTGTCCCCTCTGAGGAGACATCAGAATTGACCAGGGATTAGACTTATTCCACCGTAGCTTTTTGAGATATGCATGTTTCCATCAAATTTTCTATCGCTGAGAGACGTTAGCGATAGAAACTATTGATAAATATTGCTAAAATATTTCTATTTTAGCTAATGACAAACTTAACGATAATGGCAATCTTAACCCTTTGCACTCTGCTCCTTCCTGAACGTTGGCAATAGAAGCTAGAAGTGGTGCCGAACTGACAAAAAGATAATTTAATTTTTATGCTACATTTCTACACTTTGAGTTTGTGGATCAATAAAATGGCTGATGGTGGTTCACCTTTACTACTTTGCCAGTTGATAGGGTTAAAATTTTAAAGAATTCCCTTTCGTTACGTGGATGTGTTTGTAATTGATTATGCAATTTAAATCGAAGACGTTGTACGAGTTGTCACTAGAATGAAATGTAGAAAAGTTTAATTCGTGAAAGAGTTCATGGTTGCTCGTGGGTCGGGTGAATAGTAACAGTAATGGCGTCTGTGTTTGACCTTTGCCGCGCCCTGAGTCAATAGGGTTAAAACTATCAAAAAATCTTCTATTCCTAGTGTCTATTGCTAATTGTAATTGATGACTCTGGCACGAGTCTAGATGGCGTCGAAAAAATTGATCTTAAATTCATGTAATTTCATTTACATACGTAAATAAAATTAAGAGAAATTAAGAGATCTAGTATTTAACCAAGCGTTGAAGATAAATGTCGAGCGAGCTGAGACAAAGCTTGAATCTAGTTGCGCATCGAGTGACTTATGACTTTCAAGTCTTTCACAGAACTTGTAACATAATTTAACTTCGATGTCTCCTCGCTTTGTACCAGTTTCATTAAATATTCATAGCACTCGAAGACAGCGATTTCAATCGTTCGACGAAGATTTATCGTGTCGTTAAGTCATCGCAATTATTATCGACAACACCGCTATCGCGTCGTGTGTACAACATTTTTCATACGCTACATTGTGAAAAATAATGAACGATCACAATCGGAGAACGAAGATGTTTCCAACAAAGCGTTTGAGCAGAGCTTCTGAATAAATGGAAGAGCAGACTGTTCTTCTCGAGTCGGCGAGCAAATATTCAATGGTAATCGGCACAAGTATCAAGGATCCTAGGACTTGAAAACCGGACAGGATAATTGCATAATTACAGGGAGCAACGCAATTATTCAACGTAAATCGTTGCACGGATCGCGTTGCGGAAGTGGACGGAATTCGTAGAAAATCCGTGGACGGGAAACCCGAAAATTTAATTCCCTTTTTCTCGATCCGTCTCGATCCGTGGATTAATTCACCGACGAACGTCGATTCGTCGACGCTAATTAGCTCTCGCAGCTACGGACGTGTCAATTAATCAGTTATTAACATCGGGAGTTACGAGTAGCCTCCGCAGTTTTATTGCGGTTAATTAGTGCATCAGCAAAACGATCGATCAACGATTCGCGATCAACGTGGCGTAAATTTCGTTCTCGCGTTAGAAGACTAATTTAAAAGTCGATTTGCATTCCCATCACGGCACGATAACGATGTGTGTCGATAATTTGCACGCACGATTGGCACGCGACTCGAGGAAAATTGCCAATTGGATTTTTTTCAAAGAATATTCTAAGAACCAGCGACAAAAGAGTGTCGATACTAGACGCGCCAATTAAACGCGTATTTCCAGCGAATCCTCCGAGTTTCCTCGAAGCGATCGTTCACGGACATCACAGTTTCAGAAACTGTTAATAAAACGAAATCTCCGTTCTTACGAAGTCCTTGATAAATCGCCAGCTCGTTGGTTGCACACAATTTCCACGGCGGCAAGAAACATCGTAACAACGCACGTACCAATTCGAAGGCCTCGCACTTTTTCAGAACAATTTTTCACCTCCTCGATGAATCATAATTTCGATGTCGCAACTTTGTTAGTTTGAAAATTACCATTTTTCAGTGCGTTTGAGCTCGAAATTCGTTTCGTCGCGGACACTTCTGCGTGGCAGAGGCGATCGTCGAGTTTGTTTCGTCGCAGAGGCGATCATAGAGATTGTTTGTTTCGTGGCAGAGGCGATCATCGAGTTTGTTTGTTTCGTGGCAGATATTTCGCGGACACCCTCGCTCATAATGAGAACGGGGGTGGAACAGCGACGCATGGTGGCCGCGTGGAGGCTGGGACCGGTCAACAGCCACCGTCTCGATTGCCATCGCCGATTACCCAAAGTCATCCGGTCTCGAGTACGTGCACGTCCGGCACCACCACCGTGCCGAATGGCGCCGCTTACAAGGATCCGCAATCGTACGTTCACCCGTAAGTCGAGTTCGGCCAAGGGCTGGAATTACAACCTCCGCGATTAAGTCCGTCGAGACCGCCTTTCGCGGCTTAAACGCTTCTTATCCCTCCCTCTCTGTGCTCAGTCACTTTGACTTGGTTATTTTTGTTTTTCTTTTGTTTTTTTCGTTGAATCGATATCGATTTCTTTGGAAATACACGGTAGATGGTGTCCAAGCTATTTTTTCTTTTACAAATTTGAACTCTGTAGCAGTTGCAATTAATTTGGGCAGAAGAAAGTTTCTTCTCTTCAATTCATGCAATGGAGACTTGGAAGTCTGTGGCTTCCGCGACACTCAAACTAGATTTATTTTTTATATTTCTTTGAGTAATGTCAAGGACACGAATAAGGGAGTATTTTATTTTAGACACGCATTACCAGAAAGCCCACCGGACAGTGGCAGCGAACCACCCTATTCGCCGCCAGGTCACAACGACACCCAACACGTACATTCGCCACGTGAGTTCGCAGAACAGCTCCCAAGAACAATGAAACTAAATGAATAGCGTATCGATATACTTGGTTCCATTTCATTTAACCAATTCCAGATCAAAAGGTAGCTCTTCAAGAAATGCTTCTTCATCACCAAGGCAATCAGGCAAACTACGCGCCGACTTTACTGCCGTCATCGCCAAGGGCGTTAACAACAGCCACTGACCCTATGCTGCTGACTCACTCGGTACTGACGTCTCATCTCGGCCCAGCAACCCCTAACATTCAACCGCAACAGCAGATAGGCCAGACCCTGGTGCCTCTGCCCCACGAGCACAGTCCTGGTAACATCAACACGTTGTACTCCTCCCTTCAATCGGCCCCCAAGAAGAGAAAACTGAGTCAGGACGGTCTTGTCCATGTGAAGCAGGTGCAACGAGTAAAATGTTTTACTATTATAATTACGCTAAATCATTGAGATTACGTGAAACGGTGGAGATCGTTCTTCAGCTAACGATTCGCGCTGCGTAGAAAGGGAAGAGGCGTCAAACGTATCTGACGGGTTTCCGTCGCCTTTTAGGAACCCGAATTGGGCACGGTCGAGCATAGTTGCAGCAGCAGCAGCGCGGTCCTCGACGGCGACGAAGTGGCGGACAACAGCTACATCGACGCCAGCTACCAATGCATCCGGTTCCACCCCTTTCAGCAGACGTCCTGGCACGTCCTCTGCGACCACAATCTGAAGGAACTTCCAGTGCCCCATTATCGGGTCGACGCTGACAAGGGGTTCAACTTCAGTAACTCCGACGACGCGTTCGTCTGCCAGAAGAAAAATCATTTTCAGGTACCAAGTTTCGAGTGTCGAATTTTTCGGAAGAAAGTCGAAACGTGTTCTTGCGACGATTGATCTTTTAAGGGTGGAATTTTTGTTTTCGAGTGTACGTCTGCTTGTGTAACTTGTTCAGCTTTACAGCGAAAGGTACTCCAACAGCGATCATTTTTTTTTTTAGGTCGAGTGTAATGGAGTAAAAAGTAAAAAATAGAATTTATGCAAATTTCATTTTTATCGAATAATTGCAGACGTCACGAAGCGTCCTAGTGTCGACTGTTTGCAGTTGAAATCGATCGAAATTTCCTCTTTTTTCACCATTTACCACCTACGGTTAAACGCGTTTCTCGTTATCCTACATTATTGAGGTACTAAAACAGAACTGGTTGCGATACTGCTTTCCAGATTACTTGTCACGCGCAGCTCCAAGGTGAGGCTATATTCGTCCGAACTGGCGAAGGTTTGAAAAAGATAAGTAGCTTCCAGTTGCACTTTTACGGCGTCAAAGTCGAGTCCCCGACGCAAACGATCAGAGTCGAGCAGAGCCAAAGCGACAGGAGTAAGAAACCGTTTCATCCGGTGACGTAAGTACACAGACAAACCTACAGGGAACCAGATAAATTGCTATTGACCCTTCGTTAGGCGCGTTTACGATGACCACTGGCTGATAATCCGATTACGCGTTCCGCACTGCAGTCTTGATTGTGATAGACGTCGTTTTTAAAGCGCGATCATTGACAAAATGGTGATAAATGAAACGTACCGCCTAGCCAAGGGTTGAGACGAGTGGACGAATTTTCTTTTCTGTTTCGCATTTTTCACGACACACGAGAATTTGTCAGGCAAACGTTTCGGAACCTTTAGTGCGAAATTCAAACAACTCTTCACCCCCGACAAATGTAAAATGGTTACGTTACACTAAAATAGAGCTGGTTTCAGGGTGGAACTAGGCGGCGAGCGCGTTACGAAGGTAACCGTTGGCCGTCTTCACTTCAGCGAGACGACCAGCAACAATATGCGAAAGAAAGGGAAACCGAATCCGGATCAACGATATTTCCATTTAGTTGTCGGGCTGCACGCTCACACCGCCGACCAAGCCAGCTATCAAGTGGTGGCTCATGCGTCAGAGAGAATTATCGTCAGGGTAATTATTGTTCTGATTATAGCTTCGATGGAGTTAAATGGATCGCAATTTATTATAGAAAGAATAAAAACATCATTGTGTACTTTACATAAATCCCAACTTCCTAAACAAAAAAAGAAATAATAATGCATATAACTCTCAGAGTCCATCAATTCCAACGATTACCCCGTATTGGATAATAATATCCCCATTATTAAATTGACGTTGAATAATTTTTAAACGCCCAAATACAATTGTGATAAAAATACAGGCAAGTAACCCTGGACAATTCGAGTCAGAAGGCAGTGGCGTGGGTGCAGAGGGTGGTTGGCAAAGAGGAGCTGCACCTGACAGCGTCTACCATGCTGGACGAGTCGGAATTAACACGGACAGGCCTGACGAGGCTCTCGTCGTTCATGGCAATATGAAGGTATGGTCGCTTTGTTGTAATCCACCTGCAAATAATTATAAAATTTTAAGTATATTTAGAAGAACAAGTGTCAGAGGCGTTCTCCAAATGAATGTACATTTCTGGATGCAATCTTTCACAGGTAACTGGCCACATCGTCCAACCCAGTGACGCTCGAGCGAAGCAAAACGTGCAGGAAGTGGACACACGCGAGCAGCTGCGAAACGTGCAGCAATTAAGAGTTGTTCGTTATAGATACGCGCCAGAATTTGCGCAGCATTCTGGTCTGGGCATCAAACAGCAAGAGGACACTGGCGTTATAGCGCAGGAAGTGCAGCAGATACTACCGGAAGCTGTGCTACCAGCGGGGGACATCGTCCTCCCAAACGGCCAGAGGATCGAGAACTTCCTTGTGGTTAACAAGGAGAGGATATTCATGGAGAACGTTGGCGCTGTTAAAGAACTGTGCAAAGTAAGCGCGAGATGTTCCTTTTGTACGCCACTGTTTACGTCACAGGTTCTCAAACTGGGTGCCATGGCAACTGGGATGTCTCGACAGTAATATTTAATTTTAATTAATGTAGGAGAAAAAGAATCTTTCGGTTCTTTCGCTTGCCAGGCGATTGCTGTAACCATTGAGCTGTCCAGGGTCGACTAACGACTTTAGTTCTCTTAGGATATATAAACAAATGCGGTGCACATACACGTGACACGCAGAAGGCACTAAGATTTAGCAATTTAACAGTAGAATCCGTTTTTATAATATGGAGACGCCATTATCTCTTTGTATTACAAAAATATAAAGTTTTGCTTTGGTAAATCTCGTCTAGCTCTAAGAAATTTGTTCAACCCGACAAGGGTGTCGCGGCGAAAGAAGTTTGAGAACAATTGGTTTACGCAACCAATGTCTTCAAGCTGTTTTCCATCTTTTGCTGTTCAAAATGCTATTCCCCTGAACTTTTCTCCGATTATTTCAGGTGACAGACAGTTTAGAGACCCGCATAGACCAACTGGAGCGAATAAACAAACGGCTGGCGAAGCTGAAACGAGGCGACAGCCTGAAAAGTTCGATTAGTACAATCTCTAGCATATCAAGTAACAAATACTCATCCTCTATTAATAGTAAGACTACTGTACAAGGGAAAGGGAAGAAGAGCGAGAGGGAGGACCAGCTGCTCTGCAGCAACAAGTTCATCCAGATTATCATTGTTATACTTATCCTTATCATGGCGTTTTGGTAATTGAGCAGTTCCTATAATTCTACTCGTAGATTGTATTTGCCTTCATCAAACGATTGAAACCTGGATCGCACGTTTTGGGATTTCAGCTTAGTCGCGATGGCGACGTTATACTTCCTAGAATACCAGAAACGTAGCAGTTTAGAGTGGTCAGCGGTGGCTGGCAATGGAATGCTGGCAATCAGACCAGCCGACCCATCGACGGTCTCGAGTACACCCAATTACGATCCTCGGTACAACTCGTTGCTGGACAGCACGTTGTCGTCCTTGTACACGAAGCATGGTTCGCACAGCAGAGGTTTGGACAGCGGTTTGTCCGTGAAGAGCAACGCGTTCTCTACACAGGCGCCGCACACGAAACAGCAGCTGTATTCTCAAGAAATTACGTGGCACCCCATTAGTCATTCGGGGCCGCAACCAAAACTAGAGAAGAATAGGTTTGTGGTTAAAAGTGTTAATGCAGAGAAGCACTCGTCTGTGCGAACAGATGTTAACGGATGAAATTAATCTCTCAGCGAGTTTCCTGGTAACTGGTTGAGCAGAAATGGCGCTGGTGCTATCCCCAGTAACGTGGATGAGAACGATCAAGGATCAGAAGTGGACTCGTCCTTGAGTAAAGCCTCGATTCCATTGGGCAGACCTACCAACTGTCCTAGACACTTTACTGGGTTCGCAAATCCATGTCAGGTAAGACTTTTCTTAGGTGCGTAAGTAATTTTGTCTCTCGTTCCGTTTTGCTTTTGACGTGAAGCTAGAATGTGTCACGTTTCAGGTATTCTGTTGTATAGCCAAGATTCCTCAGTTTGAGGACTCCGAGCCTGACCATCCACCGGAAAAGAAGTCAATCTGTAAGTCTCGTGTTGCAACATACGTTCTACAAACGCGTACGAAACGATTTAACCGAGAGTACTATCGCTGGTGTGCATCAAAATGGGGATTTTATTTTTTAGCAGATCACATAGAACAGCCGTTGAGCGTGCACGAGGAGAAACGTAAAATAAGCAAAAGCTTCCAGAATGGTATCAGCCCATCCGATCCAAGCACTCAAACGCTTGTGAAAGAGGTACAAAGTATCAATTAATATTTTATATATTAATAATAAAATTAGAGAAGAGTGTTCTACAGTAATTATAATTTCAATAAATATTAAAAATCATTCTGTTTGTCGCAGAATAATTACAAGTATCTGCATAAGAGGACAAGAAGAGATACCAGCGGTGGAGACTGGGCGGAAGTAGCTAGCAACGCAGCAGGATCGTTACCACCAGAGCCTAAGCCACAGCTCTGGATAGTAGCTGAGAACTTCAACGCCTCTCTCGATCAAAAGTATTGCTCTGCGTCCTCGCAGGACACTCCGAATAATATTACTTGCGTCATTCCTCTGTCCAAGCACATGCCAGACGTTCAGCTTACGTTACATTTTATGTAAGTCTTGCATTGCAAATTGTTAGAGGTTGCGACAGCCAAATTTATGACAGAGTCGTAGGTACATAGGTGCATAGGTGCAGAGTCTTAGATATATTTGAAATCAAAGGCCAAGTTCTTAATCACAAATATACTAATAAACTTACAAGTTATCTTAGTAATAAAGATTATTAATTATCTTACTAGTTTACATTCTAATTTCTTCGTTCGTATTTCAGTGGAATGCCTTGGTACGGTCTAGTGCAACAGTGCTCGTCGCCAACAAATCCTGGCGTCGACGAGTCTCTGTTGTGCGGCCCGAAATACACGATGCAACAACAAGCTCAACTGAAAATTGATATCGAAAATAACAATCAAAGGGGAGACCAATCATTTCCCCTCGATGTTGCTCACTATCTCAGGAGAACGTTAAGGTTTCGCGTACCTACTGTACAGCCGCAAGAGGTAATCGTTTTTATCAATTTTATTTAAATATGTATCATGGTCGTGCAAATTTTTAATGTAAGTATTATTTAAACGGAAATGGATTCCTTAAAAATCTGCTTAGACTTAGAATCGAATCCAAACTAGTTCCAAGTCTGTATATTTTATATCTCAAAGTTCAAGTTTCCCATTTTCTGAATTTCTCTTTTTTTACAGAATATTTGTAAGAATAAACACGGTGTCGATTACTTGGAGTACACGTTGCACTTCTATCGAGATTGCGACGAATAATTAAGTATAAAACGGCGAACACTCGTAGAGGACTCAATCCGAGCGTCCTACGTGTCCGTTTGAGGAAGATCGTCGAATATCAGTGCAGCAGGACCTTCTTGTGCCTTCGTAACGTATTCCGTCTCCATATTTCCTTCAACTATCAAATAATATACAACATATTTGATAATATATCTATATGTATACATATCGTCAGATAAATCTGTAACTGTATTTTATATATTACTACGATATAGTACATAGCGTGGCGATTATGGTGATCAACAGAAACGGATAGGTGTTGCAGGCTCGAGCAGTGGATTCATCCCTCGATTTACGCAGTAAATATATTCTTTACACGATGGTGAGCAATCTTAGAATGAAACATTAGACTAGAAACTTTGACACAGAAATGATTATTATTATCCCATCGTTTGGTTAACGATTTTTAGAAAATAAAGCATTGGCTGCTTTTAAATAACGACGGTGAAATGTTCGTATTATCGCGTAAATCGAGGAAAGACTGTGCGTTTCCTTTTGGTTAAGGAAATACGCGTGCTCCATCGCGCAGAAACCAGCGAAGACACAAAGAGTTTGTCAGTTGATGGGTGATGATCGAGGCGTTTGTAATTCTTCTTTTTTTTTTCTTTTCTACCAGGTACGTGAAACTGACACCCAGTCGAAATTATAATGTTAAGTGTAAGATATTGTACAAAAACCAATTGCTCCGCAATGGACACCCATCAACTACGATCTAGAGTTAACGTTCCAATCATTTCTACGTTATTTATACTCATGTACAGAATACTATTATAATTACTATCAGATAACTAGTTGCATTACATTAAGACGAGGAGGAAAGAGATTTGCTGGCCGATGTTCCAGTCGAATCCGCGTCTGGCACATCTTAGGTCTTAACTTGTCGAGTATATTCCATGTACAATCTATATTTTAATCAATTAAATTATCGATTTACGTATAGAATTTCTAAGGACAGAACGTGTCGCGTGTAGAGAAGGTGAAGCAGACGGTACAGACGTTATACGTCAGTCCTCTGCGAGACAAAAAATGAACCTTGTGATCGGGCAGATGCTTTGAATCGATCGTTGGATGATTATCGAAGGATGCCTGTTTGTTAAACGTGTACAAAGCAATATTAATTATTCAGTTAATGTCTCTTTTAAGGTTTCACTTTATCTTAAATTCCCTTCGAATTCGACTCACGGACGTCACGCGTTATCATAGAATTTCAAGTTCCTAAAAGGTATTTTGTATAATAATTGTCCATTTCGTACGGTAGAATTAGTTGCACACACACACACAGACACACACACACGCACACAGGTTGTTTACACTTGTACTCTGTAAGAAATTATCCATTGCATGCGAGTAGATCACTATTATCATCGAATCACTTATACTGCTAATAATACTGTTATAATAGTAATATCATTATTACTACACGCCTGTAATTAAATCGAGGGTATGATTTCCGTTCACGAAATTCACCAAGTGCTATCGTGCTATTAATTATCATAGATTTTTAAAATTGTCGACAAAATGAAACAGAACAATATATATATTATCGCTATTCTATTTTCATTTAAGTTAAATTATAATCATCGTATATACTTTGTACAGTCTATTATCATGCGTTTAAAACCCTGTTACGATTTCATTTTACGACACATTGTTTCTACAATAATCGTTCGAATTTGAAAAGTTGGAAGACTTCTGTAGAAGAAGAAAAGAAGAAGAGCAGAGAATGAGTTCAGATGCAATCGAATTCTGTTTTATATTATAATTTACATTCTAGAAATTTGTCTAATCGTTTGCACGAGTATATACGATACGACAAGCGTCGCTTCTGCCGTCCATACGTTTTCCTCCAGCGAAGACATTTTACTGTAAGTTCTAAGCGAATGTTAATTGTAGCCACATATATATTTTTCCAGAGAAGAAGCTCACACGCGCGAGCTTCACGTTGACACGTGTCAGTTTCGCATACGAGACTCGTGTATAAAGAAGACAACGCTATTGTACAGTAATTATACGTAATCGAGAAGTATAGCCGCGGGTACACACGCCTGACATGTCCCATCGTGGCGTTAGAGATCTTTTCCAGTGGTTTTTCATTTACAGACACGTTCCATAGTATTATTCCATTCGTTATATTCTCTGTTTACCACTTGACCTCTTTTCTTTTCCTTTTGTTTTTTTATATATATTATATTTCACGTGCAATTTTTAATTATTGATTTGATTAGTAAAAATTAGTATCATCGTGGTTCCATATATGTTAATATCATTGTGATACAAGTATAAGTACGATTTAATATGCAAATATGCGTGTACAATATCACAATGATATTAATCCTCTACGTATAATTGTTTTTATAGACAGAATTTATTTAAAACGATCAATCAGCAAGAATTCTTCACGGAAGAATATTTTATATATTACGTGTATTATTTTCTTTTAAAGATTTTATAAATAATCTGTACTTCTTCCCTCTCTCAATCTCTCTGTATATTTTTCATCGTCATTTCTTCTTTTTCTTTTTCTAGCGAACACGAAATGCTTTATCGTTGCTTGTAAGTTAATTATCACTTATCGTGTTACTGTAACGTATCAGAATTTGTTATAGCTTCATATTTTACTGTACCATATCGATTCACGTCGCACGGAAAGAAGAAAAGACACGTGATTTACGCATATATTTTTCATTTCACATTGTACGATGGACTTTGTAATGGGAGATGATTTTTTAAACGAAAGGAGAACGCACGACGCGGGTGAAATGTGAACACAGTGGTAACGTAACGTTGCGAGGGAAACATTTTGATGCTCTTTAAACTAATTAGCGCGACACGAAATTTACCAGCAACGTTCAGTCGAGGTGAAGATGAACTTTCGTTTAACGTGTAAGTGGCGCAACGCTGTAAGTTTTAAGCAATGTCGGTAGGATTTGTACATATAGATTTAGAGTAGCGATGGTACGTGTACTACTTGTGGTGAATACGTTTATCTTTATAAGCGACTAGAAATCATGTAATTAAGCGTCGAACTACCCTCAACCCTTTGCGCTCCTTTGTCGAGTGCGACTCGACGTCGCTAGATAAGAAAAAGGAACAAATATAAGTTGCAACAAGGTTTTAGAGTTGTTTTAGGGTGTACAAGTAGCGTTCGAGGAACTGTGCTGCAGCTGACAACTTTTTCAAGTAAATTTCAAGTAAACTTCAGTAGGGAGTTGTTGGCAACTAAGCTGCTAAATTGAAAAATAATTCGGAGCGCAAAGGGTTAAGCGTACCATTTTTCAGCGATGATTCACGAATCGCATTCGCGAAGCTGACGAACCAGATAAATATTGTACATCTTCGTCAACATTTTTTTAACGAAATTATTTAAGTATTCTTGTTTCGATCGAACGATTCGACCAGATTTTCTTTCTATTCGAGGGAGACGCTCTATTTTTGCGACTTCTCTGCAATTTACGACAGCGAACCGCAATTCGACCGGAAGTAAGGGAAATACATCGATGCAAAGTTGAATCGCGATCGATGGACAAACGCAATTGAACGATCGATCCACTAGTCTCATTATACTCTGTTCTAATGTAACACGTTTCTCTTTTCTACTAATCCCAAACGTATCCACTGTCTTTTATCGAGCGCGACGATTCACGGTACGCTATTTATGTACATTTGAACAAACAGAAAATGAAAAAAAATAAGGGGAACGCATGTAAATGTTATATTCACGTATTTATGAAACCGTACTGTTAAGAGAAATATATATATACATACACGTAACGAATCTGTATTCGTAGGAAAATAAAGATATTGCTCCAAGATGGTAATCGTTTCACGTTGGAATCGGATTTGATCGCTGTGATTGATCTGAGCAAATTATAAATAGTTGGGATGGACGAAAATAGCCGATCAAGTGGAATGAGACTCGACGCTGGCCAGACAAGTGAAACGAGGATCGTTTCTGGCTGATCAAGTAGAATAGGAGTCGATGCTAGCCAGACAAGTGGGATATGTGCCTTGTACAGTCAGACGAGGTAGGTGGGGATGACTATTGTTCGTCGAATGAACAATGATTCGTCGCAATTTATGTCGAACAAGTGGAACAAGAATTTCTTGCATACTGACAAGAATAATAGTGAGTTTGAGTCAGATGTTAGTCCTCTATGGGCACGTGCCCTAACTTTTGGGTACCAAATAATTATATTTCTTAAATTTCTGAATTTTAATTAGAAATTTAATTTGATTATCATCAAATAACTTTAGTCTTTCCACAAGATGGCAATATCAATGTTTATGCCTTGCGACACAGAGGGTTAATGTAAAACTGATGATGTTCGCAGCCACATGACCTTCATTCTATTTATCAAAGTCATGGTAATATTTTATCTCATCGAATATTATTAATATTATATATAGACTGAGGAATAAAAAGTTTGGGGACTCGAAAGCCTGATATTGAAAGTCTTTAAAGCTTGGAGACTCAAAACTTTGGAAACTTTAAAGCTTGACGACTCAAATTTGAAACCTCGACAATTCGAAAGTAGAAATTCCAAAAATTTAAAATAGAGGAAGCTTAAAAATTGAAAGCTTCGAAGCTTGGAGTCATAATAAAAATTAACTAAAACTATAAAATATAAGAATAAGAAAACTACGCTTCGAGTAATCGTTACCATTATTATTGTCATGACTCATCGTGTGGATCATCGACTATTGGGAACAATTTTAATATCAGAGTCATCAGCCATACGAATGAAATTTTGCGTGATCCACGCGATGAGTCGCCAGTGTCGAATGTGTTGAACTAATTTTTACAGAATTAATTCCGTGAGACAGATCCACGTCTGACATATCTGGCACAAACTTCCATGGATGGAAGCTTCCGTTTTACCCGGAAATATCGTATTTATTTTGCTTGGAGGTGGACGGGGGTGGCGGATATCCGCGGAGCGAGTAGAATGCCAGTCAAAGAGGATTGCTCAGACGAGAGTTCGTCGATTAGGCGTGTCGTGGAGGCCAAAGATGTGACGCGGAAGAACAGAAATATCGTTCGCAGTCTCGAAATAGCTTCGTGATTTCCGCGTCTATTTGACGTCCGTTTCTCTTTGACCATCGAGAACGATTCATCTTTTATTTAGACGAACTTGTCCTCGACATTTTTATCCACGACTTGTTACCAGAAACCGGATTGCGCATCCTGTTTCCTGCAGCTCCGTCGCGAACAGATTTCGCTTTGTGTGCTGCGAACGTACGAAAGTAAATGCTGTAGCTTGCATTTGTTAATTCTTTTTATTAATTCTAAGTATCACTCGAGACAAAGGTTTCGAGACTTGAGGAGTTGGAAGCTTAAAAGTTGAAGGGCTTCTGAAGATTGAGAAATAAAATATTTGAGAATTCGAAAGCTTGAAGTCGAGAAACTTGAGAAGATTGAAATTGGAAGCTTTGAAGATTGGAAGTTGAAAACTTTGGAAACTTTGGAGTTAGAAAGTTGTAAAGTTTGACTACTCGAACTTGAAACCTCGACAGTTCGAAATTCAGAACTTTTGAGAGTTTGAAATTGAGGAAGCTTAAAAATTTGGAAGCCTTGTACCTTGGAGGCACAAAACATTGGAAACTTTAAAGTCACAAAGCTCTAAAGCTTGACTACTCGAACTTGAAACCTCGACAGTTCGAAATTCAGAACTTTTGAGAGTTTGAAATTGAGGAAGCTTAAAAATTTGGAAGCCTTGAACCTTGGAAGCTCTAAACATTGGAAACTTTAAAGTCACAAAGCTCTAAATCTTGACAACTCAAATTTAAACCTTCAACACTTCCAAATCCAGAAGTTTCGACGTCTCCAAATGCAAGAAGCTCAGAAAAGGAAGCTCTCGAGCTAGAAGTTCAAAAATCCAATTCAAAGACGCAACCAGCTGCACCCTCGCGTGAAGCCAGCACGTCTTCGCGTCGTACGTGAAACTGCATTTCGCATATCGGTCGTTCACGGGACGCTGCAGGAAATTTACAGCCACGAAGAGGTGGGAACTCGACGGACTCGAAGCAACAGCATTGCGACACGAAACAAGTGTCAACGACACGCGTCTGTCCGTCGAGTTTCGACGATTTTCGGTCGTAACACACCCGACGAAGTGACTTGGCAATCTCTGCCGCGTTAGTCACGAATGGTGTTCGCGATTAATACCAGCTCTCTCACCTGGATCAGAGCCACTTACTCATCCGAAATAGAAGGCAGTTATCCTGCACCGAATCGCGCATATTTCCGTCGATACGCATACGTACAGTCAGTCCTCTTTACTGAATGATCTTCGCGTTCTTGGCGAAGACGTTAAGTAAGAAGAATGAGACATTTGTTTAATTCTAATTGTTGGAATGTATCTGAACCGATATATGTGCGCATGAGTGTGTGAGTTGGGTCAGAAAAGGCTGAACACTTCGTCCTGGGCCTGATAGTTTACTCACCAGCAAGGCTACCTAGCAGACCCTTTGCATTCGATGACTTCTTCGATCGCAGATCATTTTTTCCGTCACTAATTTCTTCGTGAATACAACTATTCCCATTTCTCAACAGTTGAAGCTTCACTCGAGCTAATTTCACCCTCCAAATTCATTCTTGTAGGGCTTCAAAACTTTTAAAATCAGACGATGAGACACTCCAGTTGCTGTGTGAAACATCATGGCGACTGAGAGTCACCTCTCGAGCGCAAAGGGCTGGTATAATAAATTCTATTGCATGGAAATCGAATAGAGAACGAGTGCTTGTTGGTAATTGTAAGGGTGCTGTCCTTCTAGTGGCGGGTGTCGAAGAACCCCCACAAAACATTGACAATTATTACAAATCATATATAATTGGGATAATGGAAACAACTGTTGACAAATTTCCTTCAACTATTGGAATAGTAAATTTAAAAATCGATTGCACCATTGATAACAAGGGACATATTTGAATTGTTACGTTCGTATGAATTAATTTCGATGGAGTTTGATGAAAATCGAGTGGACCGTGTTTGAAACGTTGCGCAATCCTGAATGTTTACTTAAATCAGTTCATGAATGAAATTCGCTAGTCGTCGAATCTATTTTAGCTCGACAATGAAGGTTCCTGTCGTGCCACTAGTACGGAGGTCGAGTCTGTCGAGGATATTTCTAGCTGAGGCGCAAAAAGAGGGTCGTCGGACATTCGAAAGGTCGTAAATTCCATCGCTGGTGACCTTGGTTAGGCGCCAGCTCGCGACCTTCTCCAGGCGCGCGTAACTTCCTCTTTTTATCGACGAGGAACGACGAAGTCGCTCCTCTTCGAAATAAACGCTTTCTTCCACCAATTTCCGCGCGTTACAGCTTTCGTAAAACAGAGCACGGTTTTGGTACACCTGTTCCGAGAAATTTAGTCTTTTTTTAAATTGCGACGCGTTATCGTTCCCCATTTTATTTATGCCATAGATTTTATCGGAAGGCGCAGCATGGGGCGAGAAATAATTGTCTAAAACTCGGAAAAATTTATTTTCAAACACCCCTTCCGTTTAGAAACGTAATATTTTATTGCAGAGAGTCAAACCATTGCTTCTCGTTGCGCTCGTGTCATCAATTTTATTAAACAGAGCACCACGGAGCTATGGATCCTTTGAAATCTTCGAAATTTATATTTTCTTCCGCAGACGAGGCACCATCCGCATCCGTGGCGCACGAGGATTTATTTAGAACCAGCAATTTGTCCGCTCGCGAAGGAATTCGCCCGTTTCGTCACTCGTAATGCGAGCAGCTGTCATCCCCGAGTTTTATGACTCAAATTTGCTGCGATTATGTAATCAACGTGACGCGGTTTCGCCTAATTACCTCGGGACTTAGCGGCGAGTGCCAGACACTTGTCGAATCCGCTGCGCAGGTGTTAAAAATAGCGAGTGCACTTCACTTCAATTTGTATTTCTTAGTTGATTGCGTTTTCTCCCAGTTACAGATTGACACAAGAGGGAAATTGAGAGGAGGACTCTGCAGCAGCCATTGGAGCTCAAGAAAGCCTCTTCTATCAACCATCATTGATCATACACAGCTTAAAGTGTTACTATATCATTTATAATGTAAACTGTTATGTTATACGTAAAAAATATGCATAGAAATGTTAATCTGTAGCCTAAATATTAATAATTTAATTGAATAAATCAATTGTTTAAGAGGAATACAATGAGCTTGATCATTTACCTTCAACTTCATCCACCACCAATCCCTTTTCCTTGTCGTTTTCACAAGTAGAGATAAGTAGCGTCGTCATATTTCGCAGGGAGAATTCTAGGAAAATGACGTCACTTCCAAGAAACGCCAAAATTCCTGGAAATTCGAGGTTTCCTGGAAATGACGTCATTTTCCAAGAAGTGGCATTTAGGATACCTCCTCGCATATCATGTTCTCCTGATACAAAGTCCCGAAAATCGGACTTTACGCTTGAGTGAGCAGCAGAAACTGGGATTTCCTGGAAAATGACGTCACTTCTCAGAATAGCCGTAATTCCAGGAATTCTCGATGACGTCAATTCCAAGAAGTGGCATTTAGGATACCTCCTCGCATATCATGTTCTCCTGATACAAAGTCGAAAATCGGGGTCTTGCTTGAAAAATTGCACTTTGTATCAGGAGAACATGATATGCGAGGAGGTATTCCAAGTGCCACTTCTTGGAAAATGACGTCACTTCCAGGAACCCCCGAATTTCCAAGAATTCTGGCATTTCTTGGAAGTGACGTCATTTTCCAGGAATTCCCAGTTTCTGGTGCTCACTCAAGCGTGACACCCTGATTTTGGGACTTTGTATTAGGAGAACATGATATGCGAGGAGGTATCCCAACGTGCCACTTCTTGGAATTGACGTCATCGAGAATTCCTGGAATTTCGGCGATTCTGAGAAGTGACGTCATTTTCCAGGAAATCCCAGTTTCTGGTGCTCACTCAAGCGTAACACCCTGATTTTGGAACTTTGTATTAGGAGAACATGATATGCGAGGAGGTATCCGAACGTGCCACTTCTTGGAATTGACGTCATCGAGAATTCCTGGAATTTCGAGGATTCTTGGAAGTGACGTCATTTTCCAGGAAATCCCAGTTTCTGGTGCTCACTCAAGCGTGACACCCTGATTTTGGAACTTTGTATTAGGAGAACATGATATGCGAGGAGGTATCCTAAATGCCACTTCTTGGAAAATGACGTCATTTCCAGGAAACCTCGAATTTCCAGGAATTCTGGCGTTTCTTGGAAGTGACGTCAAATTCTTGGAATTTTCCCTACGAATTATCAAATAACAACGAGTCGACACCTGTTCCATTTAATTTTTTGCTTTCACAGCCAACTATCTTATTCCTAGTTGCGGTGATGGCAGGGAAAAGGGACTGGTGGCGGATGAAGTTAAAGGTAAATGATCAAACTCATTGTATTCCTCTTAAATAATTGATTTATTTAATTAAATTATTAATATGTACAGTACAGATTACAGATTATGATTTCAATGTACATTTTTGTAATACTTATACATGTAACGTGTAACAATAGACATATCCACTGCTGTAACTGTATTCTAAAGTAAAATGTAAAATAATATATAAAATATATAAATAATATAAAGGTATTTTAAACTAAAATCAATGCTGGTTGATAGAAGAGGTTTCTTGAGCTCCAATAGTCCCTGCAAGGTCCTCCTTTTAACATCTCGTGGACAATGAAGAAGCTGACGTTCGCCCTGGCAAAATCTAATTTTATTACACATTAGTCTGGCCGATTGTCTAGTTATTTTAGAAATTAACGTATATTGTTACGTACTCTTTTCGACCTGTTCAGCTATACCTGTTGCCCATTTATTATTAAACTTGTCCCAACGTTTGTATCTCATAATTCCCAATTTCATCATCTCCTCTAACTTTTGTAACGCTGTCGTACGTATTGTATTGGTACGATACATTTTCGTCGCAATAGAATACTTCTGTGTGTACTTTGCGTGACAAGCTACGAGGATGACGCTCTGACACTAATTAATTTACAATAATCAAAGAGTCTGAAGTCTGTCAAAATCAAAAATCACGTTCCTCGAATACTTTGCGCTTGATATTTTCGATCAATTGTCTTCGTACGCCTTCATTGCGCCGAAAAACAATTAGAGTAAGGTCGCTGGCGCCGCAGCCGCAAGGACGTGGCTGTCAGCTTCATTCAGACGCAGCGGGCGCATCATCTGGAATTATTTATACCCTCTGCACGTGCTCGAGCACTGATCGCGAGCCGCATTACGTTCGATCGCGACTCTTTCGCGTTGTTCACCGCGACGACGAATGGAAACTTCAGCGTGGAGCGAGCTGGAGCGTCGAGGAGCATCGCCATCGCGAAGGTCGCCATCGCGAGATGCTCGCCGTGTCGAATTCTTTGGGATTAATTTTAGAAACCTTTTCGCAAGCACGGAAGGCTGGGGGACCAGCGTTTGGCTCGTCACTTTCGCTCCATGGCTTTGCGAAACGGTGGACATCAGCCATAAGTCGGACGTGAACAATACATCGGTTTCGCAAGGGAAATGGAAAGTGTTTTTGACCGAGTACTCGCGTTAGAAGTGTTTTAGAGTAACCTCGAGTCTTTCGCGGTGATTCTGTATAAATAATTCGCGTTTAAAACTTGAATCGCGCTCAGGGGAAATTTATGGGTAATACGTGAACGTAAGTGAAAGTGTCCGACATAAGTCAGACATCATTCACTGATCTTTAGATATCAGCATACACTGGGGAGTGGCTGCTGACATCAAGTTTAAGGATTACACATAGTACAAGTATAAAGTAAAGACTTAAAAAAGAAAAGACTCGTAATAAATGATATCGATAACATCAAGCTGAAATAGGGGGTGCTGCAGTTCCACAGTGCCTATACGCAGGCCGCCACTGGCTATCGATCATTTCCTGCGACTTTATGGGATACCAATATATCCGAGTATGCTTTAAATATGTACAACGATTACTTTAAATTACGCTGATCGACTAATCGCTTCTTCTTTTTGTTACAAAATAATAATCGTCACAAAAGACAGAATAAACGAGAACTTTCAAGAGCCAACAGAATGTAAGAAATCTCTCCCATTAATCCGCGCATAAAATTAAACAGCTCGTCAGCAAACCACAATCAGAATAGAATAAAAGGGAAATATCTCGTACGACACCCACGCATGCTCACAAAGATCCGAACAGCGGGACAATGGTTGAATTTTCGAAATACTCGAGACGCGGGCGTCACGCATCGAGCACGGTCCTCGTCCATTCTTCTTTTAGCTTTCTTCCGAGGTCGCGAGCGTGGCGGTTATGGCTGATGGCTGTTGACGAGGCCGTAAAAGGAGCATCTCCTGTCTCAGCCGGAAACGCCGAATTAGATCCGTTTCTGCGCTGCGCAGAGCGATCAATGAACGCGCTGCTACGGGAACGACGATACGGCTAGGTGGCGGATTCCTTCGTTCTTTCGAGGACGTTGCACTAAATTTACCAGCGCTGCGTCAGAGTTCCCGGTTCCTCGATGGATCCAACGGACGCGTACGCTTCTACGTGGGCAGAGTGTTTAGAGGCGGACTCGTGAATCACGTTGAATGAACGAGCCGCTGCTGGCGTCCCATTGCGTTGGTCAGTGATGGGACGCGTGTCCGTTCTAGGATCGCGAGGGTAGTGGAGGAGTCTGCGAGGACAAACTCGTGCAATTCGTTGCGATGGATAGTTGGGACTGTTCAAATGTTTGGAGGATTGTATTCGTGACGAGGAAATAGGTTTCTTCGTTTATTTTCTGTGGACGATTAGGGTTAGCGAAAGGGTTAGCGAAAGGGTTAGCGAAGCAGTGGTGACAGTATAGATTGGAGCTCCTTTTTCTTTTGGATAAAGTTCATTTGGTAAATATAGAAGTTAGCGTAGGAATGAGATCTGAGATCGATGGTTTCCTCGAACAGTTCTCTCTCATACGTGACCTTTTGGATGTTTGATCGCGTAAATTTGTCGACGCGAGCCAGTGCGCCCGATCGGAATTAATTTTGAGGAGGAATGCGTGGATCGCGTGCTCGCGTGCTAGATCTTCGCAACAGGAGAAGGCATCTGTTGCAAGCGGACACTCTGCTCGTGTAACAGAAAGTTCTGATAGTAGAACTTGGAATATCTGCGTAGCTGGATATAGCCTTTTTGCTCTGCTATAATTATACAGTCGCGGTTTTCGAGGGAACACTCTTAATAATTCTGACACGTCAGCAATGTCGTCGCATGTAAAATTCTAACACTTCGTCAGAATAATCGAACGAAGATAAAATAATATATTACGTTATCTTACATTTTTTTCTATCAAGAAAAAATCAGAGGACAATCGATACAACGATGCATTACACCTGCTCGCGAAGAAGCATCCTCGATTCAGGATCTTCTCCTGGTATCTTTTCCTAGCGGAACGAAATTTACGTCGACGCCTGCTTCGTAATTATTCTGGAACGTCGTCCACGAAATTACCCCGGTTTCACGTGACGTACGCGTGGCAATTTAGGAAATACTCGAGGCGAGGCCGCTGCCAAAGCGACACCGGAACTAACGCGAGTACCCGTTACTCTTAACGAGCAGGGACGCGTCCGCCTATCTCCGAAATTAACTCGAAACCAGAAACGGTTTGTCACTGACAAAACGGAGATATACGAGGTGAATCCGACATGGGACCGCAGTTAAGGTGCGCATAAATTAGATCACGCGCGTTTTCGCCCACTTTCGGCCTGAGCGGTGCTCGGTTTTATCGATAATGCGCCTCGAATCGAATCAAAAATGTTGCTCGAGGATCGTTCGAATGCCAAGGAGACGCTCGAAGACTGTCAATGACTCATGAATGGGGCACGTGTCGAGTATCGTTAAAGAAAAAAATTAAATTGTTGTTGCAAGACGATGAAAGAGACTAGTAAATCATTTGCTAAGTGGAAAACAAGATTATTTAAGCAAGTTTGCTAGCGCAGGGATTGGAGTTTCATTTGTTTCCGTCGAGCAACGCGTTCAGTGGCTTCTGTGTGATGCAACAGCTTGAAGACTGACACCTTTCGATCAGTCAATGATCAATGAGACCCCAGCAATAGTGACCGACCTCCCAAGAAGAGAGCACACAGCACGCCAGTTCAGCATAACCCTCCTACTTCAATTTTTGTAATGTAAAAGAGATGAAGTTTAATAAAGAAGCAGTTGTCGTTCAATCAGAACTCAATCTACGAATAATTGCATCGATAGTTAAGCTTCCTTTCGTAACAACTTAACTTCCGTTTGTAGAATTCTGAATTTAAGCAAAACCCTTTCGAGAAAGTGAAGAAGTCATTTTCTGCGCCGCAAGAACTGCGTGTTCAGTGGAACTCCAATTTGGCGAGCGTGCGTTCAAAATTATGGCCATGTGCAGCGACTGGAATTCCATCGAAAGATACTGGCATTTAAATTTAGCTCCAGGATGAGAAAGATCCGCACGTATCGGTACAAATGAAGGTTCGATACGACGCGTTTGCGTATTTTCTTCTTTAGACGAACACAAGCCTTTCCTTGAAGCCCGATGTTCCGCGAACCAGCGGGTTTCTCGCGGATTCTAAATTTAGAGACACTTCTGCCATTTATAATTATACTAATTATTAATCCTTTGCACTCGTATGTCGCCATACAGTCGCCATATTACATTTCGTTATTATATATATATTTACATAAGTATTGCATTCTAGAAACCTTTGTTACGATGCATTCTTTTAGTTTCTCCTAAAATCTGTGTATTCTTCTAATTTTTCCTACTAAACCAGCAAGTTGAGATACTATAGATCTTCATCTCAATGAGATTAGAATTAAACAAATACTAAAAATAATTCCCAGTTGCTTGATAGTCTTCTCAGATATAAATACGAGTGCAAAGAGTTAATTCAATTAGAATTAATCGAGTATTACATTCTAGAAACCTTTGTTGCGATGCATTCTTTCAGTTGCCATGTTACATTTCGTTATTATATATATATTTACATAAGTATTGCATTCTAGGAACCTTTGTTGCAATGCATTCTTTCAGTTTCTGCTAAAATCTGTGTATTCTTCTAACTTATCCTACTAAACCAGCAAGTTGAGATGCAATATACCTTCATCTCAATGAGATTAGAATTAAACAAATACTAAAAATAATTCCCAGTTGCTTGATAGTCTTCTCAGATATAAATACGAGTACAAAGGGTTAATTCAATTAGAATTAATCGAGTATTACATTCTAGGAACCTTTGTTGCGATGCATTCTTCCAATTTCTGCTAAAATAGATCTTCATCTCAATGAGATTAGAATTAAACAAAATACTAAAAATAATTCCCAGTATTTTGATAGTCTTCTCAGATATAAACGCGAGTGCAAAGGGTTAATTCAATTAGAATTAATCGAGAACATCGAACACCCTAACGCATTCCATACGAACAATAACCACGACCATGTGCCCGTTCTCCTCACAAATTTCCCGACACACAAGACTCTCGTCTCTTTCCAAACAGCCTCCCCCAGATTCCAAACAATTCTCCACGAACAGCTCCCAAGGCCCATCGAGCAAGCCGAAAATACTCGGCCAGACAAACGAAAATATCTCTGCACCTTACGAAACCCATCACTATCCACTCGCTCCTATTATTACCGCTATTATTTCGCACGATAGCCGCCTCGAACGTCCCAAACCGTAGCTGTTTTGGAATTTCTCCGCTTTCACTCCAAACATCCTGAAACGAGCGGCGATCGCATCGGTTGTGGCAGTGGTCGGCAAACTTGTTAGTCGAGAGAGCCAAATATAAACAGTGCAACGACTGAGGTTCATCTTCAGAGCCAAATTTATAGGTAGGTGCATTCTTTTTAACTTAGTAAATTTTAATTTAAGTGTCGAGACTTGATTAAATCACAAGTGAAACTTTCTATCGTGCTTAATTCTTTGCACTCGGATGTCTCATCTGAAGGGACATCAGTGTTGATTAAAGATTGCGGAGGTTGAAGTTATTCGACCGCAGCTTTTTGAGAAATGCATGTTTCTTGGAGGTTTTTTGTTGAAATGGGAATTTTCTATTGCTGAGAGACGTTAGCAATGGAAATTATTGCTAAAAGATTGCTTAAAGATTGCTAGCTTAGCAATAGTTTCCATTGCTAATGCCCAGGAAGTAGCCAAGCGTATCCGAGTGTAAATTTTTAACGATATAAACACTAAACAAGGTACCCATAAAATAAAATCATAACAATCGTCATTCGTGACAGAGTCACGCTCGAGTGACCAAAGAGCTGCGACTCTTGCAGACCCATGGATCAGTTGCTTCAGTGACTGAACCCTAGAATCGCGATCGCATACTCGAAGAGACGAGCTCTAGAATCGCGATTGCATACTCAAAGAAACGAGCCCTAAAATCGCGATCGCATATTCAAGGAGACAAGCTCTAGAATCGCGATCGCATACTCAAAGAAGCAAGCCATAAAATGGCGATCGCATATTCAAAGAGACGAGCCCTAAAATCGTGATCGCATACTTCAAGACACGAGCCCTAGAATCGCGATCGCACAATTCAAGACACGAGCCCTAAAATCGCGATCGCATAATTCAAGACACGAGCCCTAAAATCGCGATCGCATACTTCAAGACACGAGCCCTAGAATCGCGATCGCATACTCGAAAAGGCTACTCCTAAAATCGCGATCGCATACTCGAAAAGGCTACTCCTAAAATCGCGATCGCATACTCGAAAAGGCTACTCCTAAAATTACGATCGCATACTCAAAGACACGAGCCCTAGAATCGCGATCGTATACTCAAAGAAGCAAGCCCTAAAATCGTAATCGCATACTCAAAGAAACGAGCCCTAAAATCGCGATCGCGTACTCAAGGAGGCAAGCTCTAGAATCGCGATCGTATACTCAAAGAAGCAAGCCCTAAAATCGTAATCGCATACTCAAAGAAACGAGCCCTAAAATCGCGATCGCGTACTCAAGGAGATGAGCTCTAGAATCGCGATCGCATACTCGAAGAGACTAGTCCTAAAATCGCAATCGCATACTCAAAGAGACGAGGCCTAAAATCGCAATCGCATACTCGAAAAGTCTACTCCTAAAATCGCGATCGCATACTCGAAGGGTCACAAACGCGATCGTTCGCGCAGAACCAAAGGGACGACCACTTCCGGTGGCGGAGAGGGCTTGGGCTCTCGCGCGTGGAATTGGCACGGAAACGCGGCAAATATTTCGGAGCAGCCGGAATCGGCTGGTGGGAGATTTTTGACGTGGCCACGGCGTCTTATAAAAAGACGCGCGGCGTCGCGACGCTGCATTACACGCGAGTCGACGAGAACGCGCGGGAAATATCGACTTCGATCGCTTTTCGATCCCCAGTCGTACCAAACAGTATTACATCGACCAATTCGAGTGCAGTCGCTTGGTTTGTTTCGCTCGAAACCAGCGGTTTTTTTTTTACTATATTCCTTTCCTTTCGTTCGATTAGTTTCATTCCGTTGCTACGTTTCGTTAATTCGCGCCGTGGAAGGATGTCTTCGATGATGTATGTGAGTATCTTGAGAAGCTGCGGTTCTGTTTGGTTTGGAAGCTGCATGAGCTTCGAGCGCGGATTGAAGTGATGGCTTTGGCTCTGGCCTTGACAGTGAACTTGTCTGAGCGAGAAGCGTATTTACTGATCAGTTTGTTCACGGTTTTATACGGTTCTACTTGCTCCACTTTCTCGCTCTTTTGAATATCTTTCTATTCTAACACTTCTCGTTTCTGTGCTGGACCGATTTTTGGATACTACTCAAGCTGTGTAGACCCACCCCTGACAAACAAATAATCTTGTTTTTGATGTTTGCCTTATAATTTTTCAATGGCACTAAATCATAATTAGCAAGAAAAGGAACTTAATTTTGAAGGAACTATTTCAGCAAACACATGGTCGAACATTTACTCTGCTTGAATTCCAAATGTCCTGGGAAGTTCAGCGTGGGTCGCATAAGCCCCACGCGGCACAGAACGTGTTAATCACCATTAAAAAATAGCTATTATTCTTATTATTATTACTACTTCATCACTAACTTTTCTTTTCTTTGCTAAATTTATAAGTTTCAATTTTTCATAGAAAATCAAAGCACTCTGGTTTCAGCCCTCCTAGTCTGATTACTCTGAACTTGTTTTAGATTAACAATCTTGCCAGATTTTTGTCTTTTGTGGGAAGCACGCGGAGGGATGCATAATCCATTGAATGTAATTTATGGAATTGCTATTTAGTCGCGCGATTACTTTTCCTGATTCGTGAAAACGGACTCACGTGTCGTATCGTGCTCGGTCGTCGCGGCGGGAATTTGTCAGGATGCCATCCAGGTGTCTTTTATGGCCAGGGTCGCTCTTTAAATGGTCCAGCTTGGCCACCGTCCAACATCGTTGATTAGATGCACAGTGACACTGTTGCAGTCGCGACTCTCGCTCGAAAATCCTCAGTTCTCCGTAGGAACCAGAGCGCGTCAGTAGCAGAACAGCAACATCCATACCAAGTCGACATTTTTAAACAAACTCTCGATACGAACTGCGTTCTCGATCAGCCTCTTCATGGATGTAAGTGCTGTTCCTTTAGAACGCTAAGTTTCAGTGTTTTTTTACGTAATTCGAAGTAAAATTGAGACGAGAATTGGGGACCAACTTTGGACGAACGTACCTTCCAAAAGCAAATCTTGTAAAGTTAATTAATCTTCACTGTTCTTCGAAGTATAAATGGCGTTCTCGATCAGCCTCCTCATGGATGTAAGTGCTGTTCCTTTAGAACGCTAAGTTTCAGTGCTTTTTTACGTAATTCGAAGTAAAATTGAGACGAGATTTGGGGACCAACTTTGGACGAACGTACCTTCCAAAAGCAAATCTTGTAAAGTTAATTAATCTTCACTGTTCTTCGAAGTATAAATGGCGTTCTCGATCAGCCTCCTCATGGATGTAAGTGCTGTTCCTTTAGAACGCTAAGTTTCAGTGCTTTTTTACGTAATTCGAAGTAAAATTGAGACGAGAATTGGGGACCAACTTTGGACGAACGTACCTTCCAAAAGCAAATCTTGTAAAGTTAATTAATCTTCACTGTTCTTCGAAGTATAAATGGTTTAACGAGAACCGTGATGAGTGTTCGTAAATGCCAGAGACGATGTGTATCGAAGCGGCTTTCACGATTACGTGTGACGAATGCTTTCTCAGGCTAAGAGGATTAGAAGCCCCAGTGTTGATTCTACTTGCATGATGCCAGTCCTCGCTCGACTTTCCTCTGTTCCTTTCGCCATTCTTCTTAGTCAGCCTTGAACACTGCGCACTTCGCATTATTGTTTGTTACGAAGGTGCTTTAATTAATTAACTCGCGTTATTTAGTGTTTCATTAACGACGTTGTCATGTTTACTATGCTACTAATGTTACTTTGCAAGAGATCTTACCGACTCGAGTCGTAATCCTCGAGTAATCCTCAAGTCGATCGTCGTATTCGAAATTATAATGGCTGTTTGCACGTTTCAGGAATCACTCAGCGACAAAGTGGCGATGTTCAATCAATATGCAGACAAGCACAAAGACATGCAGAGCAAGAACCCGTTCACTTCCGGTCTGAATATCGAGAAACGCAAGTTCTCGAAGGAAGAATATGGCAGGTGAGTCCAATTGGTAATTAACGAGGAAACAAACAGAAGAATAAAATTGGTGAAAACGGCTTTTCTTACAAATATATTGCATGAATCGAATATTTATACGATTTCAGACCACAGGCTGGCTCTTTGACGGACATTCGTGGCCGCAAAGCTGCGGTACACATTATGAAAGAGGTGCTCGAACTCTGTCAGATCATCCATGACGAGGGCACACCGTGCCAGGACCAACCAGAGATCATTGCGATCACCTTTGGAGATCTGTTCAACATTTACACTCACATCAGCAACAAGTGCGTGGGTCTTTTATTGAGAGCCAGGAAACAGAAGCTGGTGGACTTCGAAGGAGAAGTCCTGTTCCAGGTAAAATACTTAAACTTTAAAATTAATAAATAGAATCTACGATAGAATCTACTAGTGATCATTTCTGTATAACGAAATGAATGACTCAAGAATAGAACGAGAAAATATTAGATGTTATTAATTTGGAATTAATGATCGAACGTATTCGATTGATAAAGTAGTTCCCCAAGCAATTCCACAGAGCGATCAATCGTTAACAATTTGTTACAGAGGCGGGACGACGACGTGCCAATTTATCTGATAAAACCAATCAACGAAATCCGCGAATTGTACAATCAACGGGTAAAAGAAATTGCAAAGGAGTTACCGACGAGTTAACACCTTCCTTATCGACCTTTCCATTCTTCAACGAAGAGTTCCACGTTGGAGAGCCTGATCGATCGCGTTACTCAATTATCGTATTTGCTTGCTTCGCATAGCCGCAGGAGTAACGCGAACGATCGTTCTATAGTTATTAATTTTTATTGGGAGCGTACGTGTAACGAATGAGTGGTCGAGAGGTTGAGGTCAAAGAGCGAGATGGTGTAGATCGTTAATTAAGAACCAGATACGTGCAATGTGATATCTTCATAGAGCTGCTAGAAATAGAGATTTTTATAAAAAAAAACCTTCCAATCTCTTCTTTTTTTAAACCACCAATCACGAATTTCTGTAATAAAGTTCTAAATTAAAAGTTGTTGAATTATCTATAAAGCGTTACATTTAATACTTTGATCACCAGTATATTGGTTCCACTACATTGATTCCTCTGCAGATCTTATTTCAGGATGTGACGAGCATTTTCTAAAAAAAAAAGAAGAAAAAATGGTAGATAAAAATATGTATTTAATTAGGATCAATGGTGACTACCGACTCCATTACTTCCAAACCTTTATTCGTACAGATCCGTTCACGTACAACAACAAAAATAACGCAAGATCCGTCGCCATTCTCAAAAGAATGTAAACCAAGCGTCTTCGCGCGTGCTTCGACCTGGACGACTCGAGCGAGAATGATTAGGCAACGTCCTTCGATATCGCCATGCGAGGAAGAAATACCAGCGATTGTTTATCATCCATTTTCCTCGCAACACGAGCATTCTCTTCTACGGAAGAATTATCCGATTATTTTACTTTTATCCTTCCATTTTCTTTTCTTTTTTAATAAATACTGTAACAACGCGCTTAACTTACTTTTAATATAATAATAAATTTAACTACTCTCGTCTCGTACGATGGATCTCGTAAAGTTTACGCAAAGCTTCGATCGCTAGTTAAAAGGTAGTCTCAGAAAGCGTTGAAAGGTGTCGAAGAAGATATTTATAGAGAGATATTAAGAAGATAGAACAGTTTAAAAAGAGCTGGAGCGATCGAACAACTCGAAACGAATTGTTCAGGGCTCGTTAAATGGCGTCGTTGCACGTCTTTCGCCATCGACGACTCGGTTGTTCCGATCGTCGACTATCTCTGGATCGATGAATCAATGATTCGTTCACACAAGCCGCCAGAAATGTCCAACGAACCTAGTTTCGCCACGTTATTAATTACGATTCGTGAGCAAACGGTGTCTAATATTTAAAATCCTTAAAGGTACGAGTCATGCTTCTTAATATTCACCATTATTTTAAACGTTTCGCTCAACTCTTTCACAGCGCAGCCAAGTCATCGAATATGGCGTCGCATGTTTCACACCCTAAATCGTATTTTATCGCTTTTAAATCGTATACACGGAAAAAGAATAGCAAATATTTAAAAAAAAATCCCTTCTATCAAATCTAAATAATTTCCTTATTTTATTACACCGTGAAAGGGTTAGAACGTAGCAATTTCTACGCGATGCTATCAACTGGCCAAACGACTCAGAAGGCGGATCGTCCCTCTGTTTGCCCAATTTCTCTCAAAGTCTCGTGGCACTCTTTTTAAACAGGAATCAAGTTTATTGTTCGATATATTAAAACAATATACATTCACACCAGGATCTAACTTGGCCAGTAGCGTATCACTCGTTCGCAGAATCTCAGGTAAAAAATTAGCAACAACTACGGCTCGCTGTCCTCCTGGCACAGACAGCGAAGGTAAACCGGCTCGAATCCCGCGTTACGTTCAAATTTCGAATCCGCCGCCGCCATGACTCGAGGAGTCATAAAGACTAGAACGTAGAAAGACACGTAACAAAGAAAAGAAGAAAAAAAAAAACAAAGATCTAGCGAAACGATCAGAGAAGAAGCGTAACACTTTCGTTCGCCAATTGTGTCACTCGATCGAACAGTCCAACGTAGTTTTCAGAAGCGAAGAAGAAAATAAATATATATATATATATGTGCGTGTGTGTAATTCATCGTCAGTCTTAACTAGAAGAGAAACGGGAAACGACTTCTTTCTTCCTCTGTTTTAACGATCATCGGTAGAAAGGAACTCGCAAGGGTGGAAACGGAGGATCCGTTCGCAATCGGTTCGACAATGAGAAATGAAGAGAAAGGAATCGAGGTAACAGAAAAATAATTTCTTCCTAACAATCAGAATTATTCACAGGCAGTTAATTCCATCTTAACAATAAAAACCGCTAAACTCGAAATCAGGAAACGCGGGCGGTAAAGAAAAAGCACAGGGGGTCCCGTGTGAGACCGTATCGTCGATTCGGAATCCTTCTCGCTCGACAGGCGTCCGTCCGATCGACGCGCGTTCGCCGTCGCCGCGACTGTCTGTGCGCTTTCTTCACGAAGAAAAAATATATGTATATATATATTTAATGTCTCTTATATAACCATAATAATATATATATAATAATAATAATAATTTCTCTTTAAACGTAGCGCGCGACAACGCAATCCATTTCGTTACTCTTAATGTTTCTCTGTTTACTTTTTTACTTCTTATGTACAATAGTTCAATTCTCGCGAGCTTCGTCGACATTTGTTCTGTTTCTTCCCCCTCCCCCCTCGATTTTCTCATCCTTTTCGCTTTCCTCTTCTCCCGTTCGTTTCTCTTCACCGTGGCGTAAGTTTCGCGAGCGTCCGGAGGCTTCCGCGATCGTACGACCCTTTCTACAGAAGCAAATCATCACCGCGAACGAGGGATCGCAACGGAAGCCTCCGTTGAAAGTTACGCCACCGACGAGAACACACTTTTCTCGTCCTTTCGGTTGTCCCAGGTTTCGGATTCTGTTTTTCATTTTCCTTCGAGAAACGTGTGCCACTCGATCCAACGACAAAAGGGAGGTAGACGCCTGCTATTCGATTTTCACCGCTGACTTCACCGTTTCACCCGCCGCTTCCGGTTCCGCCTGCGCGCCCTCGGAGGAGAGCTTGGAACCGCGCGATTCTTCGTCAGTTCCATCTCTTCTTCGTCCGTGAAATCGATGCGTCCGGTTTTCTTCATCTTCTTCGTGTTCGACAGGAAAATCGCTCCGACAGGAAAGCGTAACAATTCTGCGAGGGAAGACGGCTGAGCTTGACGACCTCGAGGTCTATATCGTATCTGTCATCTTCATGGAGACACACAGAACTCATTTTGTGGTTATACGAATTTTCAATGGGAGAAGAATACTTTCTACTTCTCTGAGTATCCATTTTTCAAGTATAAAGTGTCTTTTAAAGGCGATTGTTGTTAGCGAGAAGAAATGTATAAAAAAAAACAAAATGAAACGAAGAAGATCAACGAGACGTGGCGAAAGAAGAAGCCTGAGAGAGTTGCAAAACTGAAATGGACAAAAGAGGAAACTGTCGAGAAGAAAATAAACGTTAAAAGTGTGAAACAAATGGATACATCTGGTAACAGCAAGTTTCCTATCAGATTAGTGAATCAACAGTTTCGCAGTTAAGAGAATGTGCTCGATCGAAACGAAGAAGAAAGTAGAGTGCAACGAGTAAAGCCAAGAGCTTACATCAGAAGAAACTCTACCAATGTTAAGAAAAATCAATGTTTGCATTTGGTTCCTTTCTAGACAGAAGAAACGCGCTTTTGAACAGCTCTGAAAGAAAAGACCAGAGCTCCAAGAAATCTGTTACCATTTTTTGTGTATCTGCTATTGTCCATCGAGTCTCGATTTGAATTTCGACCTCGCAACGGTGCCTCGTTCACCGACGACACGGTCGCGACAACAAGACGTACGTGTACTCTCAACGCGGAGAGCAGAGAACGATTTCGCGACGATGAAACGGGGGAAAAGCAGCGGCAGTGCGTGGTGCGGAAGTCAGCCAGGAGATCGGTTGGCGCAGAACGCAACAGGTTGGTGGATCCATCGTCTCCCTTCCGCATCGTTAGAGCGGTTTCAAAAATCGCCACTAGAAATCATACGAATTTAACTTTCTCTTCGTTTTACTCTTCCATCGACTACGCGTCGTCGTCTGTCCCACGAAGTCCCCCAAGATCTCATCGAGACTCTCCCAGGAGATCCATCCCGCGCTCGCTTCTTTTTTCCTACTGTTTTTTTTTGTTTTTGTTTTCGTAATGGTATCATCGTTCATTGTGACTCTCTTCAATTAATTAGATCGATCATTTGCGGTAGCTGTCTGGTGGCACGCATGGCGTCGCACAGCGGGACCAAGCCTAGCCCCACTTGTCGACCACCGTCTCGCTTACTGCAACATAACACAGGCACACATCGATTAGTTCGATTCATCTCCTGCGTGGTTCGATGTCTCTTCTCGACCGTGTTACATAGCTTTGGACGTAAGCTTGGCACGTAAGCTGCCCTCCGATCAGACGTTCGCTTTCGCTCTCTCTGCGTTTCCGGTGCCGCCGCGAGAACTCGTACGGTCACCCTTCCGGATTCTCGAAGCCTAGAATCTCGATGGTGCACGATCGACCGTTCGCTCTTTCCTTTTCCCTGTCCCAATTTCTCTGGTTCCGTTCGTTTCTAGCCGAAAGAACGCTCGCGGACGACGAGTACCCCCCCTGTCCCCTTCCCTGAACGCCCTTCTAACAGGGTGCGATCACTATAATTGAGCATGATCGGTGGAACGAGTATGGCGAGGTGTTTTCGCGCCTTTCTTCCGCCTTTCTTCGCTGCTCGCGGCAGGTTTCGGGCGCGTTTCGCTTAGATCGAACAACCGTTCCTCGCGAACGTCCATCGTCGACGCGCACGGATTTCCGGTCAACGATCCACGCTTTGTCTTTTCGCACGTCGGACTTTCTGTTTGGAAATTGGAGGCAGACGCGACGCAAATTCGAAGCGAAGATCGTCCTCACCCGACGATCCCGACCCTCACCCAGACCCCAGACGCGGTTCTCGTCAACGTCTCAACCATCGAAGGATCCCCTCGACCGAAATCCTCGCCATACTCGTTCTACCAACGATACACACCACTCAAACGAGAAAACGAAACCGCGCCCATCCGATCGTCTCGTAGGTTTCGTTCGCCTCTGTCCCTTTCTTTATATACCTATGCATACTGCGTCTCTCCTGTGTGTCTCTCTGTGTAGCCCTGTGTGCGTGTGTGTTTTATACGTGTCCGTGTGTAACGTGTCGATGGTGTGTCTCATGCGATTTCTGTGTTTTAAAACGTATTTTTTTTTTTTTTTTTTGGCTTTTTTTCTGCTTTTTCTCGTAGGTTTTTGTATTTTTAAATCGATTTTCTAGTTTATTTCCGGCTCGATCCCAACGGTCTGCTTGCGGGTGGTTGATTGGGTGGGTGTTGTTTAAGTGCCATTCTGACGAAGTGTTTTCTCTGTGCCCGGACTGATGTCGATTTTCGTCCTACCGCGTTCCCGAGGTTTATTTCGGCGGCGTCACTGGCGGTGCCACTGCAAGCATATCACACGTAACGTCGATTAATCATCAGGAAATCGGCGTGCGAGGAACGAGCTGCCCGCGGAAGGGCAGCGTTCCTCGAATGGCGGGCACGTTTACGATCGGGGCGTGTATCGTCGCTGTTCCTTCGTTTCGTTCGTTCTTTTCGATTACTAATAACGTAGAGAGGGTCCTGTGATATCGGTCAGTGCGTCATCCGGTTCGAATCGAGAATCTTTTTTATAGCTGGATCGTCTAATCGGAATATTTCGAGCGTTTACGTGAAAGTTTCTCTATCTCTGTTGTTAACGCATCGCGTGGTAGCTTTTATTGGTGCCTTGAGAAGTTTTGTTAATCGTGGACGTGACTTCCTGATTTTTCTTCAGTTCTTTTTGGTGGAATTAATTTCTGTCGCATCCAAGTATTTTTTTTATACAATAAGTCGTGGCAAAGTAAAAGAATCTCAAATGATGTACGAAATGTCGACGCGAAAGTCTCGTTGCTCGACACGCGATGCGTTAAACCAGAAATCGTTTACCACAGAAAGTGCAAGGCAATTTTCGCAAAAATATACTACTCAGCAATCATATGGGAATAGCAAACAGAACAGAAAAATGTATCTTGGGGCCAAAAGCCAGCTACTTGTGTATCATGAACTCGCTGTCTCTAATAAGAAGCGGCAGTAATCACTCGAATCGTTCTAATCGAGTAAGACTAGCTATAAAAAATCGTATTTCTTCGTTTCTAAATGTGCGTGTCGCAGTAGTTGGTCTTGGAACATCGAGTCGTGTGTCGTAGCGTTCTCTATGGGTAAAACGGGGGCATAACGAGAGTATATCAACTGATAGAAGAACTAAATGGTGAAAAATAAAACCGTTACCTGGTTGGTCCACGATTGGAGCAAGATTCTCCTCCGGTCGCGTCGGTCTTTGCTCTGTGACTGAATAGTTTTCACACACCAGCAGGCAGGAGTTAGCAAAAAAAGTGTGTCGGGGTCAACTTCTTCATGATTAGGAGCAGTTTTGTATTTTCGTTCATTCCAGGCTAACACGACAGTTATAATGGTGTTTGGTACTTATTATTTTTCTTTTTTTTTTGTTCTTTTACACGTTCTCGTCTCATTTTTTCATCGATCCAGAGAGGACGCATGCAAAGAATGTTTCAAACAACTCCGGGAGGGACACAAAATGGCCGATGATGATGATGGCGTATATAACAGAGCGCGGAAATGGCGGTGGGCTGGTTCGAGCTTCGTATCATGGATGACGTTTCGAGCCTGGTTCCAGTTCCGGTTCCACGAACGAACCCCGATGAATGTCAGGTCCTTTTGACGATTTCTCGTAAAGCTGATTGTTAATGGGGCGAGCGAACGCGAGGTTATGCGAATCCAATTCGATCGGATTGAAGAGGCGGAATCGAGACTCTGTCGATGCCTCTTGAATCAATGTTAATACTGGTTAAGCGGTAACTGACACCGTTCAATTTGGTCCAAGTCGAACCGAATTGAACCGTGCACTTTCAGAGGAGAGCCTGGAAAATTCTCTGATCCAGGTAGATTTGGTTGTTAACAATGATAGAAATTTCTCTGCAAACGTCAATTTGTAAATTAATCAATTTTAAAAAGATAGCACTGAAGCAACTTCCTTGAATCTACCTCAATGAAAAAATCAGAGAAGATATTATGGAGATTCAGAAAAATTTCTAGCAAATTTAACCGCAAAATGGTGGTCGTAGTACAATAAGGGATACAAGAACGAGAGAATCAAAAGAGACGGGGAACAAGTGAGCAAGTGAGAAAAGGGGAGGCGTAACGTAGTCGCAGGTGTGAATGGAGACAAACTGGACAGCAAACACTTATCACGGTTCACATTGTATTAAGTGTTCGATGTTCGTACACGCGGCAGATGCCACACTCGACCGAGATACACCGTACTCCGTCGAGCGACTTCTAGTTCTTCTAGTAGGCCGATCATTGAAACTTCGAACACGCATTAGTGACACATCATACTTTCCTTTTCTTCTTTTATTACAACGAGTTACGCATTTCGAGTCGTACCGTCGATCAATCAATTACTTTCGAGATGAATCATAGCCGCGATGCGATCAATACTTTCCGATCTCGATTTCTGCGATTCGTATACAGCGACTGAAAATTTATTCACGCCAATTTCCGATTTCCATCGACAACATCTTCTTCCTTGCATCGTGATTGTACAATTATTCAAATTCCGTGATTCCACAGACATAGAAAACGTTAAATGCGATATAAATGCAAATGTCGTACGTTCAGTCCAAGTTCTTCTTTCTAAATTGCGTTTGATCGTAAAAGAAAAAAAGAGAATTGAAAGAATTCGAACAAAAAGCGTCGGACAATAGTTTGAGTCGAATGCTTAAAATTCTGATGTTGATACTAAAAAAGAAAAAGAGTAACAAAATTTTACAACGACCACTCTCGCTCTAAAATAACTGGACACTTAAAAAGAAGCTACATTGTTACAGATTGTTCTGGCATAAATAAAGACTGGCTGGTTGCCACGAGGAAAATATTTTCGATAGAAATCAACGATTCGCAGCGGGAATATTTGTTCAGCCACCGTGCGTGTGCGTGTGCCCACGACTTTTTCACACGGCAACAAGTAAAAAATGCCGCTTATAAATCGACTGGCGTGTCCTCTACGACGTATACTAATTTACAATCGTCGATCGTATATATCTAAATTGTTGCTCGTTCTTTTTTCTATTCACTTGCGACTCTACAAATGATTCGTGATCGTTCGTTCATCGGTTTCACGTGCACGATCTCGAATCTCGCCCCGGTTACTTGTTAGACCATGAACGTCTAATTAATTAGGATAATCACACCGTGGCTCGTCACAACGTGCGTCTGTGGCGATGATAGTATGCGTTAAAAAAAAATAAAACAAAAAGATTCATTCAATGTAATCGCACTCTCTATTATAAGTTATTAATCATATTATTATTATTATTATTATTATTATTAATATTCTTATTATCTTATTATCATTAGAAATAGGTACTTCCTGCACGAACGATGCGACCGTGGTTTCATCATCGTAGCTTTATCGTTTTAAATTACGTCAATCGAAGCGTTAAGCAAGCTTTTCCGTGATCCATGGCTGCGAGGAACGCGAGACTTTTGGTAACTCTTTTCTATTTCTTCTTCTTCCTTTTGGCTTCGAGTTTTAGTCGATTCGTTTCGAGTTATATCTTCTTCGGATGGCAGAGGGGTCGAGGATGTCTAAGGGATGGGCGTAGGTGAAAATAGACATTTCCGAGGAGTTGCAAAATAATTTTCTCTTTCGATCGACGATCGAAGGAGATATACGCTCGAACGCGCGTGGATCGCGTCCCCCAGGATGCGCGCCATGGATTCGCGGATCGATCGCTCGCCGAACGCTTCGTTTGCTTTCTCTTTCGTCGATGGCACTCTCTACCCTGCTCCTCGACCTCTTCGTTCTTTTTCACGGGCCTCCCGTCGAAGAGCGAGGAGAGGGACGAAAGAAACGTAGGAGTAGAAGGAGGAAGAAAAACGTAAAGAAGAAGTGAAAGAAAAAAGAAAACACAATCCACACCAACATGTCCAAAAGTACTTACAAACGTTCGAAACGTCGAGTGAAACGCAAGAAAGAATTCGAAATTTCTCTGGTCAACGTTTATTGAGCGTCGTTGAAGTGCTGTCAGACCGTTTCGTTTCTTTTCTTTCTATTTTTCTTTCTTTCATTTTGCATTCTCGTTTTATTCTCGCTAATCGTACTGGCACCGTGATCCTCGCGACACCTCTGCGCCGATAGGACGATCGAATCCGCGGGAACGACTCGATCGAACGCTCTTTCTCTTTTCTCTATCGTCACGCGTTCGCCTGCTAATTAAATTTCGACTGCGCGGTCGCAGACGATCGTCGAGGAAGTTCGTGCCAGCACGTGACCTTCGATTAATCGCTCTCGCTGTACAAAAGTGTAGACTGCGTTACTTCGAACAAAAAACACACAAGTTAGTGGGTGTTCGACACGTTCCAGAAAGGAGGAGAGAAAAAGAAAAAAAAAAACTAATAAAACAAAAGCGTAACGTCAGGGTGTTCGCGCGCGCGCGCACCCATACGCACCCATCGCTGCACCCCATGCACGTGGATACGCGTACGCAACAAATCGTTTCGTCTTCGTCGCGGACTCTGTTTCTTTTTTTTAATCCCCTTTTCACTGATTCACGGGTCCGATTAAGTTTAGTTATGCCCATACCAAAGTAGTATCACGTCCTAACCGATAATTAATATATATATGTATATTTATATATATTACACTAGACGCGTAACACTGCGTACCGACGCTGCTTTACGCAGAATTAAATTAATTATGCACTCGTCGCGTCGAACGAACGGTGGACACAGAACGGAAAGAAATAATTATATAAAGAGACACGGGGGTGAACAAGCTCGCCCCCCGTGTTCTGCGAACGCAAAAAGAAGAAAGTACACGAACCGCTCCTCCTGACCACATCGTCAGTCTTGTTGCGTTTGCACGTGGTCAAGAGAAACGGTTAGCCATTCTTTTTCTTCGTTTCTTTTTATACTTGCCCTATTTCTCGCCCTAACTCGGCGTACGAGAAAAAAAAAATTAAAAAAAAAAAACAACAAACTGAAAACACGACTCTCGATCGACATCATCCTCGTATTTTCCTAATATCGTACGACTTATAAAACCCCGAATGAGAGAAATGACTAAGAGACAGGAATTAGATGCGTTAAAAAGGCCCACGTATACTCGTGACGATACCGAATCCTTCGTTTCTTTTTCTCGCATGTGGCGCGTGTATAATATACAGCATGTGTGTACGCGATGGTGGATCCGAGGTCGAGGCCCCGCTCGATGCTCGAGTACTTTTATACGTATTGTTAAGTAACAACAGAAACACGTAAAAAGAGAAGAAGAAGAAGAAGAAGAAGAAGAAGACCAGGTGAAGGTATCTACAGGTGAAGTTGTATAGTTCTCTCAGACAATTGGCTGGACCACGTTCCACTTCTTTGCACACTGTTCAACAACTCTCCTAACTCTCCCATTATAGCAATCCACACGATGATCCGTTTGTTAGTTCATCGAACATCGTTCGAACATCTAAAAATGCAGTTTCTCTTGTACAAAATTTGGACTACTGTTCTCTGCAATTTACTAGAACGGGAGAGTCAATCGAATGGACTTCTACGTCTTGGACAGTCGAAGAGCAAGTTGTTCAGCCATTGTCCTCGATAGGAACAAAGATGCGCCTCCCGATCGAACGTCCTCCCTCTCAGACCACCATCTTTTAGGATGGGGAAGATTAAACACGGCACGATACGGACCGCAAGAGACGATTTGTCGTCGAGCGTTCAATGTTCCTTTGTCGTATCTTACACACGCGAGCCCCCGCAGTCCGTGTCCGCTAAATTAGTGGTATTACAAATCTGTTGCGTGGTATCGGTCGTTCGGACACATGTAAATCACACCCAGTAAAGGTACACGTGAAGGTAACAGAGTGGATGCAATGACAGTGCAGTAATGTTAGAATGATCCTGCCGTGCCAACGTATTTGAACAACAATTATTAATACATGGTAGTAGTACGTATAGATAAGAAACGTTTGCTCGTATTACCTGTACACGATTGAAGTTAAGTCATTGTCGAAACAGACTGAATACCGAGCGATTAGTAAAGATCGTAAACAACGTGGAACGATTGAGCATCGTCGAGGAAAATGGGTGAAGAGCACAGCAGGAGTTGTTAACCGTTTGACAGTGATTCGTTCTACGAGGTGAATATTAACTTTTTCGTTCTTTTTTTTTTTTTCCTTTTTTCTTTTCATTGTTTGTTTAGTTGGGATGTACCGCTGGTAATACAGTTGTGCATGCAAGTTATTCATCTACGAAGGAAGGAAGACATAGTATTAGACGGGTTGAGAACAAGTGAGATCCATTCATTTCTGTAGTTCATGCACAATCTCTGCGTTGACATTTCAGCAACGGATCAGGCAGTTCCAGCTTTGACGTCTTGATCGAAGCGGACACTCCGAATGCTGGGGATTAACGAACAATAACCAATTGTTTAGAAAAATAAGCAACGACAAAAGCGGTTAGTGTAGGACAGGTAGATAGACAGAGAGAAAGAGTGAGAGAGAAAGTGAGAGAGAGAGAGAGAGAGAGAGAGAGAAGAGAGAAAAATAAATTAGAATAAGGAAAATTTAGTTTACCTAAGATCCTCAAAAGTGAATTAAATTAAAAAAAAAACAAAAAATTATTATGTGGTGTGTGCTGCTGTGCGTTAGAAAAGTCAAGTGCCCAAAAATAGAACTACCGCAAAATATAATGCAACATGCTCTCTAAGACCCTGTTCTGTCGATGTTTTAACTAATTGTTAAAAAGTGTTGGTATACGACTTTATCCATGTTGCCTTACTTTTCGACTACCAACAAAAATTCGTATACGTTATACTCATCGATGTACGTACAAATAAAAAAAAATAAAGAAAAAAGAAATAATAAAAAAATACAGGATACATATTTCCTTCGCGTGCAGCTAAGACATCGTCAGAGACGTGTAATGTGAATAGAACGGTAAGGTGCAACTGTTAAAAGTCGAAGGACGTAATCACAAATTACTCGAGAAAAAGAGAACTAGCGTTCTTTAATGTGCATTGTGCTAGCGCGTCATGCAGTGTGTCCGTGTGTTTCAAAATGGTGGCTATAGGAACAGGTGTACCAACGTAACAGGGTTAGAAAAAACATCGATGGGTGTTGTCTCTCTTTTTGTTGTTGTTGCGGAGGGAAAGTTAATGTTTAAAAGGCACTCGTAGAAAATAATTTAACAATCACAATTGTTTTGATTGCGCGGGGTCTCTTTTTCCCATCACTCGAAGCCACTGAAACCCGTAATATATATTATATATATATATATATATGTATATGATTGTAGAGCGACTTCAGGGTACGGTGTAATGCGGGCATGGTGGGCCTTGGTTGGCAAAACTGTATTGGTTGTACTAACACCATGCACAACAGTCAAACTGGTTAAAATCTCACTTAAACGCACTTCAATTAATAACTTATCTTCGATGCTTCCCGGGCAAACGGGGAAGAGCTTCGGTTTCTTTCTTTTTTTTCCTTTCTTTTTTTTTTTTTTTTTTTCTTTCGTTTAAATGCAATTGCAAGTCCAAGAACTCAGTTGCAAAAATGTTTTCCATAGGAAAAACACTCTGTTTGTTAGATTAAATGTTTTCTGTTTTCACGGACGTTCTATATGGGACAAATACTTAATAGTCCAAAGAACACAGCCCACATAAGAACGATCCAATGCACTGTGTGAAGTGGATTCTCACCATCTGTGAACTTTCTGGCAATGAACTTCAGGGTTTCGTCGAGAAGTACCACTGGAATGGAGAACTTCATAACGGTGAACCACTCCTCGCCCGTCAGTGGGGTAACTTGGAATACAGACTGAAACAGAGAAGCGAAATGATCGGCGTTATTGCGCGACGCGCTCGGAACGACACCAGCAGAAGGAAAGATAATGTGCGAGCAGCAATTCTCGTTTGTTTGCTGTTATCGTTATATACCGAAAGGACGTCGACGTAAAGGATGACAAAGTGGAGTGTGAAAGAAAGAGCCATAGAGGCAATGAGCCACATGTTAGACCAGGGCGGCATAGTGATGAGAGACTGATTCTCAGATAAACTGAAAGTAAACAAAAAATAAAGTAGAAATTAATACAAATTCGAGCGTGTTAAAAGATACGCGTTCTCGTTTGCACGGCGTTTACCTGTTCATCGCGTTCAACATTTCAATGGTTACGAGTACAGACAGTGCCATCGTCATGGGATGAGGATCCGCGAAGATCTTACAGTTGACGCCCTTGAACTCATCGCCACCGGTCACGCACGCCAAGTGATGAGTCTACGAATTAATTTCAATAATTGTTACTGCTATCGATAAATATTCGGCAAGTAATATTTGAAGCACAATTACCAATTGATAGTAGTTCATTTGCGGCCCGTGCGGGCTGTAAAGGAACCACCACGCGGCCGAGCCAACAGTCGCAGCACCTACGTATCCGCCAATAGCCAGGTAGCGGAAGAACAGCCAACCAGAAATGAGAGATTCGTCGGCTTTACGGGGAGGCTGTAACATCGTATGCAGGATTAAAACTATTTTCTTCATTTTCACGATCGAACAATTTATTGGCAACATTACCTTGCTCATGATGTCCAAATCGGGTGGATTGAAACCGAGAGCAGTGGCTGGAAGACCGTCAGTGACCAAGTTGACCCACAGAAGTTGTACAGGGATCAGAGCTTCGGGAAGACCAAGGGCGGCAGTCAAGAATATACTGTAATTCGTACGAAAAAATGTAGAATTCCTCGCTTGCACTGTTTGGTATCCGTTGGACGTTGGACGTGTTTCTCCGTACGAACCTTACGACTTCACCAATGTTGGAAGAAATCAGGTAACGAATGAACTGTTTCATGTTGTTGTAGATGGCGCGTCCTTCCTCAACGGCAGCGACGATGGAAGAGAAGTTGTCGTCAGCCAGTACCATCTCGGAGGCAGATTTCGCTACAGCGGTTCCGGATCCCATAGCGATGCCGATCTCAGCTTTTTTCAAGGCGGGCGCGTCATTTACACCATCACCAGTCTGTAACGAACCGATGAAAGTTACAACCAACTTCGATCGCGCTGCCTGTACAGCGATTATCGATCAAACAACCCACCATGGCGGAGATTTCGTTCATGCTCTGTAAGTACTCAACGATCTTAGACTTATGGGCGGGTTCTACGCGGGAGAATAGGCGAGCTCTGGCGCAAGCAGCCTTCTGTTCGCTGGGGGGAAGATCGTCGAACTCGCGTCCAGAGTACGACTTTCCGGTCGTGTCCTCGTCCTCGCCAAAGACGCCGATACGTCTGCAGATGGCTTCAGCGGTGGCCTTGTTGTCTCCTGTGATGACGATTACGCGGATACCAGCGGCGCGACACCTGGCAATGGAGTCGAACACTTCTTTGCGCGGTGGGTCAAGCATGCCAACGACACCAACGAAGGTCAGCTCCTTCTCGTACGTGTAGAACTTCGTGGAATCGCCGAGATCCATGTCATCGGGTTTCATCGGATGATCAGCGGTGGCGAGAGCGAGGCAGCGCAGAGTATCTCGGCCAGTACCGTACTGGCGAGTCAGATCCAGGATGCGGTTCTTCAGGGTAGAAGTAAGGGGAACCTTGTTAGAGCCCACGCGAGCGTGCGTGCACCTGTCCAAGACACCTTCCGGAGCGCCCTTAACGAACAGTTTCGGTCCAGTGCCCAGTTTGGTCGGTTTCAGGGGCGTGCAGTAAGAGGACATGGATTTACGATCACGAGAGAACTCCAGGGTGAATTCCTTCTTCCATTTCGTCTCTATGTCTTGCCTGACAACGATGGCCGCGTTACGCCTGTCCAGTCCGCTCTTCGGGACGCCGTACGGGTTGATCTTCTCGGCAAGGACGATCAGAGCGGTCTCCGTTGCCTCGCCGACCTTCTCGAATGCCTGTTTGAATTCGTTGAAGTCGATGGCCGAGTCGTTGCACATGATGCAGATCGTGCCAATCTCGTGGAGCGTCTCGTAGTCCTGACCGCGGATCTTCTTGCCTCTCAGAGAGATTTCGCCAACCGGTTCGTAGGTCGAGCCGGTGATCTCGAACTCGTGGAAGCTGCTGTCGTTGCCCTCGATCTTGTCGAATATGAACATTCTGTAACAGAGCATTCCCCAAATTCACGCAATCGTCTTAACGTCTCTACGAGTATCCATTGATCCCATCGCAAAACTTACCGGCTGACGGACATCTGGTTGGTGGTCAAAGTACCAGTCTTGTCGGAGCAAATAACGGAGGTACAACCAAGAGTCTCGACGGACGGCAAGGAACGCACGATGGCATTCTTCTTGGCCATACGACGGGTACCCAGAGCCAAGCAAGTGGTGATCACAGCCGGCAAACCTTCGGGGATGGCGGCCACGGCAAGAGCGACGGCGATCTTGAAGTAGTAGATGGCGCCCTTGATCCAGGAACCACCGTGGGCAGGGTCGTTGAAGTGGCCGATGTTGATGGCCCAGACAGCGACGCAGATCACGGAGATCACCTTCGACAGCTGCTCGCCGAACTCGTCCAGTTTCTGTTGCAGGGGCGTCTTGATCTCCTCGGTCTCGGACATCTCCGTACGGATCTTACCAATGGCGGTGTTCAGGCCAGTTCCAATCACAACGCCACGGGCCTTGCCCGCGGCTACATTCGTACCGGAGAACAGGATGTTCTTCTTGTCCTGTGCAACAATAGAAAGAGTCAGATTAACTATTCGCTAGAACGTTCAACCAATTTCTTGCAGTTGAATCTTTTGGGTCCCAAAATTCAAAGTTTCAGTACTTTTCTTATTTTTCCAGTTGCAAAACGCAATAGTTAGACGTTCCGCAAGACAGACCAACCTGATTGACGGCACGTGGGTCAGGCACAGGATCCGTATGCTTGATCACAGAGACAGATTCACCGGTCAGGATAGACTGATCGATCCTGAGGGTGGTCGAGAAGATCTTGGTCAGACGGATATCGGCTGGGATCTTGTCGCCAACGGACACCTCGACGATGTCTCCTGGCACGATCTCCTTGGCGCGAATCCTCTGGACGCCTGCCTTGTCGCCTCTTAACACCTTGCCCATCTCGGGCTCGTACTCCTTCAACGCTTCGATCGCGGACTCGGCGTTACGTTCCTGCCATACACCGACCACGGCGTTGGCGATGAGGATGAGCAAAATGACGAAGGGCTCGACGAAGGCCGTGAACGCATCTTCGTGCTCTTCAAATAAAGCTAATACCTGCAATTTTTCAAACGCCACGATCAGCACCCATCAAGAAAAAACGTACGCCCTCCGAACTCTTTTCTACGATACGCTGTGGACGATAAAGGAAAAAGTTTCAGCGATGCTCGAACGTGTGAAAAGCTTTGTACACTGGTAATTAAGGTATTGGAAAAGGAAGCTCTTGTCGTGTACGATGGAATGTACTGATATACAAGGTGCAATGAAAGTATACCAATGTTTCAGGAAAATAGGTGTTTAGGTAACTTTACAGCCAGTAGCAGCTACACGCGATAAGAAAAAATGTTAAATTCAAAGGAAGCGAGAATACGTTTGTTGTCGATACATTCCAGAGATGGAACAGGTCGGCGACATTTATCTAATCTGCTTATCCAGAAGGTATTTATTTAAGTTAATCAATGAACGCGATCAATGTGATTCTTGGCTGTAATATTTACAATCTGGACGTATTGTGTAATCACCTACCGGACTTTCGAATATTCATTTTAATAATAATGGAAAATTTTTGCCAAAAAATCGAAAGAATCTTAAACACCACGCATATGTATTCCTTTCCTTCCCTGTTTCTAAGTATTTACCTTCTTAAATTACGATTAATAAAACGAAGACTGATTAGTATACTTAAGAAGCTCAAAAGATTTACACATTTTCGTGCCATAAATAGTAACAAGATAAAAATATGAATTTTCGTTCAAATTTCAGCAGACTAAATGTATTATAATCGCTTAAAGTACTTGGAATTCGAAAGAATTCGCGTGTTCTTTATTCCTCTGCAGTTTTACAGCGAGCAGAACGACGCGCTCTCAGCATCCATCGCGATTTTCCTGCACACGCGTAAGGATAACGATGCTCTCGTTCAACGGCGACAGATCGATGGGCTATTTTTTCAGCTTTGAAACCAGATGTATTTATAATGAGTGAGCCTTGAACTCTCTCGTAAACATAGCAACGACTTCGAGAAGCTAACTAACAATTACTTAGCGGCTCGCGGGCGAGCATAATGCAGCGCTTCGATTTTATTAATTACCATCGTTACGCGTCACGTCTAAAAATAAACAATAACTGGCCGCGTGTATTATTTATCGTCGATAATCGAAACGGTTCGATATTTTTTCAGGAAACGTTCCTGCGAAAGGAGCTTCATTACCACGCGCGTGCCTTCCTTCGACTTAATTAGCGCGCCATCTTTATCAGCCGCCGTGAAAGAGTTTCGAAAGCTGTAAATTTTTCAAGCTTCAGCACTTAATTATGCAAAAGTGCGTTACAGATGATGCATAGAATCCATTGCTTTGTATAATAAAAAATATTTAAAAAAATACATAAAATGTAGCGAGCAATTATTCATAAAAAGGAATACATATTTAATTGAAATTTCATTTCTACTTAATAAGCGTATATAAAAGTATGAATATCTATACACATCTTGAATTTATCAATAAGAGGTTGGCTTCTGTGCAGAGAGTTCCTATCTTAGATAGCTGTACTAAAAATTGTTAATCGATAAAATCGTCGATCTTCCGTCGACCAAAAATAATCTCGCGCTTCGGTTAAGAATAATTACGAACGTTCCAGGATTTGTTAGATATCGAGGGATTATCAGCGTAGATAAATTAGATTTCGAGGGTTTAGGTTTGAATATAGTTATCTTACGGTAAGTCGATCGGATGAATACGTACAAAAGAAATAATAGCGGCTAATAGAAGAATCTTAACTAGAAGGTCGTCGAATTGCTCCAGGACGAGTTGCCATATGGACTTTCCTGAAATTGCAGACAAAAAGGAAAACAGAGAACGTTAGATTTCCATCGTCCCATAATTTTAATCCGCGTACGAATTGGCGGACCGATTTTAATTTACAATAATGACGATCGTCTCGATAAACAGGAAGCGCTACCGTACGATCCGCGTGCAAATTTAAGCACGCTGAATTTAATCTGCATCGTCGATACGTTTCGAAAATATATCGATAAGAAAAATATCCGCGATAAATCGTTCATCGAAAATTGTACCAGCTCGCGGTCGAAATTACTTTTATTTCCGACGCAACAAATTGGCATTTTTTGAATTTATTTTTACAACATTTCAAAGGCCCATCCTTTGCAACATTTCCGATTTTCAGACGCAGCAGAACGAAATGAACGAACGAGAAGATGTAATTGAGAAATTCAGCGTGAAACGCATTCGATCAAAGGATCGGCATTCCGATCGCCGATGGGGAGAGTAGTTTCAACCTGTTGACTTGACGATGCTCGACACGGACGAGGGAGTCGGAAAGGAAAAGAGAAAAAACGAAAGGGAAAAAAGATGGCGGGAACGGGAGTAATCGGGCGCAGACCTTGACGGCAAGTGCCTTTTGCCAGCGTGCGATTGACGTCACGTTGCTCCAACGTGCTCTCTACGGTCGACGATTTCATTAATTGTAATCTACGAGCAGACGCGAGTGAAAATCCGATTGCCGCCCAATTATAGGAACGCGTTTCTACCTCGTCATCCCTGCCTCGCGCGCTTTTCACCCCCTGCTGCATCTCGCATGTTCGATGCGTTTTGGCGTTCACTTTCCGCGCTCTAACTTTGTTACGATATCCATAAGGACATCGTACTATCGTTCTTCTCCTTTTTACTATCTTGTTCTAATATGGAATGCGTTTTATTTTTCATATAATTTGTCTATTCAAGAAACTTTGATACGCGTATATTATAATAAGCAGAAATTTATTTAAATAAAGCTTCGTAAATTGAAAAAGAAATGAATCGAGAACTTTCCAAATTACGACGAACACATTATTCAATTTCGATACGCGAGGATTCCATAATATCGTGATCTATATCGAGCGCACTCCATTTTACTTTAAGTGACCGTCAATTTTTCCCTCGATCAGCAATACCGTTCTCCTCTTTTTTCGAACGAGACGAAAAAGCGCCCTCAGAAAGTGAAGCTCTAAAAAAAAGAGGACGTCAAAGAGGTGACTTTTCGAAACGAAAAGTAGCCGTGGATGTTCGAGTGCAAGTTGATTAAACGAGTGTTGCACCGCGAGGCAATCGAGGCAGAGTACTACCTGTCATCAGCATCCCTTTCGACGGCTGTTGTGCAAGCGTCAGTTTCATCATCGTATTTGTCCACGCGACACAAAGATATTGTTAGTCGATCGATGACGATTCGATGCGAGGAAGACGGACGCAATTTCGGTTCGTCCGTCGTCGCGTCGTCTCTCGTCGTATTTTCATTGCCAGGCTCGGTGTCGTTGAATTATGAAAGATATTTCATTAACGCTGCCATGATTGGCCGGCTCGACGTCAACGGAGCACCTCGCGGTACGAAATTAGCGTTAACGGAAGCGCGTGGTTACGTGAAACGAAGAATAATGAGCGGCCACGATAGGGTCACGCGAGACGGAGACGTTTTCACCGACGAGTGGCTCATCGGAAGGGCTGGCAATCGGCAATTCAGCTCCTCGGAAATTGGCGAACTGGAAACTCGGAATTCCAATTTCGAAGCCCCCGATTCGTCGCGTCGTTAAGACGGAAGGGAAACTAAACGCCCGCTCGCGAACGAGTGCTCGATAATTCTCAAGTTAAATCGAGTTACCAACCTCGTTTTACGAACCGCTTGACATCGTATTCATTGTACTTTCAAATGCGTACGATATGCATACTTAGAAAATTGTACGATATTGCAATTGAAAGGAGATGTTCACTATCTGCTTTTCAATATCCGATTCGATCGACGACCAATCTGGAATATCTGTATATTCGTAAATTATTCGATAACCCAAATCAGCACTCCAAAAGTTCTAATAAAAGATCCGCTACGTACTCTTCAATTATTATCATGATCGATGTTTTATAACTACAGTCAACCCTTCTATGGCGCGGTTAATTCGCATCGCGTTATATGGAAATTTGACTCGTTCTGCGTCATATAAAAATTGCATTCTCAGAGCACCAAGTTATGATGCACACGGTTACGACATAAAATTTTACAAACGCAAAAGGCAAGATATAGTTCAGTACATACATAAAATTAGAAGGGCTGTCGCAATTTTAGATCCGCGTTGTAGGAGGGCTGACTGTAGACCCTATATTTAGTGAAAATAACGTGCAAAGTAGCAGAAAATAAATAAACGATGAAGCATTCGTACGACGCGGAAGTGAATTCAGCCTTGAAAGCTCAACCTTCCAAAAACCCGGACCTGACCCAACAAATTCTTGGCCGCTATCCTTGGCCGGGTGTTCAGGGCTGGAAAGTCGCGAGCGTCGCTGGAAACGGGTCAACTCTGCGTCGAAGGTCGATCTAGGCAAGGTGATAAAGCACCTTATGGCCGCGGCGTCGATCGTCGGCTGGCAATTACCCGCGAGTCGAACAGAGACTCCTCCTCGCGTCCTCCGTCGCTCGCAGAGCGGCGCGTGCACGTGAAAGGGTAATGCAACGGTGCATCGATGCCTGACCTGCTTCGATAACGACGCTTTCTATCATCCGCGTCGTCTGCCTTCTGTCATGGACTCCTGGACTGGGTGTGTGTCGCCTGTAAGTGCTCGACATTAACGCGTTTCGCGTTTTCAGCGCCTTCGCCTCGAGAGCGTCCCTTTGACGGTGCGAGCGCCTCTCGATTGGTTCACGCGACGATAACGCGGCGCGATAACGAGGAAATCGAATCGTCCGATTGATCGAGGCTGGTATCCGAAGCGTGTTCGGAGTTTCTTAACGGGGAGAGGTTTTTACCATTTCCGTGTAGGAAATTAGAATTTACGTTCGAGCCTTCGCCTCAATTATTTCACGTGTGATTCATGCGTCGAGTCGATCGGCGCTTGCATCATCGGAGATCTATAAAAGTCGCTTGTAATTAAGTTTGCACGTGAGAATCGGCCAAAAATACACCTTAGACGTGTGATATCTAGAGGTATGTAGGCACGTCCAATAAAGCTTGCCTGGCTGGCGATGAAAAATGGTACAAGTTTCGACAGATTGCTAGGAGTTCGTGTAGAATAATCGTTCTAAATAGGGAGATCGAGCTCCGCGTTATTTGTTTAAGATGATCGTTTGATATGCTGTTAATAGCGCTCGGGTTTTGTTTACGAGTAAACATCGATGAATATTCATAGCTGTTTTTTTTTTCGAACAAACAACTGTACGAAACTTATCTCGTTTTCTACTCTATTCGAAGGCGTCTCGATCGAACTCGAGCCCGATCAAATTTTTGTCTCGAGTTTTAATTAGAATTTCAGTGAAAGAAAATTGATCAGCCTTGGCCTATAAAGCAAGTGGGAGCTCATTAAGGAAGCTGGACTTCTAACAGGAAATTCCATTCCTACACCCACTGAAACGCACACTCTCCCTCTCTTTCTGTTTCTCAAGCCAGAGCAACGTAAACTCTCTGACGCACTTCTCGCCCTTTCGAAACTAAAACGTTTAACTCTTTCCTCGCTCGCCAGGAAATTAAGGGGCGAGAAGCATGTTCAGAATGAAGCTGCTATCTCATTTACGACTTCGAAATCCTTCGGAAGCGACTTAACGACGGCCGTGAACGGCTAACCGGATGAACCAGCTGATTGAAAGGCCACCTATCTAAGAATAATTAAACACAGACTGATATACAGTGTACCAGGCACATTTAAAAAATTACTGACGCAAACTACCACTGCCAATGAAACGTACACCATCGCTCACGAGTATTCAACTACTCTGACATATAAAAAAACAATAAAAATTTGTACATTTTTGAAAATAAAATATTCCTTCTGCATCAACGTATTTCGTATAGAATGCGAAGTTTGAGGGTAGGAGAACGCTTTCCCCAAAAAAGAAAAAACGAAGAAAAACAAAGCTTTAAAATCAATTGGTTGACGCAGCACAACGAAACCAAAAGTTGAATCTTAACCAAAGAGTCGAGGTGACGAAAGTGTGTGCAATGAAGTCGTGCGCGATTCGAAGTCTCTAGTAGAGCTGGTAGCCTATCAGCGATTTGGCATTGCAGGTCTAGCGGCGATGTTGTCTATGTATGTCATCGTGGCTCGTCTGACGTGCGATCGAGCTGCGTTGGAAGGGGTTTCTGCGTTCAAAAAACGTCAGTAATGACGTCGGATCACGAGTCATCGATGTAACCGGCATCGTGATCGAGTGCCTAGCGATAAGCCACGTATCCTGCGATGTTTCGATCGACGATCCGACGTAATAAATGGAGTTTTCGTGTGACTTTATCGCACGACACTGAAAAGTGATTAGCAGACGTTGTACTCTGTCCAGCATTGATTCGTCGAACGAGCTGCGGTACGAATTCCTCGCACGACGTGCAACAGCAGCAGCGTTTTCCGTACACGCGTGTAAAATAGCGAACAGTATGAATGGGAAGAAAATTGTGTCCCGAAACGACGCTCGTCTCGGTGCATTATGCAAACTCAATGCCAATTTGTTGCCAATACAGCTTACCGCGACGATCGTCACGGAGGGATGAAACCCTTCGCTGCGACAAGACTTACCCTCCTCGGCTGGCAATTCTGAAACAGACAAAAGACAACAGGAATTAGTATACAGCGGTCAAACGGAACTGCATCAAATATATAACTAAAGTATTTTGCAATTATTCAAAATGGAACATATTCAATAGTCTGGAAAAGTAAAATTTTGCAAATAAGTGAACACTCGCTGTACAGCAACGACAAAAAATAACAGTACAGAAACAGCACGCGATTTGAGTATCCTCGAAAGCTAGAACGAGAGTCGTATGTAGTCGCAGAGGATTAGAACTCATTTAGAACTCGAAAATCCTAACACAAAGTTCGTACGTGCAATCTCGACGGCTTAACTCGCGGCATCTCCTTTAAGCTGGCCTACTTCGAATTGTTCGAGCATCGTTCGCGCACTGACATCGCAAACAACGTTTTCCTGGTCGATAACAAACGCCCTTACACGGTGACGACTCGTCGACGCGTATCCTCGTTGTCAACCGTCGAAAAGAAAGCAGAAAAAAAAAGGGGGGAAAAATTGAATATCCACTTTTTCTATCGTGGAAAGCGAAAAAGAGGAGGAAAATAAATAAACGAAATTCCACGGGGAGGATACGAACGATGAAACCGTATGAATTCTGGGATAAAATCCTGGGGAATGACGCCTCTGATTCGACACGTGCTGCGTCTGACGCACTTTAGGCGCCGTCACGTCGATTAGGGTTGATGGACGTGTACACACGGAAAAGGGTGGTTCGCCCTCTCGGTTCGCTCGAGGAAATCCTGATTCTGAGGATCTGAATTTTCTACAAGAATCCATCGCGTTTAGATATTTTGCTTTCTAATAAATTGATTTCCATCTATTTTCCCAACATCCTCCATTTTGTACATTTTCTAGCAATATTTTCTGTCTCATTAATTTTGTATATAGGACAAACACATGTATTTATGTAAATATTTATGTAACATATGTATATATTTTATAATAAATTCTAAAGGAGAGTGGAGACTCTGATATGTCGATTCGTTTAATATCGAGAAGAAGTACACGTGTAAAGATAAACGAAATAAAATTGCGAGACAGATAACGGGTTTCGAAAGTAAACCGAAGGCAAACCTGATTCTCGAGCAATCTACGTCGGGTCTGAAGGATAGACGAGAGTCTATCGCTTTTCGACTGTGTTCCGTGGAAAACGCACCCCTATCTCGAAGCGCACCCTCGTTCTCGATCGAGCGTGGGGACGGAGAACTGTTCTTTCCGTCCATGCGATGGCTGCGATCAATTTTACACGGGAAAACTTTTCGAGCGCCCCCAAAAGCACTCGAACTGACAAAATATGTTACATAAATTCGTTAATAAATTCTGAAACCAACCCCCATATGACAAAATCCATCAGAACGAGATCGATTAGAACAAGAATTGATATCTAAAAACTGTAAAAATAAAGAGAGCAGCTACAAATATAGCGTATTTGAAAATATCCACAGGAAAAGTGACGTGGCCTGTGATTTTTCGAATAGACGCATCCTGTCATTGATCGTCTAGAACTAGAAGCACTTTAAATAACTTGGAAACCTTCAAAGCGTTCGCGAGCTATCACTTATCGTACACGTTCGTTGCGTTTCGCTCTTTTAGAGCATTCCGCGTACAAATAATCTCAACGAATTGGACGTTTCGCCAGAAGTTCCCGTCGACGAGTCGCATTTCCACGCGATTACTTCGAATCCGTAGCTGTTCCAGAGAAATAATTGGCGCTACGCGTCGGATATGAATGGAAAATTGATCGTTTTCGTCTGATCTACAAGTGGAACGTGAATGCCTCGAATTTTCGTACGGGAACGTGGCGCCTGGCCAAGGGTTGGGGTTGTTCGCGTTTCGCGAATGACCAGGCTACGTGCGACCGAATTTTCAAAGAGGACGAATAGCCAAGTGATCTTTGATAGATGGAAACAAAAAACGAACGTGGTCTCTGCTTGGCTTTTATGCAAAAAGGAATCGATATTTTCTAAATTATTTAATTGGGTTAAATGTGAAAGAAATTATGAGACAAAGGGAGGGAAGATGAGGCAGGAGTAGAAATGAAACGTGAGAGATATGAAATGGAGGTACGAGCATAATTATTGTAGAGAATAGCAGCAATTTCGTGAGATACATTATTCGTGACATATTCGAGTCCGGTACGTTTCTCATTATTCAGCACAATCTCTGTTGCATTTCGAATCCGGTTCTACACGAAAATGGGAACTTAAGACAGCGCAATTAAAATTGGAAGCTCAAAGTGCTTTAACAAACGAAACATATTTTCCATTCTCTGTTTCTCTATTTTTTTTAAATAGAAATTACTTGCACATCTCGACAAAACATCTGTCTTCGTTAATAAAAAGCTACAATAATTCGCGTTCGTTTGAATACACGTTGGACGAATACGTGGAATACATGGCATGTGCTCTATTTTTTTTTTTTTTGTACTTTGTGCTGACACGTGGAAAACTCGTGGCGAGCTTTTTTTTTTTAAATGGAACAAGCAACTCATCGTTGTCGGAATTCAACGCGAAACGTGTATCCGTGTGGATATGAATGTTGCTCAAGTGGGACGGTGCGTTTACAATTTTGACAATGGAAGCTTGTCAGGAGAAAGAAATCGCAATCAACGCTGCAACTGCTCCCACGAGCTAGTTTTCGCGAGGAGAATTCAAGTGTTTCTTCATTCACCCTGAAAAATCTTTTCACAATTTTTCATAGCGTCTCATTTAAGACAATGCTACGTAAATAGACAAACTTTTCTTTTAATATTTAAACAACCATATTGAACCAACAGTTCTTTTTAATTTCTTTAAACACGGTGCATGTAATGCAATTTTTCTGTTCACCATTTGTGAACAAAGTTCAATAAATTTACATTCTCCGTTACATCTATAAACTATATAGACTCTATAGACCACACCTATAAACAAAGCGAATCCTTTAACTTCAGTACCTACATTTCCAGATAAATTAAACTAGTCGTTGCATCGCATGACCCTCGACACCACGAAACATTAATTAAAATTCAGCTAAATATAGATGTTGCAATTAAATGATTCATCCTGCGCATACCAAATGACACCACGATTCCTACTCGAGGCGTATTTCTCCGAAATGAAAATCCACTGGCCATCGCTTCGCGGTGATCGGCGTTCGAAGTCGATCGACTCGATATTGGATTGCTCGGACGTTTGGCGGTGTTCTCGCCTGGGAATTACATCCCGCGGTCATCCGCGCGGTTAACTAACATAACCGTCTATTAACCAGACCGCGACATTGTGCAATCTCCCACGTAAAAACAAGCCAATTAACCTGCGCATCCTGCTGCACGTTCAGCCTTTGATCGCGCTTCTACGCTGAACCTTGACCCACATATAAAATTCAAGCCTCGTTTACCGGAAAGAACACACTCGGTGGAGCGAGCAAACGAGACGTTTGAATGGTAACAGCAACGAAGCGCAGGAACAGAACGGGACATCGCGGTTTCATTTCGAGCGTACAATAAGTAGCCCCTCGAGGACTCGGCTCTTTTACATTCAGCCGTCGTCTTCCGACGATATTTCATTCGCGTCACCATAGTTTAATGGAAATCTCGATGCCGCTTTGACATGGTTAACTAACATTAAGAAGCTGCTCACGCGTGACAGCACTTTCTCTGACATTCAGTGAAAGTGTGAAACTTGTGGCTGCGAAGGTGTTCGACTTTCCACTTCGTGGATGCATCGATTAACGCAGCTGGCCTAATGGGCGTCTGCACGCAGAGGGTTTCGCGGTCTGAAACGTGAGGAACCGTCGAGGCGAGAGTTCGCGGCGGCCAAGGTCGCTTCTGTTGAGCGAAAACGCGGCGCAATCGTGAAAGACTCACGGTCGATGGTCAAGAGAGTGGTGAATTTCGCGCGCTTATTATCAGACCGATTGGGTGCGCGTCCGCATTCAGGAAGACGTTTTGAGAGGCATCGAGCTGTCCATGAATGGCGGCTGCACGCTGTCGTGGGTGCAACGAGAGGTGCGAGGGGGCTTTCAGAAAAGGGAGCTGCATTTTTACGTTGTCCCAGGATCACGGTTCGCTGAATAATCGCGCGAGGTTGAATTGATGCAAGGTCAGCCTGAGAGTATCGATGAAATTTGATGCATCACTGGTGGTGGACGTGGCGAACATGGTGGTGATGTGTGGGGGATGTCTCGATACAATTAGAGAAAGAGGGAGAGTGTGTGTGTGTGTGTATAAGTTCTTTGAGTTAGATTTTTATTTACGTGGGAAAGAAAAATGTTGATTCATTACTCTTAGAGAATCGTTACAAATAGAGGATTCGATCTATGTAAAATAGTATATACTGTCATACATTCAAAGAGCTTCCTCACGTGGCCTCGAAGAAACTAATTCTCCATATTTTACATCGTACTACACCATTACGTGATTAAATATACGATGTAACCAACATGCAACTCGTGTTTTCAATAATTAAACGTGCCTCGATCGCGACACATCGTGCGACTCATCGACTATAACGTCGATGCAACTATAAGAAAAAAAAGAGAAAAACACTTGTAACGATACTTCGCATCGAGTGTGCAAAAGAAAAATAAAAAGAGATCCTCTTTCTCCGCTTTTTTAAATTCCACAAAAACCAAACAAGAACGCTTTTCCATCGCCAACGCGACGCCATTTTGAAGGATCCTTCGAGCCGCCGCTTGATCGAGGCGGACGCAGCGAAGAATTTCGAAACGACGTCCCGCGCGCGAAAAGTTGGTAACTTTCCTGCTCGGAGATCCGACGAAAATTTTCGAAAATACAGCGAAACTCCGTGCGGGTATAAATACCACTCGCGGTCGGGCAGGGCACTTCGCGTGCTTCCCTGCCCGCCCTCTCGAATCTGATTGTGTATTTTTGAAATGTAGGTTACGGAATGCCAGCGAATGCAAGTATCTGATAAAAGGTTACGTAAGTTTTGGCAAGTGCGCCGCGGTGGTGATCTATTTGCGTAGTGAAAACAGTGCCTCGCCGGTGTATTGTTATTTATTAACGCGGCCGCTGGCTGCATAATAGTAATTTATGGCGTCGTAATTAGAATGCGTCCGGCGCGGATCGCTCGAACGCGACGTTTAAGGTTTCTTAATAACCGGAGGAGACCGCGAGCCTCTAAGGGTTGGAAGCCCATCGCGGCGTGTTTCTGCAAGCAAACGCGTAACTACAAGACCTATAACCGAAGACGTACACACGCAATATCGGATAGTTATTCGTTTAAATGTTCGCTTTCCTGTTTTCCCTGAAATCGTATCAATTCGCGCCGTTAATTCATGGCCGTGGACTTCGACGCCATTTTGAGGGCGGATTGAAAACGATCGAAAAATGATTAACTACCGTCGAGTCGAATCAAGGTTATTAAATATGACATCGTTCTCGCGTATTCACGAGAAACCATTAAATCATCGCGTTACGAGGCTCGCGTAGAAGCTCATCGATTCGCGTGATCGCGTTCCCCCGAGCGAAATGTTAATTGGATCTGCTTTAACGTAATTACGTCTCCGGAGTGCCAAGTCGCGGCACGATCGAATTCGTCGTGTACGAGTACATTCCACCCCTCGAACTCGTTTCGTAACGGGAATTAAAGAACCGTGTAAACTGAAGTGAATTTAACACCTCGCTCCGCCACGTTCGCAGATTGTGAACACTTTGCGAACACACCAGAATCTGCATCCAATTTGTTCTTTAACAATTGCACGTCGACCATCGAAATTGGTAGCTGTAACTGCTCGTAATACGAAACAAGGTATGCAATTGATGTCCCAACGATGCCAGCAAGCGTTTCCAGGATGGCGTCAACCGGAAGCTAAAACTTGGACCAGAAATTCGACCGCCAGGAAACTCCTTTTCATTATTTACGATGCAGCTGCGTGGTCATCTAGCATTTTCCAGGTTCCAATTCCCTAAGTTATTTTACGCTAGGCTACACAGAGCGATGCTACGCTTATTTCTGGTGCGATAGACCGCGCTACACGTGTCACGATTTATCAGCGCTTCAAAGGCAGGTTCTAGCACGCGCCACGGAAGCGTGGACCAACTGTGCGCATTTTTCCTGGCCAATTACAGGGCATGAATTACGATAACGAAAGGTTAGGAAATAGACGAAGCACCGCTAACTTTAAACCGAGAAATCCCACGGAACTCCAAAGCAGTTGAAGCCCTGGCGACCACCAATTACCATCCCCTACAGCAGTGTTTCCTAAACGTTCCTCATCAACGTTCTGAATACTCTAAGGTTTACAATTTTTAAGGAATCCTAAAATAAATTTGGGTTTTTAGATGTAATTTCTTGTAAGAATTCTCTTAAACTGCGTTGAACGCATAAAAGCTGACAATGTTTCGTTGTTCTCCAACCTCTAACCACCGGTGTTCCATAAAGCACAGTTTGGGAGACACTACCCCTGCAAAATGAGGCAGGGGTGTCCCAAGTACGATTGAACTTGATGGCAATGACCATGACTAGATTCAAATTTTAAAATAGAGTTTCTGAATTCATTTTTATCACTAATAGCTTAACAAAAATGAATTGAAGACTCTCTATCTTTGCCACCTTAGTCTCTCCCTCAATTAGCGGCGGCTAGTTTCAATGAATATCCCTTAATGTTCTATTTTCGTTACGTTAGAAGACGCACAGATCACCCAGGAACAATGTTGCTAATTCGAGGAACAAGGGTGCCGTTGAAACAAAGTTGGAACAATCACGAGCACGCAATCGTACGACTCGCATGCCAGAATCGTATTCTAACGAGAGCACCGCATTTTTCTGCTCTCTCCTTCCCTCTTGTAATAAAATTACTATTCACAGTCGTCCCTCGATAGTTCATGGAACGAAGCAATTAATCGCAACCCCTGAAAGACGCGCGCACGAAAATTCGAGATTAATGGACTTCTGTTTTCTTCCGGAAGTTCGAAACGACGTGTTGCGTGTAATAATTGTAACCACGTTTCAAGGTTATCCGTGCAATTAGATCGTGCAAATTTCTATTTAGTCGAATCGTTTAGCAGAGAGAAATAAAATGTTGAAAACTCTCTCGTTTTTCATATCCCATCGACTGAAAGAAAGCTTCGTATTTCAACTTAACGTCACCGTTGGTCCCCGTTTTCATTGAAACGGTCGAGTGCCTCGTCGGCATTCTTTATCGCGTGTTAATCGCGTATTCGTGCCATCCACGGGAAATAGCGTTCGCAAACACACTCGTTCACTCGAAGAAGTTACGATCGATCGGGAGGGGCAACGCGAGCGTGAAATTTGTTGCTAAAATCGTCCTCCGCTCGCGGTGGTCACCCGTGAACGCGCAAATAATTACCCTCGAAACCCTTGCAAAGTCGCTTTTCCGTGTCTCCTCCTCTTCCTCCGCTATTCTCTGGTTTGACCAGAGGTTCCTCAACGTCTCGTAGTTAAATATCGCGAGTTTTATCGCGGCAATTTCACTTTGCGCATCGCTTATATCGAAGCTTTCTACTTTCGAACGGGCATCCATGTTTGAACGCGTCGGAAACTCGAGGAATGTGCAAACTTTACGAGTCTTAACCATTTAGAAATGTTTTCTATTATTCTGCGATAAATTTCTAAAATTAAGAGCTATCTTTTCGACGAATTTACGATGTTACTATTTACTCAAAAATTGGTAGGGATAATTATTTGTAAATATCTGGAGAATCACGGCGACAATTTTTTGATTCGCGTGAACGCTCAATTGGCACAGGTAATACGAAGGTAATGACTAGTCTCGCGCGGGCTAAGAGATCGTTAACTCGTTTCAATTATGTAAACTTGATCGTGGCCAATTTGAAACGCAATCTGCGCGACCAGCCTCCGATTATTACTGAATTTCTGTTATCCCATCGAGAATTACGCCTGAGCAAATATTTTTCGTATTTAAACATTCAAAACGTTCGATTTGCATCGAACGAGTTCGCGTTCGAGGATTAAAAAACTGCAGTTTTTATTGTAAATTGCGACACTCGTTAAATATCGCGTTGCAACGTAACGAGAGTGGACATATGTCCCGACTGTTTTCAGTTGGTCCCAGCGTATCCTCGGCTGTACACGATTTAATTGCTTTAATCTACTACATATGTATGGCCCTACTAATTTAGCTGCTCCATGCCAGTCTCACGAATCCACTGGCGAGAGTGCCTCGTTAGGTGATACAATTAAAAATATACGTCGTACATTCTCGTACAAAATATTCACTTAAAAAATTTTAATTAAAGTTCGCACAAAAATATCTCCCTTTTTCCCTGTGCTTGCAGCTCGTGGTTTATCCCAGAAATTTGCTTGAAAACAAGGGAAAAGGCGGAAAAATCGTTAAGTTTCATCATAGATGTCGTATAAAAAATAATAAAAAATTCCAAGTAGAAGAAATCACTGTACAACGTTAACCCTTTGCATTCGGATATCCCCTCTGAAGGGACATTAGAATCGTGACATGTCCCCTCAAATTTTCTAGTGTTGGGAGTCGTTAGCAATAGAAACCATTGCTAAGTATTGCTAAAACAGCAATATTTCTAGTTTCTGCCAACGTCCAGGAAGGAGCAGAGTGTAAAGGGTTAAAAGCAATTGCAAAGGTATCGTTTATCTGTACTCGACTACCAACAGGGTATCGCGACGCGACAAGCTCGTAAAAGCCACCCCTTTGCTGCAAATAGTCTTGTCGATTATCCTATCGTTCGTTGGGAGATTAAAACGTTTCACAGCGAATAAATGGTTAATCCGATCGTTGAAAAAGGACGCGCAGAGAGAGGAAACACGGAAAGAAGCTTGTGGCTGTCGCATAACGTCAACGAAAGATGCCAACGGTTGGCGGGGCGGTTCTCCGAACGCCGTAACGAGCTGTAACTTTAAATAGCGGCCTTAAAACGAATTAACCCCATTTACCGCGATAACTCCTAATGCAATTTCAGTGCAACACGCGCGATTTACCGAGCACGGCCGGATTTTTACGCGATCGACACAAGCGTCTAGTAACGAACCGGTACAACCCCTGTTTCGCACGATTAATGGCGGATTGTACTACTGTCCGCCCAAAGAGAGGGAAAGAAATTACTTTCAGAGAACGCGTCGACATGTAAAAGTTTAATCATAGGGTTATCTCTTCTTGAAGAATCAAGTTTCATTAGTAAAAGAATTTTCATGAATATTCAGATTAATTTTTTCCCTTACCTTTCGTTTTAAATTAACTTTTTCTCGCGTGAAACAAGAATTTTAATTGGTACGCATAATTTTGTATAAAATGAAATCTTGAAAGGAAGATTTGTTTTCAGTTTGTCAGAACATTCACTTAACAACATAAACTATACTCTCTCATGTACATCTATACGTTCAGTACAATCATACGAGCCAATTAAAACTTTCGAAATGGAATTTTTAAATCTAACATTGCATCATTCTCTATGTTAAATATATTGTACAATTTCAAAATTCCCCAACGAGTCCGCGAATATGGTCCACAGAGGACTGTCGCACGTTCTTCCTCGTGCTCGAGGAATTTAGAAACTTCGATCGATCCGTTACGTAGCTTCTGGAATCATCCGATTCCGAGTGTACGCGTGACGCCGCAAACAAAAGTGGCGAGGAACGTTCCCTCCTCGAGAGCTTATTAATAATGAATCAGACGGCCAGTTACTCTGACGTGGTTGCTTACGCTCGGTCTCGACCACGTCAGGTGTAAGCCTGCGCCTGCTAAAGCGGCCATTGGGAACCGGTAGCGGAAAGATTCTCGAGATTCTTCGAGCGTGAACCCATCAAAACGATTTGCATGTCGTTTCTCTTTCTTTTACCGCGCGTTTTTCCTGCTTCGATTTTTCCTTCATCGCGTTGCAAATGAAGTAATTTAATTTAAATCTATAAATATAGATGTCTATCGCGAATTACACAACCTCAAAAATACAACGCTACGAGATTCACGGAGATTCAATGCGTAGTAATTTAATTTGAATCGATCAAATTATAATTATTTCTCTCATATTTGTATAGCGTACGACATTTTTGCATATGATGGATATCTGGCGTTTCGATAACACGGAACAACCGTTCATTTTCTTCGTATGTCGATTATTGAGAATAATTATAATTGAAACGGAACAGCAATTTAAAAGGTGGATACTTAGCCACGTGAGTGGACGTCCAATCGATCCACGAGTAAACTGACTTATCGCGAAATCGCAAATGTTAACTCGAAATTAGCGTCGATTAAATAGACAGTTACACGATATCGAACGGAAACGGAAATTGGAGCAGACTTAACGCGCGCACCCATCTGAATCGCGAGTCATAACGAAGATAACGCGTACATTGTATCCCTATGATGTGCTGTTTACAATAACTGTTCTACAAGCAAAGCAATTTGCATCTGGCGTTGTAACATCGACGAACATTTCAGATAGCACTGGTACCAGATAACGACCGTTTCACGCTGTATTTCTCGCCTATTATCCTCCTCATCTAATCGAGCGCAGAAACTTTTACTTCGCCACACTTGGTTTCAACGACTAATGCCAGTTCCAGGAAAATTCCTCGCAACGAGGAAAATTCAAGCGCGAACGCGAAACATTAATCTTCGCAACCGATAAAAATGTTTCCACGATTCTTCAGGTATTCCACCGGCTGCTCCGCGTCTACAAGCGGCTGTTATCGACCTCCATTTTATCAAGAATAAAATATTTCCTAAAACTCGTCGAGCGGAGGAATTATTTTTAATTTCTGATTAAGGGTTAAGGTCGAATTTACAAGAGTATGGGCCTAAAGATAAAAAGAATAACACTCGACGCGCGGAATCTCCAGCAGATACCATTGTAATTTCCGATTAAAAAATGGTGGACAGATTGAGATCTCGGAGATAGCCCGCGATATCGCGTCGGTGAATTTCCAAAGGAATTTTACGATGTCGAAGGTAGCCGCGAAAACGTCCGTACCTCTCGTTGAACAACCAAACAACGCAACCCGTGAAAAACGCCGAGCACCGTGCTCCATCCGCATATTACCAACGATAATAAACTCTCGCGAAAGATGAAATTACACGCTGATTGCGTTATCGACCGCTCGTCGAAATAATATCGCCAATTCATTTTTCTGCAATTTATACGGTAATTGAATACGTACGTATCGAACGGCTACGTTTGAAGTGTCCAAGAGGTACCAATTAAAATTTTCAGAGAAGAGAGAAAGACAATATCATACCGACAATAATAAATTTAAATGCGAAACGATCTCTTGCTTCCATGATTTTTTAAACGCCTCTTTCTAAGAAGCGAAGATGGTCGTCCGTTCCTTCGATAAGTTGCGATTGTCGGAAGTTTTATCGCGGCGATTACCTGGCTCCACAGATACCAATTATCTTTCGTATCAAAAATAACGTAATTACGACGTGTCCACGTGGAAATGATTCGTTGCGCCTCTGATTATTCAACGATCGACGCGATTCAAAGTCAATGTACCGTCTGCAGTTCTGCGACTGGAGAGGAAGTTTCTTAGACCGAAGGGAGGAAATTTTAAGAGGATGACTCACTGGCACAACAGGGATTTTAGATACTCCCGGGAGATCGGCTTTATTTCAAAGGAACCTGTTATTCTTCCGCGGCGAACGCAGATCTTGATAACGTCAAGAAAATCGAGGAGGATTTCGAACGAAAACGAATATTCGAGTTTTCGATGATACTTGCGACGACATAAACGAGCCACTTTTTATGGTTAAATCAAGGATTCAACGTTTAACAGAGATCTAAAGACGGCTCGTAGCAGCGTCCCGCGTTTTCCTGACGATTGTCTGCGAAAGAGGCAACGAACTCGTTCCAACGTGCTGCAAAAGGGTCCTCGTCGCTTCTCTAAACAGTGGACCGTTTCCTCGAGCTTTTTCCCGGGACAAAAGGAAAAGGCAAGTTCCACGAGACGGTACAATCATTCCTTCGTGCTCGTGCACACACGCAGTCGAGTGGTCCACCTCTGCGCGGAGCTAATAAACCTTCAGTTTACCTTCCATTTCGAGCAACAAATTTACTCGTTTTCCACGCGGACGATTGTCGCAGCGATCGTACGGTTCGAATGAATTCGTAACACGTGGGAGTCCCTAAACGTTTCAATGAAAATACACAGCGAATCGGATAAATTTGCTGGAATTTGTTTGAAAGTAAAGAGAGAAAAATAGGGGAACGTAAATGATACGGGTTGCGAGGGAAATTATTTGTTTTTGCGTTAAAAAAGAAATTATTGCGGGCGATCTCGCCACAGATTACTCTTAAATTCCACTAACGCTCTGCTACGCCGCGATGCCCCATCGATTTCATTAACTGACCCATAAAAAAATTTAAGCGTCCGCGAAATGAAATATTAATACGAACAGGCGGGCATAAAAATGTTGGAAGTTCGTATTTCGAGAACCAGCAGGCTGAAACAACAACCATCGGCCGGTGGCAGCAATTAAAATTTCCTCGACTCGAGAAAAATAGCGGAATTAACGGCGAAAACGTTTTCAACGACGGAATCGACGTTCTTCATCGGAACGGAAACGTTCAAACGCGGCCCTGTTTTTCATTCCGAGGGAAATTACACGGCCAGCCATGTTGAATTATGAACGCGACGACGTGGTTTACGCGATGCGTAACTCGTTCAACGTGGAATACGTTCCACGGTAAGATCTTTCTAGGCGCGAGAAAGAAAAGGAGAAAAAAAGTGTGTTAATTAATATTTACGCAGCGACGCGTTGCACTCGCGTGGATGTAAAGGTCGTTCTGGCCTATTTAAAGCGTAATTTCGTTATCTCGCGTGTATACATGCGCACGTAAGAATGAGCGATAAAAGGAAGCTGCGCGAGTGCGTTCGCGAATTCTTCCCGCGGTGCGAATATTAAAAATAAATACATTTCCGATTCGACGACCTCGAAACGGCACAAAACGGTACCGATATTTTTAGCATTGGCAGCTCGTGGAATAAAATCAATGCCGATCGATCGAATCGATCCGATTTTTCGCGGAGAGATTTCGACCCGAGAAGAAGAAATTCCTCCTTTTAAGTGCCATCTTCCCCCTTTTCTTTTTCTCTAATTGATTACGCACACGAATTCGCAGTACACACGGTATTACGTAAAATGTCACGTAACCACGCGGACGATGGGCTCTACGCGGAATAACAGAAACTGTTTTCGCTCAAGCCCTCGTGGTTTTTGAGGGAATCGGGATCCCCGACGCTAGAGAAAAGGCAGACGCGCGAAGTTTTTATGAGAAAAGGCAATATTAATATTTAACGCTGGCTACGTGTATTATTCCTTCTAATAATAACTATCCCAATTCAGACGTTAAAATCAAATATTGCACTGTGCATAAACAAACTACGCTCGAATCGGTGTATCGATTCCTCGGCGTACAACCCGCCCACAAAAGTGCGCTGTTCGTACGCAAACAGCGGCGTTAAATAAACATTAAAAGTAACGTTAATATCGTTGAAAAAGAGAACGAATTTACTTCGATCCCAGAGAATTGCGTTCGATGCGAAAAGTGTCCTCGAGTCGTGCGCGTTTTAACGGGCGGGGATCGTTTTTCCACCGCTCCGAATCGGAGGAACGAGCCGCTCGTAACACGGTCGATTTAGCATCGAACAAAGCGGCCTTTTATTTCCACGTTGCTTAGCTTCGGCTCGCGATACGCCTCTAATTTATTCGTCCGCGTAAAAAGACGGCTCGCCTCTTATTTGCATCGTATCTCCGCGGGGTTTACTGTCGCGACGCTGGCACGCTTTCAACCGGGAATTAAAAATCGTAACGCGCGCCCGCGGACAAGCTAATGCGAGTGTCGACGCCCGCTTCCGAATATTTCTGGAACGGGATAAACGACTCCGCGCGTTTACAGCTGGCGAAGCGATCGAATTAGCTGGCTGGCCCGTATCGTGCCCGTTCGAACGAGAGATCGCTGGCAGATTTGTGGCGAATCGGACACCTCGTGGCCGCGTCGATACGCCCGCGAATCGAACGCGATCGCGCTCGCGACAAGGAACAGCTTCGTCTTCGAAACGATATCAGAATCCTGGTATCGCACATGTGCAATATGCAAAAATACAGAAAATAACGTGCACACTGCGACACACGGAGCGTGAAGTAAATCTCGATTCAATGCGTTTGCATAAATACGAGTTTGCGTAAACATTAGAGAATTATGAAACGTTCCGCGTTTCGAATATCATTTTAATTCATTCCGTTCGACTGCTCCTCGCCTACTGTTCGTTTATATTACTCGATAACTACGAGTATGATATGAAGGTACGAGAATGGTACGAAGTACCATTATCGTACCGAGCACCTTCCACAAATTATGCAAAATTTCTGCTACGATCACTGTTTTACTTGCACGTTACGAAAGCAAACAGAATGTAAGCAGTTCGAACACGAGAGTCCAAGATGCAGCGAGATTTAGTCCGTCGTCCATAGCGATCGCGATTCGAAAGATGCCTCGATGTTCGAGATATCGCGAGGAGAGCGCTGATACGAGAAGTCTCCCCTGAATCTCTGCTTATCGGCCGTGGCGAGTTCAGATGACATAATTAAATGAGTGGAAAGCGAAATCGAACGACAATAACCGATAATGTTCGTGCGAGTCGCGGAGTATTAACCCCGGTTGTTGCGTTCAGATATCACTTTTATCGAGTTTCCACGATAATCGATGTGGGTCGCCGTGTGCGAGAAAATCCGTCGAGCCTCGTGGATTCGAGCAGAGATTCCTCGGTCGAATCGAGCACGAATAATTGTAAAAATAATTTCACGGATGTTCGGAGAAAAACTTGATTCTCGTATCTCTGAACCCTAATTTTTTCAGTAAAAAACCATTCTTTCTAATTATTATTTCAAAGCGCGACATTTCTCGATGTTAAAGCACTGTTTACAATTTCCAGTGTGAAAATTAGATCAATCTTCGAGTGAAAATTAGATCAATCACAGAAGCGTGTCTCAGCTAATAGAATCGAATTAATCCTCCAAATTAGACGCAATCGTTGCAGATCCAATTTTAACGTTCAATATTTTTAGACGCCTGGTTCTTCGCGAGTATGAAGAATAGTTGTGTACGCAATGTAACGAAAGTATGCGTGGTTCGTCCGTTTGATTAATGCAGCGATTCGTAACGATCTCAGGATGATGGGCGAATCACAAAGTTTTGTTTGAAACGACCGACAATCGATCTGGAAACGAGGAGTTCTAGGTTCGAGTGTAGAATAAATTACTAGTATTATTTTCGAAAACGAAGGACGACGCTTCGTGGACCGCTCGATTTTGCTCAAACGTTCGAGCAAAATCACGGATTTTCTTGCAAATCGGACTCTAACTTTGTAAAAAATGGTGCATTGGAATTGCAAAGTGTGTATCAAAGTCAGCTTCTTTGAATACTTTTTTATATGAACTAGCATTTTTAATTCAGAATGTACTGTTCATCTTTTCCATGCAATTCCTTTTGTGGATGACTGGGTGAAGCACCCAACGCGCTCCTCCTCGTGTAATATAAATAACGCTGCGAGATTACAAATGCAAGTTCACGGCTGAATTGCAGATTTTGCGCAAGCAAATATGCATGAAACGCAGTATGTACAAACGAGTAATTCGACAAACAGAATGAATGTATATAAAAAAGCAAAATACAAATAAAAAATGACGATAACTTAAGGAATCGCAACGAACGCGAAGAGATCTCGAGTTTGCAAATGAACACCGAGCAAACGTTTGCGCGAGCCGTTTTACAAACCTCCGAACAGATTAATACCGAGTGTGTGTAACTCGTTTTCAGAATAAGCAATGGTTATTTCCTTAATCGAGGATCAATCGTTTACAGTCTTTCCTCGCTTCTGGCCAAATCCTTGAAACGCCAACACGGCGTTCCGTTCGTCCAACAGGTAATAACGTTCGCCAACAAGCCTAATCGGAAGGAAACGATCGATATAACTCGAGTCGCAGGAAAGCGAAACGATAAAAGATTAGGCGAGAGTCGTGACTTGCGGTACGCAAATCGCCAAGTGCGTACACGTCGTGAACAATCAGCGTTCGTGGTCACGAATCGTTCGCCGATAACGCAGCAATCGCCAACTTTTCCGACTTACGTCACGCACTATCGAGCAAACACGTGGCCAGCTCGTCGAGGGTTCGCCTTCGTCAACGTGGACGAACGCGACTTCCCTCGAAGAAAACCTGCACGAGGGAAACGGCTATAAGAAAATCGATAACGTACTTGGCTGGCCAAGTTCGTGCGCTTTTCTTCGTTTCATCGGGTTCCACCATCCCCGTGGGGCTGATATCGTCTGTAAATCGCGCCAACAGCGTGGGTAAATACGTATACGCTTGTTGGGGAAGTGAGAATTGCACATTTAACCAACACGTGTACACGTGCGATGATGTATTTTATGCGGGTAAATATTTTTGGGATTGAGTAAACGACGGGACAATTAGTTGAAGCTACTCCAATTGCAAAATAAATGGTTAAAATAATACATACGCGTACGGCAACCTCTTTAACCGAGCAACGCTTATTGGACAAATTAAAGGTGATAATTTTCGCGTAAACAAGTCACGTTTGTTGGCTGGTAAAATTAAGCGATATTTAATTTCTTAATACAGCGACGAAACGAGATCTCACTGCTCTGAAATGTTCACGAGCTTAGGCTTATTGTGCTGACTCGCTGTGAATTATTAAATAACACTTTTTAATATTCAAGTATTCAACTTTCAAATCAAATTGATTACAAAAGCGCAACGTGTATGCAATTGTCGCACCTTTGATCTTTGAATTCACGTGCCTCTATTGAAATTCCATCAGAATCATCGGGGAACTAGCTGCCAGAGCCTTTTTGTCGGCTAACTCTAAACGAGCTCTCAGCGAATATACACGACGGTTGCCACCTGCGATTGTTCGGTTCTATTAATTCGCCGGGGTGCTGATAACAAAAGAGAGGAGGCTATCCGTTGATGTAACGGTGCTTCTTTTCGTGTTTCGCGAGCGTGATGGAAGGCTTTTGTTCAGACGTGGACTTATTCACGGATCGTCGAGTCGATTCAGTGGCGCGTTAACTGGTTTCGACGGCGAATCGGGAAGTGTTGGCGATGAAAATATGTGGATTAGCTGCGAGTACGTGTCCCGTTGTTGCGCCAGGCTCTCTTCGCGATTTTCACGCAGTATTTTGTCTATCGAGCGTGTTTTTTGTGACGTTAAACGAGCACGTACACGCTATATATAGCACGTATCGTGAATTAAATTTATACGCGAAGAAAAAATACTCGAGACGAGTAAACTACTCGATCGAGTTACGAATCGTATTAGTGTCGTTCGATCGGGGCAACGGAACGCTGGAATTTTTTTAATTTCATCGTCCCTATGTAATGTAACAAACTGAATTATTCATAGCGAACGTGAGCAATGTTTTTCGCAGCCAGATACCATAATACGAATTTATGAGCGATTGTGTATTAAATTACGCGTGATCGTACGTTAAACGTGTCTTGAATCGATTTTACGTCAACTCGCAGGTATTCCAGGCCACTTCAGAAAAGGTGTAACGCACATCTTCCGACTGGTTGTCCGTGAATGCCGCGATACTAATGATTCAAGGCCACTATTGACAATCCATGATCTATTATTATTTTCAAATACAACGCCAAGTCGCGGGAACGGCCTTGCGGTTTTTCGCGTTCCCTTTCTTCCTTTTACCTTCGAGATCGACATTTTCCATTGGGAGACAGGAAAATTTCGTTTCGATTCGCGACGCAACGGAGCGAATAATCTCGAGCTATCGCGAAGAGACGGGACAGCTACGACACTGAACGAAATAGCACTCGCAGCGTGCGAAATAGCTATTTTGCTCGGGGCTATTTAAAAGTTATTGGGATCCTATTTTACGGTGTAATAAAAAAACATCCCTCGCGAAGATAGAATAACCTTTGAATGAAATATTACTAGCAAACAGCTACCATGCTTTTAGTTATTTAGAGGTTACGGTGAATCTAATTTATAATGTAATAAAATTCGTCTCTCCTCGACATAAATTAGACGGTGAATGAAATAGCGGTCACGAGTAGCCATCTTGCTTCGGTCGAGAACGATCGGGACCGTAATGACGGCGTTGCAGGAGGAAACATCACTCGTGAAAGGAGAATAATAAATCGGAGAAATGGCCAGGTCGTTTCGGAGCGTTCTATCGATGCGGGTCATTGAGGAAACTACGAACACGTGTACCAGAGCACTGGCAGAGTGGTACAGTTCCATGGTGGGGATAAACATCGCGCGTCGTCCACGCACCAATGCTAACAACTGTATTCCAGCTCGATAAAATCGCTTTTACCACGACGCTGGACTTCATTAGGCGAATAGATTCGCGATACACAGGACTCTAGCTGCGCGAAATGCCAGATGAGTTTCTAAACTCGATTCTGCTTTGCAAATTTTATATACTGACAAAAAGATGATGGTTTTCATTTCTTCTTTTCTCTCAGTTCATAGGTTAACCCCAATGAATCGTACAACACAATGCTGTTTCGTGTATCTGCTGCTTGAAAATTGTGTTGCGCTTCATTCTATTCTAGCTGCGTGCAATGCGAGATGGATTTGTAGGGTAAAGTTTGCCAATTATAAAGTTGGAGATTATCGCACGTACAAACTAAGGATACAGTAACTTGTAAGCTACAGCGTAGAAGGAGAGTGAGTTACTTACCGTTGAGACCGTATTTCTCCTGGTGCCTCTTGACCTGGTCAACGGATAATCCTTTGTCAGGATCAACGTTAAAGAAACCTAACACCTCCTCCACTGTTTTGCAATGGCCGTCCTCCATGGTTACCTCTGTATTAGTACTTCACTAATCTTATCTGTTCAGTGGTTATCCACGTTCATTCACACTGCAGTTTTCTGTAATTCAGACAAGTAATTGGAGATTAAATATCGATTTAGCTGTTATTTGCGAGAAGCTTACGTACATTAACTGACATGTGTCAAGTGCAGATAACAAAGATATCAAATTTACCGTATAAATTAGCGGGGGGGAAACAGAGAGGTTACAAAATAAATGACCGAGCAATGAAACATCGTAACGGAGACAAATGTTTTGGCGCGTTCGGATTTCGACAACCCTGAAACTTGGATTCTAACCAAGAAACGCTAGATTCGCTCGAACGTATCCTGTCGCTCGGCTCGAGTCGAATCAACAATTTCGCAAGCGTTCGCGATTCGAGGAAACGTGCCGAAACGAAAATTCCAGGAAAGTAGGCCTAGACAAGGACGAGGGAAGAATCGCCGCGTGCACGCGTTCCACGACGCAAACCGATCCAGGTTAAACCCTCGTCGAGCCACGAAGCGTTTCAACGTGCACGCGACTCGATTTCCCTCGATCGTTCGACACCAGTATGCACCGCTAGATTCGATAACACGGGATAACTCACCGAGGACAACCGCGATGTGTTCGTTGGCGACGTGTCACAGAGAAATTACGTTACGGCTGTCGAATATTTAGGTTAGCTACAGGTCCCTAAAGATGCACTCGAGCACATAGACGGAGAGAAAGAAAGAGAGAGAGAGAGAGAGAAAGAGAGAGGGAGTGAAAGAGAGAGAGAGAAAGAGATGGGAACGGACAGAGGAAAGAAAATGAAACGAACTGGCACGAATAAACTTCGCCGGGCACTAAAAAGAAATGTTTCACGGCCGGGACACGACGTATCACGACACGCGGGCACAGAAATTTGAGACGCACGTCATTTTCCTCACGATATATTTCCCCTAAATGCTAAGCAAACCTCCTCTTCCGTAAGACTGACACAGCGAACAGCGAATCATTGCACACGTGCGCCACCTCGCGGAATGCGCCATTAACAAGTTGTAGCGTAAGTTGCCTGCGCGCCGTCTGCAATCCCGTCAACGTAAATAAATCGAGCCAATCGGACGTAGCCGGGACGCGTTACGGGCCGCTCGGCACTGGTCGTCGGTTTTTGCCACCGACGCCGTGGAATTCCCGTAACGGCGATCGCCCGTTCGTTCACCCTCGGGTTTTCGCGAAAACGACGCGTCACGTCGCGGCGCAGCGTGCCCGCAGGAAAATGCGTGCGAGTCGGCCGAACCGAGCATGTGGAGCGACGCCATTGGCTGGACACCGCTCGTCAACCGTGACGCACTCGGCTATTTTCAGGTCTTCTGCTAGTCTATTTCCTTGGCGCGTATTTTAAGACACTCAAAGGACATCGCGTATATTGTCGTTATATAATTTCCATTTCGCGCGGTCCGATCGAACGTTTCCGATCGAAAGCGTCGATTTTCGCGCCCAAAACCCGCGGCGTTCGATTAAAATAGCGGGGCCCGGGTAAGCGAGTTGTTTCGTTACATAATGAAACGACCGGCAGCTGCAGACGGTATGAAATTTTTGAAACTCGTTATGTAACTAGGGGCGACTCGTGCGTAATTTTTTTTTCTTTTTGTCTCGTATCTTAATATTTTAACGTACCGTAGAATCGGTGCACATGTTGGAACAGTACTGTTCCCTGAATAGAGAATTCTTTCTTGCTACTGTCTTTTGACTTTTGCACCCTTTTTAACATACGAAATTGTGCGTTATGTAATATATTCGTACTAGACGTACGACGACCACACGTGTATCTAAAATTAAGTTTACAATCTTCCACGGTTAAGTTTACAGCTTTTCGTAGCAACCGTAATTCCCCGTGTCGTGGTAATGTTAGTCATTAAACTGGATCAAGCACGTTTGAACATTTCGAACATCGTAAACCGGCGAGTTTACACAACATGGGATGCTACAACAAAATTGTTCCAATGCCCGTCCAAATAAATACTTTCTTAGAAAAGATCGCGTTTATTAACCAATTTGCTCGACAATTTCCCTCTACATTATTCGTCGTTCGACGAGGCATGTCTACGTCCACGTACCGATAAGAGGTTGAAAATAAAAAAAGCAGAACGAGGTAAAAAAATAAATAAAGATAGAAAATAACTCCGTTTCGTCCATAAATTTCAAAACGATATCGGTAAGCAATCGCGCACGAAAATCGTATCGTCCCTAATCTCCCGAAGTCATTGGGTCGTCACACGTTCAAGGTCAACGGCAACTCGAAACCCGGATCGAGTGCAAAGGTCGCAGCCAGTGTAGCAAACGTCGGAGCCAAGGTTAGCGCTAAACTTAAGCGTGAATGGAAGAGCAGCGGTAGCCGGGAGATTCAATCGGGGTTACGGTCGTCAGAATCGGTCAACAATGACTCCGCGTCTTTAGAATCCGCCTCGAACAAGTCCCGCGAGCATGGAACCCCGATAAAAGGATCCTAAACGAAGCAAAATCTGAACCAGGCCTCGAAAGCTTATCGAATCTCAACCCCTGTCCCGCTACTCCCCTTCCTCTCTCCTTCTCATCCAAAAAATTGCGCGTTCGAGCGTGTAAAGGTATTTGAGGAAAAAATCCCATCGACAACTAACCCTTTCGATGCTAAAACGTGGAATCGTCACGTGGCAGCGAGGTACGCGAGCGAGTATCGACCATATCAATAGACGCGGTCGCAAACTTGGACGAAAGTCGCGCGCCAAAACGGACAGACGAGAGAGACGGACGGTTAAGGCTGGTCGATTGGCCGCACGGGACTGTCGGTACACTCGGTGACCGGTTCGAAACACCGTCCGGAACGACCAGCTCGCTCGAACGCCCGGGACGCGACTAGCCGGCCAAATCGCGCGTGCCCCAGCGGACGATTTTAGCACGTCTCTGACGGCGACTTCCTAATTATTTTGGCAGAGATGGCCAGCAGCCACTTCGATTTCCCTACCCCTCCCGTACGGCTCCACGCGTCCCCGTCTCGCGAGCTACCCCTATCCCTGTTCCACCGACTGGACACCGCTCCTTCTTCTTTCTTATCCGCCGCCGACTCTTGCACCAAAATCTCCTCTATTTTTTTCTCGTCCTCGTCAAGCTTTTTTCTTTCTTCGACGTCAACCGTGCGCGATTTTCCCCGACGAACCTGTTCGCTTCGCTCGTCTATTTTCTACTTTCGCGTGACCTTGCGATCAACAATTGCGGAAACGCGATTCTTTTTTTTTTTTTTTTTGGTCCCGCCGCAATTGCGCGACGCTTCGATTCACAGCGGTTTCTCGTTTAAGATTCCGGGACACCTTTTTGGGCGGTCGGAACGGAGGGATATGAGTCAGTTAGATCGAAACAGGATTAAACGTTAATGCTATAATACCGTTAGGTAATAGTCTCTGGCCGTGATATAATATTCGCGATGGTTGGCTGTGCGGCGGAACAGTTTCTATTTGAAGATGAGATGCAACACGTCGGACGGGCTATAAAGATAGGAGATGTAGTACGTTTGTTGGCAAACAAGTAGAGGTCGTGTTTGTATGTAACGCGAGCTTCACATCGACACGTACGATGAAGCAATCTACCGCCTATGTTAGTTTCGCTGACTACTTGGACTGGTGATACACTTCGAAGTAACCAACATTTGCTGGACGTCGTCGGTTCAACCGGTGCACGTCACAGAATAGCTCTGACAACGTGAAATCGACCGGAGAACGTGACGAACGGACGTCCTTTGGTATCCCCGGTTGTATTCTGCCAGCCGCACAGAAAACGTAACCAAATTTATCGCCGCCGTAGCAAACTATTTACGAGTGGCAATCTATCGACTCCCCTATACGAGCCTAACCTTCGACTGGAACGCAACATTCCATAAACGTGATACGCCATACGGATTCGGAATCGTACGAACTTGATCCAAACGAGGTTTGGTGAACTGAACTCGAGCTTTCGATCAACTCATCGATCACTGTACACCGAGCGGAGCATCGAGAACGTCTCTACGATATCAACACACATGAGAGACAGGCGCTTAGACTTTTCGATGCGGTACGATCTTTCACGAGTGTCCATTTCAATAGAACCCACAATGGTAACGATAGCGAAACGGTCCACGATCTCGTCGGGCTAGCCCCTGTTAGCTTATTCTTTTTCCTGGCACACAACACTTCTCGGCCGATCGTTCATGTTTCCTCGCGCTACCGCGATTATTCGTGTCGCACTTGTGTACATGTATCGTCGTCACAAAAACACTTTATGTAGGTGTCTCGCGAAGCCAGCCGTGTTCACCTGGCGATGTTGCTCGCGCTGCAAGCGGACTTACCGATCCTGCCTCTTCTCGCTCTTCGTCGCGCCTCTTCACGCACCAGGCAACGTCCCTTCGTCGTCTGTCCCGTGGCTCAACGAAACCGGCACCGCTGCGGCTGGGTCCCGGTCTCACTTCGTCGATTTAACGACCGACCGTCCGAGTCTCGTGTACAGCGGAACGAACGGCGGTTTACAAATTGTGGTTCGACGGGAGGTAAAAAAAAAAAAAAGAACAACGAACGATGCAACGAATGAACGGCGAATGCGATCACACTTGTGGCAACTTGCGAAGCCTCTCCACGCTGATACGACGGCTACTCCTCCCTGAACATCGTATCGTGAGATCGCGCGGTTTCCTCTCTTCCTCTGCTATCCTCTTTGCATGAAGGGTGTCGAGGGCGAAAACAAACAAACATTCAAAGGGCAACGCCTGCGCTGCTGAACGAAACGAAGCGACGGACCTCGTCGAAATTCCTTTAAATAGTCCGTAGGCGTCGCTACCTGGCGGCGAGACATCGAACGAGGGAAAACTCTGGCCGGAAGCCAGTGGTCCCGGCGGTGGCCGCCACAGGCCTCCCGGTTCGCCCTGTCGTCGACAGTTTTTTCCATTTAACCTTCGAATTCGCACCAGAAGATCATTCCGATGTCGGGGACCACTGCTCCGCTGCTACCAAGAGCTGTCAATCGTCGGAAGATCGCGGGAGACGATGGTCGCGAACGGTTGCTCCAGCGGCTTCCGGAACCAGGACACCGCGGTCGCCATTTTCGACCTTCCTGCGCGTCGTACTTCCTCACCAGCTTCTCCGCGTGCGTTCTCCGTTTTCAACGACTGTACTTGTTCTTCGCACGCGTGAAATGTACTCGAACGATTTTTCCTGTAACGAATTGTGTCAATAAATGTATGAACTTTTTATGAACGAGTTGAACTACCGGTGAAAGTAGTAGTTCATTGAAAGAGATGTCGATTTCGAATTTCTTAAGCTCGAGGTGTTCGTTTCGATAATTGTAACAATGAATTCTTGTATGAATCTTAAAGGAATTGAATAAAAATTGTATGAATCAAAATTCAAGGAGTGTTAAGATGACCTTGAAAGACAACTCCAATTCACCGTACTCTGCGTAATAGCACCGAGTAGCCCACCATTAGTTATTCCTAGTGACTCTGCGCACGCATCATCTTTAAAAAAAAGAAGAAAAAAAAAACAGATACCCAAACAAATTGACAAATGGCGGAAGACAATTTTAGATCCGAAATGAGCTTGTATCCAATCGGCATAATCGATTTTACTTGTCAGTACCGCGTACATAAGATCAAGAGGATTTCAACAACCCATCACTCAGTTTGCAGCCGCACAATGTTCTTATTGGAAACGTTCAAGGTACGCATTTTTCTCAAGATCGAAAATAGGTGGTTGGCGTATGTCCAAATGCGATATCGGACACATCCTCGAAGACAATCTATCGAACGCCGATGGGGGAGCATCGCGTGAAAATTTGTTATTTCGTTCGCGATTTCCGACGTCCCAGGCGATCGAGCACCCGACATGGCGGCGGATCTCGATCCTCCTCGTCGTTCACGGCCGAGGAACGGCGATTTTGGCGAATCGCTCGCGTTCCTCTCGCGAAAACCGCGACCGGTTATGTAATTATGGTCGAATACGCGGCTGACCTAAAATAAGATCGTGCCATTTTCGTTTCTGTAATTGTTCCGCACTAATTTCGCTCTCGAAACTCCTTGTCTCGAGGAGCCGACCGACTTCGGCCCGCCCGTTCGCGGAAATCGCGCGCCAAAACGCACGGCTCTCGTCGACACCCGCATTTTCCATCCATCCGATCATCGATTCCGTTTCGCGACCCACCGTTCAACCTTTACGGACGGAATTACCGGGCGAAATTACAGGCCACGCCGCGCCATTTACGGGCTTTTGTCCCGGAGTTTAATTAGAATGAACTTTATTAACCGTGCAACAGCGCCGTGCTTCAAACAAAAATTTAATTTACCGAGCTGCGGTGGACGCGCTTCGTTTCCCGTCGAATTTTACATTTTGCGCAGGGGGCGAATTTTTTGTCAGGACAAATCTCCGCTTGTTCGAACGTTGCGAAACATAGTAATTCGAATACGTCGGATAAAGTCACGCGAAGGAAAAGGATTCGCAGTGTAAAGATCAAGGTTCGGTCGGACGTGCGCGCAGCAAGGTCTTACAAAACCGAACCGTCAATGTATTTATCAGTCTTCTCTAGTCGATTTCGATGCATCAGGATTCGCGCATACGCGCGTCAAGACCGCTATTCGTAGATAGTGGCATAAAAGAAGCATTAGCTGCCCACGCGGCGGCGCCTGAACGACTCAAGTGCGAGAGCAGGAGGGTTGAGCGTGCTGGTAACAAATGGGCGCCGAAAGGGAGGAAGAAGCAAGAGAAGAGCCGCGCAACGGTCAACGTTCTTCTTCTTGCACGGCTTCTAAATGCATTTTAATACCCGCGCACCCGCGTCGCGTTACGTCGTCCATGAAAACGCGACGTCACAGGTGAGACTTGCAATTCTCGGTCAATTCTGACGTAGAAGATAGTCGAGTCGGTTTACGAGACAGAACGCTGCTCGTATAACAGATTTTATGCTACTTTTAATATTTCGTTACCTATAGACGAGTAATAGTTTTGGTTTCGCTGGTTTCGGTAGTGTAAACACGCGGCGTGCCACTCCAGTAGAAAATGGCTGCGCTAACTCTAGGTTACAGCCACCGAGGCTACATTTATTTTCGATACTTTCTTTTTAGTATTTATGGAGAGTTTTCGAACGTTTGTTCTTTCAAGTAAAATATGTTTCAATTCGAAGAAGGAAGGAGTTTCGATCGGATCGTAGAGAAGATCGAGAATAAAATATATTAACAGGTCAGAAATAACCCTTGTCCCGTGGTGGAATATATCTAGCGAAATCGAGACCTCAGAAAAATACCAGTGACCGATGGAAAGTGGAGCGCCCTTGAATGAGACACAGGGACAAGGTCGATTTTGCGTACGGTCAGGGATTTCGTGGAGAATTTCTCGGGTATTTCTAGTTTCTTTCAAAGCGTTTTAAAATGGCGAGTAATACACCGTACAAGTATGAAAAACGCCAGAAAATTTGATCAAAGCAGAACTCGTGGACGGAAATGAAACGTGATGTTACAAAACTACATGAAAATTGTTTCTACTTTAATAAAAAGAATTTTTTGCATCCAAGATGTTTTCTACCATTTTCCTAATTAATTATATGTATATTTATTGTACCGTGTTTTTGAATAACGTAAGAATTTATAATTTAGTATACGATCGGGTTTCCATGGTGCGACAAGGGAGTAGCGTTGGAACGACTATCGACTGAACCATCTGCTAATAAGTCCCGCAAAAGGTACACAGGCCATCGGTATTTTCTCATTACGGCGAGCAAAAATAGACGCCGTTATTTCGTCGCTTACTCGAAGCAGCGGTTTAAAGCATGGTGTTATTTTTAGGTGAAACATAAAGTGTTACGTAAAAGTTAAGCGGTGTACCGTTGTTTCGGGACACCGGTGCGCGGTTCTCCATTTTTCTTTTACTCCTTCCGACCATTCTTACTCCATTCGACGTTAGAAAATGAAAAAAGAATTGAAGAAATATATAATTCTTCGAGAGCAATCGTTTTCCTTTTCATCTAAAACCCAGGAATATGCGAGTTTGCTTTTTGATCGAGGGTGCGAGCTCGACGTCTACGTTGTTCTCGAGCGTCCGTCTCTCGATCCGCGGCTTCTAATTCGAGTTTAACGCCGCGATCGAGGTCCATCCCTAACGGCGCTCTATTAAGTGGAACACGTGTTCCGGAACCTTTGATATTCCACGGTAACGTGAATTTCGCCGGGCAGACCCTGAAAATAGAGCGTCGGACACGCGCTAGCCGCCCCGAGAGTGCCGCTCACGCCAAATACTATTTTATTTATGGACGTTTTTATAAACGAAGTGCTAAACACCGACGATGACACCGGGTGTCGGGCCAGCGACGGTTCATGGGACGTGTCCCGCGTCGAACCCACCAATGATAACAAGTAACAGATGATTCCCGTCGTGGAAAAAGTGAAACAACCTCCAGTGAAGTCTGCGAGTATATTTGAGAACGTTTCTCGGAAACTGTCCTTAAAGCTAACACGCACGAGTGACTAACAAGTAACGAACCTTAATGTAGCTGTGACAGTGACATTGTATAAGCGACTGGCTCCGAGAGACCGCGGAAGATCCGTGGAACAATTGAAACCGCTACTTGTTTAATATTGTACGCAATCTACACATATGAAACCATTCTTTTCTCGAACCAAAAACAAAATACCATCGCTAGGATATTTCTGAACGAAAAAGGAGGAAGATCCTTCTCTGTGTCACGCGACGAACGAACGACAATTGCAACAAATCGAACGAAAAGCTAGAGATACGTTCGAAAATACCAATCAGAATAATTCCTGAAGATGACTCGAAGAAGAGTCGCTCGTTCGGGCGATCGCGATGTCCTCGACGCGGAGACCAACATGGAGTCCGCGAGGGATCACGAAGCGCAGCCGTGCGTTCGTCTCGGGCAACAAATCACGTCCGAACGCGGGACGCGCGGCCAGCGAGGTTTCGCAGACGGAGGACCTCGTGGCGGGATCAAAGTTGAGACTTCGAAGCGACAGATAGGGGTTAGTAGAGTCTATTCTGGATTCTGGCAACAATGATGCCCGCCAGGGACACTAGTGAACGCGAACGACTAATGACGCGGCACGTACAAAGGCCGCGCCGTTCTAATTTCGTGTTATCCTGACGATCGGCTAAAAATACGCCGTGGACGCCTGGGTGCGTTCACTTTTTAACGAGCGCGGATCGCGTCGAATCTCGCGGGAACCGAACGACAGGGACGACATCGCTGGGACTCGAGGCGAGACGCCGAGACGACGCGGATGATGGAGGACGCTGGACTCGGAAGAAATATGGACGACGAGCTCGTAAAATCAGTCGGATGGAAGCGTTCCGCGTGTTATGGGGCACCAAACGAGCGAATTGACGGACACCTAAGTGGACCAGCGTCCGAAGCATCGTCCAGGTACAGGCGCGGACGTGTGTTTATTTCAGCTGTGATTTAGGCCCCGTCGAAAAACTGTTAATGTCCGAGTTAATCCATCGAAGCTGCGGCGAACAACTCGCGGCTTAGCAGGATCGTTTGTAGGATCAATTTCGATCGGTTGTAATACAAAGTTGGTGTTTAAAATGATATACGAGTCTGCGAAAGAGCTTTCGAAAACGGAGGACGTCGGGTCTTAACTTCCGTTTCCAGGCCCTTTCTGCCAAAATGGAAGAGGATACTTTGCATGTTTTAATTGTCGCGACCTGTCGACATGTTTTTAACAAGTACTTAAGGAATCACGATCTAACAGCTTGTTTAGCAAGACACACTCTCGAGATTGAGTTTACCAGTTTCCTCTGGATTTTTCTTCTCGATACGTGGGTGGTATCCGGAAGACGGGTCGAACAGGTTGGTTCTTTATCGTAGCTGGAAACGATGATAAATGGGGAAAAGTGTCGTTGATAGATACGTGTTGCAGGTTTTCGTGGTATGTTTCTGGGATGATATAGGACAGCTGGTCGGAATCATTCACGCGTCTGGAAATGAATGACGGTTCCTTGGTCCTCGTCGGCAGAGAAATGGAACTACTCGAACATAATTCACGCGTTCCTACTGCCATCGTTCCATTGAGAAACCTAGCCTCCAAATCGCTCTAAAAATTCATAACGAAACGACGAATCTCAAAGGTTCAGTTCCATCGATTTCATGTTGGTCGAATAAAATCCAATCGATGGAACGACTAGGAGAATCCATCGAACGATTCTCGCCCGACACGCGAACCTAAGCGACACCGCTGGGCGCGCGTAAACAAAATTGACTATACGGAACCGTGTCAAGTACCATCGTGTTTACGCCCCACCCAGCGGGGGACCTAAAAAAAAACCTTAATCCTCGAGTGCACGAACGATCGTACACGGTTGCACGTGCCGAAGAAGAATAACAACGGGTCTTTGGCTCGTAGGCGTTGCGTCACACCGACGCATTCCTTCCGGCCGGAAGTCTGCGACACGCGGAGTCGTCGCGTCTGTCAAGCGAGGCTGTGACAGCCGCGAATCAAACGCACGGAATCGTCCCGTGGCGAGTCTCTTGGGCACGATCCTAACCTCCTCCTCTCTCTCTTTCTCTTTTTCCCACCCTTCCTCTACGTCTCTCCCTCTCTTTCCTCCTCGCGCACGGTTCCGTTCAGACTTTCAGGGTTAACACCGGTGGAATATCGGTGCCGCTTATGTAAAATCCCGCGTGCGAGTAAGATCGCGGCTCTAATAATAAACACGGCAGTGAGGCCTGGTCCGGGTTGGTTCAGCGGGCTTTGAAGCAGCGCTGCTTCGTCACCTGGTGCTGACGATGGCGCGCGCGGCGATCATCCCGCGGATACGTTCAGAGGTGTGCGTGCGCGCTCGCGACCTAAACTAAAAATACGTTCGGGGTCCGATCGACGGCCAACTGGGCCAGTGAAGTAACCGTAGCTCAACGTCCCAAATATAGTCCGACATCTGTACGGTACGGCCGTAGAGTTGGCATCACCGGGAGCATAATAGCGGCTGTCACCGCGATTACCCCTAACGGCCATGCCTCGATCCCTTTGGATCGCGCACCAACGACGACCCAGCCTTTTTTACGCCCGGGCTAATTCCGACGCGCGCGCCCAGGTCTTGCTGGATTTAAGGGCGACTCGGGGAGAACGTCGGGGATCACGATAAAGGGATGTTTTAAAGGAGATAATGGGAAATTGTTGGATTGTTGGGTTATTGGTGAAACGAGTGGTGGGTCTTTAATTTATTAATGTTCAGCGATAATCTGTACGGAACTGTTCAACGTGTGTATCTTCCTTGGGGAAAAAATTCGAACCTATTCGAATGTATGGGGGTGAACGAGAATTTTTCATTTTCTCAACCTGAGGTAAGTCGACTGAGGGCGTTAAGAGGTCAACCCTTCGAGTAGTACTATCTCGTTTACCAGATAATTGGATAGAGAGATTTATAAATGCTAATCACTCGAGATGCTAGCCCATCACATAGTGTGAAGTATTAATTATTTAAAGCGCATCCGATTGGTTGCGATGAGATCGCAAATGGTGGCGAGTTAAAACCGCTCTGGTTAAAAACCGCGCGCGAGCGGCCGTATAGTGAATTTTTCGAGGAATCTCGTCGAAACGGACCGGTGCCAGGAACTTAATTTTGCGATTTTCGCTAGCGGCGGCTACTCGTGCTCGGTCGGCTGCCAAAAAAACCTACACTGCGTACGTTCGCTTTAATTCGATCCACGACGACACGTGCAACGGTTATAAATAAATATCACGTCGATTATTGTTTCAGACGTCGATATCGACCGGTGACATCGCGAAAGTGACGTTTCGCGGACGTTTGCATCGAGTGGCTATTCAGCCGGAACCTTTATTCTCCGCCTGTGGCGAGGGATGCAAATGGGGTAGGAAGTAGGGTCGGTTCTCAAGGAAAACTCGATATAAATAACACGTCAAATTTATATATACACAACCCTGTCCTTTTTTCTTTTTTTTTTTTGCTGCAAAGTAGTACAGTTTCAGGGACGCTCGTTTTCACGGAAGATGGGGTTGAAGACGGAGTCGAAGGGAGGAAAACGGGTAATTTACTACTTCAAATGGAATGTTAAGAATTGAAAATTGTAGAACGGAGATAAAAAGCGGAGGGCTATAAAAATGATGCAAAAGGAAAACGGTGTCGAAGGAGAATTAAAAATAACAATAGTGACTCTTCCCAAGAAACGTTTTCACAATTTTTCGCGCGAGTGAAGTCATAAAATATTTCTCCTGTTATTTTTCTTCACCGAACGCCGAGGTGGAACGAGCAAACAGAACTTTTACGGCAATTTGATGAATTCCACATGACCGGTAGACACGGTTGCACGGGAAGAGGAAAACAGAGGAACGGAAGAAGAAATGAGCAGAGCGAACGTAACCGCTTGTTGGCGTCGAGTCAGCGATTATGTTTATGGAAGAGCATTACGTAGCCATTGAAATTCTTGCGCGCCACGCGTAATCGAAATAAAGTCACAATTGCTTGGAGAACGGCTCCTCTGCGAAGAGCAATTCCTCGATGTCTGACGAAAAGAAACCGAGACGAAGAGCAGACCAAAATGGGAATACAAAATTGAGAACAAATCAGTTGAACTCGTGACAAACGAAGAACTCCAATCCTCCCTGAACCCATTAGCATTATTTATTAGCATTAGCAAAATTTTAAATCGCAACCCTTCATTTTTGCCAAACTTCCTGCCTTTACCCAGAGGAATACTTGAATCCATAAGGAAAATTCCACGCATATGCGAGCTTATGATGCAAACGAGTTAACCATTCAACTGCGCCATCGACAATTTCCATTATCGATAAACTAGAAAATCGAACGTTGTACGACCCTGTGGAAAATCATCGGAACGCGGGAAACGGATAAAGGGTGAACAATCCTCTCGACGTTCGAGCACGATTGATACGTCGAATAAGGTACAATAGGTGCGGCTCGAACGAGGCAGAAGATCAGGTCTGGCAAGCGTTTAGGTAGTCGGATCGAAGCGGAGGGCGAGGCGGTAGCGAAACGACAGGTATTGTCCGCGGTCCTAAATTATTCGACGTTCCCTGCCACTGGTAAGAGGACGGGGATGTTTGGCAGGTTTCGAGCAACGGCGACGTCGAGGAAACGCAGAAAACTCTCATCTATCATGTCGAAACGCGTTACGCGCGAAAATAGTCGCAAGGATAGACCGAGGTCGGACTTGGCCCGAGCGTGGACGCGAGGCTGGCGTCAAGGGTGCGCGCGGATTATCGCGTGTACGCACCAACTGCCCCGACGACGTCGTCACCGTGATGCCATCAAGCGTGCGCGCGTCGGCTTGGCTTGGCACATGGGGTGCTGCGCTCGAGCAGCTCTCGCTCTCGCGTTTCTAATAGAAAATTTGAAATTGGAGAACGCGCTACTTTCAAATCTCCGTATTCTTTTATCGTCGAATCTCAAGTATAAAATTTGAGATTGGAGAACGCGCTACTTTCAAATCTCCGTATTCTTTTATCGCCGAATCTCAAGTATAAAATTTCAGATTGGAGAACGCGCTACTTTCAAATTTCCGTATTCTTTTATCATGAAATTTCAAGTATAAAATTTGAGATTGGAGAACGCGCTACTTTCAAATCTCCGTATTCTTTTATCGTCGAATCTCAAGTATAAAATTTGAGATTGGAGAACGCGCTACTTTCAAATCTCCGTATTCTTTTATCGTCAAGTCTCAAATATAAAATTTGAGATTGGAGAACGCGCTACTTTCAAATCTCCGTATTCTTTTATCGTCAAGTCTCAAATATAAAATTTGAGATTGGAGAACGTGCTACTTTCAAATCTCCGTATTCTTTTATCGCCGAATCTCAAGTATAAAATTTGAGATTGGAGAACACGCTACTTTCTAATCTCCGTATTCTTTTATCGTCGAATCTCAAGTATAAAATTTGAGATTGGAGAACGCGCTACGTTCAAATCTCCGTATTCTTTTATCGTCGAATCTCAAGTATAAAATTTGAGATTGGAGAACACGCTACTTTCTAATTTCCGTATTCTTTTATCGTCGAATCTCAAGTATAAAATTTGAGATTGGAGAACGCGCTACATTCAAATCTCCATATTCTTTTATCGTCAAATCTTAAATATAAAATTTGAGATTGGAGAACGCGCTACGTTCAAATCTCCGTATTCTTTTATCGTCAAGTCTCAAATATAAAATTTGAGATTGGAGAACGCCAAGTTCTTTAATCCCCAAATTTCGAATATCAAAGTTGAAATTGCGGAGCACACAATTTTCAGATCTCCAAGTTCTTTAATTCTCAAACCTCGAATGTCGAAGGTGAAGTTGGAGAACGTACGGATTTTCAAGATTTCGCGTTTCCGAAATTGGCAAATTAATTATAACTGACGATTCTGAACAGTTAAGAGAAATAAATTAGTTCAACTCGAGGCGGTTCCTCGAAAACGAGGCACGAGAAGGAAGGTACGCAAAGTGCACGTGCACTCAACTGTGATACAACTTATCGAACGATGCGTTCTAGCCAACTGCTATGTTTACGTCTAGAGTTTACGACTCCTAATGATTATTATTAACATGCGGTAATAAATACTTGTAAAACAAAATGTGAACTCTTCATAGAGATGACAAGTTCAAAATTAAACATGCTATACTTTTATCTCCTCAAATATCACTCTTATCTAAAAAATGAAACTATTCATAGAGGACTGCGAAGACATTATATATAAATACTGCAAATGCGATATAAAAGGTTGATTATGTAAAACTCCCAAGTGGAGACAATTACTTCAGCGCATAATCGGTCATTCAGCGTTTCACGAAACGAGACTGCTTTTCTCACGACTTAAGGAAAAGGATGAAATATCTCAGTTTTAATACTTTCTGTCGACTTACCTCTGACATTAAGATTCCAACTTGTAGTTTATCTTGTTCAATCGCGTTAGGAAGTGTGGAGGGTTGTTCAGGAAATACGTGAAGTGGGAAGCAAGCAATTTCTCAGGAAACCGACTGCAGTAGAATGTTTAGGTGTCTGTGTACTACAACGTTCTGGAATAATTAAATTCCCCTTCGTTAGATTCAAGTATCGAGATGAGACGAGCACAAAAATTTGTCGAATCGTACATGGAGATAATTAATTGTAACCGTGTATGATCGAAATCGAATGGTTCCAAACGAATAGATATACGTTGCATATTTTCAAAATTTTTGCAAAAAAAAAAGGTTCATTGACGAAACGAAACGAAGTCCGTTTGACCAAGACGAATGCGTTCAGAAGTATTTATATTTCCGCGCTTCTGTAAAACGTTGGATTATTTTTGTATGCTTTCAGTGATCGGACAAGACGTAATGTCTGCCATCCAACGACGGACAATGTGCTTCAAAGTGTTTGATGCTTATGCTCGATCCCGATAAACCATGCATACTTGCATAACACGATTACAATTATGATTCGAACATGCGAAACACGCTGAAATACGAATCGTTTGTATCACAGACGAATGACAGTAACGATAACGATGTTGCAAGACAGGAACGCAATGAAAATAATTTTGCGCGAGAAATTTACATGGTTGCTCGCGTGATTTACGTGGTCCTAAAGTAACGTCATTTTAGACGGCCGCTGACGTCCGATTTTTTCTCGCCAAAGAAATCGTGACATCACGATACATCCTTGAAAGAGGCGCTATTATGGCCGGTCAAGCCTACGCTCTAGGCCAGGGGCTAGGCTAGGCTATTTCCGCAATTCAGCTTATGGACAAAAATAGTCCTACACAGCTTTCGAACAAGAAGTCGCTGGGACCTCTGGTGCCCCCATCCGGACGGGGAAAGACGGTTCTCGTACTTCCGCCACTTCAGCGGGAACCTCTTCAATCCTACCCCATCGTTCATTTCCCTTATCTACGCTATTTTAAAACCGATCGTTTATATTCTGTAGATTTTTATTGCTCGTTCGATACTCCCTGTTCTATTTCACCTTTCGAATTAACAGACGAAGACAGGGTCTGCGCTGTCTCGACCTTTCGCCACGCGCGCGCAGCATTGTATCGATTCTATCATTCGTTCCCAATTTGCGACTCGAAATGGTAAACCGCGATCGGTGACGATTCGTCTTTCTCGCGAGTCGATTGAATGCTAAAAGCAGTCCGACGAATCGGAAGAGTGCTCCAAGTTCGCGAGAAATGAACGTAGAAACAAGGAGGAACAGAAGACGAGACACAGTCGTGTTTCAAAATCGCGACTCGGTTCGGCTGGCGTGATCGCGCGCATGTACCATTATTTCGGTAATCACCGCGGGTAATTGCAATTAATCCAACCGCGCCCACGTAATCGCGTTACTCTCTATCAGCGACGGCGCGCGCGTTTCTCCTCGCCGCGAACGGCTATTTTCACCGAGGGCGACGCGCGACAGGTGCTCGCCAGGTCCATGCCAAGGAAAAGCGCAGCCTGTGCTGCCGCGAGGCGCTACGATCCTCGGCTGCAATGGATTTCGAAACGTTGAAGCCAGAACGGCGCGTGGGTATTTTAAATCGCCACTTCTTTTCGCTCGCCAGTCGCCACGAGGGTCCAAACGGACGCACCCGCCACTGGTCCTGGCCGGATCGATGGGCGAACGCGTTCGAGTCGACGCGAAACTTCTGGATCACCGCGACGGTACCATTTTTCCCTCGAGTGGTCCCCGTTTCGGGAAGAGAGAGGCTACTCCCTCGTTGCTTCTTGCGCCATAATCGACGCGAGATCGCTCGGACGCCCAAGGTCCTCCTCTATTACGCTGTTCAACGTACCGTTACTTCTTCACTGCATTCTTTGCAAATGCATCGCATACGTACGAACTGAAAATAAAAGTAATGGTCAGAAGCCAAACGGCGGCCAATTTTAAACAAATTTAGGGAACAGAGGGAAGACTCGCGACGAAAACATCGCGCTACCGTAGTGGAAGAATGACGAACCCGACACCTGGAAGCGATTAGGGATTAGCTTCGCATTTAGGAAACTGACCTTGGCGACCGTCCAATTTTGAGAGACAATAATGCGCGAAGACATCGTCCCTTCGCTTCGAATCGCCGCGAGAACGCCGACAGCGAAGAATAATTACTCCTCGCGTGTCCAACGAAGATTCGAAACGAAGGGTTCTATTCGCCAAGTCTATAGGGAAGTTCTATCCGCGAGAACCTTCGAGTCTAAAGGTCCGAGTGTACCAAAATGGCGCCTAGTGCGACGATCCAGTACCGAATTCGTTTAACCCAGTTCCAGAGACCTCGTTACTCGGATGACCTTTGCATCCGTGGTCGCGTTCTGGCGAACCCGGAGGGACAGCGCGATCCACCTGCCATCGGACACCATCGCGACCAGGCTGACCGTCCGTCGAGCGGCGCCCACACGAATTGCTGCCGCGTTATTTCGAGTGTTCTAGCCTTGGGTGGTGGCCAGAGAAAACTTTTGAAATATCGTGGAACGGGCCTGGCCTCTTCCTCGGCTATCGGGGTTTCGCGATAAGTGCAGAGTAGCGGCCAAGTGGCCGAGCGAGTAGCACCGAGCACAGCCCGCCATCGTAGCGCCGTTCCAACGCCCCTCGATGCATTCCTCTTATTTCGAAGACCCGCCGCCACCTGTTTTATCATATTCATTCATCAACGTTGGAACACGGACCGTTCGTATCGATCGATGGCCACGCGATGATTAATCGCACGCGAAAGTTTACGAGTGGCGTAAAAACTGTATCAGCAGCCATTGGTGCAGTCGACGGGCGACTTCCGAGCGATGAAAAATGCCGTTCTGATCGGCCTCGTCGCGCGATGTATTGTATCAGATAATGTAATTGCGATATAGTTCTTATCGGACCATGAATTTCGAATACTCCAGGAGTTGGTAGCCAGGAGTTGGTGGACTAATATAAACATTTTGTAGAAGATTTTGCAATATTGTTGAATGATTTACTACGACTTGCTGCGGACGCCTGTCGCGACTGTACTATGAAGTATTGTTTGATGGTAGCAAATTGAATTGGCTCCTCGTTCCAGAGCGCGACAGGCTGACTCCTTGCCAAGATTGCAACGAATTTTACGATACAACCTGTCGGGTGCTCTGCTTGTTCCTTTCGTTCTTTCGTTGCGTTCACGAGGACCTTCGCGAAAGCTTTGTTCGATCGCTTTTGTCCAACTTTGCCACTCGTTCAGTGGCGATATCGATCATCTTCGTTTCCACTTTACTAATCGGTACCATCGATCTCAACTCTGGATTTATTCAACTTCTTCGAGGACTCCAAGTCGTCGTTGTTTCGTTTAAGTGACACACTGATAACAGCGTGGCCCATTTACGTAGCGAGATAACAGAACGGGACGTAATTTAAAGTCCAAGGCGCAGGCAACGAGCTTCCCAAGGAATTCTCGACGTCTGCGGTCGTCAGTTGGGGTCTCGTTAATTAACGCGAGCTATTTGGCAGCGACTGAACGCGACGCGTTCGACGAAGGGCGCGAAAGGAGTGCAGGATGGAGAGGAACGAAAAGGTTCTCCGCGAGCGATGGTAATTGCGGATTTTTCGCGAAGGCACAGTGGTTTGGCACGATGGCGGACCAGCCCTGGCCCGAGACGTCGACAAACCAGAACGAGAAATAATAATAACAGCTCTAGCGAAGATTCCACTTCGCGATTTCTATCCGACATTTAAATAGATCTGCCGTGGCTGGTGGTCGTCAACGAATCTGAGAGAGGCAGCAGACGGCGGCACTTCTTCTCGATGACTTCTTCATTGGATCTTCCTGATTGCTTCTTTCCGCGATCTTTCTCTCGTTTTGGTGCCACGCTCGCTGCGTTCGCGAGGGTGCGAAATTGGGCCGGTCCAGTGACCTGGGAAATTTGTTCAGACATAATTGTTCGTAGGCGTTCAAGGATACCTGTTCTTGAAATACTTTACTTTACGAGTATTACCTTCGTTTCGTTTGATGAAGTTTATTTTAATACAGTAACTGATTTTGTTCACGATGCATATATACAGTAATTCTAATACATTATTACTATAGAAAAGTTGACCGTTTGTTTGGTTAACTATGTATCAATATCCGGGAAGACAAATCGAAAATAAACGAGATCATCTGGCTGGAAGATATTCCAGAGATATGTAAGCTTTAATTACAAACGACACGTTAAAGCTTGCATAGTTTAAAAGTAACAGAAATTCGTAACGAATTTAAAATAAACGTTGATATTAAATTGATATTTTGTGTTAAAGATTCGCCTCCCACGCATTGATATATAATTAAACTTTATCCTCTATATTCGATACGTAGAAATCACACTGTAATCGTGTTTCGTAATTATAATTTAACGATTGTGCAACAACAAGATAAGCCAGCGATACTAATTACAAAGCTTCGCGGGACTGTTCGATTCACGTGGAATTTACCAACATTCGGTTAATCATCCAGACGCACACGCCTCCGGACAAGATCACACCGCCCCTGTAATTAGAAACAATTAATTCCCAGTGGAGGTCCCGCGACACCATCTTCGTCAGCAGCTTCGATGGAAACTTGCTCGTTCTCCGTGCAAAATGTTTGAACGAATCTAAAAAGTCTTAGACGATTTTTAAGCTGAAGACGGTTCGATGAAATGGTTTCGAGCTCGAACGGTGGAGACTCCATTTTCTCCCCAAAATATCCGTCGATTATTTCACAAGAAATTTGCCGAAGTCGCGTAATAATTTCCGAGAAGACCGCCTCTCAAAATCGAATGACGAGCGATTACGTAAACGTCGTGTCGAAATGATCCGGGGTAGCACCGAAGAGAGACGCTAGGGATCGAATCGGAATGGTTTTCAGCTTCGAAGCCTAGCCTCGCAACAATTGGCACAGCGATCGCGACTTACGCACCTACGGCAATCTTCGATGCTAATTAGAGATTCCGCGGGGCACGCGCGGCCCCACGGGCCATTAATTTGTTCGACGTAACGCGGGCAGCCTCGATTCGAGGTGAAAAACACGGGGATCGAATTTAGGCCGCTTCGGTGGCGAGTTTCGATCGCGACCGCTGAACCTCGCCGGATCGGCGGTAATCCGAAAATGGCCACGAACAAAGGCGAAACGCGCTCTCGAGGACGTTGCACGTGGACGTTGCTCGTTTCGCTGCGATTTAACGATTAACCGTGTCGCAGATGGTCCGTGCGATTCTCCGATGTTGTTCTTTTTATCTCGAAATTGCCTCCCATCGAGACGCAAAGTCTCGAACCAGAGAAATGGTTGCTCTTAAATTTTTGTAAACTGTAGGATGGCGACATACGAGTGCAAAGGGTTAATCTGTATCTTAATAAAAAAGCGTTTTGTTGTTTAAGCTTAAAATGTGCAAAATATATGAAAGTTTTCAAACGTACCATAAACCAACAAAGGCGGGTGTAGAGTGCCTTAAGCGACAGTACCGCGTCACCTCGAATTCCTGGTTGCACTTGAAGTGCTGCAGTATGTGCGTCGCGCTGGAACAGAATTTTTTCAAGCGGCCACGATTTACAACGCATTAATAATACACGGGTAAAAATAATATCGTATCGATCGCGTTGAGCGACCTGGCCTCTTCGCCGCGCTCCAAGAATTAATAAAATTCATCGAATTAACAAATAACAATATTCTATTGGCACTTCGACGAATAGCGAATCAAGCGAAGCACCCCTCGAAGGACCTCCAAAGAAAAAGCAATGGAAAACTTTGCGTCGTGAAAACGAATGTAAAATTACGCGAACGACGAGTTTCATTCGTTGCAACAATGAAATTTGCAAACGAAGTAACGAAGCCCCAGCACTTTCATCCCCTAAATCGTTTGATGGTTAATTGTACGATAAAATCCGTTCGATAACGACCTCCATTGGTTCATTTAACTCGAACGATGCGATACACGGACGGATGCAAGAGTTCGATGGTAAAAACGACACGCACGGAGAGACGGAAGCGGTTGGAAGAATGCCAGCGACGTGGAAAATCTGACGCTTATAACGCAGGAACGCGCGGTGGTGGCCGGGAGTGAATCGTGCCGGACGCTTAACGATTCGAAAGAAAATGTATCGGGCTCGTGAAAATGCACACTTGATAGCGGGCCACCAGATAATTCATTTCGATCTAATTCGAGCGCGATGAAGTCACCCGATTCGCGGAGAACCGCGTCACGATTTTAGAGGGTTGAACGATTCCATTTCGCGTTCTCCATGGAAATTATTGTTTCACGGTTCCAAGAGCTCTGTCATCGTTGTTCTCTGCCAAACGTAGTGAGAAAGTATCAAGCTGCTTCGGGACCAACGAAAACAAGATTTTAGTATCTGTTAAACTTTCGAATTCTAATCAGAGTATTTTTATGTATTTTTTAAATATATTTCTCATCGAATTTGGTATTTCTATTTCGCTGATAACCGTTGAAACGTAGTTGCGCGATAATTAAGGCACGGTTAAGTGGATCAGTCTATCGAGTTTGAACGATTCCGACGGGCGATCGCCGTCAGGCGTTAAATGGAACAACAAACACCGGGGCGCGGTCGGGATTTACGATTGAAAACGGTCGGATGCAACCATTTTCCGGCGCTCGTTGTTTCGACGGCACGATGAATGGTAGGTAAACGCGATTCTAATGGATCCTACGATGATATCGACGCTGACGGCGGTTTGTGGTTTCAAGCTGTCTGAATTAAGAAAACCCGATCGATTGCGTATTCGAGCCGAGCGGAAAAATAAACCGCGTGGGAGAGCCGTTGCCGCCAGTTTCAACGACTCCGATACTCGAGTGAAACAAGAATCGCCGGCCACGGTGCGATATTGACTTCTTGTCGTGAATTATGTATATCCCACTTAGCTCGAGAAACCTCCAGTCGACGCGTCTGTCATTAATACGTATCGCTTCTACCACGTTGTATCATTTCACCGTGCTATTAATCTCACCTAATGATCTCGTCAAATGATATTACGAAATATTGAACGACATCGTTAAGTGGCTCGCGTGTATACAGTGAAATGTGACCGCGCGTAATCGATGAAAAAAAGTATAAGTACCAATACTTTCGCACGCTTTTCTTCATAGTTAGAAAGGCGCGATGCATCTCGCATCGTGCATTACGAAACGTACAATACAGAGCGTCGCGTACGACGAATGAAACAAGCGAAGAGAATCGATGTGATAGACAAGATTTTTTAGCAGCAAGTATATTTTTGCAGCCGGAAGAGCGTAATGTATCCCGAATTATCGCCTTCCGAGTAAGTACTTGAACGAGGCCCGTACAATCTTAGGTCGTTCACCTTTTCCAACGATATTTATAGTTTTCCTGCTGATGCTCCACTGACAGCACGTACGATTATAATTAATCCGTTTCCTGGTAATGCTATATCGGTCGTGTTCCGTCTAAAAATCGAAGTGAGAAAAGAAAGGAGTTTTCGTGCCGATTGGTACTTGTCCGCACCTCGAACTCTTTTACCTATTGCTCGTCTGGTGCAGAAGGCAGCGAGAGACGAAAAAACTGAACATACATGTATATTATTATCTATCCGTCTAACTGTATCAGGGGTTCTCAAACTGGGTGCTGGGGCACCCTGGGGTGCCGCGAGGCGCGTGCCAATTTAGCAGTATAAGTATTCCAACCGCTTTAAGGATAACTGTGTCGCGAAATATTTTTAACCCCACGGCGGAAAAAGTTTGAGGACCGCTGGTCTATGTAGCCCCGCGAGATAATAAAGCGGGTAAAATATCAAGGATGTATCAACTAGGACAAATTTTGGCAAAACGAAAACGCGGTTACGTCATATAAAATCACGTGCATCGATATCACACTTTGTAAGTGCAATGATGAGTATACACGGTTGCCCTTGGATATGATCCAAAATAGTTCCGGCACCTTACTTCGAAGCAGCTTCATACTAAAATACCAACTGCGTACTTAATACCTAATTATATTTGGTCGGTGCGTGAAGTAAAATGTTAACGGGGAAAAATAAAAAAAAGCCTCGCCCCGCGCACGGCTGTTACCGCTGGAGGTCGTCACCTGTTACCAGTTCCGCTCGTGTACCCGTCGTGTACCTGCATCTTTTCCTTTAATCTTGCCCCATTGTTTTGGTAACCCCGATAGAGCGATGTGCGAAACGTAAAATACGAACTTCTGCGAGCCTGCCTCATGTCAGCCTGACGGCCAACCGTGAGGATATTTATGCTAGGCGACAACAGAGTTTAAATTTGTTTCACGCTAAATGTGCTGATTGCTAGAAACTATTTGGGTGCGTCGACTGTTATTCGCAGGCCGTCAAATGCATTGAATACATTGTTAGAAATCAGAAATAACGTTCGCAACAGCGATCGGACAAACCGGTTGCCCATGAGCAGAGTCGGAGGTATTCTTGAACGAAGTCTCTGATCGCGAGCAATGGGAGGAGGGTCGAAAATGAAGACGAAAAATATTAGAACGGGGGCAAAGGACATCTAACTCAAAAATAACTAAAAAAATATCATTTTTCATATGTCTAATATACATATCTTCATATCTAATATACTAATCGCACTAACCTTTTATAATTCGTAACAGCCACCAAAGCGCGTCTCCGGGTGAAAGGCATTACATTCACGCGTCCAAAAGTTGAAAACTTCTTGACTAGCTAGAGACAAAATTGAACAGTGTACAACAACTTTAAAAGGAGAATTCTCAATTATTATTTTGTATTTGAAGGATTATATACCTGTTTGATATCTATAGATGGCGAATTTATCCTCACGTGAAGCCATTCCGGTTTTGGAAGCGTTGGATCCAATCCATCGAATCTCTAAAGAATTTATGGTATAACTGAAATCTTATCATCTTACGTGTATTATTCAGGTGTTAATAAATATATTTTGCTCACCATGTATATTTCATTGCCTTTTGTTAAACCTACACAATTTTTATAGTCCTTTACGCTGTTTATTAATTCAGAATATGTAACCGATCTGTCTTCTAAACCTCTATAAATAATTAATTGAACTCTAAACATAATAAACAATACTTTTCTAGATTGTAATATAGTACATAGCAAACTTACGCTCCAAATTTCTTAACGCAAAATATGTGTCCCATTTTTATGAATATGTATCCCGCAAAGTAGGCATCCCATCCAGCATTATGGTAACTTTTGATATCTAAAATGAAAATAAAAATTCCAAGTAACACGGCGATAAAGTTTAATTAACCGCTGGAACAGTTATTACCTGAAGAATCTTTCTTTAACTCTATGCGTGGCGAGTTGAATGTTAACTGCGACATATTACTTGATAGGTGTTCGTACAGATTACTTAATGAATTTAGTTTCCACGATGCTTGAAAGAAAAATATATTGAAATATTTATACAATTTCGATATCATTCATTTCTAATTTAACTCTTCTTGTCAACGTTCATTACCTTCATCCTTACTCAATAGTTTTTGTAACTCAAAACTTACAAATTTTGTATCATATATTTGTGGAAACAGCGTATGTATATTACTTTTGAATTTTTTGTATGATTCTGAAATACATAGAAATTTTAATCACTTATACATCCTTACTGCCTATTACTTTACTATTATTGTACTTTAAATACATGTTTTTAAATACATTTATTCGATACCTGGCAGTGGTTTGTAAAATTGCTGATGCATGAACATCAAATCCAAAAGATTATTATGTCCTATTATAGGTTTCTTAGAAGAGGATAAGAGTTTGAATACTTTTGAAAATCCTATGTACGAATTTAACAATGCCTTTTCCAACTGATTGTTATCCTCTTTCTCTAACAGTTCACGCATCTGAGATGTTATTCGTGTTACATCTATCTGAGAAATCAACAAACGTGTGCATTGTTTTCTATTACTTTAAAAGAAAGAGGGTAACGAATGAAACCATATACGTACTGTTTTATATCCCGAGGAAGTCCAAATGTTTTTAAAACTATTCCTTAACTCTTTATGTACCATGTACTGTAAAATTGGACTAGGAGTTTCTATCTGTAACAAAGTATTATCTTTTTCCTTCTTAAGCCATTCAGAAATTTTGTGTTTACAATCCTTAAAAACATTTTCCTCGTCGTGCGATAAATGTTCAATATTATTAACTAAATTTCCTTGTTCTATATGATGCGCCAATAGCTTTTCATCTGCTTCATCGAGGTAACAAATACCTTCGTCTATAAACTGAAAGATACGTTAAAATATTTTTACATTTTTGTAGGCGATTTAATTTTACTAAAAATATACATTGATAATATACCTTATAGAAATTAAATTGGTGCTTATGAAGAAATTCTAAAGCAGATGCTTGACACGTAAATTTCCTATTTTTAAAAGGTACAGGTCTTGGAAACAAATAGAAATTATAGCACACTGCTTCATAAGTATTCTGAGAACGAACGTGATGAAACACAGCAATGCCAAATTGTGAAATTATGAATGGCTGAATGTTTTTTCTCAGTAATTTATAATGATTGTCGAGGTCATCGAAAAGACTGTAACAAAAGTCAAGCGAGGTCAATGATCACAAATATAATAAAAGTTATGATGTTTCTCGATTCTTGAGCGAACCTAACCTATGCTTCGAGTTTTCTTCCGAATGTATACCTGTAAATTCAGCGTCTATAGCAATGAAGGACGCATTGTTTATAGTATCCTTTAATTGCGGATACAGAATTTTAAAGTTTTCGTTCGAAATTTCGATCATATTAAACTATAATTACTTATGTACTCTGCAATTCTGCTCCTAAGTGAACACTCACGTAAATATAACCTAACCAAACTGCTTCAAAGCGTGACGATGGAACTATCAAGAGGGGGGGGGGGGGCGGAGTTTGGTCATAAAAATGTTTTTATGAAATTTTATTTAAGCCTGGCTATTCGAAATTTAATTTTTAAGGGAAATTACCCGTTAAAAAAATTGTTTTAAATTTAACTATATTAGCATTATTTAATCCAAGATGATAATATCTTAAAAATTAAAAAGTAGTAAAGCAACAAATTAAAATAAATGTGTATCCTTTACTATGCGTACAATGTGCTTCTTATTAACATTTAAAATGCATTTAAATTGCGTCTGTTAATTATCGTTTAATATAATTTAGTATTTATTAAATTTTAATTACAGCTGCGAGGAATTAAAGTCGTGAACAACCTTAGTGAATCGGAAGCGTAGAAAACTAATCAAGTATCGATAAAAGAAATCGAAACAGCTCATTCAGGAATCCAGATTAATTATTCCACTTTCACGCAGGAGAGTGAATTACCACCCAGCATTTTCTACTTCCTGAAAACAATGCCATTAGGCGCGAACCTGATCACGAAAGGAAGCCAAGAAAAACCTGAGCATGCAATTTCTATCCAAAAAACTTTCCATCCGAACTGTTACTAAAAAATTGCAAATTTCACAAATTCTAATTACGATATTAAATTAAATGGCAAAGTATTTAATTTTGCTACAGACTCGCAGAAAATATCACCAACCAGTCAACGCTTGCATTCATTCAATATCATCGGCGTTCTAACTGCAATTTATATCCAGGAAATCGGAATCTCGATAATGAATACAAGTCGGCGTAAAAGTAAAATAGCGATCGACGCAACGATTCAGCTACCTTGCCATTAAGATCCCTTTCCCCACGCAACACTCGGACATTCCGATATCCGAGTGCAGCGTTTCCGTTCGAGCATAATCGTCGGCTGTCCGCGATCGAGTCAGCTAAATCATACGTCGCATCTATCGGTACAAGATCGTGGACAGTTTTCGCGTGACTCGATCGCGCGTTCCTGAACGCGTTGAAAGAGCGAAATAGCGGACGCGCGATCCGAAACATCCTTCTTTTTAATCGGGAAACAACTCTCTCTCTCTGGCAATGAACTTGCCGCTATCGTGTTAGTGTATCCGCGGCTGCGAAACCGGCCAGTTCACCTAGCTGATCGTTTCGTCTCCACGCTGGTACCACGAACCGTGTGCGCGTCGCCGTTGGACACCAGGCACCGTTTAGGAGTTCACGGGCACTTTTCAGCGATGTTCTTCAGGCTCGCGATATTCGTCGGATTGAGCTCCGTGGTCGCGACCATCATCTACTTGACGCCCATTCCAGGTCAGTGTCACTTCCACGTTAGCGTCGGTTAAGTGGAGTCGCATTCGAGTCGATGTTCCTTTGGTGGACTCGGAGAATGATGGATGATCATTTTTCTTCGTTAACATTCATTTCATTCAAATGTTGGAAATAAAAATTTATCGATGGAAGTCCTCTGGTTTATTAAGAACCGAGCGACACTTCCAGACACGTTCAGTTGCAGAATGCTAACTCCGTCATCGCGAGTAACGTACGAGCTTGAGCGGTTCCAGTATTTCCGGTTTTTCTATACGGTGTCCAAGTCGGGTTGTCGCAGCTTCGGACGCGCAACGATGTCGGATGGATAAAACGTTCGTTTCAAATGGGTTAATATCGAAATGATTCGCATCCTCGAGGAGGGATTCGCAACGCGCAATAAAAATGAATTCTACGAAGGTGAACGAACTCGAATCAAGATTGCTGCGCGTCTCTCGACTATCTCCGCGCGAAGATATTCATTCGTAACATTACTATCAAAAAATACAACAACCGTTAGATGGTTACACCAGATGCGATTTAACTCGCCGCGGCTCGCTTCACCCCACCGCTGCATAATCCTCGCGAGTCCTCTTCTTTTCTACGATTCTACCCTAAACAAATGTTTATCGTTACTTAAAAAATATTAGAACGTTTAAAAAACCATTCCTATCGAGTTCTCGAACGCTTTCTTTTCTCCCTTTCTCCCGATAACGACTAAAACTCTCGAACGGCTGGTTGCAACTAATCAACGGTTCACGGAGCATTAATTTCTCGCCACTTATGAACGCCAAACCTGCGCGTTAATCGTTAAACAAAACGTTAAACACTGGTCGAAAGTCGCGCGTGAAAGCGCGCCTGGGCCAGGCAACCGTCCGCGCTTTCTTCCGCTTTTCAAGCCGCGCTTCCGTCCCGTTTCCGAGCTTCTTCAGCCCGTTAATTGTTGCCAGCTGGATCACTTTCCTCTCTATCACCTTATTTATACGTGAAATCACGACACGCTGTTACGCTTCACTTTCACCCCTGAGCAATGGGCGCCGCGAGTTCGCCAACAATTCCAGAGCGTACGTAAACTTGTTTCGCAACATCGACGGTTCACGCTCGATCTTCCACGCGCACGTCTGTATGCCGGAAAAGATTGCGGGTTAAGTCCATCAATTATTTTCATTCGTCACACGCTGCGAGATAGGTTTTTGTCACTGTTTATTTCACGACTTTTACTGACGTTCGCGATATACGTAGCTCGATCGCTGGCAGAGACCAATCAGCATAGAGATGTAACGATAATAGTGATAACTTATCCTGAGTATAATTCGAGCCCTTCGCGGAGGAAAGAAGCTACTCAGGCCCAGATTTTTCGAATTTTTTCTAATTTTAGTTATCAAAGCGTTCGATTTCTCGAAAACGCGATCGAACTGATCGGATTTAACACATTATATTGCGAAATTGAAGTGCCGTTTCTCGAACACAATCAGATGCAGGACTGGAAATAAAATGGAGAACCAGTTTCAGTGGCCCCGAGGAAAGTAATTCGTCGGTAGTTGCGTAACTAAGATGGAGAGTGTATTTTCTTTTGGCTTGGACGTTCGCCTCGACGGAGGACTAAAAACGGACATAAAATGAATCTGCACGGTACCTAAAAATGTTTCCCGGCCATTAAGACGCATTCCAAAGACGTCGAGAGTCATGACGTTCGTTGAGAACAAAAGTTTCGCGGGTGAAAGAAGCTTGTAAAAAATGGCTCGGTCACCACTTCGATGGAAAGTGAAAGCGAACGAATATTATTAATCCATCGTCTTGAACCCATGCTTGGACGCATGGTCGTGTCTTATACTAATCGTTTTCCCTCAAATTTTTAACGTCAAATGCATCTTGCGATGTAATATTCGTTTCGTTTTTGCCACAGAATGAAATAAATTATTTATAGAAGTATTTGCATTTCGATAAACTTAACTCACTTTTTATGCAATCAATTAGCAGTTGCAAACGACGCTCGTTGACGCGGATACATAAACTTCGCATTTTAGTCAGCGTTTAACGCCATTCCGCCAGTGGAAAGCGGAATCTTAACTCGTGGTAGACAAACACGCGCGAACCTCTTTTTGCACCCCCATGAGGGCGATGCAATTCTCAAGTAGCGAGTTTTGAAAGTGATTAACACTTCCAGTGATTACTTAAAAGCCGCCAAAAGTGTGTCTTAGTAGAAAATCGAAAATATTAGCAGGAATATTAATTACCCAGAACCCCTATTGAAGATGAATCCGGTTGAAACATCACTGACACAAGATTCGTCAAGTTCTAATTATTCCGTTAATTATGTTATAAATTAATGCGTTTTTATTACTTTCGTTTAATGTATTTATAAGCGCACGCAATTCTTTTCGTTTCTCGATCAAGCAAAAGTATTTTCTCTCGCGCATCTCTCCATGGAAAATTGGTGACGCGCGATCGAAGAGTTAAACGAATCGCCAAGCAATTATAATAGAAAGCGCGGTGGTTTGAGTGCTTGTGTACCTCGCACAAACGGCACTTGTTCCACGAGTGGAAAAGACAGTTTGGAACCACCAGCAGCGAAAGCGAAATCGAAATCCAGACTCGTCTGGACCTGGTTGCTGTGTCGGTGAGAGGGCAAAGATGGAGGTACTTTTAAAGAAGGAGATAGTTGCGCTGGAGATGAACAAGCTCTGTCTCGTGAACGCGCATTCTCGAGCAAATATGCATTTTCATCACGAAGTTGCAGAGGAAAGAACCTGAAATTACTCAGCTTTCTCTGCGTGAACTTTAAAAAAATAATTCGAAGCTTACTTCTCCATTACAAATTGTCTAAATTCCGCAACAAGTTGTCAACGAGAGTGTTTCACGAGACGAGATATATTGCTAATGAATATTAATTCAGTGGATGAAGTTATACAGATAAAGACCGACTTGTAGATAAAATTATTATTTTTATTCGAATTACGTATACGGTTGAAACGAACGAAATTGTTGCAGAAAACAGTGTATCGTTTCTCGAGGTTATTCATAATTAATAACATCGTAAAATTTATTGCGGAGCATCGGAGTATATTTTCTCCATTTTAAATGTATCTGATACAAAATACCAGAATCGCTTCGTACAAAGTAAAAGAAAAAACCGCACGCGATACGGAGCAAAGAATCGTGCGATCAGATTAAAACGCCAATTTCGAGGGACGTTAATATTCCAATTACGAGCCGTAGCCAAGAAAACTATTACGGATACGTCTCGTTTTACTTCGACAATCAGGAAATTTGAACGTCTCAGATAAGCTGATTAAGCTTGGCTGACCAAACTTGGCTACATCGATTCCATTATGCCAGCCAATTAACTCGAGCGAGCGCAACTATGTCGACAAATGAAGCAAATAGGAAAGGAGAAGAAACTATCTGTAAAAGAATGAAAAAAAAGAAGAAAAAAATGCAGTGGAACGCAAGGAGAGACGAAAAGAAACGAGAGAAATGGTAGATGAAAGTGTGTGCAGAGACGCAACGAAGCCAGGGAGGAGGTTCGGTTGGCACCTTCCTTCGGGCGAACTTTCACTGACCATTTCGCCGCCTCTGACACATATTCGAAGGTAATCGCGTTACCAAAGAATAGGGGTGGGGGTGGTCGCGTCTTCGCGGATGAAGCGACGATCGCTCGGATGGGATCAGTTTGCAAGAGAAACGAACAAACGAGTGATTACGAAATGGAAAACGAGAGAAAGAGAGAGAGAAAGAGAGAAAGACGAAGGGGAGGGAGGGGAGGGACAGAGAGGGGAAAAAGGTTACCACTAGTTCTGGCAACGAAATTTCGGTCAAAACTGCTCGTCAGTCGTTCACGGGAACCGCGACAGTGTCTCGGCTGTAACCTGGTACCAGGTTCATCGTGCATAATTGGTATCTGTGCAGTGAGCTTAACAAACAATTGCATTCTTCTCGATCGTCATCGACTCTGGAGCCATGCTTTCACTCTCGACAATCATTCGCTACCGCCGATTTCACATCGCGTCGATTAATTCGAATCGAATTCTCGTTGAAATCATCGTCTCGTCGAATTGATAAAATAGAAGTTACACATGTACATACGTATCAATAGAAAATGGAGTTCGATAGTCCTGGGACGAATTTTCGCGGGTTATTTCATTAGATTTTCGACACGTGGTTCGCGCGGCTACGAGAACGTGGTTCCGGCTGTTTGTTTGCAGCAATTGGAATGTTCGCTAATACGAATCTGCTTCTCCACGTGCTGCTGAGCTATATGGAGCGAATGTTGCGCAAGTTTTAATCGCCGCGGATCACGCGAGCCGAATTTTCCGTGGACCGCCACTGCGAAACTCGACGAGCACGGAGATACTAACGCTGATTGCTTGTCTCGTTACTTAGATATAATTGGACACGGAAGATCGTGCAGTGATCGTAAAGGACCCAGTCTTGCACGATCTAATCTTCCGTGGATTGATTTCCCTCGTTTTCGTTGAAAGGAACAATCGTTTGTACAATAATCAACTATGAAATTGTCAATTAATAGTTCGTTCTCAGACGTTTCTTTCATTGCAATTCGATTCTCATCGCAAAAAAGGAATAATTTCATAATTCGAACTCCAACGATGTACAAAGATTCTTTCGATACTTGTCCAGACGCGATATACGATTTCAGATCTTGCGGAAATGTAACTCGAACTTCTCGATTAAATTTCATACAAAAAAGTTGATATTAGTTACCAAATTGTTCTCCAATCGAATTATCTAACATAGACGATCGCGACTTAAGAATTGATTAGAAGAACATCCTAATATTAGACCAGTTCGCGTTCGCGATCTCATCGTTACCTCTAAACCCTTTGATGACCGATCTGAAAACGATACTAGGTCACCAACGCGTATACACGCGTACTCGCTGAGAAAAGGAAGAAAACGGTAGAAAGAGAAAGGAAAAAGCAGAGGCGGAGAGTGGACTACCGGTTCGATAGCAGCTCTGAAAATTCGACCGGCTCAGTTCACGGGAAAGCCTAACAGCGTTCACCAGTTCACGTGTTCACGTGCGCCGGGTTCAGGTTCAATAATATAGGACTTTTACATAACCATCCCGATTGATCATGGATTCAACTCCATTTTCTCTGCACTTATCGTAGCCATTTTCAAGTCGCTCCGTCCTCGGTGTTTCTGTTCAGTGGAACCAAAATGGAGGTCTCTTAGTCGCTTGCGAAGAAGGCTCAGATCAAGTTAGAATCGCGAACGAACTTGACCACGCGTATTCTTCTCGCGATTATTGGTCAGCTTTCCCGAGTGAAATTGAGCAGAGATAATTGGGTCGGTTATTATTTTCCGTGACGTTCCTTTTCGGTGAAACTGAGAAGCGGAGCGGCTCTGTCTCGTATTTTTTCACCTCGTCTCTCCATTTACAGCGTAGCCCGAGTCAATGTTCTCTTTGGTGCTCGATTTTCACGAAGCTCGATCGAAATTGCCCGGTTGCTTTCTCCCTTTTTTCGTCTATCGTGAAATCGATTAAAACCATGGCGCGGTTCTTTGATACGACGTTGACGCCTTTACTCAGTGAGATGGAACAAATGCGGTTTAAAGAGGCGTTAAAACACGGACAGTTAGTTTAATCGCAATTAGAACATTCGTAGCCGATCAGCCAATAAACTCTTAGCCATTAAATTTCTTCGTCACCGCCGAACTTTCTTCTTCGAGTTTCCCTTTTCTAATCTCGTTCGCTGCTAGATCCAACCATTTATCTCCACGCAATTTTCTCTCCTCGATTAAATATTTTCGATGAAAATATTATATTTTATCGCAGGAGCGATCATTTTTCAGTAACAGAATTAAACGGGCGCGCGGTATCACAGTTTTAATTAGACATTAATTAAAGGGATGGCGACTCGAATGGCAAACGAGAACCCTCCGCTGGACACGACTCACGCTAGAGGTTGTGTCACGCGAAAGATTATACAAGTTTTTACGTAATAATAATGACCCAATTTAACGAGGACCGGGAACGGATATTAAATGGCCTTCGTGCGTTTCCTCGAGACGTTACTCAACGTCCTTCCGGTTTATACGCCGGTTTTGCTCGCGATATTCCCCAGGATATCTCGTTAAATTATATCACCTGCGACATCGGGACGAGTATCGTTTACTTTAGAAACTCTTCCTTTTCTCCGCGACGGAAAAATAGGGAAAAACGCAGGTCGGAATTTATTGGAATCAACGAGGCGAGTCCAGTTTTTATCGATTGTCGCGAAACACCTCTGCGTTTATTACGATTAACCGAATAAAACGAATGTACCTGCTTGCGTCGAACTTAAACAATTAGTCCCACGAACCTCGCGATAATTACGTTAATAGGAGATTACACGATCGCTAATCGTAACAATAGTTATTTCTATTCGATAGCATCGCTGGTAACGTTGCGCAACTAGCACTACACTTTTCGACTGTTGCCAACGAGTATCGGAGTTTCCGTTTCGTGAATTCCGCCAGTTCTCCAAAAATCAAACGAAAAGATGGACAAAAAAAAAGAGGAAAGGAGAAGAGAAAAAGTTCGATTTCACGTGAATATTTACGCGGCTGTCCACGAAGCGGTGGAAGCGAAACAGCTGCGACTTTCATCTTCACCCGAACGATTATTCCTTTCGCTTTTTTCCCTCGTGGGGTTCACTTTCACTCGGCTGACATCAGAATTTCTGGGCCGGCTATCGATTCACCGTCCACCCAAAGGCGCTTGAAAAATCATCCGCATCACGCGTAGACACGCGATGCTTTCTACTTTTCTGTTCTCTCATTCCATTTCGAGCTTCCTCTCTTCTTCGCTTCTTTCCACCCCTTTTCTCTTCTCTAACGATTGCATCGATTAGGAAGAACCCCGAGCACCCGGAGGTCCGAGCAGCTGCACGTTGCTTACGAGACCTTCTGGGACCCGATGGCCGCGAGGAGAATGCAGTCACCTGCTGTTATCGTCGCGTAACAAACCAGGTGGACGATGCGAGCCACCAAGTGTACGGACTACGCGGTGACGCTGGTCACCTACGGGCTACGATTCCTCGTGGTGGTCCTCACGATCGCGGCTGCGGCCACCTTTTTGCACGTGAACAATTACAGACCCAGTAAGTCCGGGTGTCGTCCGTTTTTTCTCTCTCGTCGAGGCGATTTTTAGACGAATCTCGAGTGGAGCCACCCCGTTCCGTGACTTTGGTTCGATTCTTCTTGGGGAGGAGTCGAACGAGTTTCGTTGGATTGATTTCGACGCGCTTTTTTTCTGTTTTCTCTTTAGTATACGTTCACTCGTTTTCTCAGTGTTAATTGAACGGATCAATGGAAACGAGCGAGCGGTTCGTTGATTTATTTTGTCGTTCTTGTGTTGTTTGCAGAGCAAATATTCCTTTCCTGCGACAGGCCATGCCACCATTTGGACTGGCCGATGATTTGTCGCGTGAAGCTCACTTTGGAACTGTTCCAGTCTCTTAGCAAGTAAGATCATTTTTTATCTACTGTTCTAGTAGCGGATCCTTCATTTCTGTGAACGATAAACGAAGCTCAAAGAATTTGAGCACAACCCATCGCGTATACAGTATGTTTCATAAATTCGTGTCGATACTTCAGAGGTTACATCGACTCTTTGAAACAATTAAAAAAAGTCATATGGACATATATCCGATGTACTTTAGTTTTCAAATTACGAACGCTCCTCCGGAGCACTTCCGGTACCCTTTCGAATACACCAGATATTCCTCGAACGGTTCCACATCCATTTTGTACCCTATCGCGCGCATTATTCCTTTAAATTGCGTGCTCAATAATTATTAAATGCTCTCAAAAGTAAAATCGAGATCAGGAGGATCCTCCTCGTCCTCTTTGGTTCCTGCAAACTTCCTTCAACCATCCGCAACTCGAGGTCCAAGATACATCGAGCACAAGTCCTGTACGTTACTTTTCCCCTTCTTCTTTTGCATCGACGTGCATTTATGAGACAGCCTGTAGGCAGGACGAGGCTCGTGGTTCAACCATTTCTCCCAAAGTCATCAGCGAGCTGCCTGTTCCAACAACCGTTACGTAACGCGGTCAGAAACGCGGAAGGCCGCCAGGCGAGACGCAACGCGTTCGCCGATCGTTCAGTTCGCGCTTAGATGTTTATCGCTAATCCCAGTAATCTATGCGTTCTTTTCACTCGTAGATCGTGTGGCGATTGCCCGCAAAACGAGACGGCCTGCCTGTCTAATCACTGCGTCTCGGCGGATGGACACAGACGCGGTATCTTCACTGCGAATCGGCAATTACCTGGCCCAACCATTCAGGTGGTATTCCAATTTCTTTTTACTACGTCCACCGCTTTTTATTCAGTTTTTCGAGCCCCGTTTGTGTGAGAACCGCGGTGTTCGCGGTATTCCAAAGCGAGGTTGCGTCACGATGATTTACAGTTGCATTCGAGTGGTATTACGTGACATAATACCGTTCGATGGCGGACAAATTCCTGTATATGTAAACTTGAATCGTTCGTAAATGAAAAATGAGAACAGAGAAGCGATTAATTTGTAAATGTAAGCTCTGAAATCAAACGCTTCGGTAGTCGAATTTTTAAAAAATTCAGAAAGTGGAGTTGCAAATTACTTTGACACATCTTCTGCATTTTTGCAAGAATTGCAAATGCAACATGCATTTCCGTTTCTTGATCCGTCGCGTTCGCCATCGCAACGTTCAGACACTTCGTCTCCTTCGAGGAAACGCATTACTACTTCGGAACAAGCTGTATTTAAACGAGTTCTTCCATTTCGCAGGTCTGCGAGAACGACATCCTAGTAGTGGACGTGATTAACCGGCTTCCGGGTAAAGCGGCTGCGATCCATTGGCGTGGCCAGACGCAAATCGAGTCCCCGTACATGGACGGGGCACCTTTGGTCACCCAATGTCCGATACCGAGCTACACCACCTTCCAATACAAATTCCGTGCCTCTGCGGCTGGTACCCACTTGTGGCATGCTCACGCTGGTAATTAAATCCCGTGTAGTCGCGATGTTGCTCGTATCGTCGACCTCAAATCGTTTGCGTTCGACTTAGCGACGAGCGTCGCTGAAAAAAGGCGCGGCAATGCCATCAGGAGTCCAATTTCAGAGAGTTTTCAGAGAAAATTCCGTTTCTTCAGGAACGGACGTCGGTAACGGAATTTTTGGGGCGCTGATCGTGAAGCAGGCGGACTTAAAGGACCCGCATCGCGCTCTGTACGACGTCGACGACCCGAATCACGTGGTACTGATCAGCCAGTGGCAGCACTCGCCGGAGATCGCGTTCACGGAGGGCCGCGCGAAACCGGCGACCATTTTGGTGAACGGACGAGGACGGCGGCAGGACGGGCCGAGGGTGCCGTTGACGACGTTCACAGTGGTCCCTGGGCGTCGTCACAGGTTCCGCGTCGCGAACGCCGGCGGTGCTGGTTCCTGTCCGATAACTGTGTCCATCGATGCTCATCCCCTTCTTCTGATCGCCCTCGATGGCCAGCCGGTGGAACCGCGACAAGTCACATCGATTACTTTGGCCAAAGGTGAGCGTCGACGCGTGTATTTTCAGATACTGGTGGAATGTAGAATGGATGGATGGAGGGATCGTTTATTCGATTTGAGGGATATTCGAAGCGAGATGTGTGGGTAATCGTGTTCTCTAGCGAGAGTCTATCGATTTTAGAAGTTACATGGAGAACCATTTACCATTACCTATTAGTTATTGAGCATTTGAGAACGATTAACCATGGATTTGCACGCGCGGTCATCGCGTATGAAAGTAATTCAAGGTTTGGGAAGTTCAAGCGTAAATATACCAGTAGCGTATGAAAATTTGATTATCTTCGAAACTACGCGGTGGAACTTAAAAATTGCTAATTGCATCACAGGCGAGAGGGCGGACGTAATTCTGAAAGCGAACAGACGAACGGCCTCCTATTGGATGAACGTGCACGCGTCGAAAGAATGCGGCAGCAGACCGATGAACGGAGCGGCGATTCTCAGCTACAAAGGGAGTGCGACGGAGGATCCATTGCCTGTGACGGAGCCCGTGGGCCAAACGGAAGTCGAGGAAACCGCGCGTCGGATCGCGATGACCACCGATCCGGTGGAAAAATGCGGCAATCCTGAAAGCCTCTGCGTGACGGAAATCCAAGCGTTGCGAAAGATTCCGGCGTCGCTCGCGAGCCCCAAAACCGACGTCACCATTCGTTTGCCGATTAATTACAAGTTGCAAACGAACGACATCCTAGGTAAATTACTGCTCCCCCTACTTTTTTCTCCTCTACCGAGCAAATTAGGTTAGACTGGTGTGGATTTAATTATACATTTCGATGCAACGTGGAAATCGATACCGGCATGGAATCAATATCTGCGTCGAGCAGATAATGACGAAAGGGGTTGAGGAAGGTTGACGCCAGTCGTGGACGCGAGAAAACCGGAAGCTGTCGATCATCACCCGTCGTATCTCTAGTTGATCGTTAATATTCGCGCTGGTACGGCGATCTAACGACCTGTCTCGATAATCTGTAATTTATCCGTCCATCGACTATCTCGAAATTGATCGACTCGATAATTAAACGTCTCGCGACACGCTTCCACCTACTGTTTCAGGGAACGGCGGCGTGGAGATGAAGGTTCTGAACGTGAACAACGCGACGTTCACCTATCCGTCGTCGCCGCTGTTGACACAGGCCGTCGACGTCTCCTCGGACACTCTGTGCTCGTCCACCCCAGAGGAGGACGACGCTCGTACGGAGAACAACGAAACCGCGTCTTTGTCGTCGCGACGGTGCCGTCGCGACGTCGCTGCCATCACAGACACGTGCGAGTGTGTTCACGTCAGGCATATACCGCTTGGAGCGACCGTTGAGATCATCCTCCTCGATCAAGGTAATCAACCCTGATTCGGTGCTGTTTCAACCCCCTCGACGCGGCTGAGACGATGCACGATATTAATAGTCACGAATGTTTGTTCCTGACGAATCGAAATGCTTAATATTGTTATCGTTACTTTCTTGGGACGTCGTTGTCCTAGTTGAGTCGAAAGGGTCAAGCGATGGTTCACGATGGAGTTCATTTTCAGTAGAATTATTCAAACACTTAAAATATTGAAAATGATTTGTGGTTGCGTCGTGAAATAACGAGAGAACAAGTTTCACCACCTGAACGCTAACGAATGATGCAAATGAAAATAATTTTCGTGCTATCCTATCATTCCTCTCACTGTCCACGTTAAAACGAGGCTCATCCCTTGTGTCCTCCACTGAAAATTCTATCGCACAGCGTTCCAACAAAGTAACCAGAGGAATAAATTGAATTACGAGAGGAAGGACAAACTGTTCGTCTTCTAGGGGAGCGAATCGTGGCCATTAGTAGATCAACACCTTCGAGCGTGGTCTTCGAGATACCTCATACATGTTCCATCGTGGGGCTTCGTCTACAATGAGACGCAACGAGAAATTCGATTTCCAATTGCAGCCACGATAAACACGACCGCGTCGAGTTAATTGTAACAACCATTCCGATCTTTGTCACCTTTGACATCGTAAGAAAAATTGCAAAATTCACGATTCAAGAGAAAATGAATGCTGGAGACATTAATTTCTTATTTTTAATACAATGGGGATAGATATATGAAAATATGGAGGGCGAGAAAGTGATGAGAAATTGTCGAGCGAAATTGTACGCAGAGGAATTGCTTCGCAAGGATCCGATGAAATAACCTGAGCAAACTCGTTGGAGCGTGGCCTTGAGTTAAGAACCTTGATCTATATTCCTGCTACGGAAGCTGCTGGAAATATTGATCGCGACATTATCCCATCCCGAGGAATTGCTTGCACCGCGAGAGTTGAAACACGATTTCTCTGTTTGATTCCGTTCCTATTGTCATTGAAATTTCCATTTAACTTTTTCATTTAGAAACCACGAACTTATTCCAACGAGTTCAGGAGAAAATTGTAAAGGAAAGCACGAAGTGCGAGACCAAAGAGACACCTGCGTCAAAGAATAAGAGTTTCCGTTCAATCCCAAGGAACTTTTAAAAATATTCCTCTGAATAGTTAAAACGTGATTATAATTTAATATTCGCATCGTGTTTCTCTTTTTTAATAGGTGGTCTCGACGACCTGGTTTATCACCTACACGGTTACAGTTTCTACATAGTGGGTGCGCGAAAATTCGGACGCAGCGTGACGCTGAAGGAACTGAAAAACCTGGACGACAAGGGTGAACTGTTCTCGCGGAACCTCGACTGCACCGTGGCCAAGGACACCGTAGTGGTACCAAAGTTTGGCGCTGTTGCTCTTAGGTTCAAAGCAGATAATCCAGGTACACGCGACCCTTCAGCTTTCATCTTTTCCTTCACACTTGACGAACCGAAAAGAGTAGAGCTTCGTCGTGAAATTCTAAACTCGGATTCTCCATTCTTTTTTTTTGTAATTAAATATTATTACTCGGTGAAATTGTTCAGGTTATTGGATGCTACGAGACGAGCACGCAGCTGATTGGACGCGGGGTTTGGACGTGATACTCAAAGTCGGAGAGACGAGCGACATGGTACCAGCACCAGAAGACTTCCCCAAGTGTGGGTCTTTCGTAGGGCCCGACTACTTCCTCATATAGACTGCTAGCTTCCTTAAGAATCGTGCAGGTCGTGTATATAGTTGTAAATAAACGCGGACAGACTGAAGTATACACGCCTTGGCTAAAGACTTAGCACTTTATTCGTTCTCTTTTTAATTGTAAGCGAGAACCTGCTTTAAATAAACGCTTCCCTTAGGATCTATTTCTTACGAATTTCTCTCTCGTGAAATTTGTACGGACCTCGAACAATTCATGTACTTGCTCCTATTTTTCTATCGAATAAACATTTCGAATCTTTTCATAAAAATCTCTGCGTTATTTACTACCATCATCCCCATCCACCACCCACGAGTATTCGTCATACGAAAAACCAAACAACCCTACATTTAGCCACCCTAAATTTTCGAAACGAAGAGAACAGAGGAGCATCAACGCCGCGGTTCATTTCGTTCGCAACGTCACGTTCCTAGTGCCAAGAATTCTAACCATCGTCACCTTTGATGCTGGCTCGATTATATAGCCAGGGACCAGGCTGGTTGCGCAGCCTCCTCCACGATGTCCTGCTTGGACGCCCTTGACTCGCAGCTCGTCACCCTGCTTTCCGTGCCGCACGAGGTCCTCTTCCTTCAGCACAAGGTGTTCCGAGAATACGCCAAGATCGCCGTCGGACCGGACTTCATCCATACCTTGCCGTCCTTGTTGATCCTGGCGTCGGTGGCGGTCGTTCTGTGGAGGAACCCACCATCTTGCTACGGGTTGGCTCACGCTGCGGCCTCCACGGTGCTGTACAAAGCTGTTCAGGTATCGTCGAGCGATGTTTGCGATGGTCTGTTCGGAGGATAACGTTTAAGGGTGTTTGTGTTCGAAGCTGATGGTCAGCTGGGTCGTCGCCATCGCGGTTTTGTGGTTCTGGTTGATGGTACAGAGACTGCTTTATTGCTGCGTCTGGGCCACTTGGAGCTACGTGAGTAGAAGTTTCTTTGGGGCCCTGTGGTTTGTGGTTTTGGGCGGTCGTTGCTTTGGTATCTTTGTTCACATATTAACGTAGAACTGCTTGAAATTAATTGTCGCCAGAGTAGAATACTGTTGCGCCACAGTTGCGGTAGTAGAAGTTCTTGGAATGAATGGTGTATTTTAATGATTAAAAACCAGCGTTGTTTATAGGAATCTGAATACAGGGAAGTTTCCTATCAGTGGTGGCAACAGGTTTGGTCTTCCTACTACCCGCCGCCATTACGACCGCCAGTAATGTCAGCCGGTTTTATCAGCTGGCTGATCTCAATGTCGATCTCCACGATCGCTCTAGGCTGCGCAATTTCCACGAATCGAGCGTGGAATTTTATCGCGGATTCTCTGGCAGGCATCGGGGATGCTCTTCAACTAGCAAAGTACTATGCGGACTCGTACTTCAGAAGGTCAGCTTTCCCACGAACCTTCTAACAGCCTCGAATCTCTCTGTTTGTCCCATAACCTGATTCAAAACCTCTACCGACCATCAAATCCAGTCTTCTAACGTTCGCGCTGCAACCGTATTGGTCGCAAGAGGAGCCCTTGGTCGACGAGAAGAAGAGCAGTCCACCGAGGAACGACAGCGAGGCCAGTTCCGTTTGCGACGAGTGTCGATCGGAGATATCCAGCGACGTGATTCATGAACCGCGACGAGAAGTGTCGCCCATCTCGTACGGGACCAATTGGTTGCCAAAACCGAATTTCTCCAGCTACAAAGAGCCTCAGAGGAAGATCTCGTTGAAGTCCTTGCACACGGTGGCCGTGGTGAACGACATTCAGGACTCTGACGACCTGTCACCGCGGCAATTACGCTACAAACGCGGCTGCCACACGGTGATACCGAACAACTCTAGCGACCAGTCGAGCGGATGTTGAAAGAAACGTCGTGGGACACCACTGGTATCGTCAGAAGAGGCTTCGAGGGGGGTTGAACCTCGATTCGGGGTGGAAAATTTCGACGGGACGATTTTCTCGAGCTATCGTTGTCCGAACGGGGTTATGAATCGTGAAATTGATTTTCCCGATGACACGCGAAGCCTGGTCGCGATAGGGGTGGGTGGTAGAGGGGTTGTTTATGAAGATATCGCGTGTCGAACGCGTTTCGACGAATTCGCGATGGATCGAGTCAGCGGTCTGTGATTTGAACGTGTGGAATTTATCGTTGCGTCGGGATTGAGCTAGCTTGAAGTGTGCGAGTCGAAGGAATTCGATTGATGTTGTGGATTTAACGATGTTCGAAGATTATCGAACGTCGTACACGCTTTAACAATGGGAAGAGTAACAGTAAAAATCACTTACTAGCACGAGTCATTTTTTTCTATAACGAGACATTTAAACGAGGGACTAAGGAAAATTGTACAGTTCTCAGAAACCAGGTAGATGAGTAATCGTGCCTCATTTTTCTTCCTACCCTTGCAGAACACGATATAGATAGGATAATATAGATATAGAACACTTGTAGAAGATATTGTACTATATTGTACCATAAAAATTATACGCATATGTATTTTTTCGTAACCATGGTTTTCCCTTGCTTCACCGTTTCCATCCGGGAACCCAAAAATCCTGAAAATTCCTGAGACTGTTGCGAAACCGTTCCTCGAACGAGTATCTGAACTTCGAAATTGCGTTATTAAACGTTCCCGTCATCCTCCTCGATAATTCATCGAAGCTAAGAGTCCTGATGGCTCGAAGCCCAGGACAACTTCGCCCCAAGTATCTGGAGGGGGTGGTTCGCGGGCACGCATGCGTCCAAAAGGGGTAGCACTCCCCGTTTCGCGGCCGAGCATTATTCTGTAACAACTCTCGCAGGGTAGATCGACACGAGGTACGCTCGCCACGATCTCTCACGCAGTGTGAAACCACTACGAAGCCGAAAGTGTGTCGATCGCATAGCAGTAGTCCGCTATAGTACTCATACATATATATACATACATATATATTCGATTGAAAGTACTGAAACATTAAATCGAGCCATCGAGCATCGCGATTCTTGTGCGGTCCAGAAGAAGCTGCAGAATCGGGCGTGAACGATTGTTTTCCTTCGCGGACGTCGTCCTCTGTGACTCGAGGAAGACTTCCAGGGGTTGCATGGAACGTGAACGTTCTTCAAACGACGAGGGAATCTAGGAGAGCGTAAAAACTGCGGAATCTGCGTACATTTTGGAAAAACTTCGGCTACCTTGCAGTTTCGGTGCTTAGAGAAACGTTTGGTAAGATACACGCTAATATCTATTTGATATTTCTTTGTTTTTATGAATTCTGTGACAATTACTTAACCACTGAAGATACACCCACACTATATTCCACAATAGTTACCCTACTATCGGAAAATAATTAAATTCCAAGCAAAATTTGCACCGAGAGATCCTTCTTACCGATATCACAGTCTCCCAACGAACGTCACGTTCGAAAATCCCTCATAACCACCGATTACTCCCAATTAACACGAAAACCAATCAACCTAGAACCACGATCCTCAATGACTCGATTAGAAACTCCGGAGAAGTGAAGATTCTCAGCGAACAGCGACGATCGAGCTCATACACAAATCCACGTGCACGGCGTAACGTGGCGTAACAAAGCTTGCTATTGATTTTGCGTTCGGCATCTGTGGCGCGCGCGCGTGTATTTGTATACAAAAGGAGATGGACGCGATCGCGCACACGTACGTCGAATACGTCGTAGTGTGCGAGCGCGCACACGAGTGCGCGATGCGATTCATGAACGCACTCACACACGCACAGGTGCTCGTACACGTGTAGACGAAGCCAGGCACGTGTCCTCCGTGTATTTCTCTCTCTGCTTCCCTTTTTTTCGCCGTCTGTGACTCGTCCCAGCGATAATAAGGGTAGCGGGTCGCGAATCGCGCAGTAAAGAACCCTCTCGAGGAAAGGGGAAGTCCCCATTCAGCTGGGGAGCCAGTTTTCGCGAGCACGGGGGATCGGATTAAAAATAACCCCCCCCCCTGACATCGCCACGGAAATATCAAGGGGGTTGACGAGAGAAAGTAGCGAAGGGTTCGAGTGTCGTTACGGGTTTCTCGCGATTAATTCAATTGCGTTGCTTGAATACAAATGGTGACTATCTTTTGCGTACAATTTCCTCTGGAATTTTATTAAAATGGCACTTACATCGACTGAATATATTTCAATCGATATATCGGAGAAGGATTAGATCGTTAAACTTGGACAGCTGATTGTTATCTCTTCGCTGATCGACTAATTTATGAGGACACACGTAGGGGTTGCAGCAATTAATCGAACGTCTCGTTTATGACACTTCAACTAACGAGAACTGTCTTAAACAACTTTGCTTCTTTAGTAATTCTTATTATCTCTAATTAATTTCTTATTATCTCAAAAATTAGATCGTCAAATGTATAGTTTTCTTATCAATTCTTAGCGCAACATCGTAACAAGACAGGGTTAAATTGCAGATTTCGATCGTTTCTCCTGAATCGTTGAGTGGTACTACTGGATTTGAAGGATCTAAGTGACACCACTCTAAAATTGCTACGCCATCTTCACGAATCTCCAAAGCATCATTAATTGCTATTATTGCTCCACAACATTCCAGAATTCTGCCACTTTCCCTTCACTTTTTAATACACCTACGACTCGGAGAATCGCGTTAGCTTAGGCAGTTAAAAGCCCAGCAAATTAATCGGTAACGCGTTTAACTCGCGCGCAGAGTGGAAGTAAGTACTCGTTGAGTACATTGCAGAAATTAATTGAGCACAAAATCACCATAATGCACGGAATATTGAATTTTCAGTAAAACTTCCGCGAGCGAAACAAGATGCATTTCACCGTAATTAACGCACCGCGTCCAACGAGCTTAGAGCTGCAGAGTAATTTCAAGTTCGATCGATCGATCGTTAAGGACAATACGGGAAAAATGACCAGCTCGCCACACGATTCGAATTCACTCGTCGCGACAGCCGTGTCGTGCTGTTTCCTCGTCCTGAACGCTGGTATGTAAACGAACAGGGATTCAACTGGAATAAAGGTCACCGTGGCACGCGTGACGGTAATGGACGTGCAAATTGAAAAGCTTGCAGGGAGAACTATGTGTAAACGTTGCGTGCAGTTCGTACCTGAAATCCGTTGTCGCGCGTCTGCGATAATTAAATTTATTTATGTACACGCGTCGCGCGTCCATTCGTCGGACCGTGGCATGGCGAAGAGAGTTTCGATACGACGCATCGACCAAGAATCGAATCACAGGAAATTAATGAACCTCCAGCACCGAGTTTTAAAAATTATCAGTACAAATCTGCAAGAAATCGGAGATTCAAGGCTTTTTTAATCTTTTCTGGGAGCTTGCATAATTCTCTCAATCATTTTGAAGATAATTTCTTCTTGATGAACTTTTTGTTATTTCAAAGAGGTCCATTTGTATAGATTTTTTTTATGACGGTATATAATTTATGGCTTCTTGAAAATTATTGTAGTTAGCTGCGTACCACGATGTTTCTTATCGATTCGCGGTATAATAAACATCGATTCTTCATTAGACGATAGAACAGCGAGCAGCAGCCATCGACTTCAGTTTCCACGAAGGAACAGGGTAATTCGATGTTTCCGTTTTGTTTATCGGGTGAAAATCGGGTTGCTCGTCGCGCAAAACTGATAAACCAATGTTGTAATTCAGTCCACCGTACCTGGCTTCATTTGCATATTTCATTCAAGCGTATATAAAGGCGACTAATAGCTGTATTTGCTTGCAAGACTAGAGTACGTGGAACTCTTCACGTTCAACGCCAATAAAGCTTCAGTTCAACTATACAGAAGTATACAGAATACTTCAATTAAAATTTGATGAAAGCAAGGAATGAAACACCCGCGTGAAACGAGGCAAATCCTTGAATTGCAGGAGTAATGATGCAACACGTTAGACGAAGCTAACGTAGGTACACTTATATTTTGAGGAACATTCTGAAATTTATAGCGAACGTAAATGTCAAATAACTACGAGCCGCGTTCTTTTTTTCTTTAACCGCATCCACGCGGACTGGTGGTTCTAAACAGTTCCAGACAGAGGGATTTTAAAAGAGAAAAATTGAAGGCCTTTTTCTAAAATTTATGGTACAATGAAAGGACAAAGAATAATGTTTCAAATTAAGAAATTCCAAACCCCTCGACCATCCAGAGCTCGGAAAGGATTACTTCCTCTACTTACGTCCCCTTCGTTCTCTCGTAAGAAGACTTCACCCTTTCCTCTCTTAACAATGGACTCACATTCCTCCAAAAGACGTCTGATCTCCACATACAATACCTTCGCATAATCGATTCCACGGGAAGCTCAAAAAAACAAGACCCCCGTCTAAAAGCCCTCCATTAACTACAACCCCAATTACTCCAATGTCCACGAAACTCCCACGCGAAACCACCCCCAATTATATCTCGTAACTGGCATATTCCTCCAAGTATCGCGTGCGATTCCCGACCCGTGGATGGCCCGCTGCGAGCAGGACACTTTTACGTAACCCTAACCCAGTAATAATCCGTCCCCCGTAGCCAAAGTCACGGTCGAGCCGTGGCCAAGGTCGCGCGGACCTGGACGACCGACGAGTATCGCGTGATTTCAGGAAACATGGCGGAGAAGATGTATTATTGGGGCGAGGAGAAGGATCAGGTCGATCCAGAGCAGACTTTCATAGAGTTCAAGGCCAAATCGGACAGGACGAGGGAGTCCTCGCGCGCTGCAGCGAAGATGGCCGCTTCCGCGCCCCAGGCTAGGCTGACGGAAGTTGAGAACCGCGAGGAAGACGCGGAGCGAGGCGGATGGGACAACAAGCTGGACTTTTTGTTCTCCTGCATCAGCGTCTCTGTGGGCCTTGGAAACGTCTGGAGGTTCCCGTATTTGTGTTACAAAAACGGAGGGGGTGAGTTCGTAGGGAAATGGCAATTCGTTTCTTCTTGGCCACACTCGTTGGATGTAAAAATTCGTATTCTAGGAGTTTAAACAAGCTACAGGAATTGAATTCAGTGGGGTGGTTTTCTAATGGTTTAAAATTCTTAAGAGAGATATGTGTAACGTGTCTTTTTGAAAGAAATTGTAATAAAGATCTTCATTTGGGATTCAAACTTCTAAACGTATTGTTTAACTCGCGTTGCGTTCCGGTAACGTAGAATTAGCGCGAAGGCCGATTAAATATGGAGGACACACGGCTCTCTAAGCGAGCAAGGGCAATTAGTTTTCGACCATGAATACGTTATTCTGTCGACAATCGCATATCCACCCTCTCTTGTGTCCCATAAACGAGACATAATTCGGGGAATTCAAATTGAAACTCGATTACAAATCGATCTTTCAACTGTCACGATTCAGGTGCCTTTCTGATCACATATGGAATCGCCATGCTGTTTTGTGGGATTCCTATATTTTTCCAAGAAGTGGCTATTGGCCAGTACCTTGGCGCCGGGGGAATGACACTAGTGGGGCAATTGTGTCCTCTTCTGCAAGGTACTTTCAAATCACAATTCGTATTCAATGTTCTTTTGAAGCACCGATGTCCATAAACGATTAACAGCAACATGTAACACTGTATTCAGGTGTCGGATACGCTACCATGACGATCGTGTTCTTCCTCGACGTGTACTATTGCATCATAATCGCTTGGACGCTTTTCTACCTCATAAGTACCCTGGTCAACATACCGGGAGTACCTTGGAAGGGTTGCGGTCAGTCAGCCAATCGATAACAAGATACTTCCCCCTCTAAATTCACCTTTATCTAGTATTCAACGATACTTCTCGAAATTGTAGGTAATTGGTGGAACACGGACAGTTGTTACGACGGTATCGAAAGTATCGAGAAGTCGAACGATACTCTTTATTCGAATACCACGATGTCGAGCGTTAATTCGACGCGTAACACCAGCATCCCTCACCATACCACACCGGTTGAAGAGTACTGGGAGTAAGTAAAGACTCTTTCCCGCTTCCTCATAAATTTCTTTCTAATTTCCTGTTTCTCACGACACGAAACGCGACTTGAATTTCAGACGACGAGTTCTTGGGATCACGAGCGGCATCGAAAGTGTCGGCGGCATACAGTGGGAGCTGTTCGGCAGCCTGATCGTCGGCTGGCTGCTCGTGTTCTTGATCATCCGCCGTGGCCTTCATCAGAGCGGTAAGATCATCTGGTTTTCAGCCTTGTTCCCCTACGTGGTGCTTTTCATTCTTTTGGGAAGAGCGGTGACATTGGACGGCAGCTACAAAGGCTTGCTCTACTACGTCACGCCCAGATGGGAGGAGCTGATGTCGCCTGGCCCGTGGATCGACGGCGCCACGCAAATTTTCTTCGCTTACAGCATCGGTACCGGGGCTCTGCCTGCTCTCGGATCGTACAACAAGTTCCACCACAACTGTTACCAGTAAGCGCGCCAACTTCTCTCGTCTTTGCTAGCTGGGATCGTTTCCTACATAGCGAGCCTTTCATTCCAGAGACGCCCTGATCACGTGCGTGGTGAACACACTGACTTGTCTGCTGGCCGGCTGCGTCACGTTCTCCATCTTGGGTCACATCGCTTTGGAACAAGGCACGGAGGTGTCCGAGGTGGTGAAGAGCGGACCAGGACTTGTGTTCCTCACTTATCCGGAAGTGGTCCTGAAACTTCCTGGCGCCTCTATGTGGGCTACTATATTCTTCGTCATGTTGCTCGTAAGAAACGCTTAATCGATGTCCGCTTGCGCTTCAAAATGGGACATTTGTTTCCCTTTCCTCGTGTTCTATTTCGAACGATATATTTTGGGAAAATTTTTGTAAAATTGGCGAAACGAGGTTGTCTCTCTTTCGAAGTAATTACTATCGTAGCGTTCTATCTTCAAGCTTAGGTTACGAGTCTGGTTCTCAGAAAGCCCGTTGTAATAAAAGCTTGACTCACTTCCCTGAATTCATTAAATAGCGTTTACAATTGAAGCTGTACCCTTTTCTTCCTCTTTCGACAGATACTGGGGATCGACAGCGAATTCTGTATCGTGGAGTCCTTCATTACCGGCGTCGTTGATAACTGGCCAGATCTGCTTCGTCCTCACAGGAAGAAGTTCACCATCGCCATTTGCTGTCTCATGTTCCTATTGGGTATCCCCATGGTGACCCACGTCAGTACAAAAAACTATTGAAAACCGACTACTCCCTCTCCCTTTTCCACTGAAATTGTTAGATAAACTTCGTGTTCCAGGGTGGAGTTTACATATTCCAATTGATGGATTTCTATTCGGCGAGTGGCATGTCGATACTGTGGGTCTGTTTCTTCCAAACGATCGCGATATCGTGGATATTCGGGGCGAAGAAGTTCTGCGACTGCATTCGTCAGATGATGGGCATACGATTGAGCAAATTTTGGTACATATGCTGGGTGCTGTTTGCACCTGTGATCATGGCTGTGAGTATCGATTCGATGGACTTGCGTTTCACTTTCTCGGTCATTAACAATCGAAAATGAATCGTATGAAATATATATCCGTTATTCTAAATAAATTCGTTCGATTTCCTGTTCGTTTTTCAGTTCATATTCGTATTCCAATGCGTCCAGTACAAGCCACTGAAATACGGCAGCGATTACGAGTATCCGACATGGGCAGAAGCGGTGGGCGTCTGTCTGAGCCTGTCGTCCATGATCTGGATACCTGGTTACGCTGTTTATTACGTGATCGTCACTCCAGGATCCATTAAGGAGGTGATATATTCGCACTCTTCGATCGTATCTATCAATTTTCCTCGTCCGGTACAAGAATTCTCAATTCCCTAGACCCCCTTTTAAAATTGGATCAAATAAAAATAAACCCTCACGATGACACTTGCCCGCTCGACATCTGGAATCATTCGTTTCGCTCGATGCTGCTCTTAAATTTTTAAGCTTTGCTATATTCGATATGGTCGCTCTAGCGGGTCCGACTAAATTAAATTTAAAATATTCAATTGCATTCTCAAATCTGTTCGAACTTAGCAGAGAAATTGACTCGATCTAAATCTGCTTTCAGAATATCCTGAAAGGTTTGCAGCCGAACATGAAGTCGCACCCCAAGCTACCGAAGGGTGAGAAATCGGCAGTGATGCCAATGTCGGAGAGCAGCGCCGGTTTAATCACCAAGAACCACAGTTTCCTCAGTCAAACATGATCGCTGTAAATATAGTCTCGTATCCCCTACCATAGGTTGTAATCGTAGTATTTTAAGGACTTAACGAGCGAGGTTTGACACGCAGAGGAGCTCGATTTATCTCATCGTTTACTTAGAAACGTCGGTGGCTGACGTTCCCTTTAATTGGTCAGAGGGGGAGAAACGTTTCAGACAAGATTATAGTAATTTATGCCTGTTGGACTCGTGTTAGGATCGTTCGAGTAGTTTTATGATCTGTTACGATTCTCAGACGAATGTTTGATGTATCCTGCAAGTATGTTAGATTCGAAGATATCTCTGTGATTAAAAATTCTCTTGATTTACGAATTTGCGTAAAGAATGTGGAATGGTTATGAATTGAGGAGAGTGACAAAGCGTGGCAGCAGGTAACAGTGAAATTCGAGGGACACCCTGCTGCACACTAAACACCTTGAGGGACCTCGCTCCTTCTATAATTGATCGATACGAATGCCACGCGAAAGAAAGTTGCTTAGAACAGAGTTTCCCAAAAATCCGTGAAAAATTATAAAACCGAGGTTAACTCTTAAAAAAGATCATAATTAAAAATCCTAACCTACTCTGGTGCTGCATACAAATTTTTTAACTTGAAAAGTGTTACGCGATGAGAAAAGTTTGGGAAACACTGGCTCAGGAAATGGAAAACGTGGAAAACCAAAGACAAGTATTCACTCGAAACTGAAATTGTTTTACGACTGTAGCAAACAACGCTAGTTACCGCTAGATGCAATTATAGTTACGACTACAAACAGTTGTAATTATAGAAGAGAAATCGAAGAGGCATATATTTTTCTATCGCGATCGTCGATCGCGATGCTCCTGTAAACGGTTATTTTACACGAAGAAAATAGCTTAGCCGATAGTTCGGCTGGTTTTTAGCGGGGAAACAGAGGTTTAAAATAAAAGCGCGCAAGAATGATGGCTTCGAGTAGTTTACGAATTTAGAGCGAGTAGTTGCGAGAAAAAGTTGAAGCAAATGTCGAACATATTTTTTGCGAGACACGAATTATCGAGAAAAGATTTATATTTATATTTGAAGGGCTGAGTGGGAAAAGTATGGCATTCCAGGATGCAATATTTTTCGAATAATCGTGAAAATTTGGTTCGATAGCCGATCGTTGAAGATGTTGGAATAATTTTTACAGTTCATTTTTCTCACTCAGCCTTTCGTTTGACTAACTACTTTGTACCAGAATTTGTACCAGAATTTTCGATATTCACGAAATACCAGCTGTCCACAATTTACCAAGAATTTTGTAAACGACATCGTTCGATCCTCTTTTTCCTTAAACTATTTTTCTGAATCGCAGCGATGGGAACTACGAAACTAGCAAATGCGAAAGCTATAAGTGTAAGATAAAAGTGTATTAGTTTTATTAGATCGACACACGATCCTAAAGTTACTAACGATAAGAGATACTCCAGTATTCATTATTCGAGATACTGTTAATTATAAATATATTTCGTATAAATGATGTTCGTGTAAAAAAAAAAGAGAAAAACGAGATGAATCTATAATTGTTTGAGACAAGCATAAATTAAAAAAAGAAAAAACGAACGCATGGAATAAAAAACGAGTAGACGAAGAGTTTCGCGTGAAAACTGATAGCTACGAGTCGCTGGAAAACTCAGTACTTCATTTAGTTCTCGAACGTGAGCAATAAAAGTGGAAAACAGGCCTAACTATGGATTCTATCGTTCAAATCGTCTGCAAACTACGCGGGTGCGCTGCGCGCGTAATTCAAACGAGTCTTAACGATTGTTAATGTTGTACTGTATCGAAAGGTCCACCAAAAGCTTTATACGATGTTAGTTTGTATTTTATTACAACGCTTTGTTACACGATGCAATTATTTCGCGTCGAACGCTTCCCATGATGCTTCCTACAATAATTATTTGAACCAGAAAACGAACGCTGTTCACTTCTGTAATCGTCCAGTGGATTGCGTGTATTTTGAAAGCTCGCGAAAGAATTGAACGAGAATTTAATCCATTTCTTCGTACTTATCGCGCGAGATCATCTTTCGAACATCCTCGCGTAAAAAACAAATACGTTCTTCAAATTTACGTTGGTAAAAATATCGAAAGATTCAGAATCTCGATCGCAACAGCCTTTGATTATCTGCTAAATACCTTGAACAGATACGCAGTTTCAATTGGCTGTATCAACTATCCTTGAACAATTCGATCGCATTATCTCGAACCGATCAGCTCGATATCGGCTGGAGTCGAACTAAAACATGGTGAAACGTTGACGCGTATCGTCGCGCGTCACAGAAAGGGTGCATTGAAATTCCATTTCGATCCAGTTCGTTAATCAATCGAACGATTAGCCGTGACATGAAGAGACTCGCCGAGCGAATGCCCGCTAATTACCGTGACGATAATCAATATACTTCTGCTCGTTCCCCCGCGGCTCGAACGCGTGACAAGTAATTCCCACCCACGAATCGACGTGTGACAGTATCATCCATCCGTGTGCCAGAATTCGATGCCAAGTCGAATCGAAGCAAACAGAGTCGAGTTGTTTCTGTTGGCGTATGGTTTCCGTATCGATCTGCCGATCGATGTGTGTTTCGCCCACAATCGATGTGCGTGGGGGTGCGCGTAATTGGTGTCACGCATGATAAACTTGTTGCAGGAGGAACGACGGAACGTGGACGGATGTTTGCATCGGTGAGCGAACGCGGCTAATTTTCTGATTCAAATTAGTCGATCGACCGTGGCTGGGTTTCGCCATTGAGAGGGTTAAACGATAGGTGCGATCCGTCGCGAGGAATTATTTTAGTACCCGCCAGATTGATCTCTCTTTCAATTCAGATTCGCGAGACAGCGCGCGAGAGTAGAACTTTCCCGTTGTCGATCCCTTCCACCGATTTTTTAATCATTTTTTAAGGGACGATTCAATTTTTTCTGAAAGCAATCAACGACGAGCTGCCTGGAAGCTGTTATTGTTTTGTAAGCGAGAATTAAACGCGATTTCAGCAAACGCGACGGGGTTTATTTGTTTTCAGTTTGATTGTCGACGCTTTTACTTTGTTGTTCTCGATTATTCCGCAGATCGCGAATGTATTGTGCATTACTGTGAAGTCGAAGAGCAAGAGCACGAGTTTATCGATATTCGTTGCGATCGAATTGGACGATCAACGGAATATCTCTTGAATTATCTCGCGATTAAAGCTCGCGTTTCCGCTATTCATTTTAGCAAGCTGTAATCTTGCGGTAATTACACGATAAGCCAACAAATGAATGCGATGGGAACATTTTCGATAACTCAACATATTTATGCGATTTCCAGCTACAAACTGTAATCTGGTAATCAATTTACGAGAATACAACTGATACTTGTAATCTACATTCTCATTGTTCAAAACGATCATTTCTCCAGGCGTTCCGACGAAAACAAGTGTATTTCAGTAAACGAATTCCAATAAACCATTCAAGCGTCCAATGAACCATTTACTCTACGTCCTCCTTAACCCACCGAATACTAGCGTCGTAAAAATACAACGATTCCCGTTACGCAAGTTTCTACAAACGTAAAAAAGTTAATCAAACCCAGGAAGGAACGCGTCCTTCGTCGAGAACATGGCCGACAGCGAGACGCGGATGACACGTTCCATAAAAATTCGAATCGATAACCAGATCGATGCTCTGAGAGGAAAAAAATAAAGAAAAAAAAAAAAAAAAAAAACAGGGAAATAGAGGAAAGGAATAAAAACGAAGGAGATCCAATCCCTGGCCATTTTTTCCAGCCGGCTACTCCGGCCGGAATTTACATCGCAGACAGAAGCCTCAGGCGTGGTCCATAAAATTTCCAATTTAGAGAGGTGCGCGCGGATAACTACTTCCGCGCGAATGGATCCCGCGTCACGGGCTAGGATTTACGACTGGGATTTATGCGCCGCTAGAAAAAATTGATACAGCCAGCCGTCATACGCCGCGCACTTTATCCGCTGCGCGTCCGTGAAAAATTCAAAGCGCGACCCGGGAAAGAAAACGAAATCCCTGCCCCGCGGAATATTTGAAAAAAGTGGAACGAAAACAGGGGGGAAAAAAAAGGAAGCAGAAGCGGGAAGAGAAAAAAGCACGACACGCGGCACGCGTTGATTGTGCCGTGAGTAAGGCCTTTGTCACGGCACGGATTCAATCGGAAATTCTCTACAAGGTTCCCGATTTTCCTCTCTCCCTCTCTCTCCCCCTTTTCCAGTCGCTTCTGGTACCAGCGAACCACCCGCGTCCATTGTCGCGCGCTTCAAATTCCAAACCTTGGATTTGACGGCGGATTTCCGCGTGCTCGAATCGAAAGGGTTGATTTTGGAATTATTTTCGGGCTTTCTGTAAGCTCTGAAAATCAAAGTATAACTTTGGAATTTTTTTTCTTCTGTTTTATTTCAGTGGGAGCTTTCCGCGAATTTTGACGATGAAAGACCGGTTTTGGAATTGCTGCGCTCCGATCGGGTTTGTGGGGCGATTTTCAAAGAGCCTTTTCCTTTTGATTTAAAACTTTGCATGGTTTAGAGTTTAATGTAATTAATTGGAACTATACCTCGTACGTGGAAATCGATTTACCGCGAGAAAGTCGAACGAAAGAAGGTTGAATACTTCGAACGTAGTCTGAACAGCGAACGTTGCTACGATATCCTTGCACCGTTTTCTCTTCGATCCTCATGTCGTGGATTTGCACCAGAGATTGGAGTCGCAGATTCTCCATTTTGAAAATTTCAAGTCGAGCCGTTAAGCTGTGCGAAAATGTAATTAAAAAGGTGGATTTTCGAGAGGATCGCGCGGCAAACCTAATAGAAGGGGAAGATCTTGAGATGAAGAACAGGACGCGCAAATAGAGTTTCGTCTAATTGCGAGCGGGAAACTAGATTTGACAAATGTGTCCGAAACAACGACGGCGAAGGCATTGGCCCAGTTGTACACCGCGATCAATTAATCTATAGTCGGTAGACCACTTAGTTCTCTGTCTCGTGCAATCGCATTGTTCCGTTCGCGTGTTACGGGGAACGAACGGAACTCCGTGAAAGAAACTTCTAACAAGCTTCGACGGAGGTGTAGCATTCCCCGTACTTGCTGCCGCTACCGACGAGATTACATCGACAGTGACGTGATTATATATGACCAGTCATACATCAACATCGAATCGAATATAATCGCGCGCGTCCATTGTCGCATCTAGATCTGAATTCCGTAGCCTTTTTCAATCGCGAGATACGGTTCAACGAGTAGGAAACCTTTTCTACGTACATGCCAGCGTGCATTTTTCAAATAAATTAAGAATCGAGGTCTACTGAAAGCTATTTTACTTAATTACTCTACACACCTACGTCGATGACATATAATAATAATGTATTTTACTCGGAACCTGCCTCGATCATTCATTTGGCTCTTTCACCCCTTCTCTCTGCTGTTCGTACTCCCTCTGTTCTAAATTACTGCACCCCCACTCTGCTCATTCCCCCTTTCTTTTCTTCAGCAATTAATAATCTAATCGAAGGTATATAGAAATGAAATAATAATCGAATACGGCAACAGCCGATCGGAGAATCGTAAAATCCACCCTCGCTGAGAAAACGTTCCCACGTCCTAGCGAGGGAACCGGGAACACAAATTTCGTTATTCCCGTAGAAAGGGGAGCGGAGAGACGCAGTCTCGGGGACGTGATCCCGAAACGGACGTCGTCGCCATGACAACACCTCTTCCGGCCGCTTCCGTTTCAAATAATGTAGTTGGCGTTGCTCAAAGAACACGGTTAAGGCGCCCGTTTCCAAACCCGTGGAGCGCCGAACCCTCGTCGCAGGCTCAAGTACCGCGCGGAGGAGAATCCTGAAACGAGCCCCTTCAATTAATCGCAATTAACGCTGAGAATAGAGACAGATCCGAGGAAGGATGGCGAACTTCGTACCTGCTCTCGTTGCCTACCGCGCTGCTACGTTTTCTCACCCTCTTCCACCCTCTAATTCCAATTTCGTGGGTGGAAAATATTATTTCTTCTATCGCAACGACGACAGATCGATTCTCGTCGTTCGCAAGATCGTTCGCACTCGAACTCCTTCCGATCGACGAAAGAAAAAATGGAAAATCAATTGGAGACATTCGAACGAAAATGGGAGGTAAAATATCCATCGAGAACTCCTGAGAAGTTCCCTGGTTCTGTCGACTCGAGACACCCCGGCATAAGCAGCGTAGGAACCTAGAAAAATGGCGGCCACTTCGACGGAGAAATCTAGTTTAAATCCGCGGCGTGGTAGCCCTATATTTCGTCGCGTCACCGTCGAGCAGGTGGCGAGAAGTCAGCCAGCCGGTTTTTGTTTCGCGTACGAGGTACGTGACTTGATTTACAACTGCCTCTCCGCTTTATTCATACGAGCATAGGTACGTGTGTCACCGGGTGAAATCCACGGGAACCAAGCCGACATTTATCCGTGCTTCTTCTCAAACGAACACGGTAACCGGAGTGTTTTAACTGGCGGAAGGCACTTCAGCGATTCCGTTTCACGCACCGCTCTTCGAGTCCCTTTGCCGTTTTCGAGACGAAGAAGAACTGCGAAAAGTTACCCGAGCGTGAGTAGACACGCGCGTGCTTTTAAATTGCACCTCGTAACCGACTATCGATCCGCGTGAGAGCGAGTCTAACTTTTAAAGATCGTTACGACGTTAGAAGTCGAGGGATTAGCCGAAGTGGGGAAGTTATGCAGTTTGGAAAAGTTGAACAGCGCGGTCGATTCGGTCGTTGAACCAGCACAACCGAATCTTTGAATTGCCGCTCGAATACGATCGGTTGGCCATCGTAAACGACCACGATCTTGCTCCAAAATTCAATAAATATCGGGTCAGATTAGAGTAGGATCGATAACTTGGAAAATTCAATTTTCTACAATCTTTCTCGCCATCTTTGGAGCAATATGAAGCACCAAATTCCTGTCACCGTCCTCGAAACGGTCTTTGAAAGAACGCCCGACTTCGAGGATTGCAATTTTCGTCTCGAAACTTAAGGGAAACTATTTGCGAATCGATTCCTTCCTCGCGGAATATTTTTCGCGAATGTCGCATATTTACTCGGTTTACTGCCTCGGAGACGGTTTCCCCTTATCGATGAAAAGCGAATGCGCGTCGGAATTTATCGAAAATACATTTTCCGCCTTGCGAAGAACAAAATGTGAGAATGAAAGAACGTCTGTCAACGAACGAAAATCTTTCGAAAACATTTTCGGCTTCAATATCGATACTCGAAGTTCATCGACCGCGATTCAAGATGCAATTTCTCTTTGCAAAAGCATTTTTCTGCGAGATGAAACGTACGAGTTTCAGATCACGACACTTTACGTGGTTTCTAGTTTCCCGACCGCGGAACTACCGGCATGAATCTCGAAGATTATGGCACACGGAAGTTCCGGTGACAAAGATTTTAGTTATGCGATCCTCCGTTCGATATTTTACACCCTCGTGTATACGTCAAGCTTCGTTTACTGCAAGCCTCAACAATAAAACGCGGACCATTTCGAGGGAACCTTCGAATAGCATCCGCGTTGCTTTTCGACGACTAGCATTTCAGTCGCGTGAAAAAGTTCTCCGGATGAACTTAATTTCTATGGAATTCAGGGGATATCTTCGTGCGACGATAGAGCAGATGCTGGCAAATATAGCAGGATGTTGCAATCGCGCAGTGAATTAGAAAAAATGGACTTTTCGTAGCTGATTGTGGTTACGAGAGTTCCGTGCCTCTGAACTTTAAATATTTCGCAGATGAAGCGTAGTTTAGCACGAATTATACATTGTAAATTCTAATATGCAGCGGGTGCACGAGCTACCTAAGGTTTCCTTAAATTCTAATTAGAATTTAGTAGTAGAGTTTGCCACGTTCACTGAGAGCGCGAATTTCAAATTTCGAATGCAGCTAAACCGCATCGGAAGTTACGGAAGGATCTCGACGTCGAAGGAAACGATTAACCCGTTCATCAAAATGCAGAGACGCACGGAGTTGCGAGCGAAAATTGGAATTCGAGGGATAATGTTTCAATTTTGGTAAATGAATAACAGAAGACGGGTTGCGTCTCTTTGGAGAGTTATTAAACGAAAATCCATTGTAGGAAAGTAAGCGGAGTTGTAATTACGGTAAACTGGATCTTCGAAATGGGATCCACGATTCCAGAGGACCGTCTTATACAAATCCTTTCTAATCCTTTCGAGAGTGGCGACGGTCTCCCATTCCTCAGATTCCTCCGAGTTTCGTCGAGGACGCCTGCGCCGTCGTCGCGGCAAATCCGTCCGCTCGCTCGAAGAACGCCTATCCAGGACATTTTCTTCGAAAAGTTGCCTCGAAATATCCTCCTTTACCATCTTATCCTATCGTGTCAAAGTTTCACACGCGACACGTTAAGCAGACCGCCATAAATCGACACTAACGCAGCGCCCCACGAATATTTAACGTCTCGTTACCATCCAGCCTCGCCCACGTACGCCCATCCTTACGCGAGAGCAACATTTCGGCTTCGTTATAATGCCGCCACCTATCGTGACGTGTTTTACGTACAATATTTATCGACGAGCCTTTGTTTACCGCCGCGTCACAGCCTCTGCATAATTCATTAGACTACGCAATTATTTCTGCTCGTTCGGTCACCGTTTTAATCCTCTCCAGCAGCTACGGTATGCAATCGGGACTTTTCGGTCAACAATTTACGTTTGAACGTTGTACGAATACCATGAATAACCTTTTTTTTTATTAGCTTGGATTCTAATAAATTTTAATATCTTTGAATTGTGTTTTAAGGGATGCGATTAAAAAAATGATAAAATCCCATTCTGAAGAGAATTCTCGAGAATCAAAGCTTTTCCGTTCGTTAAAACTCGGGGAAGCTATAAAAGTTCACGTTTCACGGAACAATATGGAGGGAACATCTCGGTCTCTGTGTCATCCCGCGGAGTCGCACGCGGTAGGTTCTGATTCTATCACGTCCAACCCTATCGTCTTTCTTTCCGCGGCCATTATGAATTCAAACAGGTGCGGAAATTCCACGCGAAACATTCCTCTCCGCGCGACAAGTTAAGGTCCCCCGTTGCTCGCTCCGAGCTTTTTGCTGTTTTCATTAACGAAGCCAGATAAAAGTCACGGCGTAATTGCGAGGACTTCCACTCTGTTTTTCTCCGCCTCGACATAGCGGAGTCGACCCAGAGTCGCGATCCTTTCGAGCTGAAAGGCTGAAGCGTTCGTTCGTTCGAAGCTTTCTGCCCAGCCGCTCGCATTAGTTCCCTTTCGCCTGTCTTTTGTGCTATGATAACTGCTTTATCGATCTCCTGCTCTTGCGAGCTATTAAAATACCCCTCGAAGAGTAACTTTCAATGGAACGCATAGGGGATGAAACATTTTCCCATCGTTAAGGTCTCGAATCGAAGTTGGCAGAATCGTCTCCGACATTCTCGCTGGAGTTTCTCGACCAAATATAAATCGTTCGCTCCTCCAAGTATGGATTTTCGTGTTGGTTTGTCGAAGCTTCGCGATCAGACTTCGAAATGCAATTTTTGCAATAGTGTCACGGAGGCGAGACGCAATTCGTGCAATCCACGATGAGCAGATTGCTCGACGAAACGTCGAATCGTGTTTTACGACCGGTATCATGGAAATTCGCTAGTTAAATGTCGAGTCACAATTCCTGCGCCATTTTTGACTCGAGTTATGCGCAGCTTTAATTCGAAATGTCAATAGTTCGCGTCGATGCGCGATCAAAGCGCAGGTCCAGCGATTTTGAATAGCAATGGGTTGCGATGAAATGTCAGAAGGCCATTTCGTCGACATCCGGTCCGGTTCAGTCAACCCTCGTTAGATTTAGTATAGAAAAGGAGCTACGAATTGGTCGGAATAGAATTTAACCCGCTGATCACTGACGTACTTTTAACAGTCGTCGCCCACGATCTGTTTGTGCTCCGAGTTATTCCGCGCCGTTATAGCTCGTTCCACATTTTACAGTCACGTAAAATTGCCGGCGAGATTATGCTCTTCAGAAACTGCTGTACATAAAACTTGGCAACTTCGAAAAATTCTGCTCGGTCCTCGGTTGACTTCGATGCCGTGGGCTATTATTCTTCCCTAACTTCCATCTCTCACTTGAAACTCGGCAAGCTATCAAAACTTGGGAAAAATACCCTTTCTAAATATAACGCGAATACAACATTCGTCTTGCCAACAGATTATCGGTCTAACTAAGATACAGGTCGAACGTCGTCGCTGAAGGGTGGAAGCGGACCATTTTGCTGACGATGCAACGCTGAATCGATAAAAAGGAGATGCTAATACATAATTATAAGATCTGACAAAATATGGAATGCAAATCGGTAGCGATAAGAGCCAATAATCCTAAAAATAAAGTCGAAGACAGGTTCAACGACTAACCGATGAACTAAATTGAGAAACTTGTTGACGCGAAGAGCTCTCGCTCGCAGCTCGGTTCGCGCCAGGTAATTAATAAGCAACGACATTCACCATAACCACGTCGAGTTTTCCGATCGATCAACCTCCACGACTCTCGAGCAAGCGACTTAAACCTTGCGCTCTTGTCCCACGGTGCTCTGTTCGACGCGTGGCGACAATATGGCGCGAGGCAGCGGCCAGGGGGTGGCTTCTTCAGCCCGAGAAAACAAATTCCGCGCGCGGCAAACTTTGATCAGACTCAGCGAAGTAGCCGCATAAATCTCCGGCCGAAAACTTTTCATTTAACGCGGAGGGGGGGGGGTGGTGTACGTTCGGTGGTTCACCGTGGGAACGCAACGTGCGTTGATACTAATTATTTGCCTGATTAAAATGAAAAGTTAACAAGGGGAATGACGGCGGCCGCTCTTATTCGAGGTTTATGGAGCGAGGCTCGTAACTTCAAAGCAGCGGCAACTTTTCTTTTATTGCGTTAAAACTTCGGAACGTGACGCTCCGCTCGAGTGTATTGTCTTGTAACCGCGACGCCGTCGAGGAATCGTGGATCGCCGTAAAACTTTCCCCGAGTATTTAACTTCAGCGGCGTGAAATGAATTCTTTCTTCCCATTTCCGCTTCGGTTCTCGTTACGTTCCTTTAATCGCGTTACGATACGAGGAAATATCGTGCTCTGAAACTGTTTCCAAGGGGGCGAGTTACCCTGACGGGAGATACTTTTTTTCAATGCGCGCGTTTTAACTGGTCGCGGAAACTCGAAATGTAACAACAACATGGACGTCTGTTATTTCTAGCGATTCTCCAGATCTAATGCGGACTGACGTGACATATGAAATTTACTCTTTCGAAAGGGATGAAACGGAATATAAATGAGTAACGTGTCTGATGATAACGCGGTGTTTCGCATTAGCCGCGTACTTCGTGTTACGACTCATTCTAATTTGCATGGTTGTGAGAACCAAAATTAGTTTGCGTCAACTTAATCTCAGCTGCCTACGGTACAGAACGAGGGTGGTCTTTATCGAGAATTATCAACCCGTTGCCTTTCAATATCGAAAGAAGGAACGACGTTTATTTACGCAAAATCGATACGAATCGTAACGCGGATCCCTGAGGTGGCCCTTAAAGGTAAACGCGTTCTCGAGGACCCATGAAAAGTTCGAGCGGCTCATAATGGATGCCGAGAAACGGCAAATAACGAGCCAATACCGTAACGGCACACGTGAACCTCTTTACCGCGCAAACTTTTGCATCCCAGCGTGGATTTAACTTCGCCGAGGCAAGTTCCCGGTTAATTCTCTTCGAAAGTATACTGCTCGTGATTCAATTAAAACGCGAGAATCCGGTTGCCGTCGTAGCGACTGAATACACGAGGAATTAATTCCGCGTTAATTTCCATTACCGTTAATCGAGATCATTCCTCGTCACGAGGCGTTCCAATTAACTTCCAGTTACTTAATCGAACGAGAGTCGTGCAAGCCTCGCGTCGATTAAATTACCGATACAAATTTGTTAAACAGCATCGCGTATCGTCACGATATTTTCGCAACCCCGTCTCGTGGAACGAAATTTTTAAAACATTCCTTTCACCGTCGAAAATTGATCGATAGCTTTCGCGTCGCAATACGGTGGACACGGTAATAGTGTGTGGTTTGGAAAGTTTATCGATTGGCTTCGCTGAAACTACTTCCGCGTAGAAAGGGAGAGAAAGGGACAAAGTGAATTAGGATGCCAAAAGCGACCAATGCTGCCTTCCTTCCACTCCCTTCGCGGCAGTCATTTGGTAGCAGGTCGCCGTGCAATTTGTCTCTGATTATTTATGAATCACTGCTTTCTCTCGCGCTTTATATTCCGTCCGGTGTATCGGAGTTGCCCGGAAGAAAACGCGAGGGCAGTTTTACTGGGCTTCGTTAATGCAGCCGGAGAGGATCTCGCCCTAAAAGCAACGAGTGATCTTTATCGCTTTATCCTTGACAGTATCTTATCCGCTCGCCTTCCACGGGGATTATGCAAAATTTTTATGCATCCGCGAAGGGAAAGGAAAGAAGAAGTAAAGAAAAAAGAAAGAAAAAACGTGGGAATTTCGTTCGTTTTAAGAACGAATCGTAACGCCTCCCGTTTAATCCTCAGAATCCTGAACAGCTTTTCATCCATGAGTACTGGGCGCTCGTTCCACGACGCCAAAGGGTTAATCCGTTCACGTTTGTCTCTAGAAGGTGGCTGAGCCACCTTCGAAGTTCGACAAATGACGCTTTGAGCACTTGAAACTGGTGTTCGAGTTCGAAAGCTTTTCATTTTCTTGGACTAGCACCAACTCTCGATGGGATTAAATGAATTTTCTATACTCGGTGCTCGATCTAAAAGTGCGAAAGGTAACAAGGGAAGAACGTAGCCGCGAAGATAACGTTAACGTTCTTGGATGGTTCCATTAGAGCGATTGTTATGGCTTTTTAAGCAGCTGTTGCGCTTAAAAGGAAGAAAATGAATGAGATAAATACCTTGCGAAGTTTTAAACGAGCATTATTTGCATAATAAGTACAGCATGTGCGTCATAAATGTGCTTCGAAGTGGCAATTTTTCGACGGGAACTCGAACGCCTCGAAAAATTAGCTAACCCCGCATTCAAAACCGACCGAATCCAGTAATTACAGTAATTATATAGTTTACTAAAAAAAAGAAATGGCAATCTTAATACGAGATGCAAGCACAAGATCATTGACTGCGCAATAAAGATCAACGACGGAGCGATCTTGACGTCAATCGCCGGCATAAAATATAACGACTCGGTAAGACGTGGTTCGCAGGTTTTTTTCAGGTGGATAAAGGCCGGATAAAGGGGCGACACGCACAGGGCTTCGTGGTTCGATAACGGTACAGAACGATGCACAAACGGGAGCGAGCTTACTCGCGTGCGACACGAATGTCTGGAATGATCTCGGATTTATACAAGGGGCCCCCTCATAAATCGCTTCGCCGTACTGTGTATCAACGATGATTTGCACGTGAGACTCGCCTGCAGCTCTACGAACGTGATCCATCGTGGCTACAAAATTTGGAGGAATCGCAATTCGCGAAATTTTTAAGTAATGAACGAGTGGCTGGTACGCGAGCCTAGTTAAACAAAGGCTTGTACGTCAGCTTTCGCGTCTAACTCGATGACATCGTGCAAGTCATCCATAGTTAGCAACGTCGACGTGAGAAATCGCATTCTATATCGCAATCTACGCTCGAAAAGGCGCCACGGACGCTATTTTTAATTGCATTTCTCACAAAGTTAAACATGGGACAAATATTTTGCATATTCAAATACGGGGGTACTAGTAAATGATCGTCATAAATATTTATACCCCCCAAGTTGATCGACCGTTGTCTACTCGTGGTCCTTCTCTGTTCCGCGGCCGCCAACAATGGAGGGTGGGTTCTACCGCGATCATTATGTTAAATCGAAATGCTTCAGAGAGTGACGGTCGAGGTACAAACGTCGTCGAGTCGAACACGTTGACAGGTATTCTTGACATATATAAATCCTCTAATAACGAAGACGATGCAATTTACGCCATAAATAATTTATTTGCTCTGTCGTTCAAATAATCGTTTCTTCGAATCGATATCGCTAAAGCAACGCGCACCGTTAACGTAACCCCACGATCGAGCAACGGTACCTCGAGCTGCGATCGAGAATCAATCGAGAGACGAGAGGGATGCCGAGGCGAATCGGGGGGTCGTTCACCGAATCGAAAATCCCGCAGCGCATCGCGATAAACGGACGAGCTAGGTGCGGGATAAGAGGCAACCGGTTGATGGAAGAAAGGGGAAACGGTGGCCCTTTCATCACGAACCGGATGCGCGTTATACCTCGCGGAGGTCTGGTGCGACGGAGAAGAACGGAAGAACGGTCGGACGTAGATGAGGGAGGCTGAAAAGGGCGAAAATGGGTGGCGAGTTCCTCGGTTAGAACCACCGGGAGGAAGAGGAAGCGTAAGTGACTAGCGAACCGAGACTTCGCCGTGTTATATTGTCTTCGAGCTCCCCTGGCCGTATCGGAGGAGCTGCTCGGACGGGGATGCAACCGGAGAAATGGGAAAAAGAAGATCCGCAAACGGTAGAAAGAGAGAGAGCTATAGCGATGGAGAAATAGGTTGCACACGGAATCTATACAGAATTGTGTACCAGAGCGAAGCTGATCGCACAACCGTACGTATCTATTTTTATAAATAATTAAGAAGATGCTGCGCGTGGATATTTGACAAACATTTTTCAACAATATGGGAACAAAGGCAATAAATATTGGTATCTGTATTCTGTACGGAGAAGTATATTTAAATATAAAGTACCGTGCGGATTTTCCACCCAGAAGGGGAGGAACAATAGAGCTAGACGAATAGAGGCGGCGGACAGAGGAAAGAAAGAGGTAGTAATAGGACAAGATGGAATGAAGTGAAGATGATGAGAAAAAAGCGATAAGGAGAGAGCGATAAAGAAAGGGTGAGGAGTCTGGCTCCCTTGATCCGTGACTCCGTGCGATTCGGTTTAGTCGAGCCGCGCTATTCGTCTCCGGCGATTCGTGAACCGCTCTATAAAAAGCGACCTGTGCATTTGTATGCATTGCTCTGAAAGATTTATGAGCGATGTCGCGGTCGTGGACCGAAACTCAGAGAGCCGTCGAACAAAAGGGGAGCCGCGCCTACCCTCTATCCGGCCTTTAGACGATCGAGAAATGCATAATATGGCGGTCGAATATCACGCGCCACCGTATTCAAAGAACGAGCCCTTATTTCCTCCTTTTGTTGCCCCTGTTCCTTTCTTTCTCCCTCTCTTTTTATTTATACATTCCTCTTTACTTATCGTCCAGTTGTCCCTTCCGCCGCGATAGCCGCGAATTGAATTTATGTGGCGAGCAGACAGCGCGGCCTTTTAAATGGCGGCGCGCTCACTTCCGGCGGGAGGAAGCGGAATTATTAATTCGTCCATCAAGATCGTATTTACACAATCTCGATGTTCCGAGCTGCTATGTTTATTCGACGTGTTGTTGAGCGAGGAAATTGTACCGCGACAGATGTCTCGATAAAAAGCAAAGAAAATCGATGGAAACAGATTTCCGGAGAAATTATTGAGCAATCGTGTGCTTTAATGAAATTAATAAAATTGATCGTACTTGTAATTACAACCGCGAACGTAGCTTCTGGCTTCGCGCGTCTGACTAACGAACTACCAAACTACTTACGAGTATCTCTATTTACATATACACGCGATTGTTAACGACTCAATCTACTGCTACCACTTTGCTCTGCTATTCGATTAGATATTCGAATGCTTTCGGATGGTCCGCGACTGCTTCGGATGGCATTCAGGTTTTTCTTCCGGGAAATGCTGATTAAAGGATTAAATTGGATATTAGTTTAGGTCGTTATCAAGCGACGAACTGCGTGGCTAGTTGGAAGTTTTGTCAGGCGTTGGAAGGGGATTATAAATATTCAGATGAGACGGAGAGTTGAGCGTCAACTTGAATTGTTGCTGCTCTAGTTTCGAGCTTGAGAGACTTGTCGGTATTGACTTATTTAAACGGGACGGATATTGATTATAATAAGAAATCGAATAGCAGCAAGAGTAACGACGACTTGATCGCGTAAGTCTCAGATTTTTCCACGCGCAGGGCGAGGTTTAACAAACGACGAACGTTGATTTAAATTTTAACACTAATCGAAAGGACGAACGAGATTCAGCGAAGAAATCTTGTTAAAAGAAAAACCATCACGGCAAGAGAATTTATGAAGAAAATCGTAAAACAAGAATCGTTAAAAAACGAGAGACTTCGATGGACTTTCGCGTAAATTTTTATACAACCAATCGTTCGAGTAGAATGAAACTGATGGCATCAGACGCATATTTCCGGACATAAACCACGAGTACACTGTAATATGTATTATTTTCAGCAACTTCATTAAACTTTCGACTCTCGATCTGCCCACTGCGCGGATATAACATTGTAAAGAACCTACAGGGTGACCCTAGAGTCACCTAAATAACGTGGCCCCGCAAAATGAAAATCAGAGGGAGAAAAAACTCCCTCTCGTCCCTCCATATTTTCCTTTGATCCGACGTTGCTTAAATTGCACACGGTCGTCGGTGACTGCGCAACCGTTTCGTTACGATTTCCCACTCGAGACTAGAAAACTCGTCGATGATGAGAAAGAGACAGAGAAAGGCGGAGACCAGAGAGTGACTGAAGGACGGAGGAAAAATAAACGTACATTCGCGTGTCGTAAAATGCTATCATTTTCGTTTCCTATTACACGCAAATGCGGAGAAGTATCAAATCGTGAAACGGGCGCGCGTAAATCCCCCGCGATGGCGTCGTTTGAAATACGAAAGTCGTTTCACGCGGGGCACAGAAAGGGCTTCGGCTAAGGGAGCAAACATAAATTTACATATCGTCGTAACTTTATCGCCACTCTTCCGTGAAACGATCGTTTTCGTCCGTCGACCAATTTCCTCGCGTTCTCCTCCTCGACTCCGCGTTAATCGCGTCACGAATTAACCCTCGCGTAACAACGCCACCGCGAGGCGTTCTTTTGGGGGTGCAACGAGGACCCGGAAGCCATCCGCCGCTGGATCTCGCGGGAGACACGTCGCAACGAAAATGAGGGACGAGATGCGCGTAGAATTTAGTCAGCGAGGGGAAAAATGTGAAAAATGGTAGATTGCGAAAATTCGTTCAAGACAAGAACCAGACACCTGTCGCTGTGCACGAAATGCACGGTTTTTACGAACACCATCTCGAGGTAACAGTCTGACGTAAAATCTAAATGAAAAGGAATAAATTGCACGCGTATTCTGCCTCGACGATCGACTATTCGTCCTTCGTAAAATAAACGTAACCGTGGCAACGATTACAGATTTAAACCCAACCTTAATCCCTCCACTTTCTACACGATACCTTATCGTCTCTTCGAATAGTCTCCTCGCTTAGAAGTTGGATTATCTCTCGACCTCGGTTACCAATTTCTTTACAAACTTCATCAGATATTTAACAACGTAACCAGAGCTCAGCTGGATAACTCGTGAAAATTTAATAGACGCCTGCGCCGGGAAACTCTTCCCTTCCGAATCGTTTATTAGAGAGCACGACACTGTTACAGCATCGAAACAGTATCCACGCGAGAATGATTTCAATTATCCAACGATATCGCTAGAAATCAAATACCTCAAGTCCAGCGCAACGCAAACCGCGAATCACGAGGGCGCGGGATCGACGCGAAGCTGTTCTCAGCGCATAAACGAGCCATCAATTAATTAAGAACCGCGTGGCGTCCGTCCAACATCCGGAACATTTAATAATCGGTCAAACGTGTCTCATTGAACGAGAACTCCCGCGTGGGACCTAATTCTCGAGCGGCGCCTTTATATTTCCTCCAATGAAGAGGAAAATTGTGCTCGTTCGGAACGTCGCGAGCGAAACGAACGGACGTGACGCGAGACACGAGGGCGGAGAACGGGAAACCCGAGACGCGTGCCGCGAATAATGCCTGATGGGACGTACACCGTCGTCGTCGCTACCGCGCGGCTAATTAAGGGGAAAGCTCTCGTTCGCGGTTCGCCGTTCGACGTTGCCCGCAGCCGAGCGAAAACGGCTGGTAATTACGTAAGATTGATTTTAAACAAAGCGAGCGTATCGTGCTCGGCCCGCGGACTATATTAATAACGCCAGCCCCATCGACTCGGCTCGCGAAGGGAAGAAAAAGTGGTATTTGCTCGTACGTAGGAAGAGTCGCAGCCATTGTATCCAATAATGGCTAAGTGATTGCTCGAGCGACTCGTCTGCGGAGCGGGAATTTTTATTCGGTTCCGTTTCCGCTTCCGCTTTCAATTGGGTCGCGTTACGACTCGAACGCATCGTTGCCATAAATCTTGCAATTGTAATTCATGAATTTTCGAAGACACGATTCGAATTTCTCTATAAACTGGAGGGTGGGAACGAAATTAAGTAATAGCTTTATTGGCCGAGATACGCGCGCGTTTCCTATAAATTAGATGTATCGCAATTAATTTCGGAGCAGTTGCGCGGTTTGGCCGAGCGGGACGTGGAACGTTCCAAATTAGGAAACTGCGGGAAATTAATGTCCGCGGAATAAGGGGAAACGTAGTAATAGAACGAACCGGAGGATAGTTTAGCAGGTTCGCGTGGGTGGAACGGAATTTATAAAACACGTGAAACGCGTCGAAGCTAAGAAAATGGCGGCCGTTCCGTTAATACGGTACGAACAGGTGCTATTTATCAGACCGAAAACGGGCTGCGGGATTACTTCCTCCTGGCGAGCTAATCCTCGGTTTAATTGGGCTCTCGCTATCTCGAAGTAACTCTGCGGAAACTTCCTGAAATTGTTACCGCGGCGAAAGATTTCAATTATCTGTCATTAAAGTAATCAACCGCGCCCCTCTAATTTAACTATGTACTCCGCTACGCGATTATGACACGAAATCTGCCTAAATGCTCGCGATAATCCACGGCTAGGCTCTCCTAGCGAGAATTCAGGCTTGCCCTCGTTCTTATGGAATACTTGCGCAACTTCAACTTCCTCCAGAGAGAAAAGGAGGGGTGCGGAATAAAATGGAGGGTGCGCATCGATCAGAGCTGATAGAGAAAGCGAAGCAACTGGTTCGTGGGTCGTTCGTGCGGAATTTGTAGGTGGTTCGGTGCACGGGTTGACACACGACTCGGGTGGCTAGCGCAAAGCTTCCGGGCGTGAACGGAAGATCAATGGGGGATGAAACGCAGCCGAGGGCGCCTGGTTTCGCGTGGAATCACGGTTTACCCGGCCGCGTCACGTTCCTCGTCTTTATTTTTCGCGGTGCGAGGCATCGATTAACCTGGTGACACCGGCTGTTGGTATTCGGGGCGGCCACGAAAGCGCAGCTTTCGACTCGTTAAGCGGGCGCGCTCCACTTTGCGGCGGAAGTGGAGGCGTGCGGCGGAGGTGTTAGTCGGGATAAACCGTTCGACGTTGTATAACTTGTCGGCAGGTCCGGATTCGCAAGAATTACGCGATGTTATCTGATAAACAGTTATCCAACACCTCGCCTACTCCCTTGCCTCTTCCTCTTTCTTCACCGTGACGCAAAGCTCTACCATTTTTTGCAGAAAATTCAAATCAAATTCAAACTACTGCGAACTTATTCGATATCACTTTTTTTATAGATATTCCTGACTAAACTACGAATCTAGGAGTGAATGGTGCACACAGCACGAATAGGTGACAAGAAAAGAGGAATAAACTGTCGTGATAGGGGGTAGTTTAACAAACATCTAGTTGGTCAGACACTGGTCTGTAATTAACGTGCCGAGAGTAGTGCATGCGTGTTTGATGCGTTGTAAACATGCGAGCGCGGTGGTCTCAAGATTAATTACGATAAAAATGACACGACATTATAATTGAGACTTTTTCAGGGACGTGCTCGTAGCCGCGTCCCCAAAAAGGAACGACTCGAAGGGATGGAGAGAGAAAATTTTTGTGGCTCACCTCGTTCGAGGATTTATATAGTTTCAGAAATTTCTGAAATTCACAGCGGACGTGAAGACGGAGACAAAATGAAATTACCGCGAGTTATTATAGTCCACTCGAACTACATAGATCCTACAGACGTCTTACAGCTTTGTCCTCGACGCTTTATCACAATCGTTGCTTCCTTATCGTCATCGTTTATCGCTGCCCATTATTCATCGATCGTGAATCTCTCTTTCTCTCTTTCTCCTTAAAAATTTCAGTTTCACGTATTTCGCGAACCGCGATATAACCTGGTGTACCTGTGCGACCTGAATTTCGCGTGGATCGCGATAAAAATACGCTCCCAGAGGTCATCAAGCCCAGGGCCCGATAAGCCACAGAACGACGGTGAAAGAGTAAATTACGGTGATTTAACCGATGCCGAATTAGAAGCAGCCTGGGCAATTAACCATCCCGTTTTAACGTGAACGAAACTCGGTGTGTTTGCGAACGTGTTAATGACCGAGTCACTCGAACGTGCCGCGAATCCTTCGAGATTTATCGTCCTCTTGCGATCATTAATACCGCCATTTACCTGGGACGACGTGCTCAAAAACCGGATGTCCTAGTAATCAATTACAATCCTGTCGTTGATTTACGCTTACAGAATAACCGGCAAATGCATCCACTTGTCCATCGATCGTTCTCGTTTAATTATTTCGAATTCGACGTTTCTCCTGTCTCGCAAGGGTTGATTTTTCTTACCGCCTACGATCTTGATGGAAGAATTAGGTCATCGTACAAATTTATACCGTGCAATTTATCGATAAGAGGAATTGTGATTTCGACGAATAGCACGAGCATAAATATTTCGCGGAAATCTAATATCTCGAAAGGAATAGAATTTTCGCGAGGGTGCACCGTAGAAATTGCAAAGCGAAATATTAATAGGTCCGCGACGGAACGTTCCATTATGCATTTTTATTTAACCCCTACAAAGCTCCTCGACGAGTTTGAATTATTCAACTGATTTCAATTTTCACGCATTCAACCAATTTTGACACGCCCCTTTCGTCCTCTCGCTTCTCGATACGTTGCCCGTGCAAACGGAAATTCAATTCTTTTCGTCAGCTGGTTCTCCGTTACTTTCCAGCCTCGCGTTGCAGTCACTTTGGCAAGCTGACTCGATAACAATTTTACCTTCTTCCAGCTTTTTTAACGGAATCTCATTTTAAAAGGGGACGAAGAACCGATATTCCTCGAAATGCATCGTCGCGAATTGATAAAAAGAGAAACGAGACGAACAAGTTTAATTCGCGTTAACTCCGCCCTATAGTACATCAACCTACTTTGCTTTTAATAAGTGCGAGAGTAATGATGCGTAAAATCGCGTTCTGCGGCTCGCGCGTAAAAATTACATGTTAATTAAAAACAAAATGGGAACGTTACCCTGCACGGTCGCTATTCTTACCGCTTTTGTCGGAGTAAAGTATTCTTGTTTTCCCTATAAAAGGCGAAACAACATCGTTACCCGAACAATCGTGTTTAATTAATTTTCTTGGTTTCTTTGGATTTCCCCTGCTGCTCCCTCGCACGCTCTGTCGATGAGAATGCACTCTTGTATTGCGTAATTTAAACAAATGGCAATAATTATACGCGAAGTACAATATAAATTTAATATCGTGCACAAAATTTCGGAATAACCATTCAAATTTTCAGCTCTGACCCGAACAATTCAACAGATAGTTACTGAACTTTGGTCAATCCTATTGCGTTTACAAAAAAAATGAAAAGCAAATTAAGAAGCATCAATGAAATGCGCACATTCACGTAGTGTTTGCTGTCACAAACATACGAACGGCCTAAGGCCAAGGAGAAATAAATTTCTCTGCTCCTCGTAATTTCGTTCCGACTCCATAAAAGGGTGTTACACCCACGCGGCCCTTTCCATTCTCGTCCTACGGACGTATCCTTCGCCGAGTATCGGAAGATCATTCTCGTTAAGCGATTCCAAGCAGAAAATTAGCCCCGGACGATCGAGCAGGCACGAAACGAGCGACGTCCCCGTTTCCCTATCTCGGTTCGAGGCTTCCCTCCTCGCCCCCGGAAGTGGACGCACGGACGAGCGTTTTCTTCGGCGATGGCCCCGGCAAGGGGCGGCCAAGAACACCGCGGGGGCGAGAAGGGTGGCTGACGAAGGACAGGGACGTCAGTATTGACCCAGTTGGTGGCGCTCGCTGTTGCTTCACCCTCTTCCAACCCTCCGGCGGCGGTGTGCCCTCTCACGCGGTACACCGACGCAGCCCACCAGCTATGTGCGCGAGCTGTCACGCAGCTACCGATGGTTTCGACCGCGACGCAAATTCGCGAATACGAGCCAGCTCTGATTTTTTATATTTGCTAGGAGGACTCCTGAAATTTAGGCTCGACAAGGACGTTGCAGTAAGGCAATCTTTTTCTGTTGGAAGACAAATGGATCCATCGAGTTACCTCGATTGATTCTTAACTCTTCTTCGAACGAGCGTCTTTTTATAAGAGCAACGTATCCAAGTATTTACGAAGCCAGCTTGTCGTGCACTCGAACCCATCGCTACACGCAGCGTGTGTGCCCGCAGCCGCGCAACGTGTCACGTTGCGCAACCCTCCCGTACGACGCTTAAACGGGGTTACACGCAGCGTTTGCCGGCGATTGTCGCGACTTCCTCAAAGCGTCGCCCCTCTGTGGCCGAGGGGATGATTCTTTTCAAGGACTCCTTTGCGTGTCGAGGAGCGCGAACTGTGGCTCCATCAACCCTGTGTGTGACACTGACAATTTCCTTACGTTAACAATACACGGGCTGTGTGAAAATCCACCGCGCTTGGAAAACGAAAAGCGTCCGCGGCTCGCCTTTTTCAATTCATCCTGTGCTGAATGAAACGGACAATGCTGACTTTTCAGTTGCGGCAGCCTTCGGTACTTGTTTGTAGTAAATACACCCTTTTTATTACCCCCAACCCTCTGGTTTCTTCTTTTTACTTATTATGAGACGAAAAAACTGAAGCTATATTTACCTAACAATATAATACGGATTCAAAGTGGTAGTTCGTGGCAGACACTTGCATCAAACCACGCAAGAAAATGCATACTCGCAACACCTCGAAATTAAATCACCGAGATCGGTGATCTTAATTAGTCTTCGCAGCACTACTTATTTTCTGCGAATCTTTTTTCTCCTTCAATGTCCTCGACGCAATAGTGACTCTCGAGGTAAAACGTAGCGGAAGAATTACTGTCGAACATTTGCGAACATTCAAAACGAACTGTTTTGAAGTGCGTAAAATCAATCAACCGCAAGAGCTGCCGAAGAATTCGTTAAAACGAACTTGGTGTGATATTTCAAGTTTATAAACTAATTGAAAACTGTTTCATCGAATTTAATGGCGTGCGGAGTGCACGGAGTGGCCGTACATCAATTATCGGCTTTTCTAACGAATACGTCAATCAACTTTGTAGAAACCCGACTCGGCTATGGATTGGATTTTGATGCTACCTCCATAGAACTCTCTTCCTTCTTTTTCCCCACTCCCCCCAATTCGTTTCCATTAAACAGACTGAAAAATCACCGAACACCCCGTCCGTCTACGAGCGTCCATCGACATCGCGTCGCGCAAACGTGAAACGAACTTCACTCGTAATAAATCGCACACAGACACAAACATCTCTTATCCCATCTGCTCGTCGAGTCGCGAGAACCAAGAAGAATCCCATTCAGGAGCCTGAAAAGGAACTAAAGCGTCTAAAACGAATCGAACATTGTTCTGGCCAGCGCAGTCTGGTAATCGTGTTACGAGCACTGAAGACACCCAGACGTTTGTATCGCAATTAAACGATCATTTATAGTCGCGACATAATTACGACCCGTCTGCCCTGTTCTTTGTTAGTTTTAACGAGGCAACTTCTTCTCGTCGCTGGTATAGCGCGCAGTAAATTATTACACCGCGACTCCTAGTACGCATACATGTATTATGAGGTGAAAAGTACCATCGGTTAGATACGCGTTGCATTATTTATACTTTATCGTGTGCGTACGTGCGCACGCATTATCCAACGTACGTTGAATAAATAAATATTCGATACAGAATTGTACATCAGCGAGAGAAGGTAAAACGTAGCTGGACGCTATAATGAATTAACTTTGTATCGATTTAACGAGCGAGATGCATCGAGCAATAACGAAAATGACGGAACGCGACGCGAAACGAAGAGAGGGAGAGGCGGTGAGCATCTCGCGGAGGAAGATACCGATCTATTTTACGGCGAATCTCGTTGTTCTATCCCGATGCTAACAAATTGTGACGCGATTCGTGCATGCGGCACGATCGAGTTAATTAAGAGCGATGCACGATCGCGAGCCTCCTGAACGCTGCTAACTATCGCGAATGCTGAGACGCTAAGTGGCCTGCGAAAACGTTAGGCGGACGCGCGTAACTTCCGGTATAGAGCAAGTTCGCGATGAAACGAAGAATAGGTCGACTACTCGAAATACTCAAGTTACTCGAACTCTCGATTGGTTCGAAAATTCCCCTGAAAATAAAACATTCTCGGCTGTCCTAATTAGTTCCGCAGCAAAATTTCTTTCGCTGCAGTTTCAAGACGATTGATGGGCGAGTAATTGGAATTCCAAGAATGATCGTGGAAATGTAAAAAGGAATTTTTGCGACCTCTCTGCTGAAAATAACATTTTCAATATCTGAGAAGTACGTGCACGACTAATGAACCGTACTAATGAGGCGCCATTGTTGAACCTACGCTAATTCGGCTGTCGATTGAAGAACGCGCGACAGGAAACGTTAGACTGCAGAAAATTGAACGGATAGGTCGGCTAGAGGATAGCAATCCGACCAATGCTTGCAGCACGATAATTTCATAGTGGACTATGTTTATTTTCCTCCCGTTTTCACCGTAACGCCGTTTTCCACCGTTTTATCGTCGACACTGAAACGTTCGGGTGCATCGTCACGATACGTCGTTACAGAATTTCATCGACATCCGCGTTACAAAATTCCATCGATAGATGCACCGTGTGACTTGAAGTTATAGTAAATTTTTATTTCATTTTTGCGAGCACCTGCGCTTCGACGAATCGAACCGTAGAGATCGACAAGGGTGCCAAATGATAATTACATCCAGCTTCTTCGAGTTCCACGACCGCGTAAATCGCTGCTCTTTAAATAAAACGCGCACAAGACGATGACTGTCTGGAAACATCGCGAGGAAAGATTTCGTGACCGACCATTCCGGAGAAAATTTAACGCAAACATTGATCGTCGGTTTGAAAATATTTCCGCCGCTCTGGTAAACTTAACTTCGTTCTCCGTTCTTTGTACTTCCTGTCCGAGTACCTGCAAGGTGTAACGGAATTTCTATTACGACAGCACTTCGTTAGACAAATTGCGAAAGCTTAATAAGTGTGCTCGAAAAACTTCCGACTACGAGAAGTTCAACTGCTATTACTGAGTGAAGTGTATCAAAGGACACTACTTGAACTAGTGTTAAATGTAACTGTAATTCCTGCCCAATGTCTCTTTCATAGTTATATACGTGGATCCGATAGAGACGATTTATTCGTGTTAATATTGTTGTTGTTGTTGTTGTTGTTACAACTATTCTTACATGTGTGTGTGTGTGTAAATATTTGTCAACAGTCCATTAACTCCTCCAATTACAAGGCCAGTCAAGCAACGCGGTGAACCAGCAAAGAAGCAAGAGTAACACTTGCTTCGGACACCTTTTCCATTGTGTACACCGATTCGTTTGGTTAAGCGACGTGTCTGACGTGGGATCGGTTCGTGAACCAACAGCGCAGTAGCCATTATGTCGCGTACGTAGGTGATCGCGAGCTGAGGGATCTGTTCTTGTCGGAAACTGAACGAGCAAGAGCGTATCCACGGAGTCAACTCCGTATTCGCTTCGAGTTGAAACGTTTTCTTGCACAGAGACCAATCGCCGCGGTTAAATCGAAGTAATACGGTTACTTCGATTGAATACGTGCCGCCATTTGCCACGCGAATTTCATTCGAGTCGCATTAAGCCTTCAAGGGTTTCTCCGCCGCTGTTTACCGAGGTGAAGGATAATAGGTGGTATAAACAGATTTGCTTGCCGAAGGGGAGGATGTCGCTAGTTTTATTGGCGAAAGTAGGCGCCCGGACTCTTGCGTTCTTCTCGTGAGGAAAAAACACAATTCGTCTGGAAGGGAAGGGCTGCTTAATGGAGCGCGACAAGATTTTCAGTTGGCGGCTTGAAGCGTGACTGAAACGAACGCGACATCGTTGTTTTCCATATATCGCGCTACCTCGTGTATAACGACGTCTTATCAAAGTAGACGATAAAGATAAAAACTTGAGATGTTTCTGACGACGATGTCCTTGGAAGTCGTTCGCGCACCAAAAGCACCCTCCAATCGGTTAAAAGTACTTCGATCAATCCTTTGAGGGAGGATTTGACTTACTAACCAACTACTCGAAGCGATTTCGACGGAAAGAACACATTTACGCGTATTTGGCAGCGAAATAAAGAAATTCTTCGCGTCGAGATAACGGCTCTCCAGATTTGAAGACCGAGTGGGTTCGCTCCTCTCGAGCGTAAGGGGGTTAGATAAAAAATGTTTATTTCGCCGCCTAACTTCAGCACTTCTGCCGTGCCGATTCGATTACACGAATTCGGTTACACTTGCATGCACCCTCCCGTGCACCCTCCCCAGCAGATCGGTGCGCGTCCACGTTCGTGGGGTGCCAAACGAGGGGGGAGAAAAGAAAAGGAAGAGGAGTAAAACGTTCCCTCGACGTAAGCCGTTCAGGTGCGGCAAAGAGGGAGGTCAGGTGCTCGAATCCGGTTGAAACGGGCTTGGGCTTGATCAACTCGGCTAGGAGGACGATCGTAGCCAGGGCGCAGGTGCAACGGTGGCCTCCTGCCTTCGGCGTCGGCGTGTTCGCGCGTCCCGCTAAGGTACGCGCGGTCCGCCACCGCACAGAGCGCGGCAGGAGTCCAAAGGATCACGAGGTCCAATCACGCAAAGTCGCTCGCCGGTAGCCCGTTGTCGCTCAAACGACTCTTGACATGAGCCTCGGTTCCCGCGCGTCCGTCAGCTAGGAGAGCAACTTCCGGACCCCAAGGTCAGTGACAGACACCGTACCGTCGCGATCAACCCTCGATCACCATCACCAACCGCTTCGACGCTGCTACATCCACCAACCCACCCCCTCCAAAAACCCATCCCCCGCACCCACCTCCCGTTCACGCCAGTGGTCTCTCTTTCGATCGTGTTTCGCCTCCAGTGAGCACGTTTCGTTCGCGATTAATCCCCTCGATCGGGGAACGTTGGACAAGTGAAAGAAGAATGCGCCCCGCACGCTCGTAGGGGTCTACCGATTCGAGAGACCGGGGACGACGGATCAGTGATCGTAGTCAGTGATCGACGCCCGTGAACAAGTGAGCACCGTTCGAGGGATTCTCGCGGGAAAATTGGAAAAGTGCCTTCGATCGTGTGCTTCGATTTGTGATCGATGTACTCCCGCGTTGCGCCAAGTGAACGAGGACGATCGTGGAGGCTACGTTGGCCGCTGGTTATTTAGATGGGTCGCTCGTGGGTCCAACCAATCGTTTAATTGGTATTCTTCTCGTTGCTTCGCTCTGTAAATTCCCTCACGAGTGTTCGCAAAATCCTGCAACGACCGATTCGAAATTCCACTTCCCTCCATTCGCGTCTCGCCGAGAAACGTATCGTATCGCGTAACGGAAGTTACGAGGCGGGTGCCTATTTGTTCACGGGCCCGACGAATAGTAGTCAGACACCTGTTACCATGCTCGGCAAGAATTGATCGTTGTCAGCGTTGAAGTTCTTGGTGACGGTGACAAATGGAGTTCGCTGCACGGAAGATTTTTGCCTAGTTTTGTTAAGTGCACGCACGGTCGATGGTATTACGCGGAAAAGTTCGTATCGTTGGGGAGAACTAATTAAAGGGGCTCTCGAAACTGACGTGAGTAACCATTTCCTAATTTTTTATCGGATACTTGCAAAGAAACTCACCCCTCACTCTCATCGGTCATTTATCAACCCTTCTACGTTATCGTACTCCGCTTGACACGTTCAACTCACTAAAACTCTCGAAAACCGCGAAACTAGAACCTTTTCAAAAGGAACGGGGAAAATGATGGTACCTAACTAGCTGGTACCGAACTAGCTGCAATGGAGGTATTAAAGAGACAATGTAGATTCCAACAAATCCCACACGCTTGAAAATTCTGCTATGCGTAAGATCAAAGGGTTTACGAAGCATTTTCCAGAAGGCTCTCGAGTTTCTTAAAACAAACGTTATCGATCCTCTGTCTACCTTCCACACGTAATACGTGTCCCATTGAAATTTCATGCTCGCAAAAGAAAAACCCGACAAACTCATCGCCATCCATCTTCTGCGACGCACTCCACTTTACAAATTCCAAGGAAAGAACAATGGAAAATGGAAAATAGGGCATGTACCTCGCGTCGTATCGCCTACGTTTTTCGCCCACGGTTTCCAGGAAGAAATCGATCATGCGTCGTGGCGATGCAGATTGTCGAGACGCACGGGCGACGATAAAACGAGCATTGTAATACGAACGCGATGTCTGCCGTCCCTCGACGCCCATTTCGCGGTTACCATGAGTTTCGTTGGGATTCGACGAATGTCTACGAGCGAGTGTTCCAACAGGCAGCCTGTTTCGAATCGACTGGCCAGGGGGACTAGGGTAGAATGAGCACGATATCGATCGTGCCGCGAAATTCACCGAGTTTAACGTACGACGTACCGAAGACACGGCTCCCATCGAGCGTAGCGCGTAACAAGTGGCTCCGTTCTTCCGCTTCTGGCTCTTTCACCGTTGCCTCCATTGTTCGCCGGATTCGGCTGCATCCCCGGCTTACCATCCCACAGTTGTGTCGAACGCACACGGGCACATCGAGACGCGTTTCGACACGATACAATGGCGTTCGTGTTCATGATTCAACGTGTTTTTTTTCTCTCTCTCTCTCTCTCTCTCTCTTATTTGCTTGCTTTTCGGATTAATTCGAGTTTTAAACTCGTTCTGCGGTTGATGATCGTTAAAAATTTTGCGGGATATCCTCGACGAGAGACTCCTCGATGTTCGATGAGAGAATTCGTGAAGTGGGAGGAGAAATTTTATGAATTGTCGCACGTAGCGTGGTTGGTGGAATTCGTACGGGTTTGGCGAGATTGTGCGGACCCTTGGATGGTTCTTCGACGAAGGGGGTTGAGACGAGATTTGATTAAAACTTGCGATTGAAAGGAATCCTTTTGAATTTATATTGAACGATTCTGGATTTCATTTCCTTTTTAAATTATGTCCGAATGATTTTCAAGGGAGATCTGCATACTCCTTCGCGGTCAAATTTAACAATTATCTTGCTACTGATCTTGCAAAATTCTGCGAAAAATTCTCTGCTACCCGTTTGTCGTTTAAAACAACATTTTTACATTTCTAATAGATAACGATATATCTCGTACAATTTTTCTTCGTTCAAAAATATAAGTAGTAAAATCTCATTCTGAAACCAACGCAGCAATCTTCCTTTACCATGAAAATGCTACTCTACCTTTTGAATCCTACAATTCTTCAAACAGGTATAATGTATCGTCCAACACCCTGCAAATGCCCTACACTACATCACAAGAGCGTTGCAAATAAACCAGCGCATAAAATACAATCCTCTAAAATTCAAAAACTCAATAAAACACACCTCTACAACCATCCCCTGTCCAATCCATTAAAGCATTATATCTTCCTCGAAAGAAATTACTCTCCACCATTTGCGGTTAAAAATTGTTCAAACGAAACATCATTCGCAGACCATCGTCCATCGATTCGTCGCAAATGAAGCTTTTCCCATCGCGCGCAGTTGCCTCCAGAAAATGAAAACGCCTCGTTCGTCGTCGTTCGGAATGATGCTGGACCGAAGAGTAATGGCAGAGGGCGGAATTCAACGACGTACCCTCCGGAGAATCGGTTCCTGGTTCGCGCGTACACCTCGCCATCAACGACGACCCGAATTTCCACCCCTGTAACGGTTCGGTCGTGCAAAGGCGCAGGGTGTGTCCGATTCGAGTGTGCGTGCTCGCTCGCGGTTATTTGTTTAATCCCACGGGAGGTCCGCAACATGGCCACTTGCCGTTTTCGTTTCTATCAAAGCCTCCACCCTTCGACCGTGCTGCCGTGTATCCCAGCGAACTGTTTGCCATTCGCAAAACTAACGTCGTGTCATAGCGATGTTTGCTCGTCCCGTGCTCGTTCGCCTGGCGAATTTTCCCGGACGTAATTTTCAATTCGACTTTTCCGACGGATACTTCCGAACGCCTTCTCGATACTTGTTTCGCGTACGATATTTATGAGGTTTTATACCGGGAGCGGTAGTTTCATTACGTGGGTATCCTTTTATGGGGAAATTATGCAACGGATCGTACAAGGGGTTGCGGGTGATTTACTGTTTCGAATGGGAAGTTCAACTCGCTTATTTGGGGCTGAAAGTTTTCCTTTGCTCTTAACTTTATGCAACAGCGATGGAACGTTTTTTTTGTAGACACGTTTTAGTTCGAGATTGTACGAGATTATTTAGTAACATTGCGCGCTCACTTGCGAATGGAGCAAACAAAGCTTTCAATTTTTCGTCGACGCGTTCGACTTTCCATGCTTCCAACGAATGTAATTCCACATCATCCACGCGTATTAATAAGTTTTTTAATTCCTCTCCGCCACACCTTTGATTAAATTATCGCGGAAACCGAAGGAGCGTCCAAAAAACGCCCCTGTATGGGCATCGATTCACTCTAGCGAACCCGGTCCCCCATAAATAACACGTCGTTCCAAGTTTCCGATCGGAGCGGAAGAAGAACAGGTTCGAAAGCTCGTAAACCCAGTCGGCCGTGTGGCACGAATAGAATCGAGCATTTTAAGTTTGCGTTGCTCCCCGCTATGAATTCCTTTCCCACCGGGAATGAATTTACTTGTTACCCCTAGCCGCCGCGAAAACTTTCCCCCGTGCACGCGCTAATAGAAACTTTTGTGGCGAGGAAATCGATTTACGAAATTGCTTTCGTTAGAGCTGCTCGGCGCATTCGACCGTTTTTAAGGGTCCAGAAATTTCATCTCGTTACAGTATTCCTCTTGTGTTTTCCGGCTCTCGCTGTCCTCCATATTTCACCAGTTGGACCGAAGACAGTCACGACGTTCGTTAGGCTCGTGACGATATATTTCTCCCCTTGCATAAGCGAACCTAAACGCACCCTTGTCTTTGCGACGATCGATAGCGTTATTATATTCCAGTCACCAGGGCGGGCTTTCCCGTCAGCTAATTCACGCTTCCACAGCGTTCCAACGAATTAAACGATGGAAGACATTGAAATCCGCGTGAAATTACTTTTAGTTTGAGATTCCTTCTAAATTGGAGATCGTACACTGCTAACGCTACCGTATAGCATTCTACTTCTACGTGTTTTTTAAGATTCAGAAAGATCGCAAATGGTCGCGCTTATTCTGGAAGAACGTAGATACCTCTAACGATAAATTCCAATCTCTTTAATGCGCGAGCGATCTTTTAATTTCTGGCCCAGATGTTCGCTAATTGCGCCCGCGGTGATTTTAACACCGAGGCGTTGGCTAAATTGCTAAGAATGGAAGCATTCTCCGGAGGCAGTCGTTTCCTCGAAAGAATTTACTTTTCTAATTGCGAAATCGGTTTTTGTTCGTGGAAGCGCGAGCAAACGGGTACTCTTAACGTTTCCATGGAATCCAAGGGGTAATCGATGGACCCTTCGTTTAGGATGTTGTGTTTTCCAACATCTCTTGTAAAAAAGTTTCACAGACGAGCGTTGAATATTGAAGAAATCTTCGCTGGGCAGCTTACAACTCGGCCAAATATCTTTTACGAAACGAACACGAGAAGTGTATAAAATTCACAACCCCTCTGAAAGAGCACACGCGGACCAAGCACAAAGAACAGGTTTCACTGGCTGGTTATACGAGAACCACGCCGTGGCACGACCCTCAATTTTCGTCGCCGTAGGACGCAACGAGCTCGTGTAACGTTATCAGCCGACGATATCAACGCCAAAGCTTCGAGCCACGTGATAATACTTGAAACCTTTTCGGCGTATTCGACGCGTTCTCGTATGGAACCCACCGATTTTCACGCGAACCGCGGCAATAGCAATCACCGGTTATCTCCCTTTGCACTGGAATCATGTTCTCTTCGCCTTGGTTTTTCCGCTATTTTTTCCGGGACACCGCTACCTCGCGAGAGAGAAAAATTGCTCCTCTCGTACAAATTGTCCCACCCGTTTACCCTTTTTCTGGGGAAACAGTTACATTCGCGCAAGAAAACGATGTTACTGGCTCGAGGGTTCGAGGAAAAACTTTGCGTCGTAACCAGAAATTTGTGTGCACTTCAGGAGTTAACTTTTTCGTGACTTTCCCTTCCCAATCGACTGACAAAAGAATCCCAAAAAAGCTGACGCTCAATCAACGAACAAAGAAACGCGGGTGACAACGAGTGCAAGATTCGAACATTTTTATGACCGTTCTCCGTTCCATTTTTATACAAGGCTACTGGCTCCACGAAAAAGCCAACAAATCGATTCTGAAGGCCGTTCCCCGATCGACCGACGAAAAGTGCTTCAACGAGACGATTCTCGAAAGCCGTTAATTGTCAGCGCGCAACACGGACGCTGTTCGTTATCGCAAACACTTCCCTCGTGCCCGTGGAATATTTCCCTAACGAAAGAAGGAACGTCCCTCTCGAGATTTTTAACTATCATCCTGCGGGAGCGGAACGGGAACTTCCTTCCGCCCTCAACTTCAACTTTAACGCGTTTTACATAACGCGACCCAAGAGGACCCGTGGCAATTATTAATTTCGAGACCGAGTCGCGGCGCGTTTATTAAAATGGATGAGGCTTACTCCTAGTCCGCGGAGCCTACGATTCAATGTGCGACGATTTTTATGACGCCCGCCTGTTTCGTTTCGCTTAATGCACGGTTAACTCTTTCGATGTACCGTTTAAGCGACGTTGCGTTTTAATATAGGTGGTTTTTAATTGAATTCCACAGAGTTCACCATCCATATTACACGAAAATATTATTAAACGATTGGAAATTAAATCGGTACGAGGATACTAAAATTAAGAACGACTGCGCAGCGAATTTTAAGGGTGGTCTTTCAAAAATCGCGTTAGCTAACACTTATAGATGCCTATTTCCGTGATCAAAGTGCCTCGAAATTCAGATCGCGCCCTCATCGAGCCAATTAAATATCTGAAACCGCGAACAGAAATTCCGTTCCGGTGACTCCGAAGCCTGGCCAAGGAACACTTCTCCTTTGCGTCTGTCCGAATCCCTGTTTAATTGAAATTTTAATTAACCGGCTTTCGGGACGCGAGTCAACAACAAGAGGAAAAAGAGTTCGCGATTGAAAAGCAGAAAACTTCCAAGCTAGGCAGAAAGACGTTTCCATCGTTGCGTTGGGAGAAGAATTGCCTTTTTCCTCCCTCCGCTTCTTCTGCCCCCTTTTTTTCGTGTTTACCTAGAGAATTACGCGAGACACAGGATGCACCGTATTAAGCGGGATTAAATGTTTCCAGAGCCAACCTGGGTGACTCGTTATGGTATTAGCGGTACGACATAATTGCGCGAGTCCCGACCGGGCGAAAATGCTGAAAATATTTCTGGTTCGGGGTGAAATAAAAGGAAAAACCTCTCGCGTCGCTGTAAAAATAATTTGCGGTACGAATCGCGGGACAGAGCTGAATTTTTAGGGTTTTATTCTTCCTTTGAGAGGGAATCGCTCGAGCGGTTTCTTAATGTGAAAACTTGGGAATTCAGAACGACGCGGAAAGGACTGCAAGAGCCTTATTTTTTCCTTTTTTTTTAAACAAGCATTTGTTCTTGAACGTAAGAAACGACAAAATGCAATACGCTGTTGAGAGGAAGCATTGCAGGTATTTCTGTCGTTCTTATTACATGTGTATGTTTTTATACACGACGAATATAAGCTTTTTTACAAACAAAATGTATGGAACGAATATAAAATACAAGATATCACGTATCCACGGACAGAACTGTCAACTGAACGGTTCGAAACTGCAACGGTTGAAATATAAAAAAAATACAGTTTCCAACAGGAGGAACGGAAAACAATGAGATCCAATATCCCAAAGTATGAATTACAATGAAATGACGAATGAATTACGAATAAAACGTAATATGAAATAATTTCGAAAAGCGTGAAAAGTTAAATCGAGTATAAAAAGGGTAACAATGGAAGCTTGAATAGCCGTATACTCTCATTTTTTAAACACCGAACTGCTTTTGTGAGGCTCTACGATCGTTCGAATATCGAGAGCAATTATATGAAACAGCGATCGAAGTGTATTCCCAAATTTTTGTTCGACATTTTCTATTCCTTTTTTAATATCTGCGAAGTACCTTTTTAATGCTCAAAGGCAGGAGGATTATTCGATCTTTCGAGCAATACCGTATCCTTAATTTATTTATCATATGGATTCATCTGGTTGATTCTCGTGGATCCTAGATATACAGAAAAAATCTCCAACTTTCGTCCTTACATAGGAAACCTCTCGTCGAGCACCCCATGAATTCCATTTCTATGTATAAAATCGCGCTCGCCTTTGACGTTCCCGTCTTGGTCAGATCGAAGATCGGCTGGTTCCCACCGGACGTCGAACGTTCGTTCCCTTTCCGGTAAGTTTCCGCTCTATCGGTCTAAGTTTCCTACCTCGTCCACTGACAAATCCCAAATGTAAATTCGACTCGTGGGTGCGGCTGCTGGAGCGGAAGCAGGGGTGGGCGGAAAGAAGAAGTGTGATTCGACGAGTGAACTTTTCCCAACGTTGACACTTCCCGCGTTATCGATTGACCGCGCGGAAAGATGGACATTGTAATTTATAGTCAGTCCGTGCACTCGTTTGGACGTATTCTTACAGCCTGCCTTTGTGACTCGCCGCGAGTCTGCAAACTTTCGTCGACTTCGGGGGTGGTTACCTTCTTCGTGAACGAATACGTTCGAAATTCTTTGTTGAACCCTGCTGGGGACGTGTATTCTTGGATGTACCGTCGACGAGGATGTGTATTTCAATCAAATGGGTCGAAACACACTGACGAAGTGATATAAAAGTGAACATTAAAGATGGTTGAATACCAGAATTGTTGATTGCAATGTGAACGAAGGTGTTTGAAATAACACTGACTACCGCGTGGTAAATATTGCAACACGTGGAGAATATAAAAGAGGACGGTACATAAGCTCTTTGATCGAATTTTTGGTGGATACGTTAAGACGGTATCGATCAGCAGAAACACAGATGGACGTTACAATCAACCCTCTACACCTGTCCGAATGTGTACTTTCTCACGAGAAGAACGTACCCGCGATCACAGTCACACGATATTCAACGAGTGCGCCAATCTGTCTGCTTTGACGATAGAATCGCCACGATTTATTTCCCGCAGCCTGTAATTCCATTATCGCGAATCGGTAGTCCGCGTCAACTTCCCATATTCATGGCGACCAATTTCGAAATCAGGCGAAATTACACGTGTCTCCGAATGATGTACAGCTATTTCAATTACAGTTTAGTCGACTTTAAATATGCTTCTTCTAATTACACAGTGAAATTATTTGGGTTCGATCTACCGTATCGTCCAACCAAAAATGTAATTCCATATTTAGCAGACGATTCGTCGTTGAATGCTGCTACGACGACGCTTTTCTGCAAGAATATCGATCGTTTCTGCCAAGATTCGTGTTCTCGTAGCGACAATTTACTCGACGTCCTGGTTCAAGCGGTCAACGTCCCTTTTTCATAAGGAAATTCCCTGTTACGCGTCGAGAGCCCTTTGCAACGAGTTCTCCAAAGAATAAAAGATCCCAAGGGTGTGTGTAGAATGCACAGTAGCCTTCAAATGTTGCACCTTCGAGGAGTGTAAGATTCCAGCTGTTATTATCCAGCTTTCATCCATAGATTGGTTGGTATTTTTTAAAAGTTGCGACTCGAAATTTTTAAAGTTTAAAGGACTTTAAAACTGGGCTTATTCGAAACTTAGAACACCTCGCATTTCTCAGGAGTTTACGATCTATAATTTAAGAGCACGGAATCGTGAAATTCCTTCGGCATCTGGAGGTGGAATTAAAAATTTAAGAATCCTCCCATTATAGAGTTCACGTAAGTCACCCTCGAACTTTGTTCTCAGGCGAACCTCGATAACTTCGTGGTGGTAGCATTGCTTTGTCTATCCGCCTGAGATTACATTGATTTCTGTTCGAGAAAAGAATCGCGAAAATATTCTCTATTTCGCGCAAAAAACGGCAGACGGTATCATTGCAATCTCGATCAAACAAACATCATCTAATAAATATCGATGGAAATCGAAATAAAACCACCGAATGTGACCAGAATCGGAACATCGTACCGCATTATTAATCAACGCATTCGAGGCGTCGAGTCGGTAAAATTGGGTTTATGAATTATGAAAATTGACCGCGTAACATCGACTCGCCCCCGTTCGAGGAAAAGGTCATCGCTCGAGCAATCAGCCGAATTCCGACGCGTCGATGCAGCTGGAAAAATCAATATTCAATATGTGTCAATATTCAATTACTCGTTGCGCCAATTACTAATTACGTTCATTTACGGGAACACGACAATTTCGTTGGCTCGTCGAAAGAACTGGTCGCAGGGTTGAAAATAACGCGTCGAATTTTTCGTGAAGTCGACAAGAGGATGGCTAATGGGAATTTATTAAACATGGAGGAAAATTCGGTTGTTCGCCATTCGAATTGCTTCTGGTTGATTAACATTTCATCGGCTTGACGATTTTCGATGGACGGACGTGTCACATTTGCAACCCTTCACGGTTACTTATGTGGTTCCCGCGATGATAGGGGTTGCAAGTTCTCACGGTCGTATTTGCGGTTGTTATAAACGACCTTGGTACTGGATGGTGAAGTTTGGTAATAGTAAAATATAGAGTAGAACGGGATCGAACAATTCCATACTTATGCTTTGTAGTCACCGCGCCGTAAAATTAATTCCGACAAAAATTTTGATTAACACTGTACGTAGAATTGTATAAAAGTGAATTAGAATTGATTGAAAACGTCAATCGAGTGTAAAATTCGAACGTAATTTTCCTATTTCAGTTTGTAAAACAACGGTGCCTCTATTTATGAAAACATTAACACCTCGAACAATATTGAAAAGTCTAGCTTTTACGCAGCGTTGTTAAAAGTCATCGAGAGTTTCATAATAAAAATTGGCCCGTTCTTCTCGAAATTCAAATTACAACGCAATTTTTCATTCCGCGCTCCTTTGTCCGTCCGCCATTTTACCTGTCCGCTTCTTTGACACCGTTTACCCCTTTTCCCTCGAAGAAATTAATTACCATCGTTTTAATTATCGACTTAACCTTGCGTGACGGTATAATGAACGCGCTCTATGCCCAACGCGATCTTCGCTGACAATATTAAATTGTTTAGACGGGGTAATTGCTTTCCATCCGGGTTGTTATTACTTCGGTACCACAATTCCCTGCGGCTATGCGCTTCAAAATTTGCGTCAAGTCGTCAATTTTTATACGCGCTTAGACGCTTCGAAAGTTTCCAACTATTTCGTTAAGATGGCAATCAACGACCGCGAGTCGTTAAAAATTCAAGCGTTACGGACCCCTTGAGGGGCTTAAGGGCTTTGACTTTAACATCGTTCGTGATATTATAGTTGCATTGCTTCGGAAGATTACAGCCGTAAACTAGAATATCCTGTTCCGCGTAGACTGAAATATTCAAGTCGACCAATCTCGTCACTGCTAATCCACGAACTGAATTCAAACGAACGTTTATTAATCCTCGAATCGCTTTACCACGTCTACCGTGAAAACGCGTTGATATTGTATTCGATCGCGCTGAAAAATTCCATTGAGTTACTACACGGTGCTTCCCTCGCAGCCACCGTCCGCTGCAAACTCGGAAATGGAACCTCGAAAGACAATTTCCCCCCGTTCCGTGTGCGACTATTATATTCTACGAGAAAATTATACGATCGACCTATAAATTTCCACGACGATAAGAGATCGCGTCAGATTCGAATAAAATTGTAACTCGAGCATGAAAAACTGTAATTACGAGAACCAGAGAAAATGGCACGCTGAAAATACGCGAGCGTAATGCCAGAAATTGAAAATTATGTTCCACGGTTAAAGCTATGACGAGCGATACTGGATGAATAAAAATTTCTTAAAGCATTGCAACGTTCTGTTAAAGCATTTCAGGCTGCTTATTTATACCCGTTCGTAAATAGAGAGACCTTGCGGAGGAATTCGTCTCGAAAATTTGCATCCGTAGACACTCTTCCGCGCGTAATGTCTACCAGAACAGAGTAGGAATTCGCGTAATTTAGCACGCAAGCTGAAACGATATATTGCCTTTCCTCTTCGAGATACGTATGTACCCCGCTTCTACGCGATCCAATATAAGCGCGCGTGAAATTTCCATTGCGAAAATTTCCTTTTTGCGGATAAATTATTACCTAGAGGAGGAATAAACGGATCCTTACCAATTGTATTTCCAACGGGGTAAAGAAAATGGAATTCTTGATTACATTTGGAATATTTGTTGAATAATTTCCTTGATGCTCGTTTAGGACCATGAAGGTAGAAGGGAAGCTTTCGACAACGATACAAGGCCAACGATACGGTCAAATCTTACGTACGCGTGACAAGTTCCACGTCTGAAAGTTGTACGTTAAAATTTCGTGGCTTAATCCAAAATTCAACACTTGAAATGGAGATGTTCCCCTACGTAGAGACGTTTCACAGCGGCATATATGCGCCCTCGTGCAAACTGCACGACAAGATAACAAACTTCGAATGAATATGTATCGGCGTGTAAAACTGCGCTGTACGGCAACAACACCGACTTGTATCTCGAAGTAGCTCGCGGAAGAATACGTACAATGGAAGGTAGATACGAGAAAGGAAATTGTCGGACGAAATACAGCCCGACCAAAAATAACGAAAAATAGCCAAGAACGGAGCAAAGGATAAATGTGTCATGAATTAAAAAGTAGTCGATAAAGACAGTACACCGCATCGTCACGCAACGTCCCGATAGTAATCGTATAAATAATTGCACACGAGCGCCTAATCGTTTCGCCATCGTTCGGACAAACAAATTAAACGACAGTAAGCGAGAATAGCGCAGCACGAGGCAGTAAAATGAAAAGAAACGAGGCGTAATTACTATTATTATCGAGTGTAATTGAATGAAACGATAGGCAAACGATAACAAAGCTGTCACGAGTAGTCGATATTCAGCATTTCTCGTACGAATAATTGCCATTGAGCGAACTTCGCGTACCCATCGTAGCCACGCCATTCTACATACCACGGATACGATTCATATGCAAACGACTGTTCAGAAACACCGCCTCTCCGCGTTGAAAATCGAACGACCCCTGGCTTCGAGTTTCGCCTCCATCGAACCCCGCGAGATTCGCTGAACTCGCAAGTATTATGCATCGATCTTCTAACTTTTTTTTCTCTTCTCGCCAAGACGATCAAACAGAAGCGAGCACGAGCAAACATCGCAAGGACGGCAAAAGACACGTTCGACGTGTCTTCTTTTTCATTTTTGTCCTTTTTTTTTTGGACATCGCGGATGATACGCGACAAAGTTCGTCGCCGTGGGAGTCGAAGACAATTCGCAGTGATGCGTTGAAATATTCTCGTGGAAGTGGAGATCTCGTTCGTTTCGGGAAGGGATGGGAAAAGAATCATAAAATATCGGATCAATTCTTAATGAGACGTGGACCATCTTCCGTGCTGTCTTCTTAGCAGCTTCTCCGAACGATGTTTCCCATCTTCTTCGCCGGAGTTTCTCGTGCCGCTGTCAAGTTATGAAGAAACTACTCTACCGCGATATTAATGTATAACTGCAACCACTTACACTGCATCTGGATAACTATAACAGTATAAGATTACAACACATATGCTCTTAAGATATATTTGGAGCTTAAGAAGACGGTAAATTATTAACGCGATTGCTCCTTTCAGAAAAACTGTGGAAGTGAACGATATTTGATAATCGATACGTAAAATCTCGAGAATAATTCAATTAAGTTTACTACATCCAAACGCGCACTTGCGCACAAGATAGAATGCAAGTCGCTAATATCGTGCTGGCATGTTTACCGAATCGTATAAAATATTCACTTAAGGTGTTCTCAAAGGGCCAGTTCCTGGTTTCGTTCACGCAGAGAGAGTGAGAGATAAACAGCCAGGTATATTTAAACAGTACTTACGTTTAACGTCGTTTTAACGGAGTTTTAAATATATGTACGGAGCCCCGGCGTGTGACGCGTAATCTCTGATCTTAATACCGCCACAGACTTATCTCACCGCCGCGTACCTAACTAGGTTGCCAAAGTAAATGCGCCGGGGAACTTCTGGGTAATCTGAAATCACAAAGTCCAGTTTAACCATCAGAAAGTATTCAATAAAAAGGGAAAAAAGGAAAGGAAAAAGAACGTAGCAAGCCAATCTTTCGCGTGCAAGCGAAACAAAACGCCCTCGCCACCCCCATTCGCGTTCATCTAAACGCCATTCTCTTTGCTGTTAAAAGAAAATGGCGAGAAGAAAAATATGTACGATTACCGCGTAACAGAATTACGCTCGCACGATCGAAATACAATATCCCACCATCGAACGAATTAGCGCGAAACGGCGACAAAGAATTTCGAGTAAAAATTCCATTTCCCCCCCGGCTTCATTGGCCGGCAATGTTTGCATTTAAATGCAAACTTGATTCAATATCGAGCCGCAATTAGCAGCCTTTAAAACCCTGCGATCGGAACGAAAGGGTCGACGTCGCGAGGCGTATTTTGCGTCCTCGTAACGTGTTTCACGCGAACGTAAACGTTGAACGAGATCGTCTTTGTCACGAGAGATATCAGTCAGGGTGGCACGTAACGCACGCAACGCGTTGAAATAACGTTTAGTTAACGTAGAATCGCAATTAACGTGTCCCTGGACGATTCCACGGCTGACAGCTGTAACGAAAGAATTGCTTCGAGTGGAACGCAACGGACACGAAATTACCCTACCGTGCAACCGATCGAGGGCGTAGAAAAAAAATTAAATCGACCATCGGAGAATTACCGCGATAGCGTTAACGTGAAAAGCGCCTCTGGTTATATGGTACAATGAATAAACGATAATGAGATCTCTGATTGAAATTATAATAAATTTCAAATAATTACGCATTATCGATGTACAGAAAATTTATGGATTAGTCTGGAACAACTAGTTCCACTGATAATAAATAAAATTAACTGAGAACACGAAGGCGCTCGCACCTCCGATTCAACTACCTTTATCAGATATACACACGTGAATTCTCCTTTCCTCGAGGAGCTCCATCATACTTCCGCTGCAGAAGAGAACCGCCTCGCGCTTCTAACAGCGAAAGAAAAACGAATCAATTTCACTCTGGCACGCAGTTCTTCGGCTCGCTGAATTCGAAAGTTCGATGAGAATTTCATCGAGGACTCGGCATACGGGGGTGGGGAAACTTTCCCGTTTGAACAGAATCGAGAACTTCCAGTGCAATCTTTCCCGTGAAAACGACAGCGTTTTTATTTCCCGCACGAATCATGGCGGATGGAACGAAACGGTTTGTTCGCAGCCCAGACTTGACCCGGATCCAATCCGAGGCTAATCTAGATCTGACCCAGACATCGACCAGACCCGTTTCGTCTACGCGAAACTTAAACGCGCCATTATCCGATCGAACCACGCGAGCTATAACAAAAGGTTGTGCTGCCTGGTAAATCGATCAATCGAGTTTCCTGCACGCGGAAGAAAAAGATCCTAAAGATCTCCTAAATAGAAACATCGTTCCACGAAGGCAAATTGTACGAGGCGACGGAATCACGGTGGCCAATCCCGAATTCGCCTCCACATACGCCGCGTCCCACCTGGGAGTAACAAGACTAACAGATCTAACGTTATTCGAGCTTTCCTTTCGACCGAACTTAATTGCACGTTCGACACTGGACGGGCGAGGGGAATTTGCATTTCTCCCTTCCGAAGCTGGCACCCTCGATCGAGGAGCAACGGCGCACGCTCGACCGCCGACTGAGAGCAACGGACGCGGAGGGTGGCCACGGGAAAGAGAGGAAGAGTTTGAGTGCAATGAAAACGCTTCAATTTGGTCAGCAGGATGTTTGGTCAACTGATGAATGGGCAAAGTTAACTCTCCCGTTGTGTACCAACGGCGTTAACGCGGCACAGCGGACGTTCGAGCAACAATGGCCAGGGCGCGGTGCAGGAACCGGGACCGCTCGTCTCTTGACTTTACGACACGGCAGAAGAAACTACAAGCGGAACGCTGTCGCAGGTCAGGCGGTAGCGAGAGGAGTCGGCGTCCCTCTCGAACGAAAAAGTAATTCACCCTTCCGTCCATCGTTCCTGGTCCCACGGAATCATCCCTCGGGTCGGGTCCACGGTCCCGTCTGTGTGTCTGCCGTTTTACATAGACGCGACGATTACCAAAGTTCGCTCGCACCGAGGTAACTTTTACACAAAGGGATTTATCGTCCGTGCAATAAATTGCCTTGTGTTTGCTGTGCGCGGCGAACGCGTTACCCCGCTTCAAAGGAAACGCGTTGGAGGTTTCCATTCCGAATTACAATGGAGAGGTTCGCGGAGAAAGAAATTGCTGAGAAATTGGTAGAGGAGAAGGGATTCCCAACGATTTTTTAAAGTAGAAAGTACTGTTTGGGGTCCTGTAGACCAAAACGGATTGCTCGCAATTAGCATTCATCGTAATCGGGATAGAAAGAATTGCGTAGAATTGCTGGGGAGTAGAGAGATTTGCCTCGAGCTTCTCGGAATGGAGAAAATTTGTCAGGCTTTCTTAAAGCGGAGAACGTTGTTTAGAATTCCGTGAAATGGGGAAAGCATCCTTCACGATAGAGATATTAAGCAACATTAGTGTACGTATAGGTGTACGTATAGAGCGATAACAAAAGAAAATTAAAAAGAAACGAGAAGCTTCGACCGAATAATTTCGCAGCCCCGAATAGGTAGCAATTATATGGCCAAGTCGAAATTACGCTTAACTTCACGATGCGAGCTGGCAATCGCACGAGTAGCGTATAAAATCGTCATTTAGGAGTGACTTTAATTCGAGAAAATGAAACCGAGATAAGGTTTTAGTTATTGCAACCGCGGTGGCATGATGTGTGTCGCGTGCTTCGAATTTCTGGCTTCACGCAATGCTTGCATTTGTCTGCTTCTTGCCCTCCCCTCGATGCGAACCGTTTAAAGCATTTTCACGGAACGCGATATTTTCCTACGGAAAACACTCGGTTAAAGAGCTGAGATCCGTTCTTTCGCGTCACCATCGTTGGGTTTGTATTAATTGCACGAGTAAATTTGTTTATCCTTCCGAGTGTTGTTTTACTTTTCAACGGTCCATGGAATTTAAACGAAAGAACATTTAATCATCGCCAATCCTAGTTGTTCTTTGAATCGAACGAATCCAAGCTAACATTTGTCGGTGAAAAGTACGATTATTCGAACGTGTATCGTTGCTTCGCTGAGTTATATTCTATCGATTCGTATAATAAAGTTTCATATTCAATACGTCCACAATGGTAGCCAAACGTTATACACGCACGAAACGCAATACATTTTCATAGAAAACATGCTCTAGGCTCGCCGAACCGGGGTTAAAGCGAAGAGCACCGCTTAATCACGGTGCTACCAGTATGTAAATTAATTACATACAAGAATTCATTGTTATTCATGGAAAAATGAAGGCTTCCGGAACGCGAAGTACGCGTTACTTCTTTTCAAGGAAAAAAATGGATATTTAGCAAGGCAATTTGAACGGAAAGTTCTACGAAACTGGCACGAATTCTGTTAAATTCCCCCGGTTAACAACGATCAGAGACCAGGTACCGATCGGTATTTTGATGTTTCGATTCACCAATTAACCAGCTGCGATTTGCCGAAGCGGTCGGATGTTCGATCCGCGAGGTACAACGCAATTATCTAGATTAGTACCGTGTTGCACGATCTGATGTGCAATTAATAACGATGTATCCCACTTCTGACCTTCTAGAATTGGATGGGATCGATACCATACGGCGAGACAACTCCGCGCTGGTTTATGTCCCATTCTGAATATCGTGGTTACGCTAAGCTCGACAGAACCAGGCCAATCGAATCACACCGATCCCCATCAGGATACCGTACCAATTAGCAAAAACCCATAGGCGAGTCGTAAATCTTAGCTGGTAGATCTATTCGTCGTTTACCAAACGTTCCACCAATTTGTTTACTTACGCATTTGTCAAGTTGCTTGTCATTAAGCGATGTTCGCTGGTAATTGAAATCGTTAGGAGCAAGATCATTCGATGTACATTTTCGCTCCGCTCGATCCTGTTAGATGTCATTATTTCGAACGATTTCTTAGAGAATATTCTGTAGGAGGGAAATACGGCAGCCTGAAGCAAGAGGAGTGTTTTTCCGCTATATTTTGCCAGCGCCCTTTCCTTACGGGCGTAGCGGGCCGCGATCGATGAATGGTAATACTTCAGCGCTTAAAGTGCACGTTGGTATAGGAAAACAGGAGCGGATAGTCCGGACTTTTCGCCCACTTTTCACGGAGATACGCGTCGATACTTCATATCGCTTTACCGTTTCCTTGCCAGCCGATGGGATAGGCTCTTATTCATTTCGAGGGTTACAAAAGACCGTGTTCGTAACCCGGGGATATTTCATCCCTCAAAGGATTACTTTGCGTACCGTTGATGAATGAGAGATACCGAACCAACGAGAGGCAAACTAACGGGAAAGCGTCGAAGCTTTCGTAAAATTCGACTGGATCCTTAAATTACTTGATCTCTGTGCGTTAAATGTAAGGAACCGAGGGGTTCGGATGCTCGAACGTTCTCAAGGGAAGCACTCGGTCACGGAGCCGCGTGCGATCCCGTTTTAATATTTATGATCTATAATTCCGACACGGGAGAAAAAGAAATGGCAAGGCAGCGTTCAGAAACGAGGCTATTTTACATTTAATCGAATCCCTTTCCTCGACTCGAAACTATCCCCATTGACGGTAATCCAAGAAATCTTTCGTCCTCCTCTTTTCTGCTTTACACCATCCAGCCACCTCTTATACATCTTCGCGCGGAATATATTATAATAAATTTACACCCTCGAAAAATCCTTGTGTCCCTCCTCGTGGTTCTTTATTCTCAACGTTTCGAGCTACGAAGAAGGAAAGGGGTCGTCGGTTTATTGTGCTCGTTAAAATCGCGTATCAGAGATTTACACGAATTTTTAGGCTGCGATGGAGCAATATAAGTTTTTACTGATACGCGCTCTCCGAGGGCCTAATTGATGCAAGTCTCACGCAAACCTACCTTGGTGTACAACGTATACTTAGGAGGGTAAAGGACCGATAAAACAGGAGGTCGCGTATTGAAATTTTTCGCGCGATCGACTCGCGACATAAATATGCTCGGGCGCATTTACATTTTTATCGAATCTCCGCTCCGCGTACCTACACGTGAAATAAAGCTATCGTATAACGCGCGAGCCACGACGAAACGATAATGCCGTGGGACGTGTACAGCTGTACGCGATGGCGAGCCCGAGCTTGAAATTGAGACTAAGTGGCTCTATGTATTCTGTAAAACGTCTACCACCGATATCGTCCTTCTACTGTACATGCGCGCCAATGTATGTAAACATTTTTTGAGAGATAACCCGTTACGCTACTGATCGCTTACCATTCCAAGAGTCGCTGTTGCGCTGGAGTAGTTTCAATAATTTTCTGCTTGGACTGCGGTGGGGAATTTTTGTTCGAGTGGAGGTTCCAGTTTCTTCTTGTTCCTTATTGCGTCGATAACTAGAATTACATTGAAGCTTTGTTATATTTTCCATTAAATATAAGTCGTGTAACTTGTTAGAAGAGTGTATCGTTGGGAATGAAAATGAAATCAGAATTCCTTGGAGTGATTTCTAAATTCATTAGCTAGCAGCTAACAAGCTGATAGATTTGGAAGGGACCACCTGTTTGTAGCAACGACGAAATAATGATCGGCCTCTTTTACTCTGACTAAATAAATTTTACATGAAATTCTAATTCTAAAGCCCAGAAAAGCATAAGTTTGCAGACTCCTTCGTAAACTGTTTTTTTTTAAATACAAAACTTCAAATAGCTATTAGTTTTGCATAAATGTTGCGTAGAAACCTTTGCAAACTGACGTTGGAAAGCTATGCCCTTTAAAGCGCAACCGAACATGTTTAATTCGAAAACTTTGTAACAAGCATTGTTCGGAGCAATAATACCAAAATTACTGCGTAGATATCAACCTATTTGTTAATAAAATATTAAACAATGTATTGTACAAAAAGGAAGACACAATTTATAACAAAGGATGAAATTTGTCGTGTCCTCGATGCGATTTTTCTCCTAGAGAATTTATTATCGGTAAAGTAGCGTCTGACAGCTACAAAGATTGCTTCGTTTACGCTCGCAAAATACCTGCCGATATCGTCTACTTAATAAACTTCTTTTATGCATCTTTAATCGGCTATTCAAAAGCTCCAAGCAATTGAACGTCGTTTCCTGGAACCTATAATCTTTCCTACGCACAATATCGCTCGATATAATAACGTTCCACATAAAATTATTCATACAAAATTTACTCTATTTCGCATTTATGAAATAACATCATGTAGATACCGACACATATGCAGAGAGAAAAAGATAATACTTACGTGACGAATGGCCACCATTTGATATTTGTCAGGAACATACTGTATCTCCAATGGCTGTCAAGGGTTGATTAAACAATTCACGTACATACTGCATTCCTACTGCTTATCACGATTCAACGCAACAGTTATTTATCGTACATTTGACTATTTCCACTCGATACGCAGTTACGATAGCCACGCACCCGTACACGCACACGCGACGAAAGCCGCGAGCCGAATGTTCCAGTAGGCAGATAAAGGATTACTCACGTCAATAAATATGACGACACAGCTCCTCGCGACTCGTCGTCTGAGTTTCTAGTTACCACACAATGACTTCCCGATACGCCGTTGTTATTGTCCTCTGCTGCTGACTTTCATTTACAGCGTCCACAGAATCGCGAATTCATACGTCATCTAAACACACCGTATTTCTCGCGCGTCACATACTACTTAGCAAGATTTTACCCATGATTCCCTTCGCGCCTTGATCGATACCAGCGCCAATCAGCGGTAAGCATCGATATTGAAGCGTACGCACGTATGAAAAAGGAAGGAACGTAGCGGACTATTCATTTCATACGATTTCCGACGAGATAAATTTACGTCTGTCAGTTTTACGATTCGTAGTGAATTTAACTATCGTTTAAACGCCTGATGAACGACTTGATTGATACGCCGATAACTCGTGTAAGTGAAATACTGTAAACAACGAAGACACAGCTAATAATGTCCAGTTCAATTTTTATCTGTACAGTGTGCGTCCATAAATTGTTCGAAAGTGAATGTCTTGTTCAGTGGTTCTGTATCTAGATTAATGTATTTGTTCGAGTGTGTTGCAGTTATCCTAAAGCGATGCAAAAGGAGACCAACCGTTAAAATGATAGATTAAAGCAAACAAACTATTTTTATATATTGCATGTACAAACGTCAGAAATTGCAGATTCTGTTTGCTTTGTAAATGTTCGCACTCGTTGCTACTAACAATGAACATAAAGACAAAACTAACGCAAAACCACCGTATATCTACAGGTTATGAAGAAGTGAGCCGTTTACGAAAATTGCGAATGAACGGAAAATAACCTAAAATACATCCGATGAGAGGTGCTGAGAAAAATCGAGGAAAATGACTGGGAATGCAAATTTAGGAGAAGAAAATTTAGAGAATGAGAAATTAGGAGTATTGCGATACAAACGCAAACTTTAGTTTGATAATCATTCACTTCGTTGGAGGCGCTAGTGGTTACCCCCTCCTCTTTTATTTCAAATTGTGAAGTCGCAAATCGCGCAGTTTTATCTGCCCTGCTTTTTTAAACCTACGATATTTACACATTTCTTTTGCCGTTTACATTTTTCTTTCATAAGTATTCTATGAATAAAATTGTCATTATACATGTTTAGATCATTGCTCGTGTTATTTTGTTAGTTCATCGTCCAAAATAACCGAATACGATCATCTTCACAGAGATTGACTGACATAAATGTATTAATGTGGGTATAATTTTAATTTTTATTGATAGTACAATGTATAATTTTAATTTTTATTGATAGTACAATGTATAATTTTAATTTTTATTGATAGTACAACGTATAATTTTAAAGGCACCCATTTTTTCAAACTTATCGCATCATTTGTTAACTCATAACCTTCCATATGTTTAGGTGTTACATTGATTCGATTGACTCGGTGTGGAATAAGCTGCTTCCACAACAAATCGCCTAAACATTGCATTTCTGGATACATCTCATATTCTCATACGACACCTCATACTAAAGTTACCTTAGACATCACTATCATCATCAGTAAGTATCATCAAGCATTCCATTCTTTTTCTTAACCTATCCTCGCAATTCACGTTTAACGTAAACGTGAATTATACTTTCTATATCATTTACCGAAAATGTTCAAGTTTTTAAGTCGTATAAGCTATGTAAGTTAGGAGAGAAGCAGCAGTAAATGTGAAAGAGACGAATTCGAACACAGAAATAAGGAAGAAAGGAAGGTATTCAAAGATATCAATATAAGGTTAGCTTAGATACAATATACATACAATAATTTATGTATGTACTGGATGGAACGATTATTATGTAATGTTTCACTGAACCAGAATATGCTTATCGTGAATACTGATTAGCAATCATATTTTCTTTGTTGAATAATGAATTATTTAAATGACGAAGTAACAGATATGATACAAAACAAGCTGCAGCTCAAAAACAAGATCGACTCGAACATGCGTTTCTATAAAATCTTTTATTGTTACTGCGTCCTGAATTTACCTCTGTAACGCACCCATGTACTACTACACGTCCTGCATAGTCGTAACATTAGTACGACCGATAAAGGATTAGCCCTAAATTAACGGTATTTGCAATGTTATCTGATCAAATTATCAATTTAGTACTTTATCAAAAGCAGTGCTGATCTCCGGCTGAATATTATACCGAATTTATAGTGGTATGATCAATATTAATGCCAACGTTGGGAAGGAAATTAGCTTTACTTCGGCCACTATATTCGCGAACATTTAGTATGTAGCAAGCATGAAAATCTGATAAAATTCTAAAATGTTAGGCTCGTTAAAATACAGCCGTACGTAGCTGCAGAGAATCTAAAGAAAATATTCTTTTACGATGTCTGATATACTGCGCTGTTAAACGCCAACATAAAACGTTACTAAAATATTCTGTTTCATACAAATTGATAGCATCGTCTTCCCCCGTTTTAAAGCACAAAACAATTCGTCAAACAGTCAGTTACATCGATCAAGATCAAGCTGTTGTAATGCAAATGCGCGCCAGTGAAATTGTGCGTTCGCACATTAACGTTCTCATTATTATTCACTTCGTCATTATTCCCACAGCAATTTTGCTCGATAATTGCGGCCCTGTTTCATCGGATAGGAAGTTTACTCTGTTAGACCAAATATGAAACTGAACGAAAATTTCTGCGGAGCAACAAAGAATATTTATTTAACCGATATCGAGCAATTCCATATTGTCCAGCGACAAATTTATAGGCTGCATAAAGGTGGTCGTATAATTGTTGTTTAAAGGCTAACAGATCGATATTACGCAGATATTACTCGTAGAACTAATGCGCTATAACGGTTCTTGTACTGCTGATTACATAAACACGGTTCCAATATTCGCAACACTGATGTGGCGTGATACAATAACTGTGATATAGGATTTGCATGGATACGAACGTGCGACGTTATAGATTAGGGCTGACAGTCATCAACAATTAACATTTCAAACTAGCTACAGACAATACCGATGGTTATCGTAACTTTGAACATGAAAGTTTGAACGCGAATCCTCCCATAAATAAGCAAACTCGATGCAACAACTTCGACAGATATACGACAAATGACTGATATTACAAGACAGCGATGGAATAGTTTCGGATTTTCCCTTATTCCATTATGGACGAACCTTGAATGCGCGGTATCAGGGTCATGGGATATAATCTCGTATAATTTTCAATTAAAACTATTTCATATTTAGTTTCCATATTTTTAGTTTATACTTAAGAATTCGCCACAACATTGTTGCACTGTATTTTCGTTTCCCTTCTATTCTTAGAACTTCAATTTGAATACTAATGAAACTATTTTAATATTTACAAGTCAGGGATAGTTATTTAGGTCGTGCTTGACCGAAGGTATGCGTATTTATTATTTCGAGCTTCTGGTTTCTCCCTGTGATAAATGAACAGTCGGTTTATCGATCAGTCGGTCGACCCATATCCCTGGCATTATTACTTAATGATTTCTTGTCTTCGTCGTGGTCAAATAATAGCACCGTGTTACGTTAAATCCGTCCTCTGGCTACGATCCTTCTGGGATATCAAAAATTTACATCCGTATATTTTTGCGGTCCCCTGTCTCCCCCTTCTTTCTGGACAACATAATTTCCCTTTGCCCTCGAGTTCACGAAGTAGACCAGTTTGCATACACCGGGACGCTAATTAAAATTTCATTTCGCCAAAAGCTATCCGAAGCTGATAGCGGACGCCGCTTTTAATCTTGCGCTCGCTTGAACGCAACTCGATTTTAATTAAATTCGTCCCCGCTGAAATTGCGGTTAATACAGATTAAAAGTGTAGCAAGAATCTTTTGACGAATATTTGGAAATTCGTTCCCGATTATATATCCGCCGGTAAAATATTTCGTGTGCACCTGGGCGAATTATCTTATTTTCTGGTTTCGTGAGCCGAGTTAATTGCCGATCGGGGATCACCGTGCACGGAACCGGCGGCGGTTGAACGGCGTGAATGGACGATTACGTTTGAGACGGGCACGGGGAATCGATAAAATTTCTCGTGCCTGTAACAAGCGCAATTATCTTCAGACATCCTGGAATCGAAATATCGATTATGCCACTATAAGTGAAAGCCGTGAGTCATGCTGTTGGTGTCTTTCCCACCGAGCCTCTTGACGTCAAGCACACTCGCTCGTCGAGCGGGCTATGAAACAGCAATAGATGTCTCGCGTAAGTGGCCGGCGTGTCTCGCGGGGTAGAAAAAACGAGGAAGACGAGTGGAGAGTTTGTAAGCCGCGGGGGACGCGGCGAAACGATATTGCGGTATTTTATTCTTGCCACAGCACGTAGGGTGGCTACGTGTAGGAGAGTTCCAGGTAACTCCTCCGTATGTGACGTCCAAACATCGCGAAATGTCGTTTTCATTTAATCCGGGCAACCTTCCAGGGAGCACATCTCTGGATTGAATAACGAAGGAGCACGTTTCATCTCAAAATACGACCGCCCTTATTGTCGGAAAATTCCGCGCAAACCAGAATTGTCGGTACGTTAAAGTAATAACTGATAATAAATAGGAACTTGTTACGTTTCCGCATGAAATATCTGATCTTGTTTCTGCTCTCGTAACAAGTACTAGAAATATCGTATACGAATCCGTCGGTGCTATAAGGTTTCATAAATCAACTTTTTCTCCTTCCCGTATAACAAATCGATTCGCTTCACTCCGTAACCTACTATAACACCCCGTTTGCTCGACAACCCCTCGACGTTCATTGTTTCTTCAATCTTAACCCCGCTGACACAGTTCAGAACTAGATTACCAACCACTGTAACGTGCATACATATGTTTCAACCCCCCGTACCTGCCGCCCATAGAAGAGAAACGGGTGAAATCGATGCCACTCTTTGTCTTCTTCCACCCCATTCAATGGTAACGCGCTTACGGTCGCGCTATACCCTCCCACTGACGCAAACTGTTACGATACGTCGATACGCCATCAACTACCCGGCGTACCTCGTATTCTTACCTTCCATTCCGAGTTCGATCCCATCGAACGCTTTGGGTACCCTTCGAATCCGAAGACGAATCGTGCCTGTTACTTCCAAACAATTATTCGCCGTCGACAGTCTCATCTAACGACCTCGTTCACGGCCGATCATGGCCCAGCGAGACACAGTGCCAAGTACTACAATATTTCTTGGGGACAGTCGCGTGCGTACACAACTACCAGCGACATATTCACGAGCTGGTTTGCTGGAATATCTGCTATAACAGTGTAGAATCGGTTGCGAAACACTGGAATAACTTTTCACCTCGGCTGCGAAACCAAGTTTTGGACCCACCGGATTTTAGGAACAGATTACTCGAACATTTTTTTAGCTAGGTCGACTTGTGGGCCAATTATCGACTCCGGTAGGAACAAATAGCTTGGTCCGCTCTGTAGAGTCTCTGCTTTCTATGTTACTGCTTTTGTTCCTCTTTTTTAGAAACTAGGCTAATGAATAACGTAAGACACACAGATTAATTCTATAGCATCGTGATTTGTACAGAATACTACTCGATGTTTGCGTTTTGTGACGAATGTAATTTGCACGGTTTGACTCCCTGGATGATTGTATTGTCAATATGACTGCGGTACTTACACTTTGATGGTACAGAATTCCCTAGAGTTCTGCTATTTTGGGGTGACAGCCTTTCTATCTGTGCCATTTGTTTAAACTCACAGCACAAACTTTGCGTTACTTCAACGTTGAATTGTACGAAAATTACAAAATTGAAAATACGCAATTTCTTGACTTGCATCGGTTACTTTGCTGCCAATTAGAACGTAACCACGTCGTACCACGACGTAACGATGTTTCTAGAAAAGTATCGACGTCGCGATAAAAAGATGTACGATATAATCTTACGCGACAGTTATTTGGTACGCGGAATAGCACGTTTCCCTGGGCAAGAATTTCCTTGGCCGAGTCGAAGGTAAAAATATCAGAAATTCAAAGGTGACAAAGGGATAGAACCATTTTTCATGGCAAAGCGGTTTCCGCTGTGAAAACGCGTTCTCTGTTCAGCTGTCTCGAAATATCCGCGCACGCACCACCGGGGAAAACGTGCTCCCTCGTATCTGTATTTTCACAAGACGTGCGGTTACAAAGCCGTATTTTAATTTTTTTTTTCTTTGCGTTTCCAGGTTTTTGCACTATTATTCCAATGGCTTCCGCAAGGGCGAGATGTCTTTTAAAAAACGATTTTAACGATTGTACCTCGCACCTATCCGGATAGAAGTAACTATTAATCGTTCGCATTCCGTTCCACCGCTCATTAGTTTAGCTGCCTCTGATCTTGCGTTGCTTATATCTACACATATTTATACGATTCTCGATAAAGTCGTTAATATTTAACAGATCTACGCCTTTGAGAATTCCGTGAATAATCAGTTTTTTCCGTGAGAAATGAAGAAGAGGAAGAGAGGGGGAGTATCATATTCAAACGAAGTACCTTTAAAATGTGAGAAATTTCCATTTCACTCTACCAATTTCTCGCTGAAGCTCGTGCGAAAGCTTGAAAAAATGTATTCATTCTTTTAGAAAGAGCAAACTGTAAAAACAAGAAACGCGTTATTTGAATTGGTTATCGCTTAAACGCTTAACGATAACCGTGACTGCGTGCCAGGAGGGCGAATAAAAAAAAAGTAGCACTTTCCTTTCGCATACGAAATTTTGGCGTAAAATGCAAATACCCTGGATTCTCCGCGCGTCCCATGGACACTTGAGATTCGAATCACGCGTGAATATTTCGGACTTACAAGGCTCTCGCCTACGTCGGTTCCAGAAAATGTAGGCCAAATGCAGCCGACTGATTTTCGTACATATAAATACGCCTGGCCGTGTTTTCGCTCTTAATATCGGGAAGTCTGCATGAATTCGGTCCCTCGCGCCCCGGGTGGCTAATTCGAATTTTCGAGCACCCTCGTGTACGACTCGCAGAAACCGACTTAATTTCAAACTTGAGCTTAGAAGACTTCCACGACGGAACGTTAATAAGAGAGAAGGAAACAGAAGAGTTAGATTGAAAATTTGAAATAAAATTGGTTGCAAATCAAAAGAGTTGCTGTCTGCAACGAAATGTGACTTGAATGGTTATGAAAGGGTTGGAAATAGTCCCTAAACAATATAAATATTTCGCATGCTTCAGCACGACCTGTTTCACGTCGCGTTCCCAATTATAATTACAGCAGTTCAAGTGCGCTTCGTTTTCGTTTGCCCCTGGAATTATCATCGATTTTCCAAGTCGCTGTCCATTCATGTGTGCGTTGTAGCTGCACGGCATTCAATTCCCACCTTAGAAATTACAATTTCCAACAGGCAGCATTGTGCATCAACCGTTCCTCCAACTTTCGCGGTGAACTTATCTTTTTCGAAATTTAAAGTTTCGAACTTTCAATGAAACTGTCGGCGCTGACGCATCTCTCTGTGTACGTGGTCTGTGTTTTAGAAACCTGCGGGAGAACTGGCCGCGATTCTATCTCCCCGTTCGCCGTGTGAATTTTTACCTCAACTCGAAGAAAAGTTCGCGGAACGTCAACCTTTTTAAATTCTACGGCGAACGAAAGAACAGCGAATGCATTCCCCGATGATCTTTTGTGTCTGAAAGTAAAGTTACTAAAGTAAAGGGAATACCCAATTTTTTTCAACTTCGTGGAATAATTTATAATTTCATTAGATTGCGCGAACGCGGTATTATCTGCAGTTACGAGCAGATTGTTACCATCCGTGCACTTTTCATTATATTCCTCGTTATTCGCGTGGTTTCGAAATAACTTTTTAAAATTTTTATCTTGCCATTTGTGGCGTATGTCGCATGAAGTATTCATGGAAACAAAGTACGGGGATAAATGTAGTTTATATCGTTTCAACCGCACACAGCGCAACGAGATAGAATTTTATCGAGCAGAGCATACATAGGTAAGCTCTGGCATACGTTCCGCAACGGAAATGTCCAATCTTTTACCCAATGCATTTACCATCGAACCAAGATTTCCGTTTAATGTAAATTCCTTTATCCAAATAACGTCGGGAAAACGTTCAGCCCATCGCCGCGGCCCTGTCCGACGTTGAATCGATGACACGCATCGATTGTATCTCCAAGTATCAGCTATAATATTTAATCTATCATACATCTCAGGTAGCAGTTACATTCAACGGCGTCCCACAATTATTTTTCGCATATTTCTATTTTAAATCAGAATTAGTTCTCAATACCTATCAGCGGACATGAAAATATTTCCCATACTATCCGGAACTAAAATCGTTTGGAACCAATTAAAAATATGTAACAAGTTCCGTGACTATCGTTATTTTATATAATTAAACTGTACGCCTGTTCGCGCACTACCATCGGTCCGGACAAAGCAACGGAGCGAAAAACTGTCGGGCAACGTTGGAAAAATTAAATAACTTTTAATGGCGCGTGTTTCTCCTTTTTTTTTCTCCCCATTGAATCGCAAAATTGCATTCATGCCTCAACTCGATTAGCTGTTGGGACGCTACGAGTGCATAAAGTCCGCGAGACGGAAAGGTTAAATAGGAGGGCCCCTTTGTAATGCAATAAACGTGTTTAAAACTAATTTAAGTTATACGGAAGCTAACTTGTTTTTGCATTTTAATGCTTACAGCCTCTTTGAGTCTTCCGCGTTCTGCCTTCTGTTCTTGCGAAATTAATTCACTTTCTGCCTACTCTCGGTGCAATATTCAAATCGTTTCTAACACATATGTATGCGTCTACATGCCCACATCGCATACGTCGTGTATCTCTCCGACTGAACACGTGTTCCATTCAAGATAATCGAATATTTCTAAAATGAAACGTTTGAAGTACCAAGGCGAGTATCAAATACGATTTAAAGAAATTTCTTGGATGAAACTAGTCGATTTTTCAGATTTAAATCTTTCGTTTAATATTATGTACAATGACGCTTGGGATATTGCGGTACTGCTCCAAGTTTACCAGACTTTCAACGTAGCAACTTGAAACTCCTCAAATATATCCTACCCCGCTTGTACTACTTTCGTCTGACGTTCGCGTTCAACGTTCGAGAAACTGGTGCGCTTCCGCAAAGGGGTGCCTCGTCGGAATGCGATAATTCCAGTAAGAGATGAATCAAGTTCTGGAGAATATCTCGTTTGTACCAGTGAAAGGGAAAGAAACGAACGCAAGGGGCATGCTACGAGCAACCGAGGAAATTGAAAACATTCTCGAAGAACAGGTCTTTTAGAAATTCCCATTTTCTTCGTCAGTGGCTTCCCGCCCATCTTACCACCCTATCCCGCCTCCTTAACTTCTCGTCTATCCATTTGCCTGCATCCCTCGGCCCCCGGAAAGGAACGATGTTGGTTCCTCGGTTTACCTGAAACTAAAACAAGCTGTGCTTGACAGAGCTCTGTTTGCGCCGTGTACATATATTCTCTTTTATATTTACATTAATTCGCAGACTTGTCCTCTCTCCTCCGCTGCCAGCTTTGCTCCCTTTCACTTTTCTTTGTTTGGTATAGTCGTACATCGTGTACAGAATTTTCGGAGCAATTCACTTTTAACGTCCCCCTTTTCCATTTTATTTTCGAAAATCTAGAATACACCAAAGTATTGTTCACGACAATTGTCACAATTTGTCTTCTCGGTACCAGTTTCGTGGCAAGTTAAACGATACGAAAACTAACGCGGACAGTCGATTAAGCGGATCTACGAGTCCGAAACGACGTTACCTTAAAGAATGTAAAACTAAATCACGCGTGATTTCCCAAGCGTGTGATTCATCTTGTGTACGCGAGACAGTTTCCTCCGCTCGCGAGGCAAGCCGCACACTTTCATAGATTTCCCAAACCATTTATTACCAAGTCGAATTCCAGCTAGCAGCCAACTAAAATTGGTGGAACTAGCGTTTCGGATAATCCATCTTCGAAAAATATCCAACCTACATCCGCGGGCTGACAGATTCTGTTCGTCCTCTGAATTTTTTACTTGGATCATTCTAAATTCGGATTAGTCGTGTGTTAATATAGGAAGTGTAATTTTGAACAAATTTAATTAAACATAAGCGTCTTAAAACGTATCCCAGATAACGTTTCGCAAAGTCGGGAAAAAATATAGAAGCTGTTTTTAATTGTACGAACCACGCTGTGAATTAAAAAAATGTGAAATAGAACTGAAGGGAAATTTAATGAGCGCTTAACTAACTACATTACACGTCTATCTTTTCAAAACGTGACCCAGAAACGTTGCGCGAAAAAAAAAAAGAAAAACGTGAAATTTCAGCAGAAAAATAACACGAGAAAGCTTCTCTCCAAACGTTCCCGCTAGTAGCACCCTCTCGTTCTACTCTTTTTCGAGCAGCAAGTAGCAGATTTAAAGATACCTCGTCTTATGATACATTTCTTGACCGTATTTCCCTGCTTACACTTGTTTCGCAGGTGAAATTGTTTTCGGACTTAGCGACTGATGTATTACCCTTTCTAGCGGCCGCCTCCACCCTTTTCCTCTATTTTTCCCGCAGAATTCAGGGGAGATATATGGCTGCCTGGGTGGAAGGCAGATCCTACGGGTACGCTACTCTTAAAACAGCACGTGACTCCTACGATACGTGGCATGACCTTTCGCTGGCCCTTCCACTTTACTTTCCATCGACAAGTATTTCGACACCCCCACCCCCTTTCGAAACAAGAACACTCGATGTTAAAATATTCACTACCAACATGTGTCAGTCCCTCAAAAATAAATTCAAGTCGATCATTTCAACGATTTTATACGAAAAATCATCCATTTTTGCTACCATTTCTCGGTACTGACCTCCTTTTTGTTCTAAGAGCTAGAGATTTATATTCGCAGCGAAATCTCAGATTCTCACCCGATTTCGATATATTAGAGGTAACTAAAATAAGCGACGCGGTGTTCCAGTTCGCTCGAAATTGATTACTGGTGCGCCTTTGAAACGAAGAAGCTCCCCTTCGACTAGCTTCTTTGAACATCGCATTGGTCGTCTTACATAGAAAGTAAGATACAACCTGTGCAGCGTATCCAAAAAGAAGTTACCATTCTGCACGAAACTAAATAACGAGTCCCGATAACTTACGCCCGTGTATTTTCAGCCCCTTTACGTGCAACGATTGAAGTTCCACCTTGCAGTTTCCGCTCGGCCAATCGAAAAATTTCAAACGATAATACGAAAACTTTTTTCCACCCACCAGAAACACTGTTCGTCTTCGATTTCCGTTCCCCGTTCGATGTCACTTTTCGCTGTTCCTTTCCAGCAGACGATCCATCGCTTCGACCCACCACTATTTCCCTTTCAAATATTACCCTTGAGGCGCAAAAATATCCTCGGTTAAGGACGAACGTTGTTACCCCGAACGAACGAAAAATCGGAGATCATTCTTCAACGGAGAGACGACGAAACAATTTCTGTCGTTCGTGTCGTTTCCGGTATCAATGCCGGGACGTACCCTACAAATCCGGGAAAATTGTTGCTTATTCTGTCTCCCGTTTCCATTCCTCCGCCTCGGAGACGTCGCCTCGCGAAAAATGCTGTGACAGCGAAGCAGCGTCGTCGGCATGGCTAAAAGCATCCCCAAAGTCTGGATTACGCGCCACCAAATTTGCGGTTAACCTATATATTCCGTATCCGATCGTGTTTTCTAAAAATATCGAACAGTCTTTATATCTATTTAGAGCATTTGAAAACAATTGCCAGTATATTGTCCGATGTTTACTCGGCGTTCGTCAAATGATCGATCCATTCGATGTGAATAATTAATAATATCAGTTATTTAAAAATCAATAATGTAAAATGACGATTAATAATTTCGAATGCTTTCTCGAATGAATATCGATTCACGTGTCACATCGATTATTAACACGAACTTGATTCGAAGAGAACTAGGTTGACAAAGGTCAGAGCACAGCGTGGAATAAAAATGGCAGCCGAGCTTGAACTTTTCATAGCGCGGCGTAACGAGAAACGCGGGGATTTGAGTGTCGTGGAAATTTTCTCCAAGTTATTATCCTTCTTTTTGTTGTTTCAACGGGACGGCCCTCGAAAAAAGCAAAGTCTCGTTCCGCGTGCTGTCCCGCAACGGCCGCGATTTCTTCGCGAATTTCCACCCCTTTGTGTCGCCTCCCCTTCTTTCTTCCTCCACCTCTGAACGAGTTACAACTTCTCCATTATATGGCCGGCCCATCTTCCCGCGTCTTTTGTACGCGTTCTTTGTTTCACCGTTGCGCACCCTTTGGCACACGATTACGCTAGATTCAATTAAGATAAGCCGCGATCCACCCAAACGTTAATCCACCGTGAAACTCGGGTAGCCTTACTTATTGCGCTTGGAAATATTTATGGTAATTATACGTACGCGCCACACTGAATAGACAATTTATACTGGTACCCTTGCCTTTTAGCTGATAATCTAAAAAGAAAATTAATAAAATATTGAAAGATAAAATTGTTAAGTCTCGCGAGGTACTTCTTTCTCTCTCTCGAGGTACAATTATTTCTCGAACGGTTCGGGGGGACGCGAACTTGGATTGATAATTCAATCGTAATTACAAGTTTGTTACTCGAGATGTAGTCCACGTGGGCCAACCTGTTAAAGGGTGAACCATCAAAAGCAGAGCTTCTTTTGAAACGACGACGTCACGCCGTCCCGAAATCGCATTCCCGGAACACTTGGGTCTATCCGGTTGACCCAGACGTCGGGCTTAATGCCTCTTGAAGGAATGTCACGTAATAACGAAGTCGTTGGGGCGAAACGACAGGATCCTGGTGCGCGTTTCGTGACATTTCGCCGACTGGGAAAACACGTTCCTCTTCTCTCTCTCACGGTCGGGACGGTTCAAATTGGGTCATTCGCTACGATCGATCCTCAATCGTCGTCCGACGTGCTGTTCCGATCAGCTCCATTTGATCGGCTATGACGACTCGCGAGTCCGAATTTCCTCCAACTTTTATTCCCTCGAACGAGGCGAGCCAATTTATCGGGGTGATAAAAGTTCTGGGATTATTTTAATCCTCGAAAACCGCAGAAAGAGACAATGGTCAACGTATCAAATACCATTATACTTTTCTATCCCCTGTCGCTTGACCGTACGCGGTGCGAGAAAATGATTGCGCAAATATGAAGATACCTGTACACGTGCATTACGGATCATACCGAGCTGCATCTGTGGTTCTCGTGTTGGCGGACTATACGTAATCCGAGGGTGAAAATAAATCCTACGTACACACAAAGGAGAGGTGAGACTATGTTAGGCTATGATCAAACAAAAATACAGGTTTTTATATGGTAATATAAACGTTTCTTTATTGTATGCGATATCGTCCCCTCTATGCTGAACTGATGTGCAATCCTCCTCGATGCAGACCCCTCTGAACAGTTCGAAAATGGCGAAATGTGTATATTTTAGAGATTGCGTTATTCTAGCTTTGCGTTATTCTAGCTTTGCGGTATCGAAATCCGGTTGATTCGGCGGAAAAAAATTGTATCGAACGCTCGATACTTTTATTCGATAAAAAAGGGAAAGAGAAACGGCAACGGTTGGAACATACGGCAACAAAACGCTTAATCGGTTAAAGTAACGAGCTCTTCTCGGGCAACAAAAAAGAGCACGGCTTCTTCTGCCGCTCGTTACCAGAGAGCACCGGTATTATCGGGACTGTTTGCCGTGTCGATCGATGTCGATTAACCGCGCCGTCGCCGACGTCAGTTTGACAAAGTACTCGGAGGAAAAAAAGCGTGTTCGCGGCGTGGCACCCTATCGCGATCGCCGCGCGAGCGTCGATGCTCCCGCGACAAAACTACCCCTCGCAGGGTCAGCTGAATGCAAATAAAACCTCGACGAGAGCTTGACAAATTGTTTCGCCGGCGTTTTTCTCGTTTACTTTTACCGAAGACCGACACACGAGAGTGCTGTAAAAACGGGTGAAAAGGGTGGAAAGTTGAAAGAGGGAGTTGCGATAGAACTTGGGTCAATGGGGAGCTTTATGGGTCACTGTTAAGAAGTTCACGCCCCCTAAGTGTTTTCTTTTTTCGGACACGATCGTGGTTAGACCCGCCATTGCATGTTGTTCAAAAATACCACCACGGTACGGAGTGTTGCGCGATCGTCCGCGGATAAATCACAGCGGAGGGATTAATTACTCGAGTCTCGTGAAACAAATCGACACGCGACTGCGCAACCTTTGGATCAGTCCTCGAACTAATCAATCCACCTGTCCATTTAGACGCGTTTCCCGTCGGATTGTCTTCCAAACCAATGTGTCCATTCTTATCCGTCTCTTTTAACGAATACAAACAACGAGATCGAAATTGCTTCGGATACACTATTTACGAAACACCAGACTGCTCGAGGAAATTCACGCAGAGCAACAATCCAAGCTGCTTGTTTGGGTCGCGCGCAAATCGCGATTCCGGTCGCAGGAGAACAGCGGACGCAGCGACGGGGATGAAAAGGATCGGACTGAGGACTCCCCCGCGGTCGTTCGTACACCGACTCGACGGTTATTATCGGGGTTAGTGATCGCAAGTAGCCGAGCTGAACCGATACAGGGCAGAAGGGGAGCGACAGAGATCCGGGGGTGGAAGAGAAGAGAAAGGCAGCGCGGACTAGAGGGGTGGGCAGCATCGAAGCGCGGTGGAACAGGTGGAGCGAGAGAGGCGTGGCGGCGGCGAACAAGCGGGAAACGGGGCGAGCCGGGTCGGAAGAGGGAACGGAGAACGCGAGCGGGAAAATCGATAGAACGAGGGTCGCGTACGCGCCGCTGGAAAATGAAGGTGCAAAAGTTTCGGCTATAAAATCACGCCTGTAGCGAGGAGGCGCGGACAGGTTGCGGCGGTCGCGTCCGGTTCGGCAGACGCGGTTACGAACCGGCGAACAGGCTTATCCGGCGGTGAAATCAGAAAATGCGGCTGAGACGGCCCCGGACTGTAAAAACGGCGATAAGATCTCCGGGTTGATCCTGTTACGAGGCCACCAACTTCCCGTGGCGATGCCGTGCCGTTATAAAGTCGCCCCGAACTCTAAGGGACTACTATTTCACCCTTACTTCGCCTCCCTCTCTTCTTTTCCTTCTTTTTCTTTTCCGTCTCCCCTTCCCCGTGCGATCCGAAACTTTCGATCTGCAATCTGGGGATGAATCTTCAGCCGTGCTCTCGACGTCGCCGTAGCTTTTACGATTGTTCAGCCTACTTTCAGTTGGAGGGTTAGACTTTGATGCCAGACGCGATTCCGATATTATCTCCCGCCTCGATATCAGGGTGATTTGTCATGTTTTCCGTTCAAATAGTAGGAGATGGAATCGTTTTAATATTTTCTTTTTTTTTTGGCACTTTTTAACTTAATATTTTTTCATAGATATATGTTTTTTCGTTATCGCGGATAGCGACGGATCAAAGGTTAGCAAAAGTGATTTTTTTTCCACTTCTCTGGAATTGTAAAACTTTCAATGTTCCACGAGTGCAAACGACGTATATACGGTTCAGATTTGGACGGCGATTGCAGCTATAAAAGTGGAGATAAGATTCTGGCTTAATCCCGTTTGGACGACGCGACGAAACACAAGAACGCTAGTGGGCGAAATGGGATTGTTTCGCGGTGATCTGGCATTTTGCCTCTCTGTGACAGTTTCTTGCGTTTAAACAAGAAAGGGGATCCGGCTTAAATCCGAGATATCTTGGGCACGAATCTGTTTGTTCCGTACGGAGTTTGGCCATTTCAGATATCTCAAGAATTACAATCGCAATCGTTTGCACCCCCGGCGCAGGTGTTTCGATACATGCTGAATACAAAAACGCGCGAAACTGCGTTCCACGGTAATTCGAGGAATTGTCCATTTAATTCGTCGATATCATGTTACCAAAATTAATAATACCTGGAAATTGATATTCGAAATGGAAAATTCGAAAGTACGTTTTGTTCCAGCGGAGGTATAATTGCACAGCCATTGATTTTAATTACCTCGGTTCGAATTTCCATAAAATTCCGAGTATCGAAAAACATCTCGATAAAAGTTTATGTTCAAGATTGTTTTCGAGACCGAAATTTCTGTTCTCTGATATATTACAAATTACGAATACACGCGAACGCTGCGCGTTCAGATTGACGGAACGGTTGTACGGATTACATATAACAAAAATTTATCAACGGGACGCTTCTCGTATTCATGAATAACCGGCGTGATATTCTGTTTGCACGATACCAGAGGGTATTGCACGCGAAAAATTTATTTCATTTGACCGTATCGGGTGAAGTTTTTCACTCGCGCGGTGTCACGCGTTATTTAAATAGTCCGTTTCGAAGTTAGAACGAGAGAGACAGCGGCAGGAACAGAAACCAAGTGATTAATTAAATATATTTCCCAAACTATTTTCAACGAAGACTTTTTCGAACGTAATAACACTCTAAACGTCTAATAAAAATTAAATAATCACCACCTACAATCGTCGATGACACGTATCTTCGCTCTCGTTAATTATCGTGTTTTATTAAAGAGGTATTTCCATTTTTCAAACTGAGTTATATAGAATATTTACGGCACTATTCATTATTTGACGTCACGGAAAACACTATAATCGGCTATATCATTCTGACCCCTATTTTCCAGCATTCTCATCGCAAATGTCCGTGACAGTCTAGTCGCATTGAAGCGACCGTATCAACGTAACACCATAATTATTCGCGCTTACCTGTCCGGGAGCACACGTTTCGATCGTTTCACCCGTTCCCACCCTCGGCCATCCCTCTTCCGCGTATCGAGAACACGAGGGTGTACGCGTCCGTGGGCGAATTCACGTGGCCCTCCGGTTTTATTAACGGCGAGCCACGCGTTCTTCATTGGCATGCGAATATATCGCCGACGAAAACGTCTAGAAACGAATATGGGATTCCGCTGGCATTGTGACGCTTCTGTGTACTGAATAGGCGGCATTACGACGCGATCCGAGCGTGTATAATGAACGCCACGACCTAATAAATCAGGCAAAAGGCAGCACTGCGGTCCTTCCCTACCTGCCGCGAACAATACATTCGCGCCCAAGTAGGAAATTTTCTACGACATCCAGTCTACATGCAATTTCAATATTTTTCCCAATTCCTGCATCCGAATTTACTGATGTGACGTAAAACAATTTGTATACACTCTATATGTGCTGCCATCGACGTCTCAAATTTGGGCACCTTCGTACAATGCTCTACAAAAATTGTAACAGCCCTCTTGAGCCACGATTTTCACGTGACACGACTCGAAAAAATGAAACGATCCTTTTATAAAAGGTTCGATCGTGATACGGTGGGCACCAGCGATGCTTCGATTCAGGCTTCTCCCTTCTCGTTCACCCTTTCACGCGGCGCAAATTGGGGTGTTTCGTTGTCCCGAAAGTCGAAACTTTCGGTGTTCGCTGTAATAAGTCCGTTGAAATCACCACGCCTTACGGCTGTACGAATTAGGCGCTACAATCAGGCAAAGTTTCCCGAAACGAGATAAAGTAATCCAGTAACTTGCACAGTTATCCTACACATTGAACAGCCAGACACCGGGCTGGAAACAGGACTAGGAGCGCTAGACCGTTCGAGTTAAGATCAAGGCAGCACTGCGAAGATCCTTGTACTTCGCATGCCTCGAGGCAAACTTTGTTCCTTAATCGAAGTTAATCATCCAGTTTCGCCGACAGTGGTCATGCTCCACTGTAGAAAGTTTCGACGTCTTCTGCTTCGATTTCTTCCCGACCTTATTCCCAATTTCTTTACCGTAATTAACACGTTCCCCAATTAACACATTCTGCGATGTTCCACACATTTCATTCTGAAATATAGCTATTTGCTATTTAATATTTGCGACGATTAATTATCAGCAGTCTCCGTATTCTTTTTAGAATCACCCAGCGTTCTTGAGAGGAATGAAATATCGTACAAGTTTGATACGTCGACGATATAGTGTTGCTTTCTGACATTATGATATTCTGCGCACATAACTTCGAGAGACTAGAATGTTGAAAAACTAGGCTATTCCTACGATAAAGATTTTCCTGGTATATTCGATACTTTTCACCGTTCTCTGATATTCGTCTCCCAGCAGAATTAATCTAGTTCACACGAGCGTCAACGTCCCGGCGAAAAGTTCGCCATTCCGACGACAACAAACACGACACTCCGCGCTTCAGTCGAACGGTATAACTTCCAATTTAATTGTGCCGCGCCGCGAGCCGAATCGTGCTTGTTTTAAGCGTGCTCCAATTCGAACTAATAACGTCATTAAAACAGAGACCGAAGTTTCTAACGACGGTTCTTTCGACGCGCGAATTGCAGCCCGTCGCGGGAAACGCTTGCTTTCAACGCGTTGCTTCGTCACGATTCAACCGCGATCTTTGTAACGTCGATGCTTTTCCACGAACACTACGATCATTTTAATTCGCAGATTGTCATTTGAATGCAGTTTGGCTTTTAAATACGTGATACGATTAAACGCTAGGCGTTTATTAATTTGAAACGCGACCGCCGACGCCGGGGACGAAACGAAGGCGCGGCTCGAACGCGCTGTCGCGGAAATTACTCGTTTGTCGGCTCAAGGGTGCTACGAGCTTTTGCTTGAGCAATTTCCGCGACATGTCACGGGGTTAACTATGCTAATAGACTTTTTCCACGGGTCCGCGTAAGCGGAGTAATCTCGCCGCCGTTCACGGGGAGCGTCTTCCGTGTCTGAAACGCGAAGGCATTAATGGACGACGCGGGAACTTTGTCAGACTTCTTTTTAATCTCGTTACCATCTTAGAAGAGGCCTCGATTTATTAATATAGAAGAAGTAATTTTGAAGATGCATCTTTCATAGCTTCCTCGGAGAGTTTTCTCCCTTTTCTCCGTCAACTTTCTTTGACAGAACGCAACTCGATTCGCCGATGCGCACAAAAGAATCCTTCGAATGGAATCGCGAGCAAGCCGATAATTTATTACAGCGATCGATGTGGGAGGATTTTGTCAACTGTCCGCAGTGTGGATCGATGAGAATCGTTAAGTGTTTTCAGTGGCTCTAGAACTACGCGTGTAAGCGAAAAGTCTCCTTCGCGCTTCCACTTTGAGCGATCATTTTTATTGGTCCATTGTGTATAGATATGGCGTCGTTCTCTGACAGAAGCTTTAAAAAACTAGAGATATGGGCAAACTTGCCTAACGTTTCCTAACATTGAAATCACATCAAAGTCTACGTATATTCCGTTCTACGCGTCCGCCACAAAAGAAATCAAAGTTCGAATGTTCGATCAAAATTCGACAGTCGACATTCGATGTACGAAGTCGTACGGAACCCGATGTAACGATATTAAATCCGTATCGGATTCCATATGCTCTACGCTAATCACGCGTCACGTTACCGCGAAATAAATCAGGATGTTAATACGGAATTAAATTCGACATTCGATATACGGAATCGCACGGAGCCCCTACCCAAAAGCGATCATTAAAATTTCATCGAGCCATCCAGCTGCCATTCGTTCTCGCAAAATGAACCGAGGAATCGGTGCGAAATGAAACTTGACGTTCCATGAAATCGTGCAAACTTTATCGCTAATGACTACCATAAAACTCGCTTCGTGACGAAGCAAATCGGGGCTCGATCGTAAACTCAAGGCCGACGTTCTCGCGAACCACCCCGGAGTCAGTGGAAGAAACGCGAAAGAAATTTCGCGAACGTCAACTTCCGGCATCGCAGTTTCGAGTCACGCGCGAGAGATTTATCGGACGCAAGAAATTTCTCGCGTGCGTATTTTCGAGCAGCAGTCCGGCGAGAGAGTTTTAAAGTCCGGTTAAAACGGTAGGCGACGGTCCAGGGGCGTCGGACACGTCGGTGGCGACCTGGTTTCTTCGCCGGGTGAAACGCGCTCGAAAATTGCGTCCATAATTTTATCTTTCCACGGGATACACGCGACGAATACCAGGCGAAGGAAGCGGGGAGACGACAGAAGGGGTGTTCTTCCTGCCGGCAATAATGAGGCAGCTTCCATAAATAAGTAGACCGGCGGGGGAAGTCTCGCGTGTTGGAATTACGGCGCTCGATTTCAATCGGGGATCGCTGTTTATATACCGGCTTAGGACTATTTCTGCGATCGGTTTGCCGACAAGATGGTACAGAAATACACCGGCTGAAAGGAATCTTGGGGATTCTTATTATACATGTAAATCGAGCCCGACGATCTCTGCGGCCAACTCTCATGAATGAATCCGCGCTCTGCTCCTTATACCTCTGCGTATCTCGGTTAATTAAACCTGGACGGAAGTCTGCTGGCGACTCGAACGTTCCTCGCACGGAAGCGTAGATCCGCGATGCTATCGTCGGACGTTCAATTGAATTAATTCCGTGGCTCGTCCGACCGGTCTCGACTTCGGGATAAAGTCCTAGCTCGCGAATGATCGATTTTTATATCGAGCGCTCGTATCTCGCGGACATAGACTCAGCTATATTCAAGTTTATACGCTCGTAATCGTATAAGCAAAGCGAACGTAAAAACAAGCCAACGTTGCGAGCCGATGTTACGACTTTCAGCCCTAAACATAACCGTAAAGACACGCGGGTTTAAGCGTTGATGCCTTCTCGTTGACGACGCCTGAAATAGCGACTGCGAGTATTGTTAAGGGAAATACGAAGGGCGGTTCGATATCAGTTTACAAATCCTTGGCTGTGCACGTACGGCGGTAACGGCCCGTTCGAACTTGCAGTCGATCGTTCGCGAACACCTGTCTATGGCTCGTCTCTAGAACCCTTTCCTCCTAAAACAGGAGAAACAATCACTTTTCATAGCGGTGGCATCGAACTAATGAAAATAAGAAACTCTACAAATTCGTGGGCGATTATTAAGTATTATTAACATTAGAAACGCCAACTCCATCGATGACCAAAGAAGATATGCGAAAACCAAATCCGGCTCTCAGCGCCACACGAGTCAGGGCTAATGCAATATCTCGCGACCCAATACCTCTCAGACTGCAGCTAGGATCCGAAACCGGAAACGGAAACGCGTTCCCTTCGAAATGCGGTCGACGCTGAGTGGTGAAATATTCGCTCGAAGGCTGACGGAGCAGCCGTGATTCCTGCATAATTCACGGTAGAACTACTTCGGGTAAAAGCCTCCCGCGATTAGAGTCCTCTCGTTCGTCGTAATTATAATTAGTACGGTGAGCTGTGCAAACGCCAGACTCCATCGAATCGACGCAGACCACCGCGACTGCGGGGATCCGAACCGTATCGTGAAATCGCTCGTAATGTTTCATCGAACGCGCTCTTTCCGTCTTCTCACGGCGGTGTAAAAGAGGTGAAAAGGTGGAAAGGGTGATGGACGGAAGCTGGAAGATGTACATCTCGATTATCGGCCCTGCACATTGCGCTGTTTCATTCGAGCGATCAGAGATCGAAGCTGGGAAGGTTAACTGAAATTTTTAAGGGCCCGACACTTCCATTAGCCTTTAACTTCTTAGCTTTTAACTTCGATACGATCGAAATCGTACGATTTATATTTTATCATGGCCATTTATCATACTAATAAAGACGTAGGTACGAATGATTAGTTGTAATAGATTCGCCTAACCTGGTATTACAGCTACCGCGTGAATAGTTACGCCTCTACGAGGGAGATTGTCAGGCTGTAAAATGAGAGAAAAAATGTAACAGGAAAGGAAACATATTTTGGAGCCGAAAATAACGGGGGTGAAAATAATTTTTAAGACCATTATAGTTACATTAGGACGTCGTCGATCATTCAAAGGAATTGAAACTAGCCTAAAGCCCTTTTCTATCTGTAATGTCACGTGCCCACATGGATTTACGGTCACGCGATACTTCAATAAAAATTAAATAAATACCATGCATTAGCTTGCCGACGTTTTTCGTCCCTTTTTTTCCGTTTTTACGGTTAATCGATGGCTAATCAGCGGGTTGCGCCACCGGCTTTCCATGCACGCGGCCGTGATCGCGATCTCGTCGAAATAGCTGGTCGTAGTCCAGTTGCTCTGCGGATTTTTTCACTATTACTCAAACGCTTCATTAACATTGCGGTTGGGAACAACGACACACGAAGGTTGCGGCGATTTCTGCTTTCTGCGCGGTCGAATTGACTTGCGTTCGAATATCTCTCGCGTCGAATCTCTCTTTTTATTGCGAAAGGGTTGTAACAGACATAGTATACCTAAATATCCAGTTTGGTAGATTCAAATGGCACAAGAAAAGCGTCAATTTCAATTTTAAACGATTTCTGTTTCCCGCCGTACATATTTTCACGACGTCTGACTTATGGTATTGTTATCTACTGAAATCGCGACTACCGTATCGTTGACCCTTACTACTTAACTTACAATATTCTCACTACATCTGACTTATGAAATAACGTTTTAGTTATAACATTCATTACTATTATTTAACTTACAATACTTCCCTGTTTCTTCTTGTCTGTATTACTCCAATGTCTGACTTATGGCGTTGCTTTCTACTGAAATCTACGTCGGCGATATCATTGACCATTACTACTTATTCTCATACCAATATTAATTAAAAAAACTTGCTCTACGATAGAATACACGACCAATTATCCTTCTTTCTACTCATTTAACATAATATTTAATATTAATTCAAAAAACTTGCTCTACGATAGAATACACGACCAATTATCCTTCTTTCTACTCATTTAACGTAGTATTTCATATTTTTCCCCGAAAAGTTCGCCAATAATGTTATCCAAATTTCGCTCTGTTATATTAGATATGAATATTCATCAATCCACGATATAAAGTCAATATATACAACCGATACGTCAAATTCTACGCGCCGTTTAGCTAGTACAAGGTATTCGCCTGTAATATCGAGCGGTTCGAACTCGATCGGATGTATTCACCTGTCTATGGAACACTGCTCCTGTTCTACCGTTGACTGGATACGAGCTTAATTCGCTATAAATTATTCATCAATCCCTAAACGTTCGCGGACTTCACAATAGTATGATCACATTAGTTAGAGCTGATTTATAAGGAATATATCATTCAACATAGCATTCGACTGTCATACGCGAGACTGAGTCGTACGATATAAAATGACAGGTATAATAATTCAGAAACGACGATGGAACCGATAATTTGTAATTTTCAAACGCCTTCAATAATTAACGATAAGAATCTTGTAATTATCGCGTAGAAGGAAACTAAATACAATATTCATACTTGGTTCATAAAAATAACGCTTTGCAATATTTAATGCGTTTTTTAAGGCGGACTATATTTAATAAAACTGGGGTACAATTTATGGATTAAGTTCTTAAGCGACAGTAAAACGATTATCTTACGTCTTAACAATTATTTCTGCAATAGTCCTTCTTATAGAAGGATTACAACGAACAGAACTTTGAAATTTTTTAATTAGTCATTACTTAAGATCGATGCTAATTAACCGGAAAACGTGATACTTTTTCTAGCTCACTTTTCCTCGCGAGCCAAGAAGTTCTCGAAATACCTTTTATTATAGAACGAAACGAGAGTAAAAGGTAAAAGGAAGAAGATCGAAATTTATTCGATCATTCGAATGATCATACGATTAAACGTTTCACGCTTATGAATTCACGCAGAGTTTCTAAGTAGAATCGCGTGATGCGCGATTCACGAGAAAGGCGACGTCCGTCTTACCGGAATCTGTTACTTCCGGAGTGCATCGTTACGATAACGTTACGTGTCTCGAGTGAAACCATTTGCAAAACAGGGACGAGGCACGGAACTGCACCTAACGGTGTGGATTCTATGCTGCGGAAGATAGACAGCGATAAACAGCCTAGAAATGACATCATTTGTAAAGGGGGATATTCTGTATGACAAGCTTGACACGAAACAGCCCGTCGCTCCATACGTCTCCACCGTGTACAGTCATTTCGCGAAGGGTCTTCGTGTATAGGTTACTCTCTACTTTATACACGACCCTTATCCGCACGCCTGGATAGACGTGTCGATTTTTATCAACGATTGAATTTTTAATATAACGTAACGGGATATACGTACGTATTAATAGCTATGCTACTTGTGAAAATTGATTAATTGCATGACGAGAGAGAAGCGATTTATTTCTTTTAATCGGAACGATATAACTGATTTAATAACCTATTTCAAGAGTAATTATTTATTCTGACGCATAGACTCGTTTAAGTATTCACTCTCGGGAAGTTAATTATTGTATTAACTTTTAATGCAAAAGTAAAGAATATTTCACAACTTTCATCGGGATTGGAAGAAGATTTATTAAACATTGGCGAGGATTTCAGAAAAACGGGAGAGTATAAAATTCACGAATGTCGATTTTCGATTTCCAATGTTCGTGGCCAGCGAAAAATGATGAGCTTACAAAGTTGGACGACCAAGCGTCGCGAATCGACGCGAAATTCATACTCCCCATTAGAAGCTTCGTGTCGCAGCTTAGTTAACATCGATCGTAACGATCTCGCGGGCATAGACGCACATGTATGCACGTGTCCGTAAAATTTCCCATCGAAAATACGGCCGCTATTCGTAGCTGAACGAAACGATGCTCGGTCTAACGAGGTTACGTAAAGCCCGCGCAGCATTAAACCGAATTTCCCCGGAGATAAACTATCCAGAAGGTTTTGCATGGGACGGGATCGAATCGGTTTTACGCGCCCTGTAAATTTTGTTTAACAAGTTACGCCGTTCCATTTACATCCTGCGGTCCCGTCTTTCCTAGCGCGTTGTCGTTGCTGCAGCAGACCGAAAGTTCAAGGAGGCGAACAGATTGTTCGAAATTTCGGCATCCTTTAAAGCACAATTCGAACGTGCCGCACAATTTACACCGCGCGATTAATTAAGTGTAGATAAATAACTTATAATTAGACCGACGTCATCAGAAGCGAGGGTCGCTACCACGTATCCTACTCCGTGCATCCTCGTAATAGGAGAAAGTTCAGAAAAGTTCAACCGATCTAATATTACTTCCTTCTTTCTCCACTTCGCTGTTAAAAGAGGAAACGGAGGCAGGTGGGTCCCAAAGGGCAGCCAAGCCCTCGCGCCGGTTACTTATCGTCGGACCAAGGGCACTGATATCCACGATACTTTTAATATCACTTCCCCCGTTTCGTACCTTTATGCAGCCGGCGCTCTTAAACCAAATAACGACACGCGACACCGCCGCCAGTCTGTTTTATTCGCGAACGAAACATCTGAGCCATCCCTGGAACCGCGCGTAAATAGCGCGGCCGGTGGCGTAAAAAAAACGACGCCGCGGCATTGTGCCACTTTTACGCCCCTTTCCTGGGGGTTAGGTGGCTGTTGCGTCGCGGCCACGCTGTAACGTTAACTATCCCGGTCCCGTCCGCCGGTTTAACGAGCCCGCCGTCTCCTTCGGGAATACGCCGGGAGTATTTTCGTCGCAACGTGCTATTCGTAGTAGTCGAGCTACGTAGCATCGTGTTAGCCGTGGCGTCGTTCCCCAACCAGGTTCCTTACCTGAAATTGTGACCGCGTGCAAAATAAAGCTACGCGACGGTTCCCCCTGCGCACCCTCGAATAAGCTTTCCACTTTGCGAGCAGTTTCTTATCGTCGAAACGAACAATTTTGGTTACGCAGCCATCGCTCGTTGAAAAGGTTTGGAGATGGTTTGCGACGAGGAACGCGGTTCCGCATTTCATGGAGAAATACTATGTACAATCAATCACACGTTATACATTTTTCTATATCATGGTGAACAATGAGAACACGGGAAGCTTCGGTGTTAAATTATTCACCCACTGTATCAATAAAAGAGCACACCATTAATACTTCGTGCGTCATCCCCCAAATGACAGTGCAAACCAATCAAAAGAATTGGAGCCAAAGAACAATACCTCTCGACTCGAATTCTCCGCTAAACGAGCTGCCTATATCACGAAATAACGATCAATGAACACATCATCAACGCGTCCCATTAAACATACAAACACGTCATCCCCTACACGCGATCACCCAAACGACCTTCCCTCCTCCCCGAAACCAAACACAGTTACGAACTTCGTTCCACCACCTCGTTGTTTCGTTCCGTTTAAATGACCCTGAGGAGAATCATTGAAATCGTATTCTCTGTCTGCGAGGTCAGACGCGTCCGTAATTCGCCGCGAAATCGTGACACGTTCGACGCTGACTCTTTCGAATTCGACTTCTGGCTCCGCGGACACGTTCTTCAAGGCGTACGTGAGGAACGAAACGCTGGGGACGTGAACGGGGCTGGTTCTTGCCGGTGGTCGATGATTTCAGTGCTACAGGTGCGCCATAGACTATTGGCCAGCCCCTTTTGCGGCGTTCCTCGTCCTCGTTTCTCGTACGAGATAATCGTGCCCACCTTTGCTGCGCCGTAATCCGATTGTCGCGAATTATCTCGCGCAGCCGAGATAATCTAACTCGAAGGAAGACCGCGTGATCCGTTGGACTTGCTCGTCTCTACCTCTCTATTCGCGTACGCGGCCAGACGTGAAAGGAATCGGGACTCCATCGAGGTCGTTCCGACGGTGGACCGTCGTTTCGTTGGATCACGGCTAATCGGGGGACGAGCGTAATTGGACGACGGTGTCGCGTTGGCGAACGTGTCGTCGAGCGAACGAAACCGGGGAGAAGCTGTACGAAATTGCCACAAATTTTTTAATGCAACCCTGCAATATTGATGGAATATACCAGTTAAAGATAAGACGCTAAAGCGCTAATATCCCAAAGTCGTAAATAAACTGACACTGGTATCTCTTGCATCAAACGAAACCTACGGTGCTACCAGTGTTTCCACTTTTTCAAAACCTAATCCATTTCCCGCGGCAAATCTTGCATACGTACCCTTGCTATCCTGTCACTTTTTATTTACAGTTATAGTGGATATGCGAAAAATATACGCGAGTGCACTAGGTTTAAAGAATTCGAAATTTCGAGACCCGCGGTGAGCTCTGCTTTCACATCCCCGATGACATACGACCGCGACCACGACGCCATTAATGCTTCGTTTATTTACGATTGCACCGCTGTTTCTATTTCTCTGCGAGCCTTTTATTTGCGTGACGGACCGTTGCTGCGCGCATGTTACAGCACCGCTGACAGGATTCGTTTTAGAGTAATTAAGTTGCCGGCAGGGCGTCGCGCGAATAACGTAATGAGAAAGAATAGTATCAGCGCGCAGATGGATTCCACGGCGAGCGTTCGTCATGATTATCGTAACGAGGTTAAATCCGTGTAACGTGTAAGGGCCACCGTTGCTCGTAACGCGAACAAGACTGTCGACCATGAATTGAGCAGCTTCAATCCGCTTAGAAACTATCGGAAAAGTGCGGACCTCGGGTTGGTCACGTACGAGCGTAAAATTATCGGGAGCTCGCCGACGAGGCGAAATTATCTTCCCTTTTTCGGTGGGACTGAAAATTCGCTGGGCACGAATTTAACGACACGGTTACACGTTGCCTCGTAGGAATGGCAACTGCGGGGACGTCGTTCGAACAAGCTCAGTTTTTGGGACAAACTATAGTCGTCGTAACGCGTAACTTCGTCCATTCGAACTGACCGTCCGCTGATTACTTTCTGTTGTCCGTGGCCCCGTTCAAACAGCTTGAATTCCTGTAACTTGATTCGAAGTTTGCGTCCGCGCGAGTCAAGCTTCGCCAAGTCGAGTTACTTGTTACCAGTTGTTAATACGCGACTCGCGTAACGGATTTCCATTCAGACGTCCGCGAAACAGAGTGGAACGTTTCCGAACGAATGAATTTTTAACTTCCCGCGGTGCTCGAGGAGATTTCGAGCGGCAACGAAACGTTCGAAAGGTCGCGCGCAATTCGCGCCTGTTTAACGACGCGTTTAATAATGATAAACATCGCGAGGCTGCAGCAGGCATCGCGTTCACGGCGAATTAATTGAATCGCTTGCGAAGAAACTAAGTCCGTCGAATGAAATTCGAGGCTCCATCCGAGTGTTTCGAGGGCTGCTGCTCCGGGGTTGTCTCCGTGAAACTTCAATCGTCCAATTGCGGCGCGCGCCTCCGTTTTCATGGGCCGCGCGACAAACGCAAACGTCCCCAAATAATTTATTGTACTACGCGTGCCGAGCTTTGCCAGCCGTTGAATTCTCCGTTTAAACGATTGTACGAGCCGCGTTTAATTGGGCCAGCCAAGGATTACGCTGTTGTTTCAGTCGGAATACGGGGACTTTTGATTTAGTAATTGCTACTCGATTAAGCGACGGTAGTATCGCCCTTACGGTTTTCATGGTAAATTTTCATTGCTTTAATATGCTAGAGAATCACGATTATAGTTACTTTCATTGAACGCCCAACTGCTACACCCTTCTTTGTGTGTAGAGACAATTTTTGAACTTGTAAAACAAATGTCAGCTACAACTTTCGCGACAATCATGATGGCCATTTGTTCTGAGTACAGGAAAAAAAGGGTGCGGCAATGGGTGGAAGAAAACCGTGTGAAATTATATTACAAAATGTTAATTTAAGAGCTACAAATGGTAGGCGTGTGGATATTTAATGGTATCCATTTCGCACACGACGCAACAATTATAATCGCGTTACTTCCGACAGGTGACCGTAATTCGCGGTAATCTCGTTACTCGATGAAGTGTTCCACCGTAATGGCACGGTTTCGCGAATAACCGCCAAGGTTAATCGGAAATGATGAGCGTTTCGTTAATGGTAATCGGTCGAATTGAATTTACTGTGTAATCTCTTGTGTCTAAAAAAAGACGAAGAGAAAAGGAGGAAGAAATGGTAACGCGGCTGTTTCTTTAAACTAGTTCCTAGTTGCGGGATTGACAAAACGGCATCAAACAAACTTGATGGTATCGAAAAGTGCTCTAATAACGAGACGGAGAGAACTCGAACAACGTTGGCGTTCGCTGAAATGGATCGTAAAACGGGAATGCTGCGAAAATGGTCCAGCCGAGAGTACGGCGGATTAAACGGGGATACATTCTCAGCAGAAACAGTTCCCACGAACGTCGAGTTCACCACGCACCGTTTCCACCTCGAAATCCTTGCATCGCCCTCGAAACACGCGAGTTTTTCATTTAAATCGCAATTAATCCCGCTGCTTCCACTCACGGTGGTATAATATTCGTAATTTAGAAACGAAGCTTGAAATTAAAGAAGGAAAATTGAGAGAACCAGGCAGCGAAGCTCTAATAATGGAAATTAAATGTTTCCTATTTTGAAATTTGATCAAATTGAAAGTTCGTAGGAATTCTATCGGAATTCTTCGAATATCTCGACGTTCATCCTCCAGGTTCGTCTAACGAGTAAAATGATCCAAATCGTTAAGGTCGTGGCTGGATAAAGCAGAAAAAGTACAGTCGAATCGGCAATATCTCTTTGCAATATCGGACTGGTACGAATGGAAGGCTAGCACGTCTCTGTTCGAAACGAGATTAACGCAAGCTTAATTGCTTCGATCGCAGTGTTAATCCGACTCACGAAAATCCGGCGGCTTAATTACCAGCGGCTCGAAGCCACGGGGTTAACACGCCGCGAACCAGCCACCGACAATACAGGGATTGCAATTAACGCGCGGCCGTTTCATACATTCCACGAGAAGGAAATCGAAGTCGAACGCCTTAATAGCTTCGCGCGGGACCAGCCTGGAAAAAAAAGGTTATTACCATTGTAGTCGTCGAGAAAGGAAAAAACTTGATTCGAATGCGGAGAAAATTATTCGTCACGGAGGTTACAAAATGTGTAACGTTTTTATTTTCCTTCAATTTGTCTGCAGAATTCCCTATTTTGCTTCGAGGTAAGAAAAATTACAGTTGAAATTGAACGAAAGAAACCCAACGTGTTTGTTCGAATGAAATAGCGGGCAAAAATTCCTCTCTACTAAGCTCCGAGCGCTTCGTCCATGACGTTTCATTCGTACTCCTACCCAAAGCACAAAGTACGGGAACCTTTAATTATCCCGAGCGTTTAGCATTAATTCCATTTTTCGAGCTTATGAAACATTTCGTTTGCTCGCTTCCGCCCTTAAAATCCTCTAATTCCAGCAATTACTAGCCTCGAATCTCCCATTTAATCTATTCGTTTCTCCTTACAACAGAGAGATTAAATTCCACTCTGCAACGCGTTTCCTTCGTGCAATTCGACGATTAATTTAATAATTCGTTGCATTCATATCGGTGCAGAATTTTTAGCTACAGTCATTTATAAAAAAAAAAAAAAGAAGGAAAAAGGTGGAAGCAGGGAAGCTTGCAACTGACGATAATTTGTCATTGACGTTTTCCACGTTCGATGGTGGGAATTTATCAGCGTCATTTGTCTCGATAAAAAAGGAAAGAGATGAATAAAACTCGATAGGTAAAATCGTGTCAAGCAACAGTGCCGTATCGAGTGTCCTGTCACGAATATCCGCGCATCGACGAATCGAGCTTTTTTCACCGCGCTTCTTTTCAACGTCGATGACATAAATCACATTTGTACACGTTCATAACGGATCCGTTCGTTTCTGTTTCAGGTACGTATCGCGCGTCACTGAACCGTTCTCGACGATACACCGCTAATTGGCTACAGCCGATCACGGTTCGGTAAGTAAGCATTATTCTTCAGCATGGAAAATTCGCGAAAACATTATACAATTAACTGCCAGCAACGCTAATTGCCATTGAAATCACGCGCAAGTATTATCGTTGTTCTCTCTCGAGATAGATTGGGTTATCCGAGAAGTTTCAGAAATTCTTTCGTCGATATCGACCGATTCTGTTTTCTTAAAAGTACCATTGCATCGAACAGGCACAGGTTCGTTAATATTCCACGATATAACGAACTTATGACTGCAAAAAACGAATCTTTGAGATCAAATAATCGTTGAAAAACATTTTTGAAAACGTTTGTCCACAAATTTCATTCTTAACTTATGGATATATACACGCGTCGCAGCGATAGACGTATCAAAGCACGTTTCACCGACGGTTATCAAACTTCGTAACGATTCAGCTGTCGTTACGCCAGTAACCGTGCAATCGCAATCGCGACAGCTAGCCGTGTTAGAATCGTAAATCACGTTGACAATCGGTAAACACGCGGATCGTTCATATTCCATCGTCGAAAGCTAATCCACGTAACTCCGCGTAAGAGACAGACAAGCGAAAAGCCCTGCGTAATTAATCCACGGCAGAGATCGGATGATTAATCCCCGCGGAGCTATTCTTTCGAGAATATGCATATTAACTATCAGTATCGCTGTATCTCGAGACTGGCCGTCTGGCAGGATGAAAAATGACTCGATACCACGGCTTCGATACAACTGACTCGAAGAAGGGGATGAAACGACGTGGGAAGCGAGAGAGGGAGAGAGGGGGAGGGTTGAGGATTGTGCATGGAAAAATGTTCGTGGAGACGGAGGACGCGGAAAAGAGGGTCGAAACAGTTTAATGCAAGTTCCGGCGGGGTTGTAGGAAGAGGGGGTGGTTCCGTTCGAAGTTGCGAAAGGAAAGATCGGGGCACGCTGGCGTGACAATGGCCAGGGCTTCGAGCCTGGCCGTAAATCTTATTCCGTGACAATTAACGGCTCGACGGCGAAATAACTTGGGCAAATATAATAAAATGTTACAGCGACGTTGCCCTCCGTTGCAGAAATTGCGCCCGCCGGTTTCCCTCCTCTCGTTCCGTTTTAATATCCGGCGCGCTTTCGTTTCGTTGTTTGTTCGCGACATTGTCCCCTCGTGCTCGTAAACGCCAATTAAAACGGCTTACGGATTTTTTTCCACGCCTTTCGCGCGAATTAATTACACGATTTTTCCATTCCACCCTCTGTCCATCTTCCTCGCGCGCTCCGTCCATCTGTGTACGCGACTACGATCCAGCGAACCCGGTCATCGAGCTGTAATTGCAGCTAACGCAATTGTCGTTGCACACTGGCAGACGCCATCGTCGAACAGTCGGCGAGCAGCAGTTAATTATCATTAACGCGAATCGTAACGTGACTCGTAAATCATTCGACGCAGCCACGCCGTGGGTGACGTTCAGCTGATTGTAAACGCGCGATTCGCCCAAGAATTTTTATCCACCTCTCTCTCCCTTTCTCCTAAATTTCCGCACGATTCCGTCGCAAGATTGATGATCCGAAAAAATTCACCCCGCGAAAGTAAGCGACCGATACCTGCGCCTGTCAACGACAGTTCGATCCAACTGGTCCGACCGATCCAAACTTATTTACACGCGAGACGACTTCGTTACTCTCGTTCGATTAGTGCGATCGATACGAACAAGTTATCCGCTGTTCTATTTAGAACGAATGTTTCGTTCGCGATAAATTAGCCACGTCGTTCCACGACTGTTTGAGAAACGAATTTTTTATTCAGACCTCCTTCGCCAGTTTTTCAAGGGGTAAAAATACGTAAGCTCCGAGAATAAAACCCGCACTACTTGTATCCGACCCAACCATCTACCGATGCTACTTGACTGGCCCAACCGTCTGGCCATGGTAATTGTGAATTTAACTAAGTTTACATAAAATACTTCTGCTGAATAAAACAAGTTGCATCCGTGGGTGGAGCGACTGCACTTTTATTTCTGAGAACAGCTGCAGCGAAGGGCTCTGTTTTCCGTTGAGAGATTCGAATTGCAAATCAACTTCGACGAAGATCGTGGCCTGGTATTCGCGAACAGAGGCTCGATGCAATTATTCGCCGGTCGTGTACGCGATCGCTTACGTGGAAGTTAACGAAGGTCAGTTCAGTAGTAACAGTCGACGTATCTTCCGGCGGAATCGTGGCACAGCGGAAAGAAAGCTCGCGTGCGAACGGTTTGTACGCCAGTCGAAGATCGCCTCGAGTTAAGGCGAAATTACGGTACAAGTATATTTATGTCGTCGTGCCGTAGGGTGCCACGCGAGATTTCGAATGGAATTTCATTTTTCTTTATCCGTTTGCTCTCATCTGCGATTTTATTCAAAGGCGCCTAACAATTGCCACGCAGAGTTCGACATTCAGCTTATCCGCGTGGAACGATTTAAATAATAGTAAATGGGCGACGAAATGACCATTGAATTATTGCGAAACATATCTTCAAAGAACATTGTTACTCGATCGCTGCGAATTAGTTTCGCTTTGGCTTTCTTCGCGAGAATTTCGTACTGGAATACGCGTCATTTTTACGCGCGTTCGACAGCCTCTTCGTGTCGCGATAACGAAGTAGACTAGCAACAGTTAATTAGTTTATTAATATATAGTTCGGATTGCAAAGGAACGGACGTAGAAAAAAGATCTCGGGACGCGTTGCAAAGAGGGGGAGGCAATATCAGAGGAAGCTCGTTGAGCGATTCCAGGAATTCATTTCCGCCACTCACTGCAGGGAAATATTCTTCTCTTAATTGAAAGACGGACCAGAGATAGAACCGTTTGCGTCTGAGCGCATTGTCCTCGAGTCGCGCGAAGTCTTATGCATTTTCAGGTTGACAAAACTTGTGTAATTTTTCAATCGAAGCTAGATAAAAAAAATCCACGAGAAAGGTGTAGCCTCCTCCTTGCAAACTTCTTTTGTTTGAACGCTGTTTTTTCGCGTATTTGGTCGATCTTCTCTCACGCTCGTATCACACCTATCACCGCCATTATTATGGTCTGGCATCGGCCAGGCTGATTCGCGTTTCGTGTCGTACGGCAACAGGCGAACCTATTTTCGGGCGAGGGTCCGTGCACGGTGAGCTCTGTTTAGCGCTCGACGCACATGACGCGTCCGCTAATGATAGTTAATTATCATTAACACGCGGCACAATACGCGCGACTACGATCTCGTTACGGACGCGCTCCGCCCGTGTACGCAGATTCGTGCACCCAGGACCGTCGAAACATTTCGCGCAACATCGACGCTAAGTGACTTAATTTCGTCCGTATGAGATCTTGATTTAACGCTTTCGGTTGTTATTTCATGGGTTTTCAGTCTTCTTTCTCTCTGTCTCTCTTCACTTTGATATATTTTGGGGAAGAAATACTTGTTTCTAACATTTATCAGTCCCAATTTCATTTTTAATCTTTCGTCGCTATATAAATCTTAGAAAGAATGAACTTTTTTTGGAAAAGAACGTTCCAATCTGGAAAAAGGAATTGCAGCCGAATCGAAAGGGTTAGGGTGAATCGAACGCGATACTGTCGCGTTCGCCACGCAGAAAGGACAACCTCTCCATTTGGTCGTCGTAGTTAAGTCCTGTTGAATGACGTTAATACTTAGACCGCACTGGCTATAGCTGTAACCTACTTCTAGATTGTGCTTAGACCACGGAAACTGTGCGCTATTCGCGTTGCTAACCATGTAGAAACTTCATGCGTTATTAACGTCGATATTGCGCAGCACCCCTAAAACTGTAAGGCCGTGGCTAATAACTACATAGAACGTGGCTGATACTGGCCATAGTCCTCGCATTCTCCCGACACTATACAACGATGAACATCTTTCAAGCGCATAGTTGCGTCTTCGTCGTCGACTGAACAATGAACGTGCTTTAGCTTGAATTTCAACCCATTCGAGTTCAATCGCTCGGCACTATGCATATCATTCAAATTACATTCAAATTACATTCAAACATCGTTGCGAGCTGTTTAGTATTCACTCCGGAATAACTTTTTATTCGATACGGTCCATTTTGGTACCCCTGCGCGACATACAAGGCTAGAGTGCGTGTATTCGCTCGGCTTGTCCGACCATTATGCCTTTGCTCTACTTAATCCACTTGTAAGATGTCGTACAGTCACGAAACTTCGTACGTCGGCACACGAATCGCCTCGTGTACCATAAAGTAAAAATTCGAACCTTTAAATATACAATTAACCCGCTGAAGTGGGTTAACCCGGTACGAAACTAACATGCTGGAACTGAAATACTTTCCAGCTCTCTAAAAACAACGAACGTTCCGTCGTCCACCGCGAACTTGGCAGAATTGACAGTCCGTTGTACCAACGATCATTCAATCAAATTACCCTAAAACCGACATGGAATCTCGCCGCCTAAGTCAACCTTTAATTCCATTAAGCCAGAGATCCCTGGGTAGCGGTACCCGCCGGGGGTGTTTACGATAATTCGAACGGAAGGCAGCAGTAGAGTGTAACAATGGAACTCCGTCGGGATTGTAACAGCCTTCCCAAGCCGAGGGAAGCGGGAGCTCGAGCTGGGGTTCAGAAATGTCGGGATATGGCGCACGTGCGCGGTTGCACGCGTTACGTATTTCGTTCCCTTCTATCGTCCAGCGCGGAAATACGATTCGGATGTCCCGCGAGAGGCGGCGAAACTGCGACAGGATTCGCCATGCGAAACGAGAAAGGAAACGAGAAGGGAAACGAGATGGAGGAGCCCTGACGAAATTGTCTTGGACGTCATTCGAGCCGTGCATTCACTGGCACCGCCGATTCCTCGACCAACCACCCCCGTTTACGGCGGAAGAAATTCACGCGACGGACGGACACGAGCACCCCAGTTTCCTCCCTCGTTATCGCCGTATCGCTTACGCGTGCTTCCTTCCTCCGAATCGATCGATACTTGTATCGGACGGCCGCACGATTCCCAACACGGGCGTCCCAGAAAATGAAGAATCGCGTTTCCTCCCTTTGGGGCAGCGGGAGAAATATGGCCAGCAAACGGGGCCGAGGGAAGTTTGAGACTTTTCCGCGTCTGGAGTTCTGCTTTTTATCGTTACCAGAGACGTTCCGTTGCGCTCCCATTCTGGATGCTTCTTGTTCGTTTTAATAGAAGCTTCTTTCCAGCATCCCCGAGCATTGGAAAAAGAGGGCGGTTAACTTGTTTTTATTCTACCGACGATTCGTGTCGATGAAGTTACGTATAGCGGTACAGAGCGGTACAATTTATACGATACTCGAATATCCTTTTAGTATAGAGAGACAGTAATAATTTTTGTAGATGGAAGCTAAGAGGTACTTTCTACGAGAAAGTACCGACTTACGTGTGTTGAAAAATGATTAATTCAGGAAATATGTTTACCAAAACGAGCTCGACCACTCGACAACGCAATAATACAAACTCCAGCGTTCCAAAATTACACCGGAACTTCGGAACTTGAAAACGTAATAACCACGGCTACGATGTAACGGTGGTAACCATTAATAACGCCCCGAAAACACACGGCGCGTTACTTCCGCCATTTTGGTGCACGCGGCGTAATTCATTATTTGCGACGTCGTTCCGTTTCTCAACCGCATACAAACGCAGGCAAGTCGAAGGGGATAAGAAGGGAGGGAAAATCGTGACCCCTGAAAAATGACACGTCCCACGTATTCGATCCGCGAAACGGCTCGATGGAGGCTTAATAAATCATCCGACGCGTACACAAACCTGGCCAGTCACGTTAAAAGAATGCGAGACGAGAATTTTACTCCGCGGAGACTCGTTACTTCGACGGGCCAGGGAGAACGAACGAAACGGTGCGATTTATCATTTTCAGGGAGCGCTTCTCGTTTAGGATAAAATAAGAGCGGTAATGGGAAAATGAATTTAAAGATCGTACGGATTTTGCGCGAGATAGTGGGTTACTCGAGTCGTGAAATTCGAAACGGTTGAGGTTATGTGTGTTGCAGTAGCGTTATTAATTGCAATTAGCTAAAGTTCTCGTGAGAGTCACTTTCAAAGGTCTGAGTTCGCTAATTATAACTTAAGGAATTGGGTCGCACGCGTTCGCTTTTTTAATTCGGGGAGCGTGCAGCTAATCTGTCGCGGACATTCCTGCATAGGAAACTCGCGATCGCGTTCGTCCAGAATTTTCAATGGCACCCATACTATTCGTTCGTGACGCTGTCGAAGACCGCGAAATTGCGTGGATAGTTTGTTCGTTCACGGATTCCACGTTAAAACTGTACTTTGTACGCGAGAGACCGATATCGAGGAAGGAACTTTTGACGTAACGGCGTTCTAAATATAAGGCGAACTTCCGGATGACTTTTTAAGGACTTACAGTAGACATTTATTTTTACGGCGCGCTCTTACCTCGAAGAACATCGAAAATACGTTCCCCAACCAGGCTGTTTCAGTCTGTCATTCGTTCTTGTTCCAAAGTGCAGACGTTGTTTCATAATCCATGTAAAAGCAGCGGTCGCACGCTCGTAAGCCAGATCCCAAAACCCCAGAGCACTATGCCCCCGCTTCTTACAAAACGAAACGGGAAAGAGCAAAACGGAGAAACGAAAAACGGGAAAACAATTGCCATGGGAGATTAGAATTTCTGATACAGGTAAACAGGATTTAACCGACGCGGAGGCTGTGGTTGATGGAGCCAGGGCAAATGCTCGCGTTTCGACCCACCCCTCACCCCTTCCTCTATCTCTGTCTACCCTCGTACACTGTACCGCAATTTTCCGTTTGCTTCTCTCTAACGAAGAATAATGGAATTTGCTCCCGGGGATGCTGCAGAATTCTGGCCTGAAAATCCACCCCCCTTTACGACGTGTCGATGTACATATGCACGCGCGCGCGCACACACACCCCGTACACGCGTCTGATGGAAATTATAACAGGGCAGAACGCGGATATGGACTTGCAAAATAAATTGCAGGAGGGAAGCCGCGAAAAAACGTAAAACGCGGGCAACGTTTTCAATTTAACACGCACGGGACCGGAATAGAGGGTAATCTTTCACGATTCACCGTCCCGCGTTAAGTTCAGCACCCCCAACTTTGCTGGGCGATCCCGTCTATGCGTTTTAACTAGATGTTTATCCGAACGAATTGGCGATTTTCACGCGGCACTTTGGTTATTACGAGGCCACGCGAAATTGGGCCGCGAATATTGCTCCGTTTGTTAAAGGTTATTATCGTCGCGGAATGGAGAGTTGCGGTACGGTTAATTCTTAATGATTAGAATTTTACATAGAACCGGGTTTTAGAGCGTTGCGTAGAAACATATCTCAGCGAATCGATTTATGCTTAACTTCAACGCATTGTCAGTCCCGTTTCATCCATTTGCAACATCTTCCGCCAGCTTTCGATGATCGCGCGTATTACGGAAATGTCACAAACCGCGAAAGTACAACGCAGCATCCCTTAAAACGAAGACGATGTCGAGTAGCAGAGCAGCAGAGGCAAACATATCCGCCTTCCTTCCCCGCATTATCTCGATCATGCGCGTTGGAACCTTTGCTTTTGCTTTCTCGACTTACACGCAGCTTTCCCTTTTCTATTCCTCATCGCGTCGCGCAATTTTACTTAACCGTGAAACGACTTAAGAGCTCAGCACTTCGCGAAATCGTTGAATAATTTATTTCGTGTCTCACTGGAAGTTTCGAAAAAGTTGTGGCGAACTTCGAATTTTTAGAAATTTCCTCAGAGAGAGAAGTAGGAATCCTTCGAAGATAAAAACGAGTGGAGGGTGCGTTTGCTCGCGCAACGTGCGCGCCCCTAACGATCCCGCCGACTCGACGCACTTTCTCCTCTCGAAAAATCCCTTTGTCGTCATTTTTCTCGAACCGCGACAAAATTTTCACTGTAATCGAAAAGCTCCCGCGGCTGGTTCCACGTAGAAAACGAAGCTGTCGCCCCATGTCCTCCTCTATAATACATATCAAACCGGGGGATTCGCGTTACGGATAGAATGAGAAGTGCGCTTTCGCGTTTCGTCTCGTCCGAGCACGCTGGAAAAGTTTAATTAACTTTCACGCGCCGTTTTATTTCGAATAAGAACTCGCGTTCGTTAGACGGACGAATGAAAGTTTGTTATTTGTTAAACATTACTCCGGACAGCGTACCTTGCGAAACAATCCCTTCGTTTCCGGGGACATGTTTGAGAATGCTAAAGCGACTGTAAATTATTCTCTGTGTATCGAAAGAACGTTCGTTTACAAGAATGTTTTATGCTTTTATTGGGTTCGTAGGTTGAAAGTTAAGGAAGTTCGTCAGTGAAACCCCATATTTTATGTGTACACCTTAATATGTTAGAACGATCTAGAACGTATCATGTTTCTATCTTAATTATACAAAGTATCACGAATGTAAGGAATCATCGCAAATAGTAAAATAATAGCAGGTTTAGTTACCGCAGTTTAATGCTCGCCAACTTTTCGCGAGTTTCATTATCATATCACAGACGAGGATCCTTCGTCTCATTTATGCCTCGTACTTTAATGGTACTTCGCTAATTAATAATTCTCCAGCGAGCGAGAACTTCTACGAGAAACAATATCAAGGAGCGCAATTAAATTTGTAGAAAGTGATCAAAAACACACACTTTGAGAATGTTCATCGCCCGATCGATTCGTACGTCAAATATTTTCATAACTCGGGAGCGTTCTAATTGTTCGTTAAACACTCGAGGATTTATCTCGAATCGTCGAATGGCAGCAGACGGAATCCAGCGGACTAATCGTTTTCGGCTAGCCAGCAGTGCTGCCAATTATCCCGAAGTCCTCGATTTAATTTTGTAAATTGCCGAATTCACCGCCGCGAATATTAAACCGCTTCTATACTGGTTCTCTTCGTAATAGCGTAACTACTGTGAAATATTCCTCAAAGGAATTTTGACCCTCGTTCAGGCTCCTCTCGCACCCCCGTTCACATTCGCCTTCAATTACCTACGCTTCGTCTTTATTCGCAATTACCAGATCGAGTGACGCGCCCCCGCTACAAACGCAAATGCTCGCAGAGGGAAATCGTGAAATCAGAATTTTCTTATTAATTAGAAAGAACCAAATAGACTCTACAATTGCAAACAATTCGTTCACGTTACGCTAGAAACTGAGATAGAGAATTCAGCGTTGGTTCTTCCATCATTTTCTAACCTCTTTCGGAACAACTTCAATCGCACGATTCGTTCCGTCCCATTAGGAAGAAGAACCATCATCAAAAATGTCGTCTAGTATTCCAACCGAGAAAATACGCAAAGCGATTAACCCACTCACTGTCAACTACAAGATATCTCTAGCGAACGTCTGAACCAAAACTGCCAACTACCTCGTAGTCGGTGTCTGTACCAAGTAGTCGTACTTCGCGTTACAAGTTTGAATTGGCTGCGACTCGTCACAGAATGAGTCTAAACTTAAAATCTTGCCGCCCAGGGCAAAACGCTCTAAATTTCCGTGGCAGTGAATGGATTAAAGCCGCCTGGCTTAATGCGATTCGACGAACCAATTGCTTACCGCTCGCGAGTTTCGAAACTGAACGAACTGCGTTGCATTCGTTTCGGAATTATTTCCGCGAATTAAGTTTCGCACGTTGCATAAACGATTAACGACTGCGTACGAGCGAAACGTGAATGTTTAAAAGGCCAAACGTTGTTACCTCGTCGCGCGCATTTGCTTAATAAATTAGGGGGCGCAGCTAGAAGTCGTTCGCAGCGTTTCAGATGGTAAATCAACCGTTGACGCGGAGGCAGGGGTGGAAAATTAATTGACGTTCTATTACCGCGCGGGCGAATAGCTGCTGATGAATTCCTGATTAATCGTGACGGCATGATCCGCGAGTATGGTAGCGCGGAATAATGTTTGAGCATAATGGACTCGGACCAGGCCATTACACAAACCGCATTAGCGTCCCGCTAAGAAAACAGAGCGGAGGAACCGTGTCGTGCGTAGCTCGAGCACCGTTCACGTATCAAAATGAGAAAGTTCACGAAAATGAAAAGGAAACGAGCGTATTTCGCTAGTTCTTAAATAGCTCGGAATATTCTAGACTGGAGAGACATATTTTTACTCGAAACATTGGTTCCCAATTAAAATTGGTCCCCGTTAAACGACAGGAAGATAGAGATGATTATTTGTTTTAGCTTTTGATCGAATTTATTGGCTATTAACGTTTCATTCAACGACTTAATAGATTGACAGAAATCTTGGACAATTTCATTATTGATTTTTACTATTGAAACAAGGGCCCGTTAAAGAGTGCCTGTGTAAGAAATGAATGAAGGTGGAAGCTGTTCTCCGTCTAAATGCGTCACCACAAATTTAAAGATATCTCAGCAGTCTTTCTAATAAATAGAGTTTATATTTCCTGTTATTTCCTTGAGCTTTCAGATCCAAGACATTATTCGCTTAGTTCATAAAATAAAAAAAAATCCACGAACGCGTTTTGCTGGAAGCCATATCGATGTTTTAACTCCTCAATTGTTAGGAAGTTTTATTAAAGCGACAAAGTAAACGGCAATATGTTTTCGTTTAAGCGTGCCCATCGATGGGTAAAGTTTCCAAGGTACGAGCCAAAGTTCCATCGGAAATGCTCTTCGAAGTTCAAAATTATTCTTCTACGCAAATATCGCACGATCGATGGAATTTAAGTAATTTCGTTCGCCTCGGATGTAATTCAGAACTCTGCCATACCGCTTTGAAAAAGAGAAATTCTTAATAAAACATACCTAGAAAGGTACGGAAAGATACAAAAAAAAGAAACCCTCGACGTTGTTCTCGCAACGCGATTCCTCTTTTTTAATTAAAACAAATAATGTTGCCTGACGTTGCTGCAACAATACTGTCGTACCACTGTGTTCTTGACTCGCGGAGTTCTCCAAAGGCCTCGATCCAACGTCGAGAGCCATTCAAGTCGGAACAAAACTCCCAAAGCACTTGTAACCCTCCTCATTGGCATGATCCTTTGAGAGAAACGGCGAAGAAGGGGTGCGTACGGTATCAGATATGGAGAGAAACTACTATCGATCTCTCGCGTGTTTCTCCTCCGCCAAGTGGGGGTTAATTCAACGAGACGCGGAAGCCGGAGAATAAACAAACGCGTGTATACTACGAATGGCGAGACTTCGTATCTTGTCGCGAATTTACATCGAATCGCGAAAAAATTGCGGAATTTTAAGATTCAGCTATTCGAAATATTAAAATAGACTTTACATCGTGCACCCTTGTACGCGGAATATTGCGCCCGTTTGTTTGCAACAGTAAAGGCGCATTGTCTTCGTAAAATGATAGAAATTCAAACGAGAGTCTCGCGTAACACGGAAGAGAGTGGCTCTCTCAATCGTGTTTCTCGTACAAAGGTTCTTGAGAGTGTTCGTAAAACTTGCAGAAGAAGAAATTGGCTGCTGTTATTCTAGAAATAGGGTCTGCTTCTGCGGCGAGCAGGGCTTCGCGTATGGTGGCTTATGTGTTGGAAACGTGATACGTGTTAATCTTTGTTAATTTCACGGCTCTACTTCTAGAAGTTGAAACTGCTGGAAAGTTCCAAGCGCGAGTTCCTTTCTGCCGCCATGTACCTTTGTAAAATGATTTCGCCAACGGAGAAGTTACCTTTACGATTATTACATAGAAACTCTGTAACGCTCTTGTACGTTCTTAACGGGATCTATTCGAAACGATATACTTAAAATAGGCACGCAAAATTATATCTAAGTAAATGTTTTTTTACGAGTTTATTAAAATGTTTGATATCATCAATGATTGGCGATAGAAGACTATTATTGTATAATAAAGCAACGATTACAGTTCTGGATTCAACCAGAAACAGTTTAAGACAAGTAGCAACTCCCGACGACTGAAAACTACCCTAAATTCTAAGCCCTCGCTGCGTCTACCCCGAGGTGGACTCTTCGTTCCCCTTTTTTCATCCCCCACTCGTACGCGCACGCTTTCCTGCAGATGTACCCAAATACTGCAAAAGATCTTCGCCAACCCTCGTTTTCCACATTTATTACCCTCTGCTTGCTCTTAAAACTACCCTTACAACCATGTATACACAGTTTTTGTTTTAAACTATTGGGTTGGCAAGAGAGTATTTTCGGTGTTCACACATAAATAGCGTTGTGATTGTTTTGATTATGATTTTTTATTATTTTTTAAGTACTTTCTTACCAACCCAATACGTTTCCTTCACTTCTCCAAGAAACCAAATTTTTACAAAAACTAAGCTACAAATAGATAACTACTGTAACACATTCGAGTCTGTAATTAGAACGAAGAACAATTACAAGCGCTAACTGCTGACTGTAACAATCGAGTCCCCGTTACGCGAATACAACACTATCGATGCGAAGTTTGAATCGTCGCATGCCTGCGCAGCCATTGAAATTATATTATTCGCCAGTCATGCGAACTTGCCACACTGTAAACGTTGTTTCGGTTACGATAGGAATTCCTAAAGCGACGTAAACGCGTCGTTACAGGTGAAATCGCTTTCGACTCGTCCTTAGAAACGGACACGAACACTCGTTTCCACCCCCTATTCACCCTACTATGATGACGTTCGTCAAATTTTATTCCAAAAATTAAAAAATCGCCATAGTTTGGTAATCAATCATCGACACGAATATACGTGTATAAAATCAGCTTATTGATTTCCGATTAAATGAAACAAATCCATCAATTATGATGGATCCCAGTAAAAGTAGATTACAATCAACGTTCGCAATTCTGGCGTTAGGTTTCGATTTCAGATACAATCGACGCTAGCTGCACACATATACTTTATACATTGAAATTCAAATGAGCCATTCAGAACAGACCTCGACTCCATTCCCCGTAAAACGCACGAATTAGCATTATCGACGGGCGCAGTTCCCACATATGCGACTGCCAACGAGATTAATAATTACGCGAATAGTTCGCTCGACTCGAACACAGCTGAAACGTTACTCACAGCGGGGACTAATGGTGTATTCGAATAAACAAGCGGCACGGTCATTGGACGGCCCTCCGCTCGAAGGGTTAATCGCTTTAGACCCCGATTCCAGCCGGAAGCGACCCCCTGGCGGAGCATCCCCTTTGCTGCGGTCCGTTCTCGGCCGCGTAACAGCCGCCATAAAAGATGCTCGACGGGTTGAACGTAACGCCGCCAACGTGGATGGAACGACGACGAGGAGATGCGGCAAGGCGCAGCATTTCACGTACCAGCCTCTGCTACGTTCGTGAATATTTCAAATCAAACGAGCCTGCGTGAATCTTTGCGAACAGAGTGGCTGGCTGGACCCAGTTCACGTGAAACCCATCGCGTTTTCACCAGCGTACGTGCCATCTTGGTGATATCCGCGTCGATGGAGTTCGTCCGCAGTCGAATTACTTTCGTGTCCGTGATTAGAGTAGTTACGCGTTTCTGGGACGTTGATTAGAGAAGCAATTACAGCCGAGAGGATAATCGAATGATTTAGACAGAACGGGTGGATCTCTAAAAGCACCCTCTTTCTTTGCTAGCAAAGTTTCTTACCGAATTCGATAACGCACAAAGGAATCTTCGAGATCTGATGGATAACCATCGTTTTAATAATTTATGTCGACAGTGGAATAAGACAGTTACGCGCTCTTTAAACTATTAAATCGTTATCCAGCGAGGGACGAACGGGTTAATACGAGCTTAATGAAAATTTCGCGACTGAGTCGCGCACAGTTATGCTCACTGTTCCCGTGGAACTTCGCTGTTCGTAATTGTTTTCGAGTCGGCGTCGTTCCTCGGGGTTAAGTTCGCGACGCTGCGAACTTCCGGGAGTCGGCGCAGATATCGAAAGCTGCCGTCCCCTTTTTGCCGCGTCTTGAATTTCGCTCGACAACTTTTAATTAAACGTTCCACGTACGGTTTCTCGCGACAACGAAGAAAGGACGAGACGTTCTCGAGGAGATATCGGATGAATTCTCAGTCCATGATTGGGAATGGCAGAAATTAGAATGTTCAAAAGTTGAATGCTACAAATTGGCGTTAAACAGTCAATTTTAGCGACGCTGGGTCGCCTGTTTTTTAATTATACGTACGACTTCGAACAGGCTCCCTCGAAACTGAAAGTCCTGAAAAAATCACGACGCAGCGTAACGCGGAAGCTCGCGGACGCGTTATCGAGCTGTCAGCCCGAAGAATTCTATTTCCGTGGGACATGACACGGAAGCGCGTCACGCCTAGCCGTGATTAGTGTATAACTAATATCGTAATTAAGCTTTCACGGCGACGCGAAGGGAATACGAGGTAGGCGCCGTGGAATTTCACGGGGTCGAATCTAATTTCAGCCGGCAACCATGCACATGTTTGATTGAAACATACACATCCAGCGGGGCTCCTCTCTCGAAAGCCCGTTGAATATTCAACGACCCGTCAGGATACTTAAAACGTGTCGCTCGAACGTTCCCGAACGCGGGCCCATCCCACGTTAATTTATCGACCATCGAATTATAACGCGCACACGCGTGCACCGCGAAAGAAAAATTTCAAAAACCGACGAAAAATAACTTTCCCGTTTCGCGGCGGCGCGTCACGGTTAACAGCTATGTTCGAATAAATATTGAAATCTGCGTTATTTCACCTCCATTTTCAGTGCGAGCGACAGCCTGATCTATTTTTTATCGTTAGGTTACGTTTCATGAAATTTACCGAAGATTTTACCGCGCGCCAAATAGAAAGAATGAATACGTTACCTCTCCCTTCTCGTTCGTTGTTGGACAACGGGAAATGATTAATTAAAATAATGGATAACACAGGCGAACAGAAATTAGAGTAACCGCTCGTGAGAGATAACGTCGAAAGAAAGCAGGAAACCACAGCTTCGTTGGAAGACTTGTATCCATTCCTGTCTCTCTTTTTTTTTTTAATATATTCAGTTTCCGCTGCGCAGCGTGCTGTTTGTTATTGCACCGCTTTCCCAGCCCGCTAAATATTTCAAAGATTACTCATCCACCGTTTCGCCATAACGTGCTTCCACGGATATCAAATATGCAGGCCCGGTAAAAAAGTTCAGGGCCTCGGCAAAGTGAGGACATTGAGGAAAAACCGAGGGAAATAGAAGGATTGTAAAAACACAAAGGTGGTCGGAATTTCGAGCTCGTACAATCCATCGAAACTGGAATTCTTAATGAAAACTCCTCGAGGAAACGCAACCCTCTGCATCGAAGAGTTACTCGGGAAATATAACGAGGCGCGTCGATTCTCGACGCGCGGAGAGTTCGAAACCACCCCTTCGAAGGGTTGTAAAAGCTCGGTCGAGAGGTATTCCTTTGACACCCCGACCGAAATCCGCCGTTTAACGACCGTTAAAGGATCTTGACGGGTCGACAGTACGCTGTACATAAAATTCGAAGGTGTTACGTGAAACGAAAATGGACATCGCCGCGAAGCCAGACATAATCTTCGGTTCGGCTCGCTCGTAAAGCCCGTTGATCTCCAACGTCGTGTTCGAAGAGCGGTAAAAAAAGCCACGGTCAGATATCGGCGCCGATGAAACCTGCACACGTCGCTAGAACCCGATAAAATCGTCGGGACACCCCCTCCTGCGCTTCTCTTAACGCTTCGGAAATGGAACACTGGACTTCTCCATTTCCACCCTTATTGCTTCAGGCATACGAAATGAGGGGCTGGATTCTTGCCCTCTCGTTCGTTTAATTTTTACCAAATCCTGGTGGCAGTTATTTAAACGCAGGGTTCGAATTGGAAACGAGACGTGTGTTTTTCGTGGGAATTTTTGTAAAAATCCTGACTTCCACTTTTAAATAACGCGACGGATGATGGAGCGTAAGGAATCCGTAGGGATTTATTCTATGAAAATTTCAATGAAAGTTGAGATCCGAGTGCAGGTTGATAAATCGTGATCATTTTATAAGAATTCTTCGGAGAATTTTTATGGAAATTGTGATTTTTAGTTTCGAGAAATTGTGACGTACGATGATCGATCAAATCGTAAGAAAAGTTTCACTTGAAATTCAGCTGTGCTCTGAGAAATTATGTTTCTCCTTTTCCAAAGTGAAAATATTTCCGAAGGGATATATTGAATTGGGAATTGGATGTACCTACTATTGGAAAAGACATAAAGCGAGTCGTAAATTCGTCCAGCCATCAAACGACAAGAGACTTCGAGTATCAATATGTCTTAAGACGGATATACGATATCCCAATTCTACATTAATATTTCTAAAATGTATCTCTCGACGAAGTTAATGGGAGAGAAATCAAAATCAGTCTGCGCTACGTCCAACTGAAAGGTATCTCTTATTCGATTCAATTTTAGAACCAAATGGATATTGACCTCCTACTCGTATCTCTCGTCCATTGTTAAAAATGTACCGAAATCATTTCGAAAACTACATCAAGGTATCTAAAAAAAGGAAAAACACAGCCAACCACCACTTAGCAGCACGGTCATTCATATTCCAGTCCAAATTAAATCTGACCCAAACCCAATTCTCTCCAACCGGAAAAACCACCCTCCGCAACAATTCTCCCATCCGAAAGCCGCCAATTCTGGGTGGACAAAAAAATAACGACCCAATTTTCAGTTTACCAGTAGAACACCCGGACGACGAAAAGAACCGCGAGCACTCGTCTTAATCACCGGTTCTGGTAAGAAAAACAGAACCAGCCGCGGACAGGAGGAAGGAATGCGAGGCGAAAATTCGCGAGAGATCGATACGGTCGGGAACGACGTTGGGTCACGCGAGCTACCGTACACGTACCCCGTCTGTAAACGTGTTTTTAACACCGATGGGGCGGCGCGTACGCACAGTACGTGTTCCTCCCCGTTCCTCGTTAAATATTTTAGCGGACGTTACCGCGGCACCACGTAGACGCGATGCTTTTCGCCCCAGCAACGCAAATTGAGCCCCGGGGGCGTCATCGCGACGCGAGATTAGAGTGGCTCTTCGAGATGACTCTCCTCGTCTCGACGAGATACGTTTAGCCGAGTCAACTATCGTCTTCCCGGGGCTTGTTATTATCTTACGAAGAAACCGACCGCGCGGAAGCAATTAGCGGTTTCATTAGGCGGCCCCAGCTGCGGAAACGCTCCAAGATTGCTTACGGTACGCGGACTGTTTCTTAACCAGCTCGGTGTCTGGTGTTGATGGAGAATTCTGTACAGTCGATGAGGACGTTGACGAAATGTTCTTCTTTTTTTTTTGTGCGTGTGTTTTGTTGGAACGTTGAACATGGAATTTTGATGACTCGAGAGGAATTCAGTTTCCAAATGTATCCACTTGTCAGCGTTCGAAATCGACTCGACTGGTCTGCTTCGACGTAGCTGGAAACGCGGAACTGAAATAATCCGTACTTGTTGATCCAGTCGCAATTTTATTTCGCTCGAAAGTGCGCCGTCGTTCCGGCGGCGAATTCTGTAATCGGACTTAGCAGCGCGGAGGTTTCCATTTAACCGAGGAGGCGGTGCTCCCCGTTGATATTTGAGCCACGTAATGCAAACCGTCAGATTCAGGGCTGCGAAATCGAAGGGGATGAGGGAAGCGTCGTTGGCACAAAGTCCAGTCACGTGCAGCCCTGTTGTGAAATAATTTCGAACCCTACGTCGCGATTCATCGCCAGTCTCAACCGAAACATTTTTACCACCAGCCACCGAAGACGTCCGCGCGATACATAAATACCATTTCCGGTAAAACCCAAAAATAGCTGCGATTCGTTTGAATATCGTAAATTTGCGAGCTTAATTTAATTTAATTAAAAATTTCTGTCTCTCAATTACATCGTCCTGTGTATTTTTGAAATTCCAAAGTACACGTTTCAAATACTCCCCAAGGGATGGAGAACGAAATGAAATTAATTACTATTAAGCGATTTTATTAAAATTTGTTCGTTCCTTCACGAGTCGCAAGGATCCTGTGATTTAAAAGTGCACAAATTTCCCACGAAAATTTCATTCGCACGTCCCGACTAGGCATCTGATAATCCGGCGAAAATGCTTGTCGTTTATTCGCGTTTCAGCCACGTTCCACCCCATCCGGTCACGTATAAACGATATAAGTGGATTAATTATCCCCGGGAATATAATCGGTTAGATAATTTCATTCGTCCTGGACGATTTAGCTACGTGACCACTATAAGCGAACGTAACCGAGCGTTAACGATATTTCGTTCCGTTCGGCCGTTCATAACCGGAAGCGTGATCCACGAACAAGAGAGAAGTTCTTCCGATCACTTTCGATCTTTCGCTTGGCGGGTGAGAGAATACGTTCGAACGGTGCTTCGCGTGGAAATGGAATTTACGCTCGTTCGATTCCTCCTCCCATTTTCTATTTTCCCGCCGTTCCCTTCGAATCCTCGGCAGATCGGCCATCTTCAATGGCCGCTTGAAACGGAAATGGCTGTAGGAGTTGAATTTTATTGAATGTCGACCCGAAATCTTAGGAACGTTATATCTTCTTGTCGTCCAAAGTTCCAAAGACACGAGCTTCGCTCGTCTTTTACCTTCCCAGAGTTCCTATAGATCTCTGGTGTTTGCGAACGTTCGTTTTATGTGCCTAGAACAAACGAACGCTCCTTTTTTCTACAGAGTTTTTTATCGTTTACGCGTGTTTTCCTCGTTCGAAGTATAAAGGACGGTGTTTTCTTCCTTTGGAATTCATTGTACGTTTAATTCGCCGATGTATCCGACTTGCAGCATTCGTAGCAGTCGGTCCGAGAATAAATGCAGCGATTTAGATGCGCGATTTCTGTGTATAAAACGTAATTTTCCTCTTCCAACGCGGAAGCTTAAGCAAGAAAATGTTGCATTTTTAAACGGCGTGCCTCACGGTGAATCGCGAATTCTTGCTTTATATCTCCACGCCGCTCAAACCGCTCGCTTGCTTTCTACTTACGCTGGGAAAAATTATAATTTTGCCGTTTAAACCGCTTGCTTGCTTTCTGCTTACGGTGGGAGATAAAACGTTGGTTTGATCGCGTTCCATTTACGAGTAACACGGATTAATCGCGGAGGGCAGACAATTACAGAAGCGGGTAATCAGTAACGCGACGTCTGACCTTTAACATCTTTCTACTTCCATTTTTATCTAGTCCAATACTTTCTCTGATCAATCTTTGGTAATCTTCTTCCACGCGATACTAATTCTTCGCTTTAACAAAATTCGTTGCGAAAAGAGAAGCAATTGGAGAATGAAATTCTCCGTGTTTAACAATTTTCCACGTTTTACGAAACATCTTAAGTTCCACCCCCGAGAGTTCACAATTTTCGTTACATACCTGCTGGTAAAACTATTTGAAACGGTTAACCAATAACAAAAACGGGTTGTCCACAATTTTGCGGAATGAAACGAGAAGAGAAAAATGAAATAAAACGAGCACCGTACGGCGTCGTTCGATTCTATTTTACGTTCGACTATCGGCGGTGACGCACGTTGTTTATTCTGAGCTGGACGCAAAAAATCGTCGTTCCGCTTCGAAGATCGATGCCTCTCGTGCCGCCTCGATCGAGAAAAACAGAAGCTCGTTACGGACACCTATAACCCGCCGCAAAATCCTCGTAATGGACGATTCGTTACCAAAGTGATCGCCGTAGAGGCGTTACTTTTAAACCGGCGACGTTCGAAGGACGCGTTAAAGGAGCCACGTCGTACACGTATTCCGGGAGGTGTTCTCGATCGCGAGCCCGTAATCCCTATAAAGAGAGCGGAAAGAGGCAAAACACGGGGCTGGAGCGTTATCGATTTCTGATTAGCGTGGCGTATGATTCAGGCTTCTGCCCAGCCTCTGTCGACCTGTCGTCCCGTGAACATTCCAATTATTCTTCCTTGTTTGTTTCTCCTGGACTTCGCCGGCACGGATCTGCGCCAATCTTTTATTTCGCCCTCCGCCCTTCTCCCTCTGCCATCTTGTTTGTCTTCGTTTCCAGCTATTTGTCCGAGTCGATTGTTGTTTGCCCCAATTTCTTTCCCCGTCTCGCGGCTATAAAGCTGCACCATGCATCTTTAATCTTTAATTGGTGGGGGAAGGGTTGAAATCTTACTTGCGCAAGAATGAAACGAATATGCTATAACTTTGTTGCGTATCTATTTGCTCGAATGATGGGAAGCTTCTTTTTATTGCGGCTAAAGTATGTAAATTTAAAGAATTCGAGTGTGTCAGAGTGAAGGATCAATTATTTAGGATTCGTATGATTTTCGTGTGAAGGTTTTAAAAGGACGAGTCAGTTGTTCGTCGTCCGTCTTCGGAAAAACATCTGAATTGAAACGAACTATCTTGTGATTGTCTTTTAATTAATAAATATCCTGCAGGAGTTTATGGACGTTACCAGTTGCAAGTTAAAGCGATAGGTTCTTTCGAATCTGCTATATTTCATGGTAATCTCTTCGGAATACAGCGAACACAACGTCCCGCTGAGATCACCTCGATCACCCGACTCCAATCCTCGGCATTTCATTCCACGGAGATACGCATCGAGATTTTACTCTACTCGTCAACGATAAATAATGTAGTAGGTGTACCAGAGGGAATTGAAAATGCATGCGCAATAAATGCACGACACGGGTCGAGTACCTTCGTATTTGCATCGATCTGTAATCCACAAGTGGTGAATAATTAAATAAATCCAACGATCGCTTCTTTCAGTCTGTAAAGTATCTTATCCGTCGTATCCATTCGCATCGTATCGCAAACATCGCGAAACTGGACCATTCTCCGTTCCATTTTTTAATTTCCCACGAAAACACCCTTTCTCTTCGCCCATCTCGCTTCGTATCACGCGTCCTTCTTCTTCGATTCACCCTCGCTGCGTTTCAATCTTCACCACGTCCCTGTTTCTCAACATTATAATTAAATAAGTCCAACGATCACTTCTTTCAGTCTGTAAAATATCTTGTACGTCGTGTCTATTCGCGTCGTATCGCAAACATCGCGAAACTGGACCATTCTCCGTTCCATTTTTTAATTTCCCACGAAAACACCCTTTCCGCTCGTCCATCTTGCTCCGTTTCACGTATCTCGCGTCCTTCTTCGCCGATTCACCCTCGCCGCGTTTCAATCTCCACCGCGTCCCCGTTCCTGAACGTTTCACTTAGGTCAACTGATATCCCGCGTGGCGAATCGCGAGCCATTATTTCGAATCCATCGTTTCGCGTCGAATGAAAACAGCGGGACGCAGCGCGCAAAAATCAAGCCGTGACTCGCCCGCGGGACCAATAACGCGGTGAAATAAGGAAGGTCGGTCGTGCGCGTGCACGCGAATCGATTTCAAACCTGTTGGGAAGACGGGTCTCTGGATTGGAGAAACATTCGATCACGAAGAGAAAATGTCCGTAATTGAACGCTCGCCCTTCTTGATTTATCTATTGTTCCCTCTCGCTTTTTCCAACTCGAACGCTACGAGACAATGCAATTCTCTGTTTGTACCTGGTGAACCAGCTCGAACGATATTTCGCGTTTTTACCTCGGAACTGATTTCTCTCTTCCCGCCGTACTTGGTTTATTTTCATCTTCGAGGCAGGGACGATACTATTTTTTACGATACTGGATCAAATAATTTAAAAAATTCGATAACAAATAGAACTGTCGCCATATATTAAAGAGAAATTGTTCAGCCACTTTAAACGAACCGCGTTTCACGAAGCGCGTTCGTCATCGAAAGACGACGAGGAAGCGCAGCAGAAGCGGAGTCATCGTTAGGACAAGCGCGGGACGATATTGTCGCAGGACAAAAATGGAATAGCAACGACATCCTCGTGCAATTGTGTCAGCATCGAGGCGACTCGTCAAATTGAATCGGAGAAACGCGTGTTCACGGAGCTGTCCCGCGCAAACAGAAGCGATGCTCGCCTTGCATTATCTTAGCTGCATTTGCATTCTTATTAAATGCACCGGTCGGACGACGGACACGTATAAAAAGCATGAATAGAAATGGTCGCATTAATTTCTTTCCCTACGTCGGTAGTTATCTCTATGGGCAGAGCCGCGGGACTCGAGCGCTCGGACTTCCGTTCTTATGACCTCACCCTTTTCACGCGTATCTTCAATCCCAACGACGCTTCCAGTTGCCATTTTTATGCGCGCAACCAGTTAGTCGCGTTCGATGTACGTTGGGGTACCGTAGTATCTACAAATTTATGATACGGACGAAAAAGCATCAGCTATTTTTGAGAACGTAAAATATTTTCGTCCTAACATTTTGCTTGATTCATTATCAGAGATAGCGTCAAACCTTAATGGGCAATTTAGACGTTTGGCGCTCCTGCTGAATAGCAATTGATGTATCGTGAACTTAGTTTCTTGTTCAACAATCGACGATCTTATTAATAGATATCTGACTTAATACTGACCGATGTATGGACACCAAAAGGGACCAGTACTTAGACTTGGACTTAGAATACTCTACTCATTCACTACCAGGCAAATTCAGAGCGTTTTGCTCTGTGCACCAAGATTTTATTTTAAGTTTGTACTTATTCCGTGACGAATCGCAACCAATCTAAACTTGTAACGCAAAGTACGACTACTGGGTACTACTTACTACAAGATATCTCGTAGCAAGCGTCTGCACCAAAACTGCCAACTACGAGATATCTCATAGTTGGCAGTGAATGGGTTACTAGGAGATATCTCGTAGTTGGCAATTTTGGTACAGACGCTTGCTACGAGATATCTCGTAGTTGGCAGTGAATGGGTTGAACTGTGGTCCACGGACCCCTGGGGGTGGCCATTACCACGGAGTACGCGAAACAATTTTGACATTAACTCTACATCCCTCAACTTTTCGCTTTTATTCAGATAACTCGTTTAATAAAAATCCTACGTGGTCAAGAAATTTTGTATTTGTTGTTACTTAACTAGTTATTGGGCTTAGAGTTTAGATGGAGTCTGCAAACAAAATGTTGTTTAAAAAGGAGTCCTTGAACTACATAAGTTTAAGAACCTCTGAGCTATGGAGGCGTGAACGAAGGACTAATGAACTTCTCGCTAAATTCAGGGCCTACGATTGGACATAACCTAGTGTATAAGATTCTTGCATGGAACATGACGCAGAACATTTTATACAGATTTTGTGATTGCGATTACATGGATTCTGAGAACCACGGGCTCTTAAACTCAGTACAATTTGGAAATACGACAGTATCGAGCTGTGTTATCGTTGCTCCCATGAGCAAGCGATACGATCATCCACAAACAGAGTAATTTCTGTTTATTCTTTGAATTCTTTGCTACGATTGGTAAACTAGCTTCGATAGAAGTCGCGACCAAAAACAAACGCTAGCTACGTATTTGTTTTGTTATTGTCGCGGGGTCTACAGAAGCGAATGAAATATTTGACCTGGTAAATTGTCGACTTTGTGTAATTTTCTCATGCTGAACGTACTTTGCAACGCGTGTAATTAAATAGCAATCCTCGTTTAACCGTATCAGAAGAACAGAAATTAGATAAAGGTCTAAAAATATGGATTACGCCACATTTGAAGGTTCTAATTACTGTAAAAGCTTTCGGCTAATATATCAGTTAAAATAGTTAGATTATCCATTCTGTGTAAAGTGCGGTGGATTAGAGGTAATTACCAAGTGTGAATAGCATCGACCATTCTGATCTTACGTTCTATCGTTAATAATAGAAAATTCATTGACTTGATATTCTTGGTATTATACATAACGTAGTATAAATCGAGACAGACGAAGGGTTGAAAATACTCGAGTTAACCACCAAATATACCCTCTCGTCACAGCGATTTAAATACTGTTTCACCTCTTGCTTCGTCTTCGATCGTTCGAAATTTTGCTGGATAACATCTACAATCTTGCATCTGCAATCTTTCACTGTTCTTGCCGAGATCTGACCTACTACCTCCACCCTGTGCTACATACGTACGTGCACCAACCATCCCCACGGGCACTCTAAAATAGAATCAGATACAGGGCGGTAAACACTTTAGCTGCCGATCACGATTAACGCCCGAACAAGATTCGATTTTCCATCGAGTTTTATTTACCTTACAATTTCACCAATTCGAAGAAAGAGGGAATAAAAGTGGAACGCCGAATGAACGTTTGCAAACTTTTAATTGCAGCTCGAACAGAGACGATCGGGAATCGTGATCGTCGGGCTTCCGTTTGTTATTGATTCGACTGAAGCTAAGAATAACTCGATCGAAACATACAGCGCTTCTAATAGCAATTCTGACGGAATTCTGAAAAATTAGCTCGGGACGCTCGACGAGACGATCACGATCCTCAGTTTCGAACACGTTTGCGCTGACGATTAATTTATGGTCCGATGTCCATTTCAGTATTTAAACAGCGATATTTAAACAGCAATTAATCATCCGTTTTGAATAATCTGACGGTAAATTTCGTGGGCGCATCGTTTCGAAACGGTAAATTTTAATTACCCTAATTTTGTAAACGGGGAGAATTGTAATACAATTACAACGTATTTGCATATTCGTTAATAGAACATTCTGAATGGTATAACGTGAAAAGTACGCATCGTTATAGTTGTCTAATGACGGTGCAATATTGCCGTTTATTCTGTTGAACCGAATTCACAATTTGCGATGGACAGAGGTGGTTAGGATTGTCAGGATCGTATTATAAATCCGTGTCCTCGACGGCGGGCGATGGAACTTCGATACACAATCTTCGGAAACGATTGATCTAACGGAATCTCAATAATTAATTACAACCAGCGTGGAGTTAAATTCTCCTGGTTTCAATCCGGGATTGTACCAACTTAGCTTGAATTACGATCAGAAATTCGGAATACCGAAAACCGCAACCGATACCGCTACGCACGAATGGGAAACTTGTTAACAAGATTCAATCTTGATCCACAGAATTTACCTTGATCATTACCATTCGCTATTGTTTCGTTCCCCAAAAATCGTACAATAAAATAAATCCATGATTCATTCAAAAAGAAAAAGGAGCGGCAAATTTGTCAAAGACTTAAATTCCAAATGAAATTGCGCGTGCGTACGATAACAAGTGTTCAATCGATAATTAGACACATCGTTTAATCACGCCTGATGATAAGAGCGCACAATGTGTCCAATTCCACATCTAGATGGAAAAAAAATTGATAACTTGTGTACTAGGAGCACTATCCCATTCAAAATCTGCAATAAATCGTTTTCTGGGTCACTGAATCCAAATTTGGAATCGTCTGCATTGTGTAGATTAAGTGAGCGGAATTAGGAGTCAATCCAGCGAGAGCTTTATTTAGCCGTCATGGTGTGGCAATATCCATTTAGCGGGGGATACCAAAAAATATCGAACGCTCGATTTCAATTCCGAACACGCGAACAGCTAGTTAGCCAGGAGCCATCTCGACGATCCGATGACGTCTTGAACCCTCCAAAGGTTCGATAATTGTTATGCAAGGGGCGCAGCGACAGGGCGCAGCTGCCACGCGAAACGTTAGGTGCCGTTTCGAGTGGCACACCGTCGACGTGCAGCTATCCCGTGACACGATTATCGTGGTAATCCGAGGCTTTGCTCCAACCACGGCGTAACGATCGCCACCGCGACCAACCTGGTCCTTTGAGGGTGGCGCGGACTCTGGGGAACAATTCTTAATTGTCGAACCATTCAAACTAATCCGCGGTTCGTTGCGACTAGGGTTTGGCCACTCGTAAACTCGCGAATTCCTCGTTAAAACGCCGAAAGGTTGACCCAGGCTGAACTTCCGGTGGTGGTCCACCGTCGCGACGACGAGAGAGCTGTTTCGCGGCGATCCTTCAGACATTTTCATTCGCGCTGAGAGGGAACGGTCGAGACGCGATAAGACAAAGGAGACCCGTTAAATCCAACTCGAGATGTCCCGTTTGGTATGCAAAGTTCGTTCGAAAGACCTTCGCGACTTACGGACAGACGTCCACTGAATGGCGGCCAGTAATACAATTACCGGTGAATAAACCGCGAGAGCCCTATTCAGCGACGATCTTTGACCGTTCTCCGTACAAGTAATTAGTAGAAACGGAAGTAGAATTAATGGAATAGTTTCTTTTTCGGGATAATACTTCTTTCGGATCGATCACAGGTCGCACAGTTCGGTATCGATGACTTCTGTTATTTCTGCAACCACTGCCGCCATTCTCCTCTCTGACCAGCGATCCACATTCCCTTTGTCCGACCTGGCGCGAATCCGTTCCACTTGTTGGATTATCGTGAGCCTTATTCTACGCGTCTAAGCAGCGCTCGATCTATTCTACTTGTCCGACTCGATATTATCGCCCGACCAGGTACGATCCCTATTCCCCTCGTCTGACGACAATCGGACATTCTCTTTGTCCGTACAAACGCGAACCTACTCTACTCAGTCGGTTCAGTTCGGCTCTTATTCTACTCCGTTCTACTTGTCTGCTCCGCTTCGTTCGTATTCTACTTGGTTTTCCGATCGAATAAACAATCCGAGCTGATCAAATCCAGCCACTTAAAGATTTCCTTGATTTCCTTTTCGGATTACGAAAGCTGAGCAACGTTTCAGCGATGGATTTTCATTGCATTATTTGCGAATCGTGGATTACAAAACGACTCGGAAGCGGAAATACTATTATTTGGAATTGACGGTAAAATGATTAGACGGAATCGTCTCAGAATCGTCGACGGAACTACGTTAAATCACAAATGGATTCCACACGTCCGGTAAACAAGAAGTCGGAACGCGAACGAGCCACGGTACAAACAAATGACAAACTTCGAGGAGATAAATGGGATGGCACCTTTGTAATTTCGCGCGATCCGACGGGTTTTATCGCACAGCCGCCTCGAAAAAGCGCGAAATTGTCGAGCTTGCACGGCACGGAGGCCTTGGAGGCTTGTAATTGTCGTTCGAACGCCCTTCGACGTGTCTGTAATTTCACGCTGTTGAACCATTCGACGCGAGCGTCGCGAATGCCGGGATTAAAGCGAGCGAAGGTCGTAAAGGGCAGCCGGTGGATAGTCGAAAAGTGGCACCACGGACGGAAACGTAGGAGCTTTTGTCTAACGTGGCATTTCTCGACGCGAACGGTTTGAACTCTGCCATTACTTTTAAAAGATGCACGACACAGTCGACGGTGAAACGACACACGATGCCACCGGCAATACCAGTGGTAACGAAACGAAAAATAGCGAAGAAATTATTAAATTATTTAACGTCTTCGATCTCCGTCGAACTACGAAAATTCATTATTCTGAAAATATAAATAATTTCTACGGCATTTATAAAACGCTTAACCCAGTTTCGTCGACAAAAACGAACTACCAGCCACTTCAATCCGATGATAAATTAAAACGCTAAATAAAACAGCGACCAGGATGGTAACAATTTTTTCGCAGAAATAACATTTCGTACCAGCTACGCACAAAACGAGCGAAACTCGTTTCGCCAGCCGCTAACCGAAGCGGACACTCGCGCGAGTATAACTCGACTCGCATGAGAATTTTATACTCGACCCTTTTGTGCAGCCATTGGTCGCTCGATTTCAATCAATCGCGTTCCTGGATTCGCGCGGACGCGACGGATCGGTTATCGGTTATCGAAAGTTCGATTTCCTGGGGCCGCGCGGCGCTAATGCTCGCCGTAGCATCGTAAGCTCGCGGAAGGTGTTCCGAATTCATCGAGTTATCCCGCTCGGGTAATTTTCCCATTACCCCGCGGAAAATTACGCGAGATTCACGGACCGCTGTCGAGTAACAGAAATTTTATAGGCCTCTAGGCGGGCGGCCCAACCAATTCCACACCTTCGTCCTCCCGCGGTTCTTAATATCTAAAATTTAAAAAAATTTATTTCTTCGCGACCTATTCTCAACAATGCTCTCGAAAATGCCCCCCTTCTGACAAGATAAACACGCGTCAAAACGAATATATCATTGCTTTGAAATTTCTTTTCTTTCACTCGTGAATATATCCAATCACGCTCACCTCGCGCTTTTGTTTAATTAATTATCAGTCTATCTACACGCTTTAGACGAGCACAGCACTGTGCTCGTGCACCGAGTGCAACTGCAATTCTTTGCGTTGTCTTGAAATTTCTTAACGAACGTATCGAGTTTCGCGAAACCGCGATTAAAGGAACAAACGTCCCAAGGATCCAAGAACGTCTTCCGTCTCGACGAGATAAGTGAAAGAAATGGTGCAGATAAACACGGAATAGTTGAGCCATCCGCGAACGACACAATGGATGGGCATCCGGTTGCTCGAGAGCGTTCCTGACGGGGGTGGGAAGCGAAGGGGTGGCGTTTCAAAGCGGCGTACAGTATCAAACGAGGCTCTAATGCGGACCTGATCCCGTCATTAAGCGCGGGAACGCGCTCGTTACGGATGCTGCGGAAGGGCATTCGGTTTAATGTCCACCAACCCCAACACTTTTACAACCAGGCTGATAAGTATCCCCGTCTCGTTCGCCACGCTCTAAACGGAGCTCGCGACGAGACTCGTCGTGGCTCAGACAGGGAACTGAGTGACCAACTAATCGTCTAATCTGAATTTCGAAAAGATAACGCGATGGGAATTCGGTTCGACCGTCGAATACATTTCACTGGGATCGCTACGGAATTTGCTTCGGCTGACGCGATTGGAATAGCTGAACAGCAGATTTCGGGATTTTCTCGCGAATCACGCGTGGAATTTTTAGGAACATGGAAAATCTACGAGATCAAACGAGATAACAATTGCAACGATAAATAATTTATTCGCGATCAGACTGGAAGTGATGCCCAATTGAATTTGTTCGAGCGATTTATACTCTGCAGAGAGGGAAATGTTAAAATCGTGAACGCGTTATTGTTATCTCGTGTGCCATTGTCGAACGATCTCTTCCTGGAGACTGAAAACTCTTTTCAATAATCGAGAACATTTTTCAACAGTGAAAACAAATTTCATCGTCGAACCGTGATTCGTTTGCAATTGTATGGAAGAGAAGCACTTTGCCAAAGCGTTTATAGAAATTGTTTCCTCTGTGGAGCCCTATAGACGCGTCGAAGGAAAGAACGCGTCGCGAAAAGCCACGCGATTCGATTGGTATTCGTACAAAGAGGCGACCGATCGCACTTGAAACGCGAATTGCCGTTGAACAAGCCTCGACATTTCGTCGACGTCACACTTTGGGACCAGAATGTTGACTGACGGTGGCAAACACCGGATCTAGTCCCTTCGCAGCTTCTATCCGTAACTCAAACCTCAGGGATTCACGCTTCATGTTTTACAATTTTGCAGAAAATCCAAATATTCGAAAGCAACGAATAAAAACTACCATACGTGTATATTACCTAAAAGTCTATAAAATACGTAATGTCGAAACAAAAGGTAACAGCAATGATATATTAATAATAATAATTCAACTTCGCGAGGAAACGAGAATCGTGGTGAAACAAAAAATGAGAATGAAAATCGATGGGGTTGAACAACGTTCGCGTTAGATTCGCCAACAGGAAGATAGCTACCTACCGGAAGCGCAGAACTTCCAGTTTGGTATTATAAAGCATCGGCGAAGCGTTTCGCGGTTGAAAGCTTTTTAACTGCGGCGAGGTACATCGTGGAACTGGGTTCAAACAAAAGGTCGAGTTGGCGATGGTAACGACGTGATACAGACCGAAAAATGGCAGGAAGGATACGATCGCGATGCTCTCGGCGCAAAGAAGCTGAAGCGGGGAACCACGGTCGTATCTTTCGAAGCGATAGTGAACAATTCCGTTTTTCCATCGCACCGCCAGTTAAAGCTGCGAGGTTCGATTCAACGCGTTCAGGAAACGAACTTCCGGATGTTCGTGGCAAAAATTGAAAACTTGGAAGCTGTCGGAAAATATACTAAGCTAGCCTACGTATATTCAAGTTCACGCTATTTTCTACTACGCCAGGTCCTTGTATTCCCTACGACTTCTCATTCTACATTCTACATTACGTCTTCTCCCTGCAACGTCCCATTTTTTACTGCTCGTCGAACCAATCCTAACCACCCTTGTCTTCATTTTCTCTCTCTCTCCCTCTTATTCATGTGAGATTGAATGTAGGTTAAATTTATTTAACCTCGATCCTCGCGACGCGACGTGACATGATACGACTCCCTCCAACGTATCCTTTCCTCGTTCATGTCTTAAAAACTAGCGACAAGGCTACTTTGGCCTTTTTTGAACAAGAGCAGGCAAATAGGCCTGCATCGTGTCACTCGCGACGCCGTGAACCCGCCATAAACCTCTTAACAGCCAAGGACACGAGCTTCAAACCCCACACGTTTTACATTTGCCCAACGTGTGCTCGCACACCCTCGCGTATAAATAGAATTCGATATAAAAAAAACAGCGGCGAAATGCGAATATAAATATTGAAACAAAAACGAGATGGCAGCCTATTAATCCCACGGTCCGTGACACGCCTCACCCTCTACCATCCCCCAGCCCCATCCAAATTCTCCCCACTGCACGCACGAAACAACCAAACGTCGGGCGTATAATTTGTATGCGAGCACGGAATGTATCATACTCGCGGTGGCAGTCGCTGCCCGCATTTTATTGTAAACCGAGTAGATTCGTGTCTAGGCTGAACGGACGGGGTTGGAGAACGGAGGTGGATAGAGCGCGTCAGACAATACAGGGTGCATTCATTTCCCCCGCCGAGTCTCGGCACAATTTACTCGCGTTGCGCCAGGAAACGCATATTGCTGAATGAATTAGGTAAGATAATGACTGGAATAAATCTAGCCACCGCTTATACCGTATCTCCAACCACCCCCTCGCGCCCCTCGTTCAAGCGACTGCTCACGCTTGGTGCACCGGTATCTATATAAATAATTACTGAACGCGGGCGAACGTTACGGAAATTCAACGACGGAACGCGTTTTTCCACGACACAGGGGCCATCGTCCGCCGTGTTATTTGCGATTTTCAATTAAACTCGCCAGGGTAAGAAAGAACCGGGATAATAACTCGAGCGGGAACAAGCAATCGCCAGGGCCGCGGGCCGGGTAAATTGGTGATTACGCGATGGACGTACCAGGTCCGTTCCCGCGTATTTTTCGACGATTTTTAATTGCTGAAGAAGTCGGCTACGAATAATGTAACTGATTTTCCCGAGGAAAAGATCTCACGAATTCCGTATGGCGGTAACGCCAGTATTTCTGCGGACGCCTGGATCACGAGAGAAACTTAAAAAGTTATATGTCATTCGAAAGCTTAAATTTTTGGTGATTTTTTGACATAAAATTCAAGTCGATATCTTTTTTCGCTCAAAAGTTATAGTCTCCAAAAGATTTCGCTAAACGCCTACTCTTTGTACCCCTCCCCTTCCGTTATTTTAAGGCCTGCCAAAAAGTTACGCCGCCAATTGATGACCCACGTATAGATCTACAAATATGCAAAATTTGAACAAAATCGGTTGAGGGCGAGAACATATGGTTCTTGAATAGAGTCCCTTGTCACGCACTGTTTTCTTCCAAGTGCTCTCGTACCCCAAAATTATGCAAACGTGTACACTTCGCGAGTACCATTTACCAGCGAACCAGTGTTTCTTTGTCGAGTGTTTTCTCGCACCCCGTCGTCTCAATGATCAATTTTCCGATTAAACTGCTCAGACGAAACGAGCGAAACGCGTTAAAAATACAAGCAATATTTCCAAGTTTCCGTTCGGTTTAAAGTAGTACACGTAGTTAGAATCGTCGCGAAAGCTGTTAATGCTCTGTACCCTTAATTCCCGATAAAGTTGATACGATCAGAGCTATCCACGGTGGAACAACGCGGCCGTTGATACCGGCTCGAATAGTCCCTCAAAATGGAGGACGATCATATCCGCGGATAGTGTTAATTAAGCGTCCGTCGCACCTCGAACGCTATGCGATACGTATTGATTTGCAACAGTACTCGTCGTTCACTAGTACATCAGGGAACATCTGCGTTTCCGTTAATGAAGTTGCGCCCGGCACCGTGTACCGCGCGATCATCGATCAATCGCTGGACAGGTACCAATATTTACAAGGGTCGCGATATTAGGAAACGTCCACCTCTACACGGACCTAATCGTTGCGATAAATTCATTCAACGACCATCAGTCCGCGTGAAACCGAACGCTTCTACGAAACTCTCGAAACGACGTCGATCGACGCGCTAAATCGTACTTAAATATAAAAACAAAAAAGCATAGAAACGAGCGAACGATTAGCTTCTCATCCCAAACAAATTCGCTTCGAAGAAAGCGTAAGGAGCGTAACGGAAACGAAAACGCCACGATCACGATGCGATCTGCGGTGGTCGGCAAGATTGCACCCCGAAAACGGACGGCGGTCGAGGCACAGCTGGGGTGGCCGACGAAATTCAAACGCAAAAGATAAACGAACTCCCGATCCGGAGGCATCGTCCTCCGCTGGCCGTCCGCTCGTAATCCACGGGCGAATTCGGGCGATCGCAATCGGGATTATGTGGCCAGGTCACGTTATACGCGGTGGAGACCGCGCTGTGTCCGCCGCACGCCGATCAATATCACGCCGGAGGTACGGACGCGGTAGGGCAACCAACAGGTGAAGTTACATCGCGGAAGAACCACCGCTACGAGGCCAAGGGGAGAATATAAAATTACCCAGCCCGGATAGAGGGTTGCGCCAGCCGAGTCAGCTCGGCCACGACGAAGGCACGTAATGGACTCTGGCCCCAGTTACGGGGCTTCTCATGGCTAGCCACGAGGACCATCCCCTGCGCTCGAGCTTCCGGTACCCGCGACGCGTTCAAATTCTCGCCGTTTCGAGTTGATTTTATCTGGAAATGGAATTTCTCTTTTTCCTCCCTATTTTTTTCTTTCTTTTCTCAGGTGGTTCTCTTCATTTTTTTCATTCGCAGCATGCAGTTAGAAAACTAAGGCTTGTATTCCACTGGTCAGTATTTTAATCCCTTTTCGTCGGTATTTAAATGTGAAGGGGCAGTATCGTTTGAAAATATGCGAAGCCCTCGCTGGCAGGTAAACGGATATCGGTTGGGCAAAAATGTAATTTTTTTACCCACAATAAGTCTACAATGGAATGGGTTTAATATTGGGTTTTATCAGGGTTTATATTGTCCGTTTATTAGTTTAACTAACCTAATCTAAACTGACCGTTTTTTATTTATACTGAACATCCGCTATTTATGTGCTGTAAATAGATTTAAATGCTGACAATTTCATTTATTGCCAAAAATTAATAGTAGAGCAAACTATCGTTTCCATTGTAATGGATATTTTCACGTAAAACGCGTGGACGCACACGCGTGCTTGATTGAATTAAACGGGGACATCGGAATTTATTGTTTTCACGAATCAGAAATGCTAGCAAAACGAACGATCCGAAGTAGCACTTTTCCGAACGCATTGGGTTCTTTGCGTCCGTCTACGGTTAATCGAACGGAGCCTGCAATAATGCTGTAAATATTATTTTATCGAGAATACCGCGACCAGTTACAGGTTTTGCAATTCAAACCTCTGCCCGCATTCCCACGAGTTGTACCGCCACGTTCCGATCACGATCCCCGTTGTTAGTTTTTTACGCTCGCCTCTGCCGCGGCAGTTTTTCTCCCTTGCGATCTGTGATCAGGAGAAACGTTTGTCCTACAAAAATTCGATTCGTCGAAAAAACACACGGACGAACGAAATTACCGATCGACCGCGTCCGTGAATTAAAGTTACGTTAACTTTGACTGCGAGTCGAGTTCCTCAGACGTTTACATCGAAGAGCGAAGCGTTTCAGAAAGGGGTGCGACGCCATCGAGGAAAAAATGACGACTCGAGCAGAGAGTCAACGCGACGACGACGAAACGAATGGCAAGACGCAAAATATACTCGATTTACCACGACCATTTCCTTACTTCGCGTGGAGACGCCGAAAAAGCGTATCGTGGCGTAAATTCTGTCCCTCGCGCGATTATTGCGCGTCTTCCCACGCGGTTATACCTTTTCCGTGTAGCGGCTGGAACACGTGGAAAAGAACGAGGAAAAAGTGCAGAGTCGACCTCCGTTCCACGACGCGCATGCCAGAGTACCATTGCACGTACAGAGTGTCTCGTAACTAACGGTGCGACTCGAAAGAGGAATCCTGCGTCGTTGCTCCGTACTCGAGAGACACCCCTTAAATAGAGAGAATGGAATAACGTTCGAGTTCCGGCAGAGGAAGGGTCGAAAAATTTGCGAAAATGGAATGCCCCGTTTGGCGGACCTCGACTTGTAAGCTGGAAACGTACGACTTTGACAAGCTTCGATAAGCGTTTGATACAGTGGATCAGAAGGTGAAAAAGGACAGAATGAGAATTGGTATCAGTGGAGTGGTCGATATTTCATCTTATCATTGATTTATTTTTGTCGATGGTTGATTCATGGGATGTCCCTAGAGGAGAGGATCCTTCCATGACGGAGATACTCCGAGGGATGGATACAGGGGCTGATATATGCCTCTATCGAGATGAATACTTTCAGGGAAATTTGCTCGCGGGTTGTTCCCTTATTCGTTACGATATTTAGTACTGTAACGACGGAATTGTCGAAACTTCTGCAGCCACGCGAAATATAATTAAAATAACGGGAATTCCCGTTAACGTAATTCCTATCGTTAACGGAGTCTCGTTATTTTTTCACCGCTCGCGTTCGAACCCCTTCGCGGCCGAAAAATTCGTCTAACGACGACCAGGCGAGAAAGTTGGAGAACTAACGAAGTGGGACAGCGTTCGATATTTCCGTACCGCGAAAAGGCCGTTCAGAATTCACCCCCTGCGATCCGAGTCACATTCGGCTGCCACGATCGAGGGTGGAAAGGAAAAGGCGCCACGACGCTTTTGTCACGCAATTTTCGAGAGCTCCGTAGCGACGGGGACGAGGAATCCGATAAAGCATTTCGAACCGGTTACTTTTTTTTTTTCCTTCATTTCGTCACGAATCGTCGGCGAGAACCTCCAACGGGAAGTGAAATGCGATTTAAGGCGAAATTGAAGGAGCTCCCGGGCTGGGAGTTCTCTTTTAGGAGACGGCGCCATCCAAGGCGTGAAAAATGTATTCTAGATTTACAGGAAAGGGGCGAGAAACGTCCCCGTAAACAGGAATTCACAGAGCAGGGACCAACTTCTGTTGTGCGAGTGCAAAAATCAATTTCAGAATTGTTCCTTTCGTCCGCTAAATTTAGAATTTATAATAATAATTTTTTAAACTAAACCCCATCAGATGTTTCGAAAGGTATAATTGAGCATCCAATTTCGAGAATGAAAGCATCTCTAGCTAAAATTATTAAATCGCGGATCGTCGATCAACGCTTCGTGCAATAAAAACAAATTGAGAGCGAGAAAAATGAACCTGAAGCATCGCAATAATTTCCCCTCCTTTCTTTTCCGAGCACTTAACGCGTGACACCATAAGAAGAGAAGGAAAAATGGACACGTCGGTACTCCTGCGACCTAATTGCTAAATCCGTTGCAAGCCTGACGCACGATAGATCGATATTCCGTCATTCGATACCGGCGTAGATAAACAAGGAATATTTACTTAACCAGCTCGAGCAAAGGGGAAACTCGTGCCGCCCATGGGAGAAGAGCGAAAATCACTCGGGGCAAGAAAAATATTCGAAATCCCTGCTTTTCCACGTACAGTCGTCGACCCGTTGTAAAAAAAAAAAGTAGAGGAAAAAAGAGAAACGACCCGGAAATTAATAAAAATCGCGGGTCGCTTTCTGTCAGCGAAATTTGTTTAACACGTGTAACAAAAAAAAAGGCGAACGAAAAATGATCCGCGTCGGAAAATGTTTCGTGTTTGTTGGTATTTATTGCCTCGCCAACTTAACCTCGCACGAAAATCATTTGGAAATGATTTGCAACCGCGTAGGATCATTCACGAGTCATTTACGGATCCGCGAAATCGAAACGAACGCGAATGGAAAACCGGATGTACAATTGAAATCGATCGTCCGTTGCATTATGCAGCGGACACGTAATATGGCGAGGCATCAATCGCGACACATGTTTCTGGAATTAAGTCGTTTGAATTGCAAATTAACCAGAGACGAACGCTTAACGCAACTTACGTACAATTTAGCAGAGAAAAAGGGGAGCAATTTTAGAAAATTACAAAACACTTAACAAGAGTACACTTTACAACATTGACAAACTTCCGAAACGCCAGAAAGCACGAAACAAGAGTAAACAAAACTTGGCCGCCTCTCGGACGGATAAACTGTTCGAAAAAATGGAACCACTGGCGGAGAAGTTTTCCGAAAGTTCGCCAACGTTCCCTGCTTAACGATACTTTACGGAATAAGCCGGCAAACAGTCCCCGGTTATAAACGAGCGCGTTTATTCATTCTTCGCGGGCGAAACGAAAAAATACGGGGTGATATAAAATTTCAGAAAAATCACTGTTCTTGTCGAGGGGCGTCGTTTGTATAATGCGCGGGCCGCGGGGATGAAATAAGGCTCGTGGAACCGGATACCAGCGACCTCCTGGCCATTCTAGCGGACACCGACCTTCTGCGCGTTCGGACAACGCCACGGTCCTCGACCCTCGAGGACGCGAGACTCGGCGACCAGCGCTGGGTGCCGAGATGCTCCGGGTCTCGGGTCATGGGAGAGTCGATAGCATCGACCTTCGAGATGGAAACGCCTCGCGCCGACGTCGCGGGATCACGAAAGTCGATGGTCACGAATCGAATTGTTTGTCCCTTAATTCTTTAATTCTCTTGTCGAGCTGACGTGACACAAGTCGAGGGAACATGAAATTAATAATTCGATGTACGAAATACGTAAACGCGGATTGATTTTCTATTTAATTTGTCAATGGAATTAAGTACGAAGAGAGATCGAGATTCGTAATGAAATGATCGTCTTGATGAGTTAATTAATTAATGTCTGTCGTAATTAGATTCTTCGATGGCGACGATATGGAGTCTCTAGCTATTAATTTGTGCAAACCGTGTATTTTCTCCGCATCGACTCATATGTGACGATATGAGTGTCGTACTCTGATTTCATCGGGTAATTAGCATCGATCTGAGCAATTGGAGGAACAAGGATCCCACGGTTCGAGACAGTCGTTGACCCCGAGCGCCCAGGATCTCCAGGTTAGCGATGTTGACCCGAGTTACCTAGAGGTTGAGTATCAGCCCGTATGATTCGCTAGTTGTTATCCTTCCATGGCACGGTTGTTATCGGTAGCCTTGCTTCTGGCTACGAGTATATAGACAATCTACACTTGCGATACGTCCGTCTATTCAGCAGCTCGATGCATACGTACGTACATCTTGATTGCGTGGTCCGCAATTATGGCTGCTTCTGATGATCCGCTACGCGTTCGTCTAATTCTATTCGCTCGTTCGGAAACTTTCCGTACCGTTCGATATCTAATTAAATTACGCTTGGCACACGGTCGAAAATAAAACCCAGTCCCGTCGAAAACTAATCGAACGCCGTACAGCCATGAAACCAAATTCGAATTTTAATCACTCTAACGACACGCGCCAACTTCCACCATAGCTGACCGATCGCTGCGCGGATCTCCCGCCAATCCCTCGCGCACGATCGAATCAATCTCGAACACGGGCCCTGAAAGCAACCCCTCGCTCGCGTCAAAATGTATTTTTTCCAATTCTTGTAAACAACGCTGGACTCGTCGTTCGTGAAACACAGCGACGCACCAGTCCAAGCGAGAGAGCATCCGAACGGGTAACCCTTTGCGGACTCCTCGCAGAGTACATCAAGGGATCGTGTACGACGAACAACGTTCTCCGCGTTTCGTAATCACGAGAATGCACGGTCCGGCGTGTCTTGATCAACGTGATTCAGAGTTAGTATGGGAAACACGGCCACGGATCGGTAGTTTTTTTCCGGCGGCTATTCCGGATCATCCGGCCGGATCGGGCCTCGATGAGAATCCTCGATGCAAACGGGCGAATGCGCAGCGCGGATAAAAAAGAATCGGCGCTGGAAAAAAAGCGGGCGAGGGGGGAAAAAAAAAGGGGGGCAACGACTCGTACTCTGATGGATTTTTGATCAGAAATATGCGCCGGACGTTATTTGAACGGAATGAGCTGCAAAAAGGATCCTGCTGCGCGAAAGGAATCACCGCGCGGTGAATGGGAACGAGGAACTGGACGCGCGATGCGAGATGCAACGCGCTGGGTCACAGAAGCGGAAGTTGGATATCGTTTTTGGTTTTCGCGTTCCGGAGTGTAATGGAACGATTGTTGTTCGATTGAATTTTTTTCGTGATTTCCACCGCCGCTTTGGTTCGTCGAAAAACAGGATGATCGCGTTATCGTAACGTCGTCAGCGCGACAATTAATGCGAATTTTAACAAGCACGGTGTTCGCAATTTCTATTAATTAAAATGCGAGGACATTAATACGAATCGATTAATTTATTGCTCGAACTCGATTAAAGAGTTATTATTGTAACATCGTGCTGGGGAATTAGCACAAAATATCGCGATTTCGTCGTCCACAACAATTTCTTACTCGCGCATTTCGTACGCACACGCCATTGTTACGCTTTTTATACGAAAATCCGCGACGGCCGTTCGCGAATAATTTATAACCGGTACGCATCTGTCAGTGTGAACTCTGTCTGATACGCACACGTACGTATTTCGCGGACTAATTGACAATATAAATGCAAATTCTTCTATAATAATAAGGGTGCGACATCCTCCGGTGAAATATTACCGCGGGCCACGGGACATTATGGCGAATTTCGCCTGGGAAATTTATTTTAAACCGGCGGAAACGAACCGTCGAATTGTTCGCGGCAAGAAAAATTTATCGTTCGCGCATACATACGAACGGTCGAATCGTGTTTACTTATCAATGGTTGGATTTCTCGAGGATTTTACGCTCGACGATAAATCATTTCCGCTTTTTAATGTTAATCAAGCGCAACGAGTCGCCTCTAATCTTTCGACTGTAAACAACTGTGCAAACATAGGAGGATATAAATAAAAACGAAATTTATAACGCAATTACACGGCGACGTCGTGATTTAAGTATGCGCAGTGTCGTTTCGACGGGCAATGTTTATTTCTGTACAGCTTTTGCGATTTTTATCGGATCGCTTTCCCGTGACAGGAAACGTCGTTCTATTTTATTGTTTCCGCTGATTTTTGTCGCGGCGAAGAGAGATGCACTTATGCTTTTTACAGGCCGATCTGATTAACGCGTTCTTGTTTCGAAGCGGATGGAAACGGTAAATGGGACGCTGCGCTTCTTGCGAGTCAACGTTCCTCGTTTTTCTGCTCATTTGTCTGACGTCGAAACGTCGAAGATGAAAGAGTTGCTGATCCTTTGGTGGAAGATCGTTAAATTGATGGAAAATGTGAAAGTCGAATGATCGAGTATGTGCCTATAAATCTCCATCTTTTCTCACGCGAACGTTGCCTGCGTTAAGCTGAAGGCTATTTAGAAATAATTACCTGAAACTTCTTAATGGCCAAGGACAGGGGCTTCAAACCCCGCACAACTTTTAACGAAACCCAACCGTTTATCCGAAACAATTAAACGCAATTAGACACGCGTATCTACCGGCCAGCTACGAAGACACCCATCTTTTGTCTCGAAACTTGTCAGCTTATTTCCATTTCGTTGTTCCTCGGAGAGAACAAACGTAATCTTGCCGCAACGTCAAAGAATGAAAAGTGGAACAATATCGTACCGTTGAAACGACATTATTCAAGCAAAACTCGGTTCGTCATTGAACGACAACAAAGAAGCCGCTTTTACGTTAATGAACCGAACCTCAACTGTTTCCGAATCTTTCAAAGAACAGAACGAACACGGAACGAACTGGAAAATAGACGATACCAGTCCTTTGCGCGACAACAATTTTAAATCGAAATTTCATAATACCAAAATTAGCAGGAATTTTGTTCGTTCGCGATTCGAGGCTTAAATATTAAGGTAATAAATTTTTTACATTTTTCATGGGATTCCATTCGTCCAAATTGCATCGACGTTCTAATTTCGACCACTTCGTCATAATAAATTAATCTCGAAGGGAGGAACGATGCATGAATTATTAATAGGCAGCCACCAAGTTCCATAGCTCGAGGTCGATTTTTTAACAGGCTCGAAATTCGTAGAATTAAATAACAAGGGTAAAAGTTCGACCAGCGAAGTCCGAATTGTTTTCCGTGACTCACGTCTGCGTAGCTTTCGCGAAATCTTTTTCATTCTTTGCTGATGCGAAGCCGATCTAACGGTAACATCAGCAGCTATTTCCATTTCAAATTCGTGGCGTCTGCCGAAAAGAATTCCGCGATCGATCAATCAAGTCACACCGCGAAAATTGCTCCAGTTACTGTATTCTATTCTCGCACCTTCCCACGAGTTCAGTTCTATTTTTATGAACAGTACCATGAAATCGATATAAAGCGATCGTAAAAAGCATGATTAACTAATTCGTCGTTCGTAGAGTTAATCGTAGCGAAGTCTGCGCAATAAAATTTACACGTCTGTTCTATTTTCTTGCGTTAATTTACGTGTCCAATCAAAAATCCACGAAATTGGTATCTACCATCGATAGAATCAAATATTTTCTATAAAATTGATGTACATTCGACTGTAGTTTTTATAAAATTCGTGGAACTCGCATTCGCGTGGCATGTAAAGTAGTATTCCAACAGAAATACGTTTTGGGGTTGTAAGAAGGGATCTCGTCGTGAAATTTACTGCGACATCGCCCCCGATAGATCGGCTCGTATTAGAGAGTTCTGAAGTTTATGGCTGGCTAATAAAACGCCTATAAAATCCACGGACAAACGACGCACAGTGGAATATATCGTGTTTAAGTCGGACCGTCCATATTCTCGTATAATCCGCCATCTTGTTGCACGGCCGACGACGTCCTCCGTAAAAACGGTGCGCGCATAGCGTGAGGTAAAAAGATGAATTAAAACGTGTAAACTGAACGAACGGAAAGGTATTAATTAATGACCAATCTCGTCGCACGCTTCGTTATTTGTTATTTAATAATTATGACCGGAGAGCGCAGATATTTACGCACATATGTAATTAGAACGTAGGAACTTGTTTTGCTCAGTGAATATCATTACGTCTGCCTTACTTATTAAATGTTCCCTGTATTATTGCGTATTGTTTGAGCATTCAAATTTTGTCGCAAACGCGTCCACGGTCTAATTATAAGAACTGCTTTTAACGATCATTTTATTTCACAAAGTACAGTAACGAGATGGAATACGTGAACGCGGAACGATCAAATAATGAACGTCGTACAACACGGGAAAGTGTAAAGAGTCAAAGTTAAATAATTGATTAGCTAATTAATGCCCGTGCTTCGAAAATAAGATCACGAATCAAATGAGTTATATCGCGCAACAAATTAATACAAACTGTTTAATTAAAAGTAAAGACATTTATCTTGAGAGTAACGGATTAGAATTGATTTATGAATTAATTAAAGATAATAAGTACACAGGCTGGAACATCCCCAAGTATCTCTAGCACCCTCCTGTTCGTTAAGTTCTTAAATAAACACGTAACGAACGTATATCGCAGAAGCTTAAAAATCGCGTACGATGAGCAGATCAGGAAGTCGAGAACTGCACGCGGGCTAAAATTTCGCAAACAGAGCCAACTCCTCGAAGTGAAGTTCTTAATAATACCACGAATAACACGGTAAATCTCCGGAACGAGTCGCTGATCCGGATTCCTTGACTCCAACTTTCTCTTTTCATTATCTTTTCACGGATCCGATAATGATTGGTCGCGATACAAAAATCATGAATTCGCGTAGCACGAATCTCAATTGGTAATGTGCACTGAAACGAAGGAGGAAATAATTTGAGAAATTCAACCTTTGATGTCTCGAATGCTGAACATTTGAGAATTCGCAAGAGCAAAGGGTTAACTCTTCGAGACGAAAAATTGCTGTTTCCACGTAAACAGAAAGTAACTCTCGCAGGATGAGACCGCGGTGGAATTATTCGATGCAGCGCCTCGACAGAAATTGCACAGTCGTTTACTCGTGCGCGCATAAACAATGCAAGTGTTAATTTAGAGGCGAACCTACCTAATTAGGGCCGGAAGCTATGGTAGCGCGAGGAGAATGCATGAGACGTAAAGGAACGACCGCGGTATTTCCCATGCGAATTTTCCGTAACTTAACCAGCCTCCGCAGTTATCTCTCGAATGTCGTTTTCATTTTCCAACGAAATTGCTGTACGAAATATCGGACAGCGAGGTGCACGAGCGACTGAAGAGGGCAAGGTGCAGTTCCTCTCTGGAACCTTGTCTAAATATTTGGGTGAGCTATGGCGTTAGGAGTGTCCTCAAAGTTAGTAAAAAACAGCCTAAGAAGGCATTACTGTACGAACCCTCGTGGTGAAAACAACTCAGAGAAGAACAACAGAGAAGCATCTACTTCGCAACTTCATACATTCGACCCTCTCGAACCTATCGCCAGTCCGTTCGAGACGCTTCTGCTTCTTAGCAAAGTGAAACTCCATTCCAGACGTTGAGTTCCTTTCTTTGATGATTGTTTCTTACGTACAATTCGTATATTGGTAATTCTCTTCTTCTAGATTTGTTGCATGACCGACTCTCTACTCACCCTCAACCGTATAAATTCTAAGAAGTTTTCGCCACTGCTAGCGTGCAGAACCTGTGGCAAAATAAAAACCTCTAAAGTCTCCTAATACGTGTCGCGCGTGATTCCTTCAACTCCGTTGAACTCGGAATCCAACAGATTTTTCGCGTTCAAACCGAATCAACGAAATATCAAGCATCGTTTCAATTGTTACTTCGTTCTTGCGTTGAAGAGCAAAGTTCGTAAACGTATAGAAAGTTACCCTTAATTTCCTAGCGATTCGAAGAAGCCGGTCGTTTGCATTCCCAGAAGTCATTGCTTTTGTTCGCAACTTCAAAGCGGAGAGACTCGCGCGCCGATCTAAAACAGTGAATAAAGTACATACATTCGAGAAAGTTTCCCTACCACGTTGGAAAAGTATCGATCTACCGTTCCCTGCTTGTGAACTAGTTCGTAGTAGTAGAAATGCTAATCTCGAGCGAACTTCCCCTCCCTCTGATCGAAATTATTTTCACGAATCCATTTCTTTGCGTTTTAACGGCGACGATATTTATGCAATCTATTCGCAATGTTTAATCGTTTGAGTGCCAAACGGACGGACGTAAAAGTGCCATCTGCACGATGAGAAGAGCCAAATTGACACTCATAAGAATGGCACAGCAACAACAACGCAAGATTCTCTATCGATAAATAGAAAAAGAGCGTCATCGCGCTGCTTGAAACTTTGAGACGTGGAATTTGAGGAGCGCCATCGCGTTGCTTGGAACTTTGAGACGTAAAATTTGAGAAGCGCCATCGCTCTCCTTAGCACTTTTAAACGTAGAAGAAGTTCAGATGCTCGATAACACTTTTTGATTGGATTTCTCTAAAATTCCGTGGAGCTCAAACGATTAGACCGCCTCTAAACAATGTCCCTGGCTATAATATTTACGATGCAGCTCGGGCTGTTTCAACGGTTCATCCCAGAAACAAGAGCAAACGATCGTGAACGGGAGTGACTAATGAATGCGTCCGCGAACGATTCGGGCAGATCGCGTGTCGCGTCGTGCGAAACTCGCATGAATAAAAGATCCATGCAAATCTCGCGATCCTGCCTGTACGCATTGCAATCTCCTGAGACGATCGAGGATCGATCGATTACCATTGCCACCGCGTTCAAGCGGGTCGATCCCGCGCTGCGTAGTTAAAATTGCAGCGTCGATCCTCCTCTTCGCATCGTTACAAAACTAAATTAACCGATTAAATTGACTATCGCGATCTCTAATTCCACCTCGTTCGCTTTAAAGCGACTCAACGATACATCGCAGACGCAGAGAACGTAGTCGTGATACGAAAAATGTTAAAGAATTTACTGAAATATTGAAAATTCTAGCCAGTTTTACAAATGGCGGTCGAGATTTCTACTAGTGAAATCAGACATGCGCTTTCCGATCGCCACGCCTCCCGACGAACCCTATTAATTAATTAATCGGCAAGTTTACGGAAAATTTGCTAGGGGGATGTATTTTGCCGTGATTAGAGGCTGTGCAGGTGTTCCAGGCTAAAGCGGAAGTTTTACGAGCTTGCCGCCGAACGACCCGCCGTGCTAACTTTATTGCGGTTTATAGGGGACTTAAGCAGCCGAGTGGTAACGAGATAGCAAACAGCTCGCAAACCGCACTGAGATAATGCGATGGCATAGTTGACCGAACAGAAAGACAGTGAGACAGTTATCGTGATTTATGAAACAAGTATTGCAGAGTGTGGATGGTTTCATTGTGTGCGACTGAGTATGCATGGAAGCTTAGAAATATGTGGGACTGAAAGGTTTTGGCGAAGACAAGTGTAATTGTAATTATATAAGAACCGATAGATTAATTTTATTATATATGGTGCTTTTTTTTCGAACATTCTCGGTTCTTTTGCCCCAATTTCCACGCATTCCCTTATTTTTCCAGGCACTGACGTACACGCGCACGCATAATCTTGTGCATAAAGTTTGGAATATTCTCGAATATTGAATATTCAAGAATGTTCGCAATTACGTTCTAAGCTTCCACGCACACCCAGTCGCACGCAATAAAAGCATTCACACCCCGCAAATAAATAGAACGATTGCGTGCAGTCGAGTTCCAGAGATGCGAAAGAAGAGGTACGACAGGATCGTGTGACTGAGAATGATAAGGGTGGCGTGGACGTGACCGCGACTGTTTGAGGAATGGATGCATCAGGGATGCATGGAGAACAGGGTGAATCTTTGGAGCGAATGGGTTCAGCTGAAAGAGTTGAGAGTGAACAGCGAGAAAATGCAGGGTGACTAGCGATAGAGTTAAAATTATTTTTCCTCTTGAGTAACATTTGGTCTGCATCGTGAGAGTGCAAAAATATGGCCAGGCGATTTGGGTGATCGTCTTGGTCGACTTGGGCAAGGTTCTCGAGTCTTCGAAGGGTATTTGAGTGCGAATTGAATAAAAATTGACGAAAATATAAGATGATCGTCGCGAAAACCCACTTCTTGGAAGGAAACACGAGCTGTTTTTCTTATTATCGATAAGTGGAGGAAGGTAGAAAAATTTCTTGGCCATCGTGGCAACGTTTGCGAAACACTCGCTTGGAAATATGGCGGCTCCGATCGTAACGCGCTGCGGAAGTAGCTAGTTAAAGCATTTGTAAAGCGAACGAAACTCCACATCGATGACGATGTTAACGAGCAGCATCGTCGAGGTAATTGACTACCGACTATGCGATTACCAAATAAACGGATATTGTTGAGAGCGTACGAACGCGGATGCAATAGTTTCCACGACGGTGCAGCGTAACATTTCATCTTATGAGAGCGACATTGCGCGATCTGTTAATTTCCATTTCGTTCGCGCTTGAAACCATCGAGTTTCGAAGGAATTCTTCAACAAAATGCAGATTTCAATACGCAGACACGAATTCAATTAAAGATAAGTCTAGTATATTGTTCGCTAAAACATCGAACTGGAAATAGGCTTGGCACGCGTGTAGGTCGACCTGATCAAAGCGTCGACGTCGCTCAATTGAACAGAGATCGTTCCTTTCGCTAGACTGTACAATTTGCTTCGCGTCACCGACCGTGCAAACAAACACAAACGAAACGAAGGCAATGGAATCGAATCGATTCCTCCGCTACTCGATATTATACAGCTGACATCACCAGCCGCACCTTCCTCGGATGCTTGTCTCAATTGATCATCGGTGGGAAACAAAAAATTGTGCTCGAATTATCCTCTGAACTAGGATGTTCCAATTAATTGTAACAATTAAATTGGGTTAGGATCGTGGAGCACTGGATAACTGTTACGTAAAATTATCATTTCGTGCGCTCCATGGGAAATTGAAAATTTTTAAGTCTGGTAATTCAAACAAAAATTGCGACGAACACATTAATGTAAGAAATATCGAACAGCAGGGTGCATGAGCGGTCGAAGAGGGCCATGTGCATTTCCTTGCGACACCACCCCTCTCTGGGGCTTGGCTAAACATTCGGATGGGCCACGGCGTTAGAGATATCCTCGAAGTTGTTTCGAGAGGCTATACTTATTCCTCTTTTCCTCCGCAAACACGACAAACCCGTACCAGAAATTGTAGAAACGAACTGTTATCGCGCGCGAATAGATTCGTCAGCTAGTTGGGACTAGTATGGAAGCATTGTTAAATATTTGAGCGACGACGAGCCGAACGAAAGCCGCGTTACCATAATTCGCCGTAAGGTTATAGCCACGGTGTTGCTTCTCGCGAGATAGTTTAGAATTAGGTCGCCGAGTTTAACGCGCTTTAACAAACACATATTCTCCAAGAGGGAAGTTGCGGCGAAGTTTATGTGACACAGAGATTATTATGGTTTCGATGGGGGCGAGAAAGTTGCACGTAGATATGTTTGGTTAAAATTTCTAACGAGACAGCTGGTTCTCGTTCTTCCGATCGCACATCCAACGGTTTAGAGAAAGTATAACACGTCAAATATTTGAAGTTACTTTGCCCTCCGCGACAGACGTTAAATATTGAACGTTTCGTCTCTGATATAGTATATAGAATAATTCCGGGAATATTTTACTTCGTTCCTTGCTAGTCCTCTCGAAACACGAACTCGTCGCCTCCTTAACATTGCTCCAACTATTCCATTTTTGATAACCCACCAAGTTCCAGCTCTTCCAACTTCCCTTCGAACCTCGAACGCCCCGCTTTTTAATAAATTCCATTTATACGAGTCGCTGACTTTCATGACTTTCCTTCATACGCAAATTATTTTATATTCCGATATTAAACGCAATCTCCATACGCAGAGTCGCCCAGAAAATTCTACCATCTTTGAACCTCTCCGCCATCATGCGAAACTAGCGAAACGATGATATTAAAAAAGCAACGCTACATAGAATCCTTCAGACTTATTCTACGACAAACATCTTAACTCTTTGCACTCGGACATCCTCTCTGAGGGGACATCAGTATTGATTAGCGATTACGGTGGATAAACTTATTCCACCGCAGCTTTCTATTGCTAACATCTTGGGAGGAACCGAGTGCAAACGGTTAATCACAGTTCCCAAATTCCAACTCTTCTAGCCTCCTGTACCCACTTAATCACCCTGTTCTCTACCCCTCGCCTGTCCGCTAACCTTTGTACCTCGGCTTACTCACCCTCAATCGTACAAATACTGCTAAACCTAAGTAGTTTTCGCCATAACTTCAGATTACTATAGCCTCTAAAGCCTCTCGATCCGCGTTGCATTTGATTCCTTCGACTCGGTTGAACCGAGAATCCAACGAAAAAATAAAATCTGGAGTACCAGTTCGCGTATAATGCGAGGTTCGGAAAATAGAGAACGCAGCGTCGGAACCGTGACGACGAAGAGGAACGCCGCACCACCGCGAGGTGCCAGAAGCATGAAAAATAAAGTAAAGCTGAAAGGGGGCGAGAAGCGAAGCCACTCTCAGCATTTACAGCGAGCCCAGGACGACCGTGGTCAGCACTCGCTGAAAACGGATCACCGCCTCTTATCCTTAAGCCCTGGCTCTTTCTTTCGCCCACAAGAAGAATCAGTAACAGGCCGCGAAAATGGGCTCCCCTCGATCGTGGCCGCGCGATCGACCGATAAGTGCATTCGAACCGAACTCGGGGGAAAGATGAAAGCCCTCTTAAAATACGCGGCGGGATCGAATTTTCCACTCGACGGGTCCATCCGCCGTCTGTAAATTCAATTAGCGTGGAATCTCAGGCGAACGTGGGAATTCATCTCTCTGCCAGCCCCTTTCCCCTCCTTCTCCCCCGAGGACCCGAGGCGACGCGCATGATAATGCGTCGCGAAGACAAGGGTTCGATCCGGGGAGTCGCAATTACGAAAAATAGCAGCAGGAGGTGCGGGGGGGGGGGGGACGGGGGTAACGCGGTTTTCCTTTCTCCCTGTGTCCCATGGAAACTCGCCTTTGTGTCGTTAGCGGGTTTCGTTCCTTTTTCTCCGCTTCCTTTCCGCTCCTCCTCCTTCTTTTTGCTTTGCGCGTTCGTTACCGCGCGCCGGGGGAATTTCGAGGCTGGTTATTTTATGTAAAGCAGAAAAAATTACGCGACACACGGGCGGATCGACGTTATTCGTGACGAAAATTAGGTGGACGCGGTAACTAGAAATTGGCGGGCGCCGATAAACCGGCGAATGAAATTGAACGACCCCTTTGGCCGCCACGAGGCACCCAGCGGACACCCGCGAGCCCCTCGTTTGCTCTTTTGATTTCTTCCTCGCGTTGTCATCAACTATTCCGATGTTAATTGCGTAGATAGCGATGATTTCCCAAGTCTGGAAGACGAGACATTAATGTACGAGCAGAATTATGTAATCACGCTTGGGAATAAAATTGTTGGGTAGGCAAATAATAGGGTGAGGCGGTTTTAAAACCAGCGCATACAGCGATTAAATTGCAGGAGATTAAACGCAACGCACGAATGTACAAGAGTACCTGCTTTTATTTTGTCGCGGATAAAAAGTTGGAAAATTACCCCCTCGCGTACCAACAACGCGCGTTGATCGTCGGATTCGTCACGATCGTCCGTTGCACATGCGTCTGTGGCGAAGTGTTGAAACAATGAAACTATGCGTCTGTTATTATCACGTTAAGTAACATGATTTTTGTTTAACACATGGGATGGGATTGGTTCTCACCGCGTGCGCTCGCCACTATTTTTGTGCCATCTCGAATGCGCCCACGCCATAAAAAAGTTTGAGGACCCCTGGTATAAATATTCATACCACCGTCCGCCACAAAATAGAAATTGAACGGTGCGTTTGAAGTGTCCGAGCAAATAGTTCGCTAGAAATGCACGAAATTTGATCAACCCTGTGGAATTAATGGCGGGGGTGTACGAATGGAAAATTATGCGAAGCACAAACAATTTTGTTTCATTCGAATTGTCGCGTCGAATTGAAAACGACCACTAAAAATCGTTTATCTTCGCTATTAATTACTCGATTTGCCTCGAATTCAATCCGAACGAACCTTACGCGCGTACGCGTCCACGATAAACGATTCACCGATAAATCTGCAACGCGTTACTAAATTCCAACGAACCTCCTCGGTACGAAAAACGCGAACGCTTATAAAACCGCGTATAAGTCTGAATAGATCCACGATATAATGTCCCTCTCTGAATACCAAAGGGTTAACCATCCCACTTCCAATTCCATGCATCGAGACACGCACGGGGACCCACACGCGTGCACGTAAATACATAATTCCGTCCCAACAACGGGACGGAACTGCGGACGCTGACGACAGCTTTCGTTCGTCCGCTGGGTCGTTCGTACCTCGAGACGCTTCCAGCCATTGTTTCCCCGTTAAAAGGGAGGTTCTTTTCGTCGAAATCGACGCGCAGTGCCCGTTCGCAATCGCCACTAATTCCGCGTGGAGGAAGCGGTGGATCCAATTGGGTCATCTACTGCGAATCGTTTCGGCCGGTTTTCCTCCTCGACGACGTCTGACCAGCTCCGACCGGATCTCGAGCGATGCGATCCGCGAGGACGCTGCACCGGCGATTAACGGATACGTGCAGGGTATACCGGATGCGCGCGGAAACGCAGCAGCTTTCCGGCGAAAGTTCGACAATGCAACGCCTCCAACGTTGCCGAGGATGTTGATAATCGACGATTCAGGTGACTCCGTTTCGGGACCGCGTAACGACGACTTTTCCTCGTTGCTGCGATAGAAAGCGCGAACGGAGTCGAAGGGAGGCATTCGCGTGGTTCCGCGTTCGAAATAGAGGCGAGAAGAATCGCGCGAGTCTTCGGTTAACGCCGGCGACGATCGAGGAAAGATTTACGTTTTGAAAGCAGTCGGTGCGGATCGTGTTCGCATGGTTACATAGTGGATAGAGAAAAAGTGTGTCGTGCCACGGTCTCCCCTGCGCTCTACGTGAACCCCTGTTTCGATTAATCGAATGAGCGGCTAAGTTTCTTGATACGCAGTGACATCAATAAGCGATGACCAGTGATCACGCGAACGCGCGTCGTCGTTTCGCCTCGCAGTTCAGCAGCAAGTATTTTATCAGTGAAAGAGATAACCGCCACGTGATCTACATGGATCGGTACGTCTTTTATTTATTCGAAAATTGTAGTGGAATTCGTTTTCTTCTTTCGTGCGAAATTTCGTTATTATTTTATTTAAATATCAAACGTTCAGTTTATTTTCTTTCGTATGAAACTGCTTTTCGAAAAATTTTTTTTTTTAATGCCACCTAAACGATCCGGAAGTAATTCTGCTTATTTGTGCTCGTATATATCGCTTTTCCTTTTAAGCGCTGCACCCTTGAAATTTATTATCGATTCACCCTCTTCGCTCTAAATTCACCCTGTCGAAGTTACGCGCAAAGAAAATATACCGCGGTCGCAAAAATAACAAGGACGAACATTTTCGAAAGCCGTTCTCCAAGCTGCATCAAGCGAATTTCGCGCAAATCAAATTTGCGAAACTAAATACACCTCGATGAAAATCGTCGAGAAACATATTCGGCGTGAAACTTTTTTTTTTCCCTCGGTCAAAGGTTTCGCTTTACATCGCAGTTAACTTAGCTTGAGTGTGCTTTACTGCGTTAAAAAAAAAAAAAAAAAAACTGTAACATTAACACCACGGTCGACAGCTTCCACTTGTAAAAGTGTATTTCTGCGAAAAAATATAGCAAAGGGTGTGCAAGTGTCGAAAAAACGAGAAAAATAATTGAGCCCACTGAGCAGAGGTAGGAACTTAAAATTAATCTAATAATAAAAATAAATTAATTAAATCGACCGTTCGAGAGCTACAAATTTACCAGTAAGAGTAAAAAATGTTTCGCACGAGACACATAAAGCATCGTGAAAGGATTCGCGAAGTGAATTCTTTTTTCTAGACGATTTATTCTGTGCGTTCCTCAGTTTTTCACGTCGAACACTTCTCTCACCCCTTCCCCCTCCCCCTCCCCCCCCCCGAAAATAGTTCATTTATTTTAAATTACTCCTGCCTCTCGATCAAAAGCTCTTTTCAGAACGAGCGCGCACATTTCTCCGCATTTCTACGCGATTCTTTCTGTTCGTACCATCGATCAATACCGGCTGGAACAATGGTGTTTATCGAGAGAGCGTCGCGGCGTACAGCGTCGAGAATAAATTATTATACGAGATCGGATCAAACGGACGACAGCTGAAGGATCGTGGAACGTATAAATTTTTTTCGCAACAATGCGGGAACCGGGATCGTTACGCCCTATTCAGACCTGTAACGGGTCGTTAATCCGAACTTACAAAGCTCGACGAGCTTTATCTTTAATTAAACCATGGACACAGAGGCGGATGTATCCGAGATTTTCGAACGAACAGAGCCAACGGAGAGATTATCGCGGAATATTCGTGAAGTGGAAGCTATAAATTTCAACTTGTTCGTGGGTACGAGTGATCTCCAAGTGCAACGTTGTGTAATACACCGCAACTCGAAGCTAGTTACGTGAAAATGCATTTGCTTTCCATTTTCGCTCGGGGAATTATTATTAAGGGGACGTTAACGAAAAGCAGTGTCTATCGTTTTCTACCTTGTAATTATCGCTGATCGAATTTAGAAAATGATCCATTTTCCCAAATAACGATATCGAAGATTCGCGTTGCGATGAAAACGATGGAGACACGATCAAGCGTGGATCGTGAAGCGTCCTCGATTATCTATAAATCAATGCGTTTCTCTCGAGCCTGCGTAGTTTCTGTTCATCTTCTACGCCGTTAATTAATAGAATCTCCCGACGAGTTAATTACGCAATTGTAACGAGCATCGCGTTCGACGATCGTATTTACATAACATCGTGAAACGAAAACACTGATAAATTGTTATTTTTATCCTCTCGTCTGGAGAAGGAATTGTACAACTTGTCGTCTAAGTTGTAGCTACGCGTAGCTAACCCAGTTTATCATTCGCTTTCAGACTCGGTGTACCGGTGCACCGCGGAAGAGCGAACAATGGATATGAGAAGAGCAGAGGCTAAGTAGCAGGCTGCAGGTACAGGAACAGAGAGGGCGAAGCAGCAGCAGGAAAGAGGAAGAGAAGGAGAGAGTGAAACAGTGAAAGAGAGGAAAAAGCTTCGAACGGCCAAGGGAAGGAAAGCGACGCGCGCGAAGGTGGTCCGAAAAGGGAGGCGGAAAAGAAGAGAATTCGTGGTGAAAGCGGACAGCGAGTGGTGAATAGGCAACGAAAAGATGACGAAAAACGCGCTATGGGCGATGGTATGGACAGCGAGCCTGTTCACGGGTCTGTGCCTGGCGCAAACGTCGCAGCTGTGCCCCTCGCACGAGGACATCTCGCCCTGTTCCTGCACCCTAAAGAAATCCGGTCTAGACATCGTATGCGAGTACACGAACCTCGCCCACATCTCGAAGGCCATGGGCTTGCTGAAAGGGAGGACGAACACGGTGATATTCTATTTGAGGCTGAGGCACAACAGCCTGCCGAAATTGCAGCCGTTCGTGTTCCTGGGCCTGGACATCCGCCATCTGACCATCCACAACAGCAGTCTGGCGAAGCTCGAGGAGTCGTCGCTCAGCTCCATCGGTGAGTTCCCATCGACCAAAGGTCGTTTCTGTGCGACTCTCGTTTGATTTCTCGCGCCACATCCCTCTCGTCCGTTTCGAGTTATTAAGAGGGCAAAGTCTCGCCAAAGAGGTTTCTCGCAAACGTTCGCTCTCTTTGTTTCATCGTACGCTGAAAAGTACGTCTGTTTTCCTCCCGTTCTTAATCCCCGAATGCCCTATCTCGGCATTGTTTCACCGTCTTTTGACCTTTGAGGTGCCTGTTCTATACATCGTGCCATCTCGAAAGACGAGAGGGGACGCTCTGTGCTTCTTAATCTCGTAAAAGTCGAGAAAAACCATGAACGGGAGAGCGAGATTAGTCTATTTGACGCGTCGTTTCGTAGGTACTGGCCTGACGCAACTGGACCTGTCGCAGAACGCTTTGCTCTCGGTGCCGTCTAGCGCTTTGAAGGATCTCCAGCATCTGCTCATCCTGAACCTGAATCGCAACAAGATCAAAGCCATCCACAAGAAAGCTTTCGAAGGGCTGGACACTCTCGAGATCCTTTCCCTCTACGAGAACGAGATTTCCACCATAGAGGAGGAAGCCTTCACAGGACTGCACAAGTAAGTTACCCACCACCGTGTACGAACTACGAGTTTCCGTTGTTCGATCGCTCCGGTGGATCGCCGCGAGTTTCGCGTCGCGTCGCGTTTAAAATTAATCGTCGCGACTGAAAAGTCGCGGGAGTGGAATTTCCGCGTAAAAACACGTTTGAATCGCAGCCGAAAGCTGAGAAGATTGAATCTGGGAGGAAACGAATTGACCAAAGTGCCGACGCAAGCGCTGCGCAGCCTGGACATGCTGAAGAAGTTGGAGATGCAGGAGAATAGGATCGTCAGCATTCAGGAGGGTGACTTCGAAGGTGCGCCTGCTTTCATTTCCGCCTTTCATTCAATCCGCGCGAACTTCGTACAGGATTTCCGCTCCGCGTATTAGCGCCAGCTGGATTAACGTTGAATTTCGCGACACCGTTGTGTCCCAAACTAGAGCGGCGACATGTGACTTTCGTAATTGTTTGTCAACGGTAACGCGATAGAAGTTGCAACGAGAGTAATTTATTAAAAATCATCTAATTTTCGCGAACCCCTTGGGGCGAGCTCCGCGTTAAGTTTTCCATCGCCACCTGTTCCGCCACGCGAGCGTTCGCGAAACGTTCGTAGGCTCCGCTTATTCTGAAGCTCTGCGCGTTGTCTCGACAGGTCTGAAGAACTTGGATTCGCTGGGAATGGCGCACAATCAGCTTCGCGAGGTCCCGGCCCGCGTGTTCTCCCACTTGACGCAATTGAACTCTTTGGAGCTGGACGGGAATCAAATTACCCACGTGGATCCGGACGCGTTCATCGGCCTCGAGGGTAAGCGTAATCACGATTCGATACCGTTCGATACCTTCGAGCCATCGGACGGTACCGTTTCTGTCGCGCGGCGACGCGACCCCCGTCGAGGATTACGCCGATCGATTTTCCATTAAAACCCGAACGCGGACGAAATCCGTCGATCCCGATTTCCCCACCCGACGACGGGTGGAAGCTTGTAAACGAGCGCAAAATTATTTCGCAGCGGGTTTCCAGCGCGGTTTTGTAACCGGCCAATCGATTACTCCAGTCGAGAGTAATTATATGTAACGCGGTTGAATTATTGGATCGAGCACTGCGCCTCTGTTGCGCCGCGATACGGCAATTTTCACTGGCGATATTAAGTGAGAAATATCGATGTTGGTTATTACGGACCCGAGCCATTCGCGCGACCCCGATACCATTTTCGAGCCAATTTCCTGCTTCCTGAATTGTTCACTTTTCTAATCTCTCGATACACCGATTGCTTCATTTTCTTATTCGACGGCATCCCTGTTTCTTAAATTCCACGCTTTCTGTATCGATTTTCGCAGCTTTTTGTATCAATTAACAGTAGATCGTTATCCAATGCATTCTTTCTCTCACGTTCTCCGTGAATTTTAACGAACCGTATAATAATTGATACGAACGGTTAGTATTTCTCGGGAAATATATCACTGGATAACGACGGGTCCGAATATTCCGCTAAAATATACGCAGCTATCGAGAGAAACAAATGCACGGAACCACACGTGTCAACTTGATCGGTTTCCGCCCCGATTGTTTCCATTGATTCACGGACGCCGCCTCCGATATTCGGTCGCTCGACCTTCTCTTCTGGGACGTTTCTGCATATTTTATTCGAATTTCGTTACAGAGAATCTGCAGTATCTGCGACTAGCCGATAATAATTTGCACTCGGTGCCGAGCGACGCGTTACGCCGTCTACATCGGTTACGCTACCTGGACTTGAAGGCCAACAACATCACGGCGCTGCTGGACGACGCGTTCACCGGATACGGGGACTCCATTACGTTCCTCAACCTTCAGAAGAACTTGTAATTTCCGTCCCTTCGATTAGAAATAATGATGATATGCTTATACGTCGCAAGGTGTTCCTCTTTCTTTCTCTTCTTCTTCTTCTTTTCGTTTCTTCTTTCCAGGATTAAAAAGCTGCCGGCGGTGGTGTTCGAAAATCTGAACTCTCTGGAGTCGCTGAACCTGCAAAACAACAAGCTGACGGAGATACCGGAAGAAGTGATCGAGAACGTCGTGGACACTCTTCGGCACATCGACATCACGGGTAAATGTCACGGATTTCCTTCGAACGAACGAACGTCCGATTGTAACCGGTGGTTTTAGATATTAACACATTCGCATCGAGCTATTTCTCACATAAATCACGGTGTTTTAGTGATCTAAAGATGTTTTAACATGTGTGTATTGAAACTGCAATAATTTTATTGAAATTTTCGCGTGCAAAACGAGAATTCTCGTTTCCCGAATGCGAATGTGTTATGCTTCGGCGAAAGTACCTGTTGGTCGTCCGTTTAAATTTTTAACCCTTTGAACGGTAAAGGAGACTCCAGTAGCAATTAAACAAGTCGCTTTGCATACTAATTGAATGCGATAACGGGATTAATGGAAGCTGTAACGCTACGAGGAGGAAAGTAAGGGGGGGGGGGGGGGGGAAAGAAGAAAAACGTGCGAAAAGAATTTGTTAGGAATTGATTGAAATGTCTGAAGGGTGCCTGTTAATGAACCTCAGATTCACGTTTCAGCCGAGAAGGTACTCGAGCGTGGAAATGGTAGCAATTACGAGCGGATGGAATGTTACTCGTTAAGAGACATCATTATTGGCGGCAGGAGAAGAACGCTTCTTTAAAGACATCCCTCAAATCGCGATCAACATCTGAACCTCTGCAAATGAGCAAGCCTTTGAGAAGATCCTTAGAATTAAATTGGATCCATTTTTTTTTTTTTTTAGATACACAGGATTACTAGAGTCTCTTCGAAATTATCAATGTAGAGATGCCCGAGGATTCACCAGCCGCGAAACCTTGCCCACAGTCGGCTCTCACCAAAAAACGTACTATAATAATTTCTACTAACGACTTGGAAAAAGGTTAGAGACTCGTGGTAACTTATTGGCTGAACGTACACACTGCAACTGTGCGGCAGATAAAGTAAACAGTTGTGGCTATCGGCTAAGGTCGACGATCGGCTACGAACGAATTCATCTCGGCTATAGTCAACGCTCGACTGTGCGCGTTCGTTTGTGACTGTCGACTATAGTCGACGCTCCTACCAAAGCGATTAAGAGTCACTTTAACAACATTAACAATAATAATAATCATTGCAATTCCTCTGTACAAAAGGATAACCCTAATAGATCCCTATTGCGTATCTCAGATTTCGTTTATCTTGTAGGAACGATCAATAAGATGTTTCTCTTTTCCGAGATGGAGATTTCTTTGCCTTCGACCACGTTGCTAAAAGTCACGTGCTCTGATAAATCTCCTCGTCGTACCGCTCGACGCGACTGTCGAATATGTGGACTCTAAACTCTTAACATAAGAAAAGGCGCCATAGATTGAAAAGAAATTGAAGCTGCCCCACCCTGGACACGCTCTTGATCCGAACGATTTCACAACCGTCTGAAAATTCATCGTTTCTCTCCGCAGACAACCCTTTGATCTGCACCTGCGAGCTACGATGGTACTCCGCCTGGTTGGGGAATCTGCGCGACAAGGACGACGAGAGGATGTCGCGGAAGCGTACGGTGTGCATGATGACCAGCGAGCACCGGGAGTACTCCGTTCAGAACATACCGCTGGAAAGAATGGGCTGCGTGGGAAAGAACGCCGGAAGGACCTCGTCGGCCGTTGGCTGCCGCGTTTACATGGACGCGATGCTGCAATTGTTAACCGCCGTCGTGGCTATGCTCTAACTGCGACGCTCGTTCCCCGGGCGAGCGTGGCACAGTTTGGTCGAGCGCGCGTCCGTTCCCGTGATCCACGAACGCGGGAACTCGCCATCGACGGCGTTTTCCTCGTTCGCGCCACTTACGCCGCTCGCGCGATGAATTTATCGTTCTCCTGTAATTGAGCAATCGTGCCACGGTCGCGGAGACGTGGCACGGCTGGACGATTATAACACGGCCGTTTTTACCGGACAATTGCAGCACCGCCGTTTCACCAGTTTCGATCGCCACCTGGCCGATTCGCGCGCGATCGATCGTCGAAGAGAGATCGGAGATGGAATATTGAAACGAAAATTGGAACTACGAATTTTGGACCTTTGAACGAAAATATCTGGTTATACTTTTGATCCGAGTAAAGGTTGAATTGGAATATCGATTTGAAATGATGCGATCGGTTCGAATAATCGGCAAGCGTCTGGAAAAGCGTATAATCAGTCTTTTTTTTAAGATTCGATCGCGACGCACGATAACAGGGTGAATCAAAGGCTCCCCGATGCCTCGATAATCGCACGAGCCTTTTTTCACCGAACGTTACATATCAAGATCGTTGCCAAGTATTTTCTGGATGTCTGTTAAGAAAGATGAAAAAGGGGAATGTCTGTGTTAGTTTAGCCGTCATTCTATGATCCACGGACATTCATCTTATACATATCAGCGCGTTCCTGAAAACGTTTGGGGCAAAAACATCGACTTCGTACGTCACAATCTCACGCGATCACGACAGAGAACTAAAGGTGGTGGCGGCTCGTCTCCTCGATGTCGGATCGTTGCTGAAACCAGTTGCCCCGAATTCTACCGTCTAATTGTTCTCATTTAATCGGCCAGCTTCGTTTCGTCCTCCGAATCTACACCGGAAAAATGTTATTTAACCGGGTTGGAAGTTTATTTTTAGAAAAGTCACAAGCCTATTGCTCGAGGAACGAGTACTCGCTCGAAACGAGTAATCGGATAATCGATCTTCAGCCGGGACTGTATAGACAGACCGCGGTCTTTTGCCGGTGATATCTTGAGATCATTCAGATGCTTAACTCCGTTCACAAAGAACCGACCGGTCGGTCGAAATGAAATAACGACTGCTGATGGAACGTAATATACCCAACAGGAAACGGACACTTGTCAATTCCGTTAGAGCACGAACGCTATCATTCAAATGACTGTTGCCGCTTCTGTTTCGTTGGCCGCGTATCTGGCTAGGACGGGTCGACACTTATACCGACTCGTGATAAAATTACACGATCTTTCAGCAACGCCGCGAGCGACGAGACGACGACGGTGTTATACGTATAACACGAGTATAACAACGAGATTCGGTGTACGTCGCAGTTACGCTTTTGCACGCACGAACCTTCGTTTCAACGGCTTGCCTCGCTTCCAGGCACCTCCCCTCACCTCGCGCTCCCCATCCACCTCTTTATTACGCACCAGAAACGCACGGATTGTGACGTGCGGATACGTAATGCTTGCATTTAGAGCTGCGAAACGTGTTCGAAGTCCATCGCGGGACGAGCCGCGTCAAAATGTATCTAGAATATTTTTCGACGAACGCGCGAAATTCGACTGCTAGGCGAAACGAGGAAAGTATGAAGACAAATCCTGCACGTAACGTTATGTTGTGTATCGGATACATTAAATAATTTAGCATAATTATAGCGCGTAGGGAATCAGTTTGGCCGATCTGTCGCAACTGTTGGTTGGTAAAACAGTAAACCACCATCGAACACCTTTCGTAGACACTGTGTACCGCGCGAGATAATTACAATACATTATCGAGAACGGCGTTCACAGAACGTAGTTGTACCGTAACGCATCACACGTGGAAAGTAAATTGTGTTTCACAATTCGATATAACGTAATAAGAGAGTAATTAAGATTAAGTAATTAATATTACAAGTAACATTGCATATCGAACTTAGGATAACGATAACGTTACGCCGTAACGCGAACCTCCATTTTGAACGTAGTCGAAGGAAAATCTCGAGAACTCTTGCTTTAAGATTTGTTTTTAAGTTCGAGCCTTTACGAGACGATCCTTTAGGTGGTACAAAACATTCTGAATGCAATACAAACGTTGATTTATATTTGTCGTTATAAGTGGATAGAAAGAAGATGAATAGCTATTTCTTTTCGTCGGTTAAAAGGACAAAGGTTCGCGTTAGCATCACACAACACACACATATCATTTATACGCCCAAAATTTTACCTGTAAAATAATGGTTAATTATATCGATTTAAGGCTTAATCTCTAAAAATCGTATACATATCGTGAACGTATGAGATTTAAGAGAATTTATTTGTTAATATATATATTATATATGTACGTTACGTATATACATATTATTACGATCATCAAAGATATATTATATACCTATATATTATATATATATATATACATATACGCATTGGATGTTTTTTTTAACAAGTTTCATCGATATGAAAATACGAAATTGTTGTTCGCGTGCTGTTATTACAAGCGAATGGTTAAACGATCGGATTATTTGGTCACGCTGTTCGTTCGTCGAGTATTTCTTTTCTTTCTTGTTTCTTTACGAAACAATTTCTCGTCGCTTTTTGGAATTATTCGTTTCAATTAGAAGAATTAATTTCGATTCTGCACGATACGCCGAGTGGAATTCTCTGCTGGCCCTACACATAGCCTAGAATCTACGGATGGCATATCGATGATACGTTCGGTGCGGGTGTGCGTTTTTAAATGCGAGAAAACGTTCGTTCGCTTGTACGACAGTCCGCGAACGAGATTCTAAGTTGACGAAAAATATCAGTAGAGATACAGGAATTAAAAAGAGAAAATAGTTACGTTAGCATTTAGACGCACTTATTCAGTGAGGCAGGAGTTTGCATCCTAAGATCAAAGACTGAATCGAAGGGAAATAAGTAGAAAAATCCACCGAAAACGCGTGAACCGTGAATTCGTTCTGACCTCTCGTGCGGCAATATCAACCGGTCGTTTCGTTGCACGCACGTCCCTTTACCTGGTTACGTTTGTTTACCGGTGCCTGTATTGAATATGATTCGCGACATCGAGAATTTACAGATCCCCTTCCCAATTGTAGCCACGTCCTTCGCCGACACGCGAGCCGAAGCAAAGAACACGGGACTCCTGACTCACGTAGTGAAACATATCCACATTTAGGTGATCGTAGAACGATGAAAACACGGGCTAGTCGCTTGCGCGGTATACTCGCGTCGGAGGCACCCAAAGAACCATGTCGAGACATATCTCTGATGGCCGTAGGTTGTAGTCTCGCCGGCTGCGTTGTTATTATTATTAATTATTATAAGCGGTATTTTTGTACAGTGTCTTACAATGGTCGGGTCGTTGCAGGCGCAGCCGACGAGCCGTTCACGGCGTAGCCATACTATACATAATATAAATATATATATATATATATACATACATACATATATATATTTATTTCGACTATAGCGCGTAATACTCTGATTGTGAGAGCGTTGTAAAGCGTAAACTTAGAACAGCGCCAGTCTGAGAGAACGAAAAAGTGCTAGCAAAACGAAAAGAAAAGAAAACACAAGTCACGAAGGACCTGTTTGCATGAACAAATACTGTGTATCTATCACTGTCTCTTTCTCTCTTTCTCTCCCTTCTCTCCCCTCTATCCCTCTTTCTTTCTCCGTCTCTCATCCCATTTCTATTGTACTACATACCTCGGTGAACATCTTCGTTCGTACGAATCTCGGTGCTCTCTTATATTGTCCGCTTCGTCACCTGTTAAAGACTCGTTTGAACCTTTTTACCTTATAGCTAATGTATACGCTGGTGTAATACACACGTACACGTACACACGAGAAACATGCAAGCATATATACACGTACAAATAGTAACTTTACGAGCGTAGGAAACACGTATGATAAACTCTACCGATACATTTACTACCTGTGTACCTACATACATGTTATTTCGTCTTTTATTAAGGTTTAAAAGTAATTGATGCGAGAGAAGAGCATGAGGTTAGCGTGAAATTTAGACGCGGTCGAAGGATAAGCATCGATTCGCACACACGTGCATTTTTATCACGGAGAATACAGACATACACACATTGTACACACACGCACACGACAAATCTCCATGCCTAAAATGACATATCGGTGTTACAACGTATAAATATAAATATAAATATAAATACATAATTATAAATATTATGTAAAACACAGATATACATAAAGTTCGTCTGTATATGTCTATAAATATTGTTACATATATATATGGTCATTATAATGATAATTATTACGTGATATGTATTATGAAACATCTTTTTCTCGCAACGGTCCGCGATGCGGGCGTCTACTCAGATTCTAATGTCTATATGTCATTGTTTATTATGTCGTTAACAATTAACGTGTATATGTGAATCTTTCAAAACGAATAAAAAGTACCTAAGCATACGATTATATGCATGCCTTTAGCGTGTTTCATAACTCGTATTGATTAATAACTGTACACTTTCTCCGTAGAGAGAGAGAGATAATTAGGGAAGTAAAAATTCCAAAAACAATTAGTTTTGACACTGCGTTTAAATTCAAACATCTTCGATATCTCGAACGACCAGACAACAATCGATTTTACCGTAGCCAATAAGAAATCGATGCCCCTTTCTCTATTAGTTTGAATCCGAATCCCCTACCATTTTAGTATCACTTGCAATGTTTCCGATCCGACACAGAATAGTTAAAATAGTGCTCTATCACTTTCTGGTACATACATTTTTATATATTTTTATATATTTTTATATATTTATTGAAACTCATTAGTATCGACAGTGAAGTAAACTATTAACAGACCGATGGCGCCATCTCTTCAATTACAGCTGAAACTAAATGCCGAATAGTTTCAGCACATGTTACAGAGATGGCGCTAGTAGTCTGCCAAAAGGTAGTTCTTTCAAATTTAAACAGACCGGTGGCGCCATCTCTTCAATTACAGCTGAAACTAAATGCCGAATAGTTTCAGCACATGTTACAGAGATGGCGCTAGTAGTCTGTCAAAAAGTAGATAGGCTGGTGGCGCCATCTCTTCAACTACAGCTGAAACTAAATGCCGAATAGTTTGAGCACATGTTACAGAGATGGCGTTAGTAGTCTGTCAAAAAAGTAGATAGGCTGGTGGCGCCATCTCTTCAACTACAGCTGAAACTAAATGCCGAATAGTTTGAGCACATGTTCCAGAGATGGCGTTAGTAGTCTGTCAAAAAAGTAGATAGGCTGGTGGCGCCATCTCTTCAACTACAGCTGAAACTAAATGCCGAATAGTTTGAGCACATGTTCCAGAGATGGCGCTAGTAGTCGGTCAAAAAGTAGATAGGCTGGTGGCGCCATCTCTCCAACTACAGCTGAAACTAAATGCCGTATAGTTTGAGCACATGTTACAGAGATGGCGCTAGTAGTTTGTCAAAAAGAAGTAGTTCTTTCAAATTTACAATTTAATATTTTCTACTGGATTTTTTAACGCCAGGAGATGGCTTTTGGTAGAAGAAAATGCTCTTATTTTGCCCAATGGAAAACTTTCTCTCTAATACTATTTTAAACAATCTTTTTCCTACGTACATGTTTTCTTCCTCTCTCATACTTATTTCATTGCATACTCCATGCATTCTCTTTGCATACTTTTTGCATTTAACACCTTTGCATACATTATTCCTTTTTTAACTAAAATTGGTTACTCTTTTTTACACCTTTTCAATTGAATTGAATAGTACATCTAAACTCTCCGCTCTGCGGCACAGTTTCTTGTACGATCGGTAATTCAGAACACGAGACACAAAGCTCCATTAAATGAGTATACAATGTAACACTTACCTAACTCGTAGGTGTCTATCAAACTCACGTGTAGAAAAGTGAGGTTATGTAATGTATCGCAGATATTTAATTATGACTATTGTTTACTGTCTAGCGTTTACTTTCACACATGTTTTATAATTGCTTATAAACGTACGTCCTAAGAAACATAAAACAATAAAAAATTCATTAAAATCAAGAAAAACAAGATCAAAATTCCAACCATCTCTAGCAAAGTATTAGGTTAGAAAGTAAGAAATTTTGTTTATACACGATATTCATTGAATCTAGCGATTATATTAATACATTTTATTATGTATCTGAAATACATTATATTGTTGTTTACTATTTTGAACACAGGTATTTATCAACTTGTAGTATGACTCGATTTGCAAGAGCTAAAGGTTCGAAGGCTTCAAATGAAAGAACGCCTAACGATGCCACACCATGGCATGTAATGAAACAACAATTAGTAGAAAATTTATCTGCGAAACAAGAATCTTCGAAAAAAACTAAGTCTGCTAAAGAATTATTAGAAAACAAGCAAAATACTACTTCTAACAATAATACTGAAGATGTTCATAATTCATGGGCAGAATTTCCAAATGATTCTGATACAGAAATTAATGCTGTAACAAAGAAGATCAAGAAAAAACGAAAAATACAACCGAACAAAGTGCAAGAAGATCAAGATCAGTCTTTTAGTGAATGTAAAGATAAAACTGAGTCGAAGGAAAAATCATCTCTAAAGAGGAATATAAACGAAGTTAATGATTGTGCAACAGAAGTAAAAAGTAAAAAACATAAAAAGATTAAAAATCATCATAACGAAACAAGCAATAATAAAATAGAAGAACATCAAAGTAGCGAGGAATGTAATAAACCAGATGCAATTATTGATAAACTTAGTAAGAAAGGAAAGAAAGACAAGCACAATACGTCACAAAATAAAGAAGCAGAAAGTAATCCTTCAAATGGCATCGAAGAAGTACAGAATGAAAGGAGTACATTTTCCAAACGCCAGAAACGTAACATGAAGAAAAGGAAAAGTATCAATGAAAATAAATCTAATGCTGCAGAGAATAATAATGTTGATGTACAACATAATAAAGATAACAATGATGGTAAACATAAGGGTGGTAATCAAGGAACAAGGAGATTTAATAATGATTTTGCAAACAAATCAAGGAATTATGAGAATATTTCTAATAAATTTGGTATTAAAAAGTTCGACAACCAGAAAAAGAAAAGAAAACCACCTAAAATTCGAGATGATAAAGAACATAAAAGAAGAAAACCAGATGCAGGATCAACAAAGATGATGATCAATGGTATGGAAATAGAAATTGTAAAATTTGATGGTTTTCCAGTAAAAAAAGAAGATGCAGATAGACTAAGTGATCTAAAACAAAAAATGATTATGAAAGGTAAATTATACATAGAAACATCGTTTGATAATAACATATGTTACATTTTTTGTAATATTTTCATGATTATATTGTAAATATTGCTTTTTTAGGTATTCCACAAAACGAAATAAATGCAGCAATGAAATTGGAAAGGAGGAAAGCTGAAAAAGCACTAGCAAGAATTAAAAAGTGTGTCTGTTTTCACTGTCGTAAAGCTGGACACAACTTATCCGATTGTCCTGAGCTTGGATCAGAACAGGCTGGTACTGGAATATGTTTTAAATGCGGATCTACGGAACACACTCATTTCGAGTGCAAAGTAAATAAGCCAACGGAATTCAGATACGCAACTTGTTTCATTTGTCGTGAACAAGGACATATCGCTAAACAGTGCCCTGACAATCCCAAAGGAATTTATCCTCAAGGCGGTGCTTGTAAAATTTGTGGGGATGTTACGCATTTGAAGAAAGATTGTCCAGATTTGATTGAAGAAAAAGAAGAAAGTACTATTACAGTAAATACAATTGCAACCGGTAATTTAGAAGCCTTAGAGGAGAGTACAAATGACACGAACGAGAAAAAGGATAAAAAGACGAGGAAAATAGTGAAATTTTAATAAATACTTATACTATAAATAATACACTTATATTTACATACGTAGAATTAGTTCCTGTATATTTCAGTGAACTAATGATTTACAATGTAAATATAAGATTTATTGAAAGATACACGTACTTGACATGTATATACATATATACGTTTTCTCCGTACATATAGACTCCAATGTTATTTAAAACTACCATCATAAAAAACCTGATATCAAAGAAGACAATATCGTTATAATTTATATGTTATTTATATTTACATTATACTCGAATTTTATAAATCAATTAAAACTTTGTACATATTAATTATATGTGCATAGTGTTATTATGAAATCATTCGTTCGTTTAAATAAATTTTTCTAGATTAAAGGAATAAATTACATATTAAACTCTATGATATCAGATTTTTTCCCTATGTACAGAAGACAAATAATGAAAGTATACTTAGAGAAATATGGATATGATCTGTACATAGTAGCAATTACTTATGCATATACATCGGTATCTCTTGCAAAATTCGTAATATTTAGAATTTATATATTTTCATATTTTACTTGTTATGCAAATGACATATAACAAGTATAATCGTACGATTAACTTTCCACTAATATAATCTTTTTCTCTTTCTTTGAGGCATCTACACACAGAGATGACACAAAAATTATACGTTTAAATCACACAATTTTCATTTCGTTTTCATTATTATATTATGAATCAGTAAAATTTGTACAATTTGCATACTTAAAATAAACATTATTCTTTGAAGTACGAATTTTATGAATATATAATATATATTTATATTATTATCTATATTACATTTGTTCTTATACTGTTTTATATGTATAATATATAAACTCTCTATATTTTATTATATTAATTTCCTACATAAAAATTATACTTTTTTTTATCATCCCTAATGGCAGAGAAATTGTGTGTACTACTGCAATGATGTTTAACTCAGTGCATGATGAAAAGTATTTATCCATCTGTATCTCTACCATATTTTTATCTAGTATGTATAAGACACGCAAAAGCCAAATTGGTCAACATACACTTTCTGTAAATTTCTCAAATTTAACATCATATGATTAAATTTAATGCTTAACAGAAACCAAACTCTTCAATTTCATACTGTTCTGATAGATTTGGCTTTTAAGTGCCTCATACTTAAACAATTACGTTCTTTATATAATCGTTCACTGCAACCCCATTCGATGTACGACTAATTATGCAAATAGCGCCTCATATTGAAAATCGCGTATGTATCATTCGAAGTACATAATCATAATTAGATCAGAAACGTGTAAATTTATTGCAAGTTATAACGGAAAAACTTCGATTATTTTAAAAATATTAAAAGTTATGCGATATTATATATCGTTATAGAATTAGTAAGACAAACAAACTTGCATGAAAAATCTCATACTCACATTTTAAACTTTTAATATTTTTTTCCTTCAAAAGTACGTTATAGTATAATAAAAATAACGTAACGAAAAAAAAGCAATTTCTTAACTTTCTTCTAAAAGTCCTATATGGTATTAGTTTCAAATAAAAAACTAAACCTCGATAAAGAAAATATCGTAAAAATGCAACGTCTTTTAGAAATAACTTAAGTAATTCTCGTTTTCTTGAACAAGGCAAACCCTTTCAAATACTTTCAAGAAGCAAATGTATCATTTTCAAGGATTTCTGTTTTTGCAAACCATTTTTAAATGGAAAATATACCCACTGTGAGACATTCATTTAGCAAAAGAAATCATTTCTATAATTCAAAATAAATATATTGAATTGGTGATATAAGGAATATGAAAATTTGAAATAATCGATTGCATGAAATTAGACATCACGAAATTTTGCGCTCATCATTCATATTGCTTATTCTTAAAAAATCAAGTATCCTCGATAATTCATAGAATTCAATTACTCGACACTTTATGGATACACGTATATTTCTTTTAATAAAAGTATCTAAATATTTCTGTTAATGAAGATAATTAAATGGAAATTAGAATTTTGATACAAAACGTGGAACATTAAATGTACAAAAACATCCGATCAAGATGTCACGTTATTAATTGTTATTAGCAACCTCTTGTATATCGATTTCAAATAAAATTCTAATTTTTGCAATATTATGGACAAATATATAAACAGTTTTTATACGTTACACATTCGTGATGTAAATTTTAATATCGTATTCAACCGTATCGTTTTTAAATTTATTCTTTAGTGTTTTGTTTTTTTAATAACCCGCGACACATTTCACTTAAAACATTTTCTTATAAAATCAATAATAACCGAATTCTTATTGATTTACTCTGTATTGTGTGATGAAAATAATAATTAAAAATTACTTTTATCAAATTTTCAATAAAAACGGAATATGATTGAGCAATATATTTTTTAACTACATCTAAATGTGAAGTTCATTGCGTTATAAAAAAACAACGCATAAACTTGTGATTTTGAAAGTACAAATGTGTTACATGTACTTGGAAAAAGATCTATATTCATCGACAATACAAAATAAGAAAACGGTTGAACGTATTGTTTTAATACTCTTTACCATCAATTTTCGTGTACAACGCCTTATGTTGCAGTTGTTTTGACCTATTGTTGAATTAAGAGGTACTGGCAACCAACTTTTCCAATTTTGCGACTTCGGAATACGTTCTCAAAATTCGATAACTCTCAACATCAAACTTTTTTTCAGAATGTACCTGCTAGGTAGCTTCAGCCTTATGTGCTGATTCTATGATTTCCTTTAGACAGCGACCAAATTCTTCAATTATAAGTCTTTGCGATGTTTCATCATCAAACATGTTACGTTCCGCTTCGTCAGCTTGTGCCATTAAACACTGACATGTTATTTCTACTACTTTATCAGTTAGGAAGTTAAATGGTTGTCTATAAAAAAAAAAATATAAATATGTATATATGTATATTAAAAGTACGTTATTCATAATACTTCGTACAGTTTTGGCACTTTTATACCTTGCACCAGTATTTGACGTTGCGGGAGGCCTGAAAGCCATTTCCGATAATTGTAATTTCGTTTTATTCAATGTAAGTTGAGCCGTTCTTACTTCAGCTGCTTCTGCTAAGTCTTTCAAAGATTTCTTCTCCAAATTCGGTTCTTCTACGTTACGACATCCTATACATTTACAATTAGCAGAGCAAGGAATCTTAGCCTAAAAAAGCGGTTTATATTTGAGGAACTAAAATTTCTTCTGTTTCAAAATCATTTGTATATAAGGTAATTTTATAATATACCTCATAACATTCGCAATAATTTTTTAAACATCCACTTCGTTTACAATTGCAGCCTTTGTTATGTCTGCGTATATCATCGCCAGTTTCACGACCTTTCCCAATTTTTGGACGAAAAGCATTTGGATTGCGCTCCAAGCACGATTTGATAGCCCGCTGCCTTTCTTCCTCATTTCCAAGATTGTTAGAACAATTATTGCAGTTACACATATGACAAAATTCTCCATTCGCAAAGCAATCACAGTATCTACAATAAAGTATGCTCATGACTCATTGATTTCGTTCACTAACGTAATAAACACATTAATTTATAAATATCACAATTTAACATTTCTTACATCATAAAACAATCTCTTAATTAAAGAGAGACTGTAACATTTATTGTGAACTGTCAGTCTTCAATAAATATGATAAAAAAAAAATGAAGAGCAACTTTTGATATTCAGTTTTTAAAAGTGGAATCACAGTAACAGTAACAGTATATATTTAAACATGTCAATACTACTTTACTATATCTGATACTTACAATTTAAGACATTGCGATTTGGTACAGTTACATGGTTTCCTTGGCCTGATACCATTTGGCTCGACACTTCCGTATGATCTTTGAGAACTTTTAGTTTCTATAACAGATCCTATAGATAAAGTTCCTGTTGAAGTCTGTAAATTTTGTGTATTACCTAATAAACTGGGTGTTGCTTGAGCTTTCAATTTTAGGTCATCCGTTGTCTGTAAAATAAAAGAAAAATAATGATATATCTATTTCAGCAATAAGAGTACATGTAGTATCCTCTAGTACCTTTTTATTTATTTTTTTTTTTTTTTTTTTTTAGTAAACAAATATAACAGGGACAAACCTGTTGTTGAATATATTGAGCTGGTAAGACAACAATGTTTCCCATATTGGAGTTGGCTGAAAGAACAGCTTGTCCTGATGCTAATTGACTCAAAGCAGATGCTGGAATAGCAACTGCGTTTTTCGATTGGTTACCCACAGTTGCAGTTGCTGGAATTAATAACCTTTGACCGCTTCCTGTTAATGTCGTCTTAGGTGCAACTGTTCTTAATGACTGAGTACTAGTATTTAATGGAACTACCTACATTTTATATGAAAGAGGAAAAACATACAAGCAGATGTAACATTATTTTTTTATGATTGTATATTTTTCTACTCTTATGTACCTTGACAATTTGCTGTTGACCACCTATTTTTTGACCAACTCCAACAGTCTGCAAAGTTGTTTGCGATTTTGTTTTACCCACAGTAACAACATTTGTGGTGCCTGATGATGGAGTACTAACTAATCTTACATATTGCACCTTGAAAAGAATGTATTATTAAGATACATATGTTTCAAACATTATCAAAAGGAAAAGAAATTAAAAAATGTCGTTATGATACATAAAAAAATTACTTGTCTTCCAGGCATCTGTATCTGATGTACTTGATTAGATCCAGTAACAATATTTTGATTTGCTGGTATTCTAATAACTTGTCCACTTCCAAGAACGGTACCAGGTTTTAACGAGCTCTATAAAAGTATCACATGATTAATACAAGTTAAACTTATATCGAATGTAAAATATGTCTTGAAAACTGTTAACTAAGTATGAATAAAACCACCAACCTGTCGTATAATTACTTTTTGTGGACTTTGTTGGATAGATGATTTATTGGAAGAAGTAAATGTTGACTGTTGATTTGAAATTGTTGATGGTTTAACTTGTGTATTCATTGGAGCTGGTAATATCTTTGTTGGTGATTTAATTGTATTACTTGGAACTATAGTCATTTTAGAAGGCTGAGCACTTGATGATTGCATTAATTTGTTTACAATTATTCCCTTTAACAAAAATAAATATGAATTAATTATTTTTTATAAGTATTGTATCTTAATTCTTTATAAATTAGAAGAACATCTTGCTTTCCTCTTCCGTAACAAAAAGTTATAAAGGTAATACTTACTTTTTTTTTAATACTCACTTGTTTCTGTGGTGACGAGGGCAAAATATGTTGAACTTTATTAGTAGGAAGTAATCCCATTTGTTGTGCTTGTGCCAATGTTATAGTTTTTGCTGCATTTGTGACATCTTGATTTGATGAACTGTTGTTTAAGAATTTTATTGTTTGCGTTTGCTGATTTTCATTTGGAGAATTAGTTATCAGAACTTGCCCTGATTGTGCTTGATTTCCAGCTAATATCATTTTTGTATATACCTGAAATAATATTTTATATGTATCAGGCACTTCAAATTCCAAAAACTCTCAAAAAGAATAAATAATTAACAATCTTACATTTCGATTTTGGGGAGTGCTCTGTGCAGTACGCTTCATAGCTGACTGAACTGTTTTCACATTCTGAACGCTTCCTAATGTAATATTTCCTGAATGGCTGGTTGCCATTACAGGTTTACTGGGTTGTGCCGATCTTAATTGAACTATATTACCATCAGCAGATTTTGCTGTGATGAGGGTCTGAGCCAATGACTGTAATTGACCAGCCGATGCTGTTGATGGATGTGAAATTTTTAAAATCTGGCTAGTGCCTTGACCACCAGCTGGAGATACTATCATAATAGATTGACTTTGTGTCACTTGACCAATATTTGGTTTCACCTGTTAAAAAAATTAAGAACCAATGTTATAGACTTTAAGGTAAGTCATTATATTTACATATTATACCTGTACTGTGGATGCAGGAATCCTCTGTAATGTTGGTTTTGTTTGAAATACAATATTTTGATTATTTTGATTTGCTGTAGTATAGATAATTTGTTCCTCTTGTACTTGTTCAGGAACTTCAGTCATTTCCACATCAGGTACAATTGTTTCAGTCTCAACATTACGTTCAATTATTATACGGTCATCATCTTCTGTTATAACTTCTTCTGCGTTCATACATTCCAATTCAGCCTGAATATTTGCAAATGCTTCAAAGTCATTTGACGAATATTGTTCATTATTATGCGTTAGACTCAGTGCACTTAAGTCTCCATCACCAAGTGTACGTGAATCGAGAGCTATTGGTTCGACCAAAGCTCTAACATTTTGCCCCTTATTTACAGACATGTTTACGTCCCTATTCAAAATGTTACTTGTTGTAGAAACTTAAACATATTTTAAATTTAAATAGCTTTATATATATCGTATATTGCACTTAATTTTTGACATTATTTCTTTGAAATAACACTTTCACACATTTCTACATGACAAATTTGTAACAAATTGTATGAAACAATTGTTTGTTTTATTTAGATGTTCAATTACATACTTCCGCACGCAAACTTTTCATCGTTGCAAAACAGTTAAAAATAAAGGAACCATTTAGACATGTAATACACATTTTCTTGACAGAAACACTTTCTAAAAATCATCACTTTCATAAAAATTTTAAATTTACAAGTAAAACTCATAATTTAATTACATAACTAAGTACGACAACAGTAATACGATGCAAAAATTCATAATAATATTACATGCTAGCCTCTATTTTTATCTCTTTGAAATATTGAATTATGAACTTAAAACTGTTTTGGTAATATTTAATATCTCTCTTGTCATTTTATCTAATCATTTATACTTAAAACAAGCTTATATATGTTAAAAATGTTTTCCAGATGTCTATATCTTCTATCATAAACATGTATTTCATGCATATACAGGTTAGAAATTCTCAAAATGTAAATAGTTTTTGTCACAAAGCTTCAAACGTTGTTAGGCTATACACAAAAAGAAATATCGTAAACCAATGGAAAAATGTGAGACGTTTTATAAAATGACGTGAAAACGAAACGAATCTTAGCGAGAATTTAAAAATTCAAAAATTCAAATCTCTGTGAAGTAGATATGCCTTTCCTACATGCAAAGAACGACAGGATTGTCTACGCGTACACTCAACAATGTAAAGACCGAATATAATTTGAATTTTCGAAAATTCGAACAATAAAATTTGAATAGTGAAGAAAAATTCGAAGGATAGTCTACTCAGGAACATTAGCGCCATTTATTACTTGAACGCGCCATTTTCCACGAACTGAATTTCTGTATACATTTTGATGGTCTTAACATTTTTGCAACAAATTGACATTGATACACAAAGAGAAACTGAACGCTTAATACTCTAAATGATAATAAAAAATAAACTTTTTCGTAGTATTCGTCTCATAATTGCATAAAATTTAACTTAACCTATAACTTATCAGTTCATATCAGGTACGTACAGTGCTAGGTGGGGGCGTGCCACGAAGCTTATTTCAATTGTAATAAAATATTCAAAACACTTTCTTATATGCCTCTGAAATTTTTAAACCTCACTTGAACTATTCCCCAAGTAAATTAATCTTCTTTGTAACACATACCTGGGTGTTCCCTCGATACCTCGAATTTGTTCAAAATCACGCGCCCACCATTGCTGTCCCACAGTGCACTACGCACCGCTGTGTACAAACAGACCCAAAGGTCGTTTAGTGTTAAAAGCCCAAACTGAAATCAGAATGACAAGTTCACTGTAATTATACAGAACAATTTTTCTTGTATATGATTCATGAAAAGTGAATGTTTTATTTTATCAGTCAAATATTACATCAAAACTAAGCAATATTTTCGCGCACTTTGTAAATTTCGATTTCGCCATTTTCACTCTTCCGCGGCTAAAAACACGTCGCCCCTTTAGCGCCCTCTTAAGCCAATAAAAAAACATGTGTTCCTAAAACTCGAATGTTTTGAATGTAAGTTATTTGACCAAAATTTCTATATACATTATTATAAGCACATTATATTTATTAATAAATTTTTAAGATTTGTAATCTTTTCTCGCAATTAGAATATAATAAAATTTTACTTTTTATTAAAATAATGATGAAAAAGTTAACGTTAATAATATCAAATTAATTGTATATACTTAAAATACATATATATAACGTCCTCATATTAATGCAAATACATTAATCTGATAGTTAATGAGCCTCTAATTAGGAAATGGTCTATGAAATTCAAATAAAAGAAATCTATTCGCTTATTAATTAATTGTTTTAACGATTAAAGTGTAGCTGAGGATTAATAAGCATTATAATACGATTAAAGTACTAGAACTGTACTATTAAAATTACTTTCGCATATATATTTGCATACATTTAACTTTACCGAAATTTAAGGTATTATTAAATACGCATATTACCCTTCCAATGTATACATAAAGTAAAATAAACTGTTTAGTAAATACCTTTGAATGTATTAAGAAATATGCGATATTATTTATCACTCTTCTACGAAAATTATGACTATAAATGTATTTAATTAATAAACAACTTAAGCACATATATCACGTCTGCGTTTAATTATAAAATTGATGACCTATTTTTTTCTTCAATCATGTACAAAATATGAATGCATTACTGTGTTTGCATTTGAACCAAAAATACTTTGTCAGCACTTTGAATGATAGAACATAAACTACTGGGCCAAATTTATAAGCGAATCCACACTGATTGTATTGCATTTAGTCATGAATTATTCATATAAAGTACGTCGGCAACTAAAGTTAATGATATTCTACAAAGCGCCACCTCTAATTGAATTGCGTCTCTATCTAATTGCATGTTTAATTTCTATAAGCTTATAATATTTATATGCAATGTTTTTAAATAAATAAAAAATATATAAACATTATAAAATGCAATATAGAGAACATTATAGAAAATATGTAACATACAAATATCAATAGTATATTGATTTATACTTAAATATATAGAAAATTTTATATTCAATTAATACTTAAATAATGAATATAAAACCTTAAATATGCATGTTACTATCATAATGAGATTACCTTTTTTATTACAATATTCAATACAGTGTTATTCATTTGCCACTATAAATAGTATTGCAATATATTTTCTAGTGACTAGCTTTCATAGTTCATGATCGTAATAGGCGCAAAAGTCATTTTTGGTTATTCATGTAGAAAAGATGGTGGTGACTGCAGCTTCTGTACGTCAACAGCTCACGAATTTAGCGTATTGCGGTGGCTCTCATAAAGATCATGCGGAGAAGTAAGCATGTTAAATAGGACGAAAAATATATTTTTAAAATATCCCATACAAACGATGATACTTACAGGTATCGAGCGATTTTGGACTCAATACTGTTGTCGTCCAGCGAAGAGGCGATGGATGCTTTGAAGATATTCATTGAAGCAAGTATGTTACTTTTCCCAAGATATACACCTTTAACTGTACATATAAATACATTTATCAGTTACTTAATAACATTCGTAATTCATGAAATATAATATATACTAAAATATTGTATGTGTATTTATGCAGTTATCTCTCTGTATACATGATCATTTATTAGATTAAATTAGGTATGTTCTTGAGATTGTGTATAGTTAATGATTCTAAGTTGCAAAGTGTACAGTACTGTTCTTAATGTCATCTTACTGATACGAGAATAAGTCATTTTATTTTGCAGTTGTAAATGAATATGTAAGTTTAGTAATCTCAAGACAAGTTCTAACAGATGTCAGTAATCGATTACTACTTTTACCCGATGAAGTATCAATGGCTATTTCACATTACACATTAGAGAAGGTAAATACTTTTTTGCTTGATACAAAATGTTTTATTTACTATTATAAGTAATATTGTGATGATGTTCTTTTATCAATTTTTTAGATACAACCAAGAGTTATTTCCTTTGAAGAACAGGTTGCTAGTATAAGACAACACTTAGCTAAAATTTATGAACGCAATCAAAATTGGAAAGAAGCAGCTAGTGTTTTAGTTGGAATACCATTAGAAACTGGACAAAAGTAATTATAAAAGCTGTTACTGTGTACTATTTAACTGTTAACTCTGCAAAATAAGTTACTTATCAATATTTTTGATGTAACAATTTATATTCTCAGGGATTTTTACTCTCTATTGTATTCCTACATTTCTATTGCAAGCAAAATAATATTGAACTTACATTTTTACATAATAGAAATAGAAATTAACCTAACTAAAACAACAATTTTAGTGATTGTGATTGTTTAATACAATTGTTATAATTTTTAACCGTAGGCAATATGCAGTTGACTATAAACTTGATACTTATCTTAAAATTGCACGATTGTACTTAGAAGATGATGATCCAGTACAAGCTGAAACATATATTAATAGAGCATCCCTTTTACAAGTATGTAATTCTTGAACATGTTTAAATGCACAAATATGCTATAGGCATTTTTATTAATCTGTTATTTTGCACTTTTTAGGCAGAATCAAAAAATGAACAGTTACAAATTTATTATAAAGTTTGTTATGCCAGAGTATTAGATTACAGAAGGAAGTTCATAGAAGCAGCTCAAAGATACAACGAATTATCATACAAATCCATTATACATGAAGATGAACGTATGACTGCACTTAGGAATGCACTAATTTGTACAGTACTAGCTTCTGCAGGTATGTAGTTCTGTATTTAAGAGGTAAAGCATCATATCCCTGCTATAATAAATTGGAAAAGAACAGGATTTAAACCATTCAATTGCAGAATGATATATTTCCTTTAGATATTTTTACCTTTGTAAAAATTTTTGATAAGACTTCTTTCGAACATTCTATTTCAATAGTTAGTGGTAGTGAACTTCAGATACTTTACCATTACATAATTTAAGCTTTTGGCATGACAAAAACTAGATGTACGATTCTTTATACCTAAAATACATACTTATATTTAATTAGTATTCTTCAGTTAGTAAAAATGATGTTTGTAACTCGAGATATTCATATTAGGACAACAAAGAAGTCGTATGTTAGCAACGCTATTTAAAGATGAACGTTGTCAACATCTTCCTGCATATTCGATTCTTGAAAAGATGTATTTAGATCGTATTATTCGACGTTCCGAATTACAAGAATTCGAGGCCTTATTACAACCTCATCAAAAAGCAAGTACAATCGATGGATTAGGATCAACTATTCTTGATCGTGCTGTTATAGAACATAACTTATTATCTGCTAGTAAATTGTATAATAATATAACTTTCGAAGAGTTGGGTGCATTGTTAGAAATTTCACCGACGAAAGCGGAGAAAATTGCAAGCCAAATGATCACCGAAGGTCGTATGAATGGCTATATCGATCAAATCGATTCTATCGTACACTTCGAAAGTAAGTTTAAATCAATAAGTTTATCCTATATGTGTAATACAAATATTCTTTACTCGATATAATTCTCTTTTTATGTAGCACGTGAAACGTTGCCAACATGGGATAAACAGATACAATCTCTTTGTTATCAAGTAAACCAAATAATAGAAAAAATCGCTCAAAGTGAACCAGAATGGATAGCAAAAGCAATGGAAGATCAAATGGTGCATTAATATCAATTTTTTTAAACACAAAATATACACACACAGATTGGAACTGGAAACGTTAAACAAATTATTTGATACGTTTACAACTAAAAATTTTGAGGCAATACAAATTTTTTATTATAATTTTACAATGAAGCTTATGCATCGCGATTAATGTAAAATTTGAAACGCTCATTAACTTTTATGTTATGCATTGAAATGAATTTTTATATAATAAATAAATAAACAAATTTTTATTTTCTTCACAATACGAAGGAAAGTATCTAAATTCATAAAGTACTTCACAAATTTAAATCTTATCGCGTAATAGTTTATTATTTATGAAAACTCAATAATAAAGTGAACATAAAATATGAAAAAAATTTATTAATGAAACACGCTTAAAAAAGTCATTTATGTAACATTCACTAAGGATTGTTATAAATCTCACAAAGCATATTCCAGTTAAGGGAATATTGTAATTTTCTCTTGTAAATAAAGCATTTTCACACTGCACATAAAATAAAAGTTTCTTTATTTTATGAACTAATCGAGGCTTAATTCAGATTTTGCTCAATGTTTCACAACTGTTGATGTATATAAGGAGAGTAAAATTGTACGAGTACAAACCTCTTATGCATTATAAGCTTGCTGCATAAAATAAGACTGTGGAATTATTTGTAACTAAAAGTATTTATTATAATATATTATTTTAAAAATGTGAAGTATTCATATAAGATGCCAGACTTTAAATTATTGGAATACTATCTTTGTAATTAAACATATATTTCACCATAGGTTTTAATCCTAAAATAGCCACACTGGCAGTACTGTTTCACTTTAATTATGCAGGCAGGAATGAATGTTGTTTCATTTTTATAAAATGAGAACCGAGCAAACTTGACATTTGATATCATTTAATCTCAAGTCCCTATGTACGTAGCTATTTATTTAGAATATTGGAAAAAAGCGATTTTTACAGTAAACACGATTATTACACGTTGTTTGTGTAGCTACAAGAACATATGTGCAGCATAGTGTGTCCTTATCTCGAAATCAACCACAGACCTTGCCATTAAAAGTTTCGTAACTTGATAACACTTTATACGATTATGTTGAAAAATATATTTGCAGTTTTAAACACATTTTCTTCTAATTGAACTTCATTTGTATTTGCAATTAATATTACTCATCGTGTACGTTTCTCTTAATTAAGTTTAAAATAATTAAACCTTTGATTTTATTAGACTGCATATTCAACAGGAATTGGTAACAAACTGCACCATATAAGAGAATTATGGAGGAAAAATAGTACATTTCTATTCTGTTCAAGAATTTGTGTTTGAAACCGTGTTTTGTTCATGATATAAGATATTGGTACCATATCGAGTTTATTCATAATTGCATATATTTGAAACTAATACCCCTTTAACTATTCTTAAATGATGCATGATATTTTGTGGCATCTATTTTGGGATAAACCTATCTATATGTTATAGGCAATACTTTATTTGAAGCATGTACTGTGACACTGCCTTTATGACAGAAAGATCATGAGGTGACCTTTCAAGTGAGTCAAGTCCGTTTATGTCCTTAATTATTCATATTTAAGCTTGAAGATCTAATGCAAGACCAATCTTGTGTCCACCAGAGCCAAAGTTCTTTCCATCAATATTTGTGGAAAGTGTTAGAGTTACACCTATAAAAGCATTTAAAATATGCATATATAAATTAAGTATTTAGGTTTATATCTCTTGTAAGTAAAATATATTGAATAAATTATCATTCAAGCAGTACTTGTTAAAAATTAAAATTTACTCAATGTATTCTATCAAATAATTAGAAAGTATATAAAAAAATAATATGGTTACTGGACCAAAAGTAATTACTTAGAGTAACATCCTGTGCAGATTATAACATGCCTATTATTAATCTTGTAAAATTAAATTTCACTTACCATCACGTAACTTTTGTTGATATCCCAAACCTATTTGAAGATTAGAATTGACTTTAGCTCTAACAGATGCATCTTGATCTAGATTATATTTGGTAGCAAGACCAAACTGTGTAATATTATTACTTGAGTTCCACTCAAGATTAATTGCACCTTCCAAATCTGGTTTCACTTTATGATAAATGGAGCCACTAAAGTCAGAGCCGTTATTCCTAAGAAAAATCCGAAGCATAATATTAAAAAGCTAAAAATGCTTTATTCAATTCATAAACTCTTCCTCTCTCTCAGAAATTTTATACATACACAGCAGCATGAAGGGTAAAGTCTGAAGCAGTATATCCAAGTGCAAAATTATTTTTTGTAAGTTTGTTTCTCTGAGTATCAAAACAGGCCTGATAACCAGCCAGCCAACCTACAATTTAATTATAGTATTTTACAATCAAATAGATTTAATCTATTTCATTTTATTATATCACAGTCTTACATTATTCTTTCTGGAATATCATGGATACTGGGAATAAAAGAGAGGAAGACTCATAGGGAATTACAAAGGAATCACATGGAAACAATATATCAAAAATCAAATATCTGAACAATAAGCATATCTAATTTCTCAACTTCAATACTAGAAATAATAAGATACATTAATAATTTTATATTATTGAATTAAATTTAGGTATATATGTTGATATACACATATGTATGTTTTTTTCAACGAGACGAATCAATATACCATGATAATTTAAGTGGAACAAAGATAGTCAAATTTCTCAACATATAGCAGTGGTGTGCACACATATATTGTTTATTTCTTGTGAGTCGCCTCATTGAAGAAAATATAGCCACACATGCTACTACCATAAATCAATAATACTTTTATCTTACCTTGATATCCTATAACTGTTGATGCATTTACCAAAGGGCCAGCAGAAAGACTGAGATCAAAATCAGCAGTAGCAGATACATTATCATGTTTGAAAGATGTCTTTAACTTTCCAGTTTTGGTCCTAGAATAATAAAATATCACATTTTTGTCTTTCAAATAATTCTACAAAGTATTAATAAATAAGTTAAAAGATATGGATAAGATTATGTATTGAAATATATACCCTGTTTGTGGACAGAAAGTACAGCCATAACCAAGGGTAAAACCATTGAGCAATCTATCAGCAAAAGTAACATCAGTAGCAAGTGTATTATCTGTATTCCACTTCTCACAAAACTTTAATCCATAATTATCAATATTGTATTTGGTTTCTAAGGTACCAAATACCTTTCCAGTATCTTGATTAGATAGTCCACAACTAGAGAATTCTACCCCAGATTTAGTTTTTGTCTTTACATCTAACTTGACGAGACCAAAATGATATCCGCTAGAGAATAAGTCACGAGCACTTTTTCCTAAATCACCATATGTAGGTGGAGCCATAATCTATGCAAAAAGATATTAAATAATTAGATCGAAGTTTTAAAATTCTATATCTAAAAAATATTCATTTATTATATTTTAATATAAATAACAAACATATTTTTATATATTCTAATTGATCAAAAATATTAAATATTTTATATTTTCTTAGAATTAAGTAGTAGTTCTACTTATACAATGTGTGAAAGAATTCTGATCATAATAATCATTAACTAAATAATGCTAAATATATTATAGTCAATAAAAGACTTTCATTTACAATTAATTCACAAACACACAAACGCACAGGTACACACACACATCAGCAAAATTTTCAATTGTGACATAATTGAAAAATAAGATTGAATACACACTGTGTTACATAAATATACCAATTTAGCTTGAAAATTATTTAATGCATTTCGTAATATTTAACATATATAATAGAAAAATGAACATCAAAATTAGTTCATTAAACGTTTTCTATAAAATGTGTTAAAACGATAAATTACAAAGAATTGAAAATACCACTATTCATGGAAAAATAGAAAATATGTTATAAGTACATCGTTAAATTAACAATATAGAGCAAAAATGGAGTGATATTGACCTGCCTAGGTATTACATAAGGCACAATTCAGCAATTTCAATTTCAATAAATGACTGGAATTTTACAATGTTGCACACAGAGTTATCTTTATTTTATCATATCGGTATTAAACTGTGTCATGTAGTAAGAATAAACTTTCAGATTCATACAAATGCTCAAAATTAATAGAAATATTCACTTATAACAATGCCAGGTATCCGACATTACCAATAACTCATGCCGGCTTTGCAAAAAATTTAATTTTTCTTGTTAATTATGTGCCCTATACTTACGATCGAGAATTATGACTTAAAAGTAATGTATACGAATAATATAATTTGTCGATACTTACTATTTTATGTTATAAGACACGAGTGCGGAAAACTGCGTGACTTCGCCTGGGAATTGCGTACGTGAGACGATATGCTAACCCGGAGAGAAAGATGGAGTCTGCGCGTAACTGTGCTTACGCATGCGCAGAATAACGTCTAAAAAAAATTAGAGTCAGTTTTTATGTGTAAATGTTGATAAAGTAGATAAAATAAAATTACTCTGTATGATCAGGTGATTATAGTTTTTACATTAAATAAATTACATTCTGATGTTTAAGTCTTATATTGATTTACTTTCTAGATGTTATATAACCTTGAAGAGATCGTCCTCGTAGGCGTGGATTTTGCTTATATCCTGATCACCCGGTATCATTTATTGAACGTTGGAAAAAAGATAAGGGTATTCAAACGAGAAAAGTTCTTATCATTTTAAAAAGTATTAAAAGCATCTAATCAACTTTTGGCATTGACAATGCGACGCCAATGTTCAGATTAACTCTTTATTATTACGAGTTGTACACATTTCTCTAAATATAAACAGAATTTTTAATTAAGATGTTAAGTTCATTCATTTAATATTCACATTTATACGCAATACATATACATAGGTGTTAAGTACAGTCAACAGACGTTAAATTGAATTTTGTACTAGGACGTTATATGTATTTTTTAATTAAATATACGATTTTGTTATACACTAATCTTGAAATTTAATGGTTAAGAATTTGAAGCAAAAAGAAGAAAAGGAGGAGAATGGGGAGGGTGGGAAGGCTGATGTGGGAAAGTTGCATGAATTCGATACAACTTTTACCTTGTAAAACAGGTAATCGAAAATATTTACTACTCTAGAATCTTCTTTTACTTGTGTTTGAATTTTTTCAGTAGCATTCAATTCGTAATCTTTTATCGGACAAATCATTAAAACTCTCAACTTTATATACATGATATATTCCATCGTGAAAATAAGAAGTACTATAATTATTCAATTATCCCGCGGAGTTATTGAAGCATTTGGGTCCTTCTGCACATCTCAAGATCTTAAAATAAACTGGTTGCTCGATACAGCGTTACAATTTCTATGCGAACTGCCATCCTTCACGAAAGTCGATGGTAGCATCTAGATCATACCGTTGGCAATCTTTGCGCGTAGTATATTTTTAATAAACAATTTTATATATATAAACCTCCGAACAGATTTAATTTTCAGTCTTTTTCTAACTCTCTACATTCGTGGAACGCAAGATTCGAACCGAAAAGAAGCGCGTAATAAACGCGGACTAGAGGAAATTCTTTTAGTAACAACATTGATTAAGTGTGATTGAAAATGTCTCAACAAAATTCGGTATGTGTTGCATTCAATTGATAAAATTTACGTTTATTATAAATTTCTTTCTCTTTCCGATTTGGTTTTTAGATCTTATTATTTAGATATTGGAATCGATCTTGTTATTTAGATATTGGAATCAATAATGTATGCATGAATTCCGCATCATTCTCCAATAATAGACTTAGTTTTTATTAATCGTTTATGATACGTTACACACACGAAAGTAATAAAATAGTTTATACTAGAAAATAATACATAGATCAAAGGAAACACTTAATGCGTGTCGAAAGTTAATATGTTTAAACATACTCAATTATCGGATAACGCAAAAAAATACTAAATAAATAATAACTTTACTAATAAAGAATTCTTTTATTAGGGAGCCGCGCCATTAGCAGGGAAAAGTTCGGCAACGTTTAAAGTCCTTTACAATGATAAAGTTGGAAGGTATTTGAAATTAATTGTAGCTATTACTAGTAATAATTAATGTTTTTAGGCTAACTATATCGTTTACGTTTCCATTACGTTTTCTTATTACGTTTAATATTTTCAGATATATGGTGGCTAATAAGGAACTGGAGGCAGGTGAAGAAATCATCACAGAAATGCCTTTTATAGTTGGACCAAAGGCATTCACATACCCCCTGTGTCTTTCCTGTTACACGGCATGGCCCCCAACTTTAAACGAGAAGCCTCTTTGCTCAAAATGCGGATGGCCTGTTTGTTCAACAGAATGCGAAAATCAACCGCAACATAAGGATTACGAATGTCAGGTAAAAATTACGGAAATGAAAACACAATAGTCACGCGTGAAAACATTCGTCTTTGAATACTTTCTTCCGGATGATTTGTTCATTCCTTAAACAAAATGTTAGAAAATTCTTTCTTTTGAGTTGTGTGCTAAGTAATAAATTATGATATTTATATATTTCATGTGTAGATATTTGCGCAAGCTAAAGAGAAATTTAACGTGGCAGCTGCTTTGGAACAGACAAACGAAAATGGTGTACCACAATTAGAATGTATAACTCCGTTACGATTGCTTTTGGAATCAGAAAAAAGTCCCGAAAGATGGAATAATGAAGTGAAAGACATGGAAGCTCACAATAAAATAAGAAGCCAAAAAGAACATTGGAAATCAGACCAAGTAAACGTGGTAGAATACATAAGAAATCAACTTAAATTAACAAGGTAATAATTATTCCTTGGCAAAGTAGCATAAAAGAAAAATAATATTTTTATTAACGTCTATCAATTTATTTGTTGTTTTTTTTTATTCCAGATTTTCAGAAGAGCAAATTCAGACAGCATGCGGAATTTTGGAAATTAACACTTTTGAAATTCGAACAGCCAAAGGATTTAGTGCTAGAGCACTTTATCCAACAGTTGCTTTAATGAATCATTCATGTGTCTCTAACACATGCCACAGTATTTCACCAACTGATTACAGGTAAAATAAAAATATTCACTTTTTAAACTATGAAGTTATAATTCATTTACCTTGTTTTACATAGAACACAGATAACACAACTTTTTGTTTTATTTGTAGGATACGATTGCGCACCACGATCAAAATTTCTCCAGGTGCAGAACTTTACGGAAGTTATACACATTCGTTACTTCCAACAATGTTGAGGAGAGAACATCTTCTCGAAGGAAAACATTTCGCTTGTGCCTGTCCAAGATGTTCTGATCCTACAGAACTTGGAACGCATATGTCTTCGTTGAAATGTAACAAGTGCGATAACGGAATCGTGTTATCTTTAGATTCCCTGGGTAAATATCTTGCGTAATTGCTCTACAGGCAACTTCAATTCATGTACATAGATATAAAAATTGTAATTAATGCTAATTGGTAACTTAATTAATGATAATTGGCAGCTTAATTGGTGGTAAATTTGTATTATAGATCTCGACAGTTCGTGGAAATGTACGCATTGTGAATTTACAACATCGGGACCAGCCGTTCGAAAGGTATTGCGAATTATACAAGCGGAAGTGGACGCAGTGGAGGCCATCAGCGGTGCTGATGGAGCTGACGCTATTCAAGAAAGGGAAACAGTCATAAAGAAATATCGGTCAGTTTTACATCCCCAACATGCTTTCTGGACGATGTTGAGGTAAATTAATAGAGTTATACTTTAATAAATTAAAATTCTAATACTTATTTCCTTTACATTAATAAATTTTGAGAATGAAATAAAAATATTTCTATAATTTTACTTTTTAGACATTCATTGACGCAAATGTATGGTCGCGTAGAGGGATATCTCCTAGATGACTTGCCGGACGTTGTGTTAGAGCACAAAATCGATATGTGCAGATTATTGCTTCAAGTGTTGGACGTCATAGAACCCGGTTATTCTCGTATAAGAGGTAAAGATTTATAATTATCCATCATTTTTTGCTGTCCCTCAAACAATAACGGAACTTATATTCCAAGATATATATACCAAATTGGAATTAAGTGATGATTAACTTTAATTAGACAATTATAGTTTTCCTTATTAAGAAATTGTTTTATTATTATAGGAATGACGTTATACGAGCTCCATGCGCCTTTACTTTTTATCGCCAAAACACAATGGAATTACGGAACAATAGACGAAGCTGCTTTAAAATCGAAGATGATAGATGCTGCTAATATTTTGAAGGAATCAGCAACAATTTTATCTTTAGAACCACCAGATACACCGGAAGGCCAAATAGGCATCGTTGCTAAAGAATCTTTAACTCAACTCGAACAATCAATCAACGACTTATGAACATTTATTACAGATACACATACCTTTTTACTATTATATTTCTTTGTTAATAAACAATATGTAAAATTATATATACAAAATAAACACAATCTGTCCAAAGGTATTAATATTATAATGTTACGTGTATATAATTAAGGCTAAAAACCAAATGCATAATTTTTCAAATACGAATCATCAAAATGTTCAAAATTAATGTAATTTTTACTTTCAAATCTAGAAAAACCCAAAATGAAATTTTTCCTAATTTTCTTTATACAAACTTATTTTCTCCTTTAAATTTCGGATCATAATTTTTTATTTAAATACAACAAGATTTAAATTTCATCGAAAATATAACGAGACAAATATTAAAACTATTTGAAATGTCGATAACTGTGTAATGTTGCATATTCTAACGCAATGTCTTCACATTACTTAGTCGTGAACACTCGAGAAACACGACTTCTAATAATATAGCGTATCGAGAGTACCAAAGAGAGACGGCTCCCGCTACAACTTCCTGTACTTCGGTGTCAGTTACGGATCGTAGAAAATGCACGATACCAGCGGACTCTCACAAGTCTAAGTATTGTATGAAATCAGCACGTCCTATTCGAGGTATTCACGAAAAAATTCACGACAAAGTATGACGATGGAAGGAAAATCGAAAAACGTTACAACTCCTATGTTGAAATATAAAATTGCTCGCTCAGAGAAATTTGGCAGGTATAAACATATAAATTACGTCCAACTTTATTAACAACGTTTCAAAATAGCATCTATTGGCAGTATCATATTAGCAAAATGTTCAGTTATAAATAATTCAAGAAAATATCTCGTGTTACGTTTCTCGAATACTTTGAAATACGTTGTACAACGTTTTTTAAGATATTTGCAGGCAGCGAAGAACCTAACAGCCGGTGAAGTAATACTCCGAGAAAAACCGATCGCTGTCGGGCCGATCACTTCTAGCAAAGATCCAATATGCTACGCATGTTTGCGTTTATTGCCGAAAATCAAGAAAGAAACGCAATACATTTGCTCAAAATGCAAAATTGTACCTTTGTGCGGTACTTCATGTGAGGTAGTATTTACAACCAAATTATATTTCAAAAGTACATCGGAGAATAGTATCGCACAAGACAATTGTTAACAATCTTCAGAAAAAATTGAAGCATCACACACCGGACGAATGTGCAGTTTTCAAAAACAATAAAGATCTATCGATCAGCAATATAGAAGATATTACTGGCATCTTATTACCTTTGAGATTATGGCTACTGAAACAAAGGGATCCAGAATTATGGAAACGAGTGGAATCTATGGAAGCACATATCGATAAAAGAAGAAATACATCCGTTTGGAAAGACAGAGAAATAACTGTTGTAAATGTAAGTAGAGTAAGGGAATATCTGAATGAATTTATTTGAATAATGTTTCTTTTATTAATCAAAATAGGTGATAAAGTCGCTTAACTTACTTCCTGAAGACGACATGTCTATCTCAGAGCTTCTACAACAGCTGTGCGGGATTTTAGACGTTAATGCTTTCGAGCTAAGATCTCCGGGAGGTCTAGATGGGCTTCTTTTACGAGGTTTATATGTAGAAGCCTCCCTGATGGCTCATGACTGCAGAGGAAACACTCATCTAACGGTGGACGATGATTTTCAACTTACTGTATACGCTAGTTTGCCGATTAAAGAAGACGAACCGATCTTCTTTAATTACACTTCGTCACTTTTGGTAAGAAATTATTGAATAATTATGTTCTAAGCGTGCAATTTCTACAAATGATTAAAAATTATGATACTACGCGTGAAACTTCTAAGAATTATTATTATTCATTACGGTCCATTACCAGGGAACGTTAGGTAGAAGAGAACATTTGCGAGCTGGGAAATACTTCGATTGCGAGTGTTCACTATGCAAGGATCCTTACGAAATGGGCTCGAATATGAGCAGTATTTTATGCCCAAGATGCAGAGAAGGTTATATAGGAATGCAAAATCCTTTGACAAACTTTCCATACGAAAACAGTACAAAGTGGCAATGCAACAAGTGCAAGAAGTTCATCGGAGGTCGTCTCATGAGAGCTACATTAAACATAACCAGAACGTTAATCGACGATATGGACGATAATGACATTAAAGTTTGTATTTGAGAAAAAAACCTGATGATTATACATTACTTCGTATTTATTGTCGTTTGTTAATAATTTTCACAAGGGACTAGAAAATTTAGCGACGAAACTGTTGAAGACCTTTCATCCGAATCATTTCTTAATGCTATCTTTGAAGCAAAAACTACTGGCTGTGTATAGGAAAGAGGTGGCAACCCCAAACCCACAGAAAAAGGTTATGCAAAGGATGTTGGATTTGTGTAAAGAGATGTATGATGTGCTGGAGATCGTCGAACCAGGAATATCCCGATTGAAAGGTATTTTATTTATTGTTTATTCAAAAATAGCTGAAAATATTGATAATCATATTTTAATTCAACACTTTAATAATAATACTATATGATATACTGACGTAAAGATATTATTTTTCAGGAATAATATTATATGAAATGCACTTACCATTGGTGTTGTTAGCGAATCGTGCATACTCCGCACGTGAAATTTCATCAGCCGAACTTGCTTCTCGTCTTGAAGAAGCCGCAAGTTATTTGAAGAAATCATTAACTATGCTTCTTTTGGAACCGGTAGACACGCCAGAAGGAAAATTAGCTAAACGAGCCCTGCAAGAATTAAAAGCAATAAATCAGAACATAGTCGACGTCAAAATAATTGTTACGACTGAGAATACACGTGGCCGCGATAGCAAGAAATCGAATAAGAACAAATAGGCGGGAAACATTCAAAATACGCAACATTTGATTCAAGAGTACATCTGTCCTATATTACAATTAACAAAGTTTAATTACTGTACAAATGAATTTTTATTGTTCTTTTTCGATAGAAAAGAGCAAAGACAAAAATTGTTAATTTAAATAAAAACGTCTGATATACTGCCGAACTGTTTTAAAGCATTGACACATTACAGTGTTCAAAAATATCACCATATTATTCGATGTTTTTGTAAAATAAATTGTATTATTCCTGTTTGCTATTTTATTGTTATTTTTTTTTTAATTATTTTTCATAATCAGAAGAGTTAAATCATTTAATCTTTATTTTTTTGCAACTTAAATTTTCTCGTTCTATGTGATTATTCTACTTTAATGGTAATCAATTTTTAGTTGCCGTAAATAAGATTAAAATATACAATATATGCAGTATTTATGTAGAAATATTGTTAACCTAAACTTATTCTAATTAACAGGCTTGATTACTTGAGACATATGTGTAACACATGAGTTCTTTACAACAATGATTTAATTCATAGTAAAAACTGATACGTAAAATAATCTGTTACAGATTAAAACATAAAGTATTGACATTTTTTCTAAATAAAAAATAAAACTTGCAAGTTTATTTCTGTTCAATGCATATTTGCTGTTGCAAGAACAGGTAATATTCTAATGGTTTATAAAAGTCACTTTATAACCTCTATGACACAAGCATGATTGAAACAAACAAATACATTATTAGGTGTTATATTATAGTGAAGTAATTTTTTTGCCCTTCCAGCAAATAAATAGCATGTTTGACCAAAGTATTATTGGTATATGCTTTTGTATCTGCTTAGCAATAGTTTTCAATTTTTCCTTGCATCGTATCGAAGAAGGACATGTTGGTGTTTATTTTAGGGTAAGTTCATTTATATCTTTAATTTGTAAATGCACAACCATATAAATATCACTACAAACTTTTCTGTTGAATATTTGATATAGGGTGGGGCATTATTACCTCAAGTGAGCAATCCTGGATTTCATATGATGATACCTTTATTGACAACATATCGCTCTGTTCAAGTTACATTACAAACAGACGAAGTTAAGAATGTACCATGTGGAACAAGTGGTGGTGTGATGATCTATTTTGATCGCATAGAAGTTGTAAATATATTAGATGCAAATAGCGGTAAAAATTCTATCTTAATCATATATGTATAATTGTTAAATTAAAATTTTAAGTGTATATTCGACATTAACCATTATAAATTGTACAGTATATAACATGGTGAGGAACTTCACTGCAGATTATGATCAAACATTGATATTTAATAAGATTCATCACGAATTAAATCAATTTTGTTCTGTCCACACATTGCATGAAGTATATATAGATTTGTTTGATCAAATTGATGAAAACTTAAAAACTGCTTTACAAAAAGACCTGAATGATTTAGCGCCTGGTTTAAGTATTCATGCAGTTAGAGTTACTAAACCAAAAATTCCAGAAACTATTAGAAAAAATTATGAATTAATGTAAGTACAAGTCAAAATCAATGGTAGATTTCAAAAGGTCTTAATAATTTTAGAGTATAATACATGTGTATACATATTACTGCAGGGAGGCGGAGAAAACAAAACTTTTAATTTCAACACAGCATCAAAAAGTAGTTGAAAAAGATGCAGAGACCGATAGGAAAAAAGCTGTTATCGAAGCGGAAAAAGAAGCGTTAGTAGCGAAAATACAATATAATCAAAAGATCATGGAGAAAGAATCTCTGCAACGAATAGCAGCAATTGAAGATGAAATGCATTTAGCAAGACAAAAGAGTCGCTCCGACGCCGAATATTATCAAATGAAGATGCAAGCAGAGGCGAATGAACTTCTTCTTACTAAACAATTTTTAGAACTGAAGAAGTTTGAAGCATTAGCACAAAACACAAAAGTTTACTATGGTCAAGATTTACCAAAAATGTTTGTGTACGGAGGTTTCTCAAATGATCCTAGTATAAATCCCCATGGAGAAATTGGAGAAAAATAATCATAAAAATTAGTACTTACTTTCTTTTCTTTATCAGTAAGTAATGTAATGATTGGTTTAGTTGAATATGATATACACTAGGTCTTATAAACTTTATAATGATTGTAAATGTGGTATTGCAACAATTACAACACTGTGAAACTTTTATTTTGTGAACTGAAACTTCAATGGTATTTACACACTCATCAATTCATCTACTACGATCAAACATGACTGTTTTCTTATCAAATCTTATTATATTTAGTGAAATTTGCTAATAAAAATATTATACAAGTTGTACACATATATCTATTAATATTATATTACTACATACATTAATTTATATACTGCATTTGTAGTTCATTTAACATGAACAAGTATTAAAGTTTGAGTTTATCTTGTATAATATAAATAAAAGATGTATAAGTCAAAATGAATTTTAATAAAATCGAGTACACAAACTACACCACGATTGTTCTGATTTCACAATGTGTTTGAAAACGTGTTCCTATTGTGTTGATTTAAATGGCGTTGCGCGCGCATTCTACGCCTACTATATGACGCTGTCAAAAGTAGTGTTTGAAAGCATCAGTAATCAAAATTTACTAAATTTGTACAGGTTTATAGATTATTATATAACCTATAACAGCGTAGAGGTTAAAAATGACAGCAGTAAGTTTGGCAATTATATTATATTATTTTGTAAAAGATCGTCTTTTGTATTTTAAGGTTAGGCAGTAATTTGAGTTCCAAAGTAACTCTAAATTGTTTATACGCAACAAGATATATATTTTGTTAGGGAATGAGATTACAATACTTGAACTATGTATATATATTATAATATGTGAATATGTTATTGACTATCTTTTATTTTTCAGGAATTAAAAAAATTTCTTAATGGTCTTTTAAGTAGTGTGGAAGGACTTCATAGTATACTCATAACAGATAGGGATGGAGTACCTGTTGTATCTGTAGCTGATGAAAAAGTACCAGAATTAGCTATGAGAGCAAGTTTCTTGTCTACTTTTGGCATGGCAACAGATCAAGGAAGCAAGTTAGGATTAGGAAAGAATAAAACAATTATATGCATGTATAGTAGTTATCAGGTAATAGAAAAGTACATAGAATATTATAATTTTTTATTCGTTATAATGTAACTAAAACGGTTAAATTATTTTGTAGGTAGTTCAAATGAACAAGTTACCATTAGTAATTAGTTTTATCGCTGACTATAATTGTAATACAGGTCATATCCTGTCTTTGGAAAGTAAAATTGATCCAATCCTGAGTAATCTAAAAAATGCAGTAGTGGAAGCCTGATGGTTACCTGTTGTACATTACGGGTGATAAATACCAAAAGTTTACAATAAAATTTGGTAAACACTTGTAATGAACAAATATTGTAAAATAATGCTGGAGACATTATTATGTATATTTTCCATAATTTACACGAAATTTAAATTATATTCATTTTATATTTGTATCTCCTTTAATCAGCATTTTTATAAAATATTTTAAATGCCTACATTTAAAAGGAAGAAAGTGTATCCTAAATCTTTCATGGGACAATTTAAAAAGGAATGAAAAGGAAACTGTCTTACAAATTTTTATGATAAATAGAAAACAGTTTCCATCATAAAACATCAAAGAGGCATTTCAATGTTTTCAAAATATATTTAAAGAATTATCAAAATTTTACATCTGTGTAAATAATATAAATTTGTGTAAAAAGAAGTGATATTGCGAAACATGTTATATATATATGTCAGTTAATAATCTAAAAAATAACATAAGTATATAACTGTATTATTTTGAACAAATATATAGTCTTAGATATTGTGTAACAAAAGTTTATATTTCATATATGCAGAAAGTATGTTAATTACAATTCATACACCAGTGGCTTACCCTCTAATCCATTGAGAATATTTTGTGCTGCAGTAAGAGACATATCACTTCGTGTCTTCACAGTAGCACTGCCCATATGAGGTATGATCACTGCAGTACATTTTATCTTTATTAATGTGTATATAACTTTGCTATACATTTCTACACATACACACAATTAATATATGTACACATTACATAAAAATGTAATTATATAGAATGGAATTTCTGCTAATAAAGTTATAAAAAAATAAAAAAAGAAGGCATGTAGAGAACTATAAATTTGTTTCTGTCCTACATTTATAACATTAGGTGTATAATCAAATATATGTATATATTTTTTTCTTTCATAAATTTCAATTAGCAATACTTACCAGCATTAGGAAGTTTAAGGAGTTCATGGTCTGTAGGCAATGGTTCAGGATCCGTAACATCAAGTCCCGCCGCGAAAATTGTTTTATTGCGCAATGCGTTGACTAAATCACATGTCTTTACAACTTGTCCACGACCAACGTTTACAAATACCGCGTTCTTTTTCATTTTGCCGAAAGTGCTATCATTAAACATTCCTCTAGTTTCGTTCGTCAACGGAACAGCAACAATTACGAAGTCACTTTGTTCAAGAAGATCGTCGAGAGACACAAAATGTGCCCCAAGATCATCTCCTATACAAAATTGAAATAAAAATGAACATTTGTCAAATGTACTTACTTTACTTTTATTTAGATAATGGGTACTCGCAAATACCTGCTTTTTTACGAGAATGCCCAGTATAAATAAAACGAGCCACTTCGAATCCTTTCAGCCGTTTAACAATAGCTTGTCCAATGTTACCCAAACCAACAATGCCAACAGTTGATCCTCTCAATTCTTGACCAAGTAACCATAATGAATTTCTTTCTACTTGACCTCTAAATTTATAAAAATATTACATATACGTAAGTATATGTTAAGAATATTTAGCATTTTTAATATACTTTAATACTTGGATTAACTGTACTAAAAAGAAAAATCAAATTCATTTTTTATTACTGCTCAAGTTTTAAACGCCCTTCATGAGTTCGTCTTGCCGCGTTTAATGTTAACAGTACGGCAATCTCCGCAACCGCATCTGACAAAACTTTAGGAGTATGTCCAACTTTGATACCTCTTCTTTTAATTTCAGGAACATCCAAATGATCGTAACCAGCTGACATTGTTGAGACTACCTTTAGAGTTGGTCCTATTTTCCATGTTATATTAATTAACTTTTTATTTTTTTCTTATATAACTTATATAACTTATATTAAACATTTCCTTAAAAAAGCTGAATTCATGTAATACATTATTTTAATATGGACAAGAACTGACAAATAACTAATACATTTCTAAGTGTGGAATTCATTTATAATTGAAGATAACAATTATTTAATTAAGTAAATTTTAAAGTCTAAGTTGCTTAGCGTTGTCATCGATGCGCATTTTTAAATTTCATGGCATCGTATTTTAAAATATATACGATTAGATAAATCAATGAAACTTAATCTTTACCTGCGTGATTAAGGAAATCACTATTTATGTCAACATGTGGAACAAGAAATATTGCATCATGACCGGGAAGGGCTTGTAATATATCTTCGCGGCTAGGCTTTACGGATTGAATGATTGTGACATCGCATCTAAACATAAAAGAGAATTTAATTTTTAATATATATAATCATTAATCAATAATAATTGTACAATTATAACTTCAAACTAAATGTACAGTTGTGATAGAAAATGAAACATCAGTATTTCATTACAATAGTATAATGAAACATTATTAAGTGTCAAGCAAATTTTCCTGTTCTTTTACAAAGAGTGTATAACGAAATTTTTATGAAAAGTTGAACATTACAAATTTCCTTCTACAAATGTATTATATATTGCTTACTTCGTTTGCAAAAGGCTTATACCAGCTGGTGGTGCATCGCTACCAGTGACCAACACACGTGGTTTCATTGTTTTTCCGTTGAGGATATTTCGTGTTCGCAATAGCGCTACTTTCTAAACTGGTAAAACGGCAACATTCTCCTAATTATATAACACTACAATGTAATTCTACGCGCAAGCGCATAACATATGGTAGGAAAAGATAAAAACTGAGATATGAAAAGCATGATATATGTTCGTTGCTTGTAAGTAATAAAATCAGCGATATTAGTTATATCTTCCACATACAAATATAAAACATTTGGCTTCTACCAGCATGTAAAAAATTATATAAGAAATGAAAAGAACGTGACAAATCTCTTATGCACAATCCTACATAGGGTCACCGTAATTAAATAACAATGTATTAATTATACGGTTTATAAGAATGTAAATCTGAATACAAATTTTAAATGTACAATATTTTATAAAGTGGGCAATATATACTTATTGCATACATACGATTATACATTTGCAATATTAAGACGAGTGGAAATAGTATGAATCAAAATATGGCGCGACTATTTACTGGAAACCTTCCTTAACCATGTGTTTTCCTGTTCTGTAGAGACGCTACTTTCTGCGAATGATAGACAAGTCAGCACGTGTCTATCAATTATGAAAGCAATCCCTTGTTCTTTAGACGATTACACGTCGATAAAATGACAAAAGATGTGCATAATTATTGTGACATTAAGATAACTTTAATGTCCCTCTGAAATCGTACTAATTGAACACATTTACATATGTACATGAGTATGTTACATGACGTACGATACATTAGGATTCTTATGTATGTAGTTTCTACAACATTATACATATGACATATAATTTCTATCAACAATAACAATTGTTACATGATATGAAAGTGATGATGTTTGCTGCTTAAGTAGCAATTATAATGGGGCATATTGCAAGATTAATATTTTCAGCAACAAATTAGTATTGATATGTAGAATTACATATATTATATAACAATTAATGATTATTTTGATATGTATTTGGCTATTAAAATATTTATGAATTTTTTAGTGTTAATCGACATGATCATTTGGCATAAAAAGATGCAAAGATATATCAATTATCTCCATACCTGTACAAAGAAAGACCCACAGAAAGTTTAACAATTATATATTGTTAATAAACTAAAGCTCAACTCCTTCAGTGATTCCAAAGCGTGAAGTATCAGGGAAGCATGTGCAGAAGCACGTCGTATATATCCTACATGTACGACATGTGCTTACATGTATGCGATACATACCTATTTACATATGTATATGTGTCATATATATAATATACGAGTAAACTGTATAAGAAAATGTATTACTATATTGTCCGTTCATAATAATATGTACATTCGAGAATTTTTTTAACAGGAAACTACATGTTGCAGAGGTAAAATTGTCAGAACTACTCACATTACTTATCAAATATCTATGTGAACAACGTGTAAGCAAGTTTTCTCATCCTGCATAATAGGGAAACATGATATATACATTCTGGATAGAAGATACGTATGTGTGATATTTCCACACTAGATTATGTATAGATATTCCTATGTATGTATGTGGCAAGCACGTATTCACGGAACATATCCCATTATGTGTTTGCAAATTATAGTATTCTAAAATGACTGAAAAATAATAATTTCATTGAATATACGATAAAATAGAACAATAGTCAAAAATTTGTTATGCACTTTAAATAACAGGAAGGATTAAAATGTGACAATTTCGGATATTAGCCACAGTATCCTGTTATGTATTTCATTTAGACAGACAATGCAAATCATTTACAAACCACTTACTTCCTTGACACGAATACTTCGATCGAATATTTAAACTTACAAAAAGATTATGTACACCTTCGTCTTCATACGTAAGTATTATGCTCACATTATACGTAGATATGGATATATAAATATTTCTACAAATTTTATAAAATAAGTGCATTTCTGTATGGCATATATCAAATGTTGATACTGCAACAATATTTTAAAAGTTGTATGGCTTTCGCGTCACATATATTGGTTCACGCATAAAAAATATATACTTATCTATATATAGTATCGTATCTTTATCGATATGATATTAATAAATCTAGATTAAACTTCTTGCTATTAAATACGGTACGTTTGAACCATCCGTCATATTCTAATCTTGATGCCTATGTCATGGCCTTCTTTGTATTGGTACCAATATAACAGACGAGAATATTACAATTTACAATAATACTCAAGTTAGAAATATATCTTATAGTTTTCTTTTCTATGGTTAATGTGATAAATGTTGGTACAAAATAATGCTGTTACGTAAATAATTTGTAGTTATTTGTTTAACATAAATATGCAGTTACTTGAAATATGTTCTAATGCCAATGTTGGCAACGATACAGTTTTAAAAATAAAATTTTCAATCCAAACCTAAAAATTCGTCAATATTCATAGACGAATAGAATACACCGACGGGTGTGTATTAGAAATTGCTAAAAACATATATTTAAATTTTTGCGCCATCCTACAAGACCTTTTGTAATTCGCGCCATAAATGACACACGAAATCTTCGAGGTTACAAAGTATCATTTTCATAACAACCACACGGCATGTTCTACGTTTAACATTGAATTGTTTTATATAGAAATAAAAAGGACGAAGTAAACAGCGTGTTTCCAGGGTTGAAACAATAAAATGAAGTGGGTGTCACGACAATTTACATTACCAGTTTTGCTTGGCTTATCTCTAACAAGTGTTGGCATTGCTGTGTTATATGTATTATATAAAAAGGTAAGGCTGTAAAACGTATATATTTATGCACTTCTTAATCGAGATATGTTACTTCAATTATTTTTTAAATTAAATAGGATGAAGAAGACAATGCATCTCGAAGAAGTCGCATCGAAGTTCCAAAGCGAATTACATTGGAATGTAAAGTACCTAGGCAATTTGTACCTGCTATTATTGGAAGGAGTGGTTCGACGATAAAAGATGTACAGAATAAAACAGGAACACAAATACATTTTAAAGAGGATAACATCGAGTCTCCTGATCGTATTTGTATCATAAGGGGAAGTTATGAGGGTGCACAATTAGCGGAAGAAATGATAAAATCTTTAATTCGGAATCAGCCTATAATTGAAACATATGAGCTGTATGTGCCGCAAAAAGCATGTGGAAGGATAATAGGAAGAGGTGGTGAAACAGTACAACAGATTCAATCAATATCAAGTGCAAAAGTAACTGTTGATAGTGGTTATGTTCCTTATGACCCAAGTATGTTTATTTTTCATATATATTATCATGCTTCATTTTTTTCTATCTTAAATCTTAATAACTGCTGCTAGTGTTTTACAGATGCAGAAAGGAGAATTATTATAAAAGGTACGGCTGAACAAATTGCTGTAGCTTTGTCACAAATTGAGGAGAAAATTCGTGAAGAGAAAAATGCACGAACACAATTAGAAGCTTCTTCTGCTTCAAGACTTCCTAGAGGCAAATTGTCTCCTCGTAATACTAAGGTTAATGCTTCTGAACAAGTTCAAACAACTGAATCTTTACCACTGCAAGGTATACAAAATAGAAATAACATTTTTATTTATAATATAAATATTTTATATATTTCTATATTATTTTTATTCCTAGTCTCTGAAGGATTAATGGAAATATATGTATCTGCAATGGAGAATCCTAGTCAATTCTGGATTCAAGTTGTTGGTCCTGGAACTACAGCTCTTGATAAATTAGTATCAGAGATGACTGCGTATTACAATGACGAACAAAATCATGAATTACATACATTAAGAAATGTACATATTTCACTATCTTTTATATTTATTCCACTATACTAATTTTATGTTTGTATATTTTTCTCATGATCTACCCTCTCTCATGACCTGCTCGCGCTTCAGAAAACACAATCGATCCTCATTTTCCAAAACATTATGTTTGTGTGCGTGTGTTTAGTATCTGAAGTATTGAAATATTGTTCTAACCATATTATTTCATTTTAGATAACACTAGGCCAAATAGTTGCAGCAAAATTTAGTTTCGATGAACAATGGTATAGAGCAGAAGTTATTTCCACACCTGAATATGGTCAATGCGATGTTTACTTTGTGGATTATGGAGACCACGAAACAGTCCAACTCGATTCCATATTGGAGCTTCGGACCGATTTTCTCAGCCTACGATTGCAAGCGATCGAGTGTTCGTTAGCCAATATTAAGCCACGGTAAGTTAATCTCTAGATAAATTAATTAAATATAGAAATGAATAGTAAAGTATACTGAAGTATACTGAAATTTACAAAAATATTATTTATTAAAATTAATCGCGGGAATTGTACATTTTTAATGAGGTTTTATAAGTATTTAATGTTTCTATAAAGTCACTGTCGTAAATGATGAATATCGTTGCTTTTTTTTTTCTAAATACGATACCATTGACGATGATTTATAGAAATTTAAAATGAATTATTAATGTGTACATATGTAAGAAGAAACATCAATTGCTTAATTCACTATCGTCCATATTACTCGATCTCGAACTGCCAATACCAGCTTCACAAACTTCGTTGAACAGTTCTGGATTTACTTGCTCCATCATTTTCCATGCTAAACTTTTGTTGAGCACTGTTATATTTTCCTCACAATATGCTAAACTTGCCCTCTTCAGAGCATCGCATCCAAATTCATCCGCAACCAAAAGTCTGCTTGCTATAGTTTCTGGAGTTATCGTTTCAATGAGATTTCTTTCACAAAGTTCCTTTAATCCTAAAAATAATAATAATTACCAATGGTTTCATTAATTGAAACTACTGCATAGCAAAGATTTTCACTACTGTACCTGGTAGAGAGAAACGATCAGCCAAAGACAGAAGTTGTGGCGCGAAATGATCCAAGTTATCAACGTGATCACTGTATATGTATCGCAACAATTCTTCTGTCACGTCTTTATCGAGATCCAACAAGTTCAGAGAAAATGCATAACGATTCTAAAACATTTCGAAATAAAATGCTATTTAAACTCAATCATTGATTAAATATAGCAAGAAACAATGTTGAATACTTACCCGTGAGACTAGCAAACTCGATTAGCAAATTATTTCTCTCGTATAAAGAAAATTATCGTGCCACACGAAAAATTATATACTTTCATAATTAACTGCAGTTATGTTAGTTAACATAAAACTTAAAAATAATTTCAAAACTTATAATAAAGCAATTAACAAAAAACCACACTATAAGTATACACAATTATGATAATATCAAACGAGCATAAAAGAAAAGAATTTTTAAGTTAAAAATCAAACTGTGATGGTAAAATAAAATTAACGTTAATGTTAAAGCTGTAACAGATATTATTGTCAAAATGTAAATTCGTTAGATTGTTCTTTTTAGGTTCAAAACAAGTTCATTCGAACATTCTGCAACATTGGCAGAGAGTAACGTCTGGCACGTACTTTGGACCGTCTATTTTCTTTATCGATCACGGTTTCTTCCTGTGGATCCCGTGTGCCCGATATTTTATCTTCTGCGGTATCCGCCTTCAAGCTTTTCCTCTCGTTAAGTTCCTTGGAGGGTATGATCATTTCAGCTAGAATATTGCTACGAGCAGCCAAAATGCTACTGTGAACTGGAATTTCCGTACTACCCGTCTCTCCGCAAATTAATTTAGTATCTGCGCTATACGGATGCTTTAATAATCTTGCCATGTCCTATAACACGTTAATTCATTGATCAATATTTATTTAGACAAAGGCTTACTGAATTTCAATTATATCTATAAGCAAGTAATGTCGTATTATGTAACACTCACTTGTGATAAGTTGTGTTTCTCGCTTTCGTATTGGATTATCTGTATTTTAACCAGTAATACCACCTCGCCGTTTTTCTTTAAATGCCTGTCGACGATGGACAAGTCTCTGTATCCCAAGGAAATGATGTCCCTGTATGATTTCAGCTCGAGTATTGTCCTGCTAACGTGACAGTACTCCCAGTATTTAACGTCGGCATTGAAAACAGCAAACTGAAATCGTATCTTCGCTTGTTCCGCTTCATCTACCGCGCAGTTCAACATGTTCAGGCACAATACCACCGGGTTTATCATTCTTTTGCCTGTTACCAAACAGTAGACCATTCTTTCCTTTAATAAAGTCGATATCGATGATTGTTTCGAATGGACAAAAAAAAAAGGTGGAAAAAAAAGCGTCGATTCCCTAAATGACACGATAAGGTCGAGAACAGCTTGTATTGTCCTATCTTCGATTCGAATGCAGCGAAATTAAGTTGCACGAAAATAGTAAAATGCAAGTAAGATGATAAAAAAATGATATAAATTTACAATTACGAATGGTTCCTCTTACCATCAGGTCTTTTCCAGAATCTGATGGACAAATTCCACGTACTGCGCATACCGTTTACATTTACATCGAACGACGGACTATCGATAGATTTCTTCTTTAGAACAGTCTTCTTGTAGTTTGGAATGGGCCATGTGTATTTAAACACAACGTCTGAGACTGTTGGTACAAGTAGCTCCATTATGGGATGCTTAACGTGTACGAAGAGACCTAGAATAAGTGAGAAATGATCAACCATTCTGTCCATTAATTGAAGAAAATTTAGTAATTTCTTTTAAATTTATTTTTATGCTTTTGTATTTCTATTTCATCATTTTTTACGCAAAATTTTTTCTTTTGCTCCATTTCACTTTCAATCTTTTCACGTTCATCGGACTACGAACAATAGTAAGTCTCGTGACGCGGCATAATTGCGGTGCACGGTCACGATAAAGCCTCGTGAAAGTGCGCAAAATGCTTTGCCGATTGTTATACTTGGTGCACGATCAAAGTTTGCCGCATAAATCGGAAGTTCAACGTTGGACACGCGTGTGCACACGTTTGGCGGGCAGCCAGTTTTCAATCTTAAATTTATCTTTATTTAACGGGGGTTCCTTGCGGCACGTGTACAATCTTTGCAGATGTTTTGTTAAAAATCTCGTGCTTTCTTCCGCGTAAACAAATTGCCAAATACTGGGAAACAAACAAAGGGGTAAACAATGTTAATAGTATTTTTAAACTGCCCTGCTCATGGATTCTATCACAAAATATTCCCTTGGATATAGAATAAAATGATGAAATAAATAACGAAGTAAATATACATTCGTAAAATAAGTTCATATTAAACATATAAAAATCTCTGCGCAAACATTGATTGAAATTGTTTGTTAAAGGGTTTGCTTGGTGTTAAAGAAAACGAGTAACAAATTTATAGTACTTTATAGTTAATGAGACACCGGAAGATTAATTAGTTTTCCACGGAAAAGTTCTGATTGCAATTAATTAAGTTAAATTCAAGATTGTAGAACTCCACAAACGAAATTGAATGTTAATTGCAGTTATCGAAATAGCAATTGTGCAAATGGGATTAATAAGGATGCAAGACGATTTCGATGCGATTTCAATTACTGCTGCAATTGATTGAATATCAATTATAGAACTTCGTGTCTGTTGGTGGTACTATTTCTGTACGGTATTACCGCGATTTTAATTGAAAACGCAAAGATGGAACGATTAAAGCCACCGTATTGACCTGCATTCCATTTATTTCAGTTACTGATTTTTATTCTATTCAACTTTTAATTCTTCCATGTGGAAAAAAGTCTATTGAATAGTTTGACGTAATAGAAATATCGACTTTATCTCTTCTTTTTCAGAAATAGAAAAAGAAATAGAAAGATCGTGATACCAAGAGACTACTAGTAATAGAAGCATACAGGAGAGCTCTATGACTCGACAAATTTTCCAGATCTTCTAAAATTCTAAAATTTTCCAAGAATTCCCAGTTCCGAAGTTTTCTGAAATTTCTAAAGTTCCAACACGCAAACCGTTGCAATGTCTTCCCAGCTGTTCTTCACAGGCTTTTATGGATGTTGAATGGAAGTTGTCAACGGGAGAAAAATCGAAGCATCTTCGCAATGCTCCGAATGATCAGAATGGGGATACATTCCGTCGCGGGGTAGCAGTCGAATGTGAATTTAATCAATCTGACCGAATACCGTGGCTCGCATCGCGTGCCGAGAAACAGCTAATCACCGGTGCAACCTCGAAGTAATGCACACACGATGGTTTTCGAGTTGGAGTTACCGCGGTGCCGACGGTCTTCGGTTACACGCGACACGACGGCTTTCGAGGGCAAAACCGATGAGTACCTCGTTGCCAAAAACCCGCAGACCACTCCGGAATGCTTTCTATTTTGATTCTTCCTGATACGAAGGCTTTCGAATCATAGATTTCAGCGGTGAAACGAATTATTTTATCTTTATTGGAGGTTTGGAGGTTCGTTGCTTGCTTATGTTGTGTTATATTTCTTTGGACAAAAAGAATGATTCAAGTTTTACGAGTTTATGATTTTGGCAAAGTGCTCGACGGATATGTAATTTATGAGTCATCTTATAAACAATGTTGTGTTCGCACAAATGGTTTGTAACAAATGAGCGAGAGTTATTTATATTTATTCCCAGCTAAATTCGACTGATTTCGGATCCACGCGTGAAGTTTTTGCACGTCTCAAATTAATCATCAGAGTTTAGTTAAATGTCGTCTCTATTTTGATCGAAATATTCTTTTATAATTTTTGCATAGGAAATCTTCCTGATCTTTCGTCCATGAAAGAATTATATTCAACGATCTGGCAACGTCACCATCGTCGAATCGAAAAACGGGATAAGGTTCTTCCTTTTTGCGTATTACTTCGTCTGCTTCTTCAGCAACTGGATCCTTGCTTTCTTCTTCCTCACAATATGAGAACCAGTCTTTAATCTCTTGTACACTTATCGATGCCTCTGTAAATGCTCTAACGTATGCATATTTTCCGATGCAGCGTCAGTTTCTTCTCCTGCCTTTTCCTCCTCGCTCGATCGCCTGTTGCTAATTAATTTATTTCCTACAAGCCACACCCATGCATCTCTTATGTGAGCACTTTTTATTTCCAGCCAAGATTCGTACAAGATGTGGATACAATCTTTTATATCGTAATCAGCGTAAAACTTCCTCGATCCAGAATAACAGAAGAATCTTCTCAACATTATATACCGAAAAGACAGTTTGATCTTCGCGATTACGCTGTTCTACTCATGGATCGTCCTGTAGACGTTGCATCCGCAGAGAGACACGCAATTTCGAAATTCTCATCGCTCAATCTATCCTCGAGGAGAGTACGACCGCTTCTGTTCTCCATAAACGAAAGTACTTTCCCCTGTGTACCTTTGCGCAGTTGATATTGTCTGACTGCCGGTTTAAAATGGTTATCCAGCCAGTCGACAAACGTACTTTGCTCCATAGAACCGCTCCGTTGCACCTTGTAAACCACCGGCAGGCACTCGTAGCAGTGCTTCAACGCACGCGGCCTTTCCAACTTGTGTATATAAAAAGCGGAGGAAGCTTGTGCGTTCCCCTCGCGTTCGCAGAAAATGCTAACGCGACGCGATCTTTCATCGCGCCACCCTCAAAGGCTTTCTTTCCTGCGGGATGAACTAAAGCTTCGCAGGGGAGAGCCTTCCATAGGAGGCTCGTCCCATTCAGACTGTAAACGTTCTCTAAGTCGATTTCCTCCTCCTATGCGCGTTTTAATAGCACTTTGCGAAGTCCCTCTATCGCGTTCGGATTCTCGTCTTCGCTTCCGTTGACGGCGTTCGAGGAACGCGCATCATGGCGTTTCTTGAAACGCCATGTCGAACCACGGGATCACGAGAACGAGGACAGTTACAGTATTGCTCATTTCTCGTTGCTTCAAGAACTACGCGTGCAATCACGCATCGAGTTCAGAGAGCAGCGGCTTCTTCAGCTTATTCTGTTGCACGATGGACGGTTTCGTCCTCGGTTGCTCTTGGAGCTTAGCTCCGTTTTTCTTAATATGATAAATGGTAGAAATAGTGACGTCGAATCGATTGGACAGAACTTTGGCGAGACACCTTTCCCCAATTGCTCAAATATCTCCAAACGCTGAGATAAATATAGTTGAAGTAATAGTTGAAATTTTGAAAACTAACGAAGATAGATAGTTCTTGGAGAGGGATTTTGGTACACACGGTGCTCGGCTAAATTAGACTGGTGTTTACCCGGTTAAATTTTAACGATACATGCCCTCCATTCGGTATTTGGAACACTGTCTGCTTCTGAACTCGTTGACAATGACAATGAACTGAGGTTGGGCGAAATGGTGCTTGAAAGGCATATTGGACGAGTTGTGATGTATCATGCATTGACGAACATTTAGTTTTTACGATTTCCACTTTATCTTCATGAAAATGGTAAAAACGCATTGGTGAAGCTCACCTTTGAATTTCAACGAGTTTTTAAGGTGTACACGATTAGATGAAACGATCAATTTGAAATAACTACGGGACGTTCCGTGGTGTCTCAAATACGTCTAAGAAGAGATCTTTGCAGCAATTAGAGACGCCACGAAACCACCTGGCAATTTAAGCTGGAATTAACTAAGAGAGTAACCACGTTAAATGGTTCTTAATCGAAGGAACGGACAACCTCGAAGACTATCTGTATTACGAACACGACAGGTCTATAAAAAGCGTAATCATTTGCGTCTTCGTTTCATAATACCTCACTTCCATATACTTTTTGCAACCAAGTGTATATAATGCTACGAATCTAAATGCAATTAACTTTCCTTCTATAGCAATTATGTAATTATTACCCCACTAATTGCTAATTAAATATAGGAATATATTCGTTCTAATAATAATATATTATGTAATAATTCGTCCGAATTGAAGGTGTACCTAAATCACGCGTCGCAACAGAAATGTATCGTTCAACAGAGACACCTCCAATGGAACCGTTCGATTCTCACGATCACGCATATTTAATATCCACTGCGTAAGGTCAGCTTTAATATTCACTGGTTAGAAAACAGGCAGCTTCCCTCAGCGACCAGCTGAAAGCAAACGGGGCAACGTTTTCTCTTCCGGCACTCAAACTGCCACTTGACACTGTTACACGCGCTTAAAAATCCACGGGCAGCGCACACAAAAGCGTGCAGAGTCGCGAAATAAATGCGTACTTACGTAAATATAACTCACGCGTCTATTATGACGTTCATTAATGCATCGGGCATAAAGGGTGCCGAGCGTGCAACAGTTCTCCGCTGAGAACAGCCAGAAATCGAGGAACGAGGTTCACTTTTCACTTTGCACTCGCGACTTCACATACAATACGTTTCACTGCCTCACATTGTCCTCGAAATATTTGCTACAAATGCAATTTTACGTCCGTTATCGTCTTTATCCGTTATCAATTATATTTGGTAAAAAAAGAATGAAGGTATTTGAAGTATTTCGCGGATACAATTTAATTCTGTATCGTTTTAATCAGCACTGAAACGATTTTAGCTAAGTAAACTGAAGAGGATCGATTTTTCTTCCTGGTTTGTTTACGTTGCCGGAGGATATTGTTCAGCACGAAGATCGTGATACGACTGAGACCCTCTGACCATTACCGAGGGTCTACGCTCATCGTCCACTTCATCTTCTCGCACGTGTATATACACTTGTGCTACGCCGTTTATAAATGGAACAAGAAAGTGCTTAAGCCCCGGTAAATGGGGGTGCTTCACGCACACGGGCTTTGTTTCGTGCTACGATATCTCTATCGCCCCTCTCGAATTCGGGTTGAATCCTGGATACGGAACAGGGTTAATGGTAATTGCATAAAGTATCGTAGTTACGCGAAAGTTGCTTACAATTGGGGCGAAAACGAGACGAAGGGTACCAATAAAAAAAAAAAAAGAGAGTGCTACAACTGCAATGACGTGAAATATTATTCTTAGGTAGCTTAAAATAAATTTTAATTAGCGGCGACAGAAGTTGAATGTCATCGGTTCAATGGCTGTTCTGTCTAGCGATTTTTAAACTCGTTACTTTCATCGTTCGATCTACGTTGTTTCGTTCGAAATTAAAATTCTTACGCTATTGATCTTAAACGATAGAAATGTAAATCAGAGACGTATTATCGAGACGTGTACGTAATGTAACAACAGTCATGAGCGGAGTCAACGATGCGCATTCTAACGCAAATATTTGCATGCTGTTTGTGTCCATTCGCCCTGTTGGCTCCCTCGCCTGGTTACACTGCACGCATAAAATTAGTACAAGGAAAATTACTGAATCGTCGAACGCTGAAAACACGAATTCTACGGGAGAGGATCGTGGAAATAGTTTCTAGACTTGTGCATCGCGTCGCACAAAAGATACAAAGCGAATAAATTCCTGCCGATCGCGTATATATTTAACGGGTTACGTTCCGCTTATTGTAATACGAGTATGCTAATCATATGCAGACGAATTCACGATCCCCCTTTGCTGCCAATTCACTGACGTATTTATTATGCCACACTCCGCGTAACTTCGCAATTCGTAGACGTGCAATTGCCAACGTTGAATTGGAAAATATTCCGTCGAACCTGCGATTTGATGAATATTGAATAATTTTGGGACCTGCCCAATTTCAAATTTCGTAACTATCGAAACGTAGTAAACAAACGTGACCTGGAACGAGATAGAATTAACCCTTTGCACTCGGCTCCTTCCTGAGCGTTAGTAATAGAAACTATTTCTAAACTAGCAATATTTCAGCCGTATTTTAGCTGTAGTTTCTATTGCTAACGTTTCCCAGCAATAGAAAATTTCCATTTCAATAGAAAACTTGAGAAAAACACGCATTTCTGAAAAAGCTACGATGCAATAAGTTTAACTTCCGCAATCACTAATGAATGCTGATGTCCCCTCGGAGGGGACATCTGAGTGCAAAGGATCAAATTGCACGTTAAGCGTCAGATAAACATGTCTATGATTACTACTTTTATGTAAATAGCTTTGTTTCTGTTCACGCGATTCAGGGACAACGAATGGAGCAGCGAAGCTTGCGAGAAGTTCTCGGAGCTGACTTGGCTGGCTCAATGGAAAGTCCTCGTGGCCAAAGTTAGAGGCTACAAAGAACGAGCTCTCAGCTATGGAAGATCCCGACGGGAAGGCTCGCCGATTCCCTGCGTTGATCTTTACGATAAGAACGAGGACAAGGTGTTTTACTGCGAGCGTTTGTTTAAAAATCAACAAGCTCTAGAATCTGTTCAATTGGAAAATCGAAATTAAAATTGGTTGATACAAGTTAAGTTTATTTTCTAAATTGATAGTTTGAACTATTTTCTTCTACACAGGACATCAATATCGGTCAGGAGCTGATAAACGAAGGCTTCGCCGAGCCAGAAGAAACTCTATCATCAGCAGCCTCTTCGACATTGTCGCTGTCCACGCGAAGTCACGAGATCACGACTATTTCAAGTCCCGCGTCTACTTCGCCACTGGCGAAACGAGATTTGAGCCCTGAAACGTCGGCAAACATTTCGCGTAAAGCGGATTCGAACATCGACTCGGCAAACACGTCGGTCATAGATCTCGAAGCGTCCGGCAATGCATCGATGCGTTTGCAAGTTGAAGAAATTGATCTGGTGACGCCCCAGGTGAGTGCACATTTAATCTTCTAAAAGCATAGCTCATCACACATTTCCTACTATTAGAAAGTATCTTCTACTTCTTGCTAACAATAAATTTGAATACAGGTGCTTCTAATTCAGCAGACTTCTAAGTAAACACGTACACAAGTGTTATACTCGATATTAATTATCAATTATCAATTGTGAATATCCTAAACGCGATATCAGAACATACGATTGGTGTTTAACTTTAATTTTCATAGAGTCGAATAGTTTGACTCCTGTGCGAGCGACTTAAATAGGGAAAAAATGCAACGATATCCGTTTCACCGGAAATCTTCCGAGCGTCCAGTTTGCGGCGCACTAACGAGAGTTGATCCCTGGAGCAGCAAACGGAATCGACCGTAGAAAGTTGGATTTTGCTCATTTTCTTCACCCGTGTTCAACACGAGAAACACGCTTGACTGCGGTTAACCGTTGAATCCTCGCGACACGTTAGCAATGTCTGTATCGATTTCTTTGCAGAAACCCAGCGGTCGGATCGAAGAGGTCGATCTGGTGACACCCGTCAAAGAGGAGACCAGCCGTTTCATCGAGACCGAGAGGAAAGTGCAGCGCGAGGACGGCGGCGGTGATTATCTGCGAAACGGAAATAGGAATCAGTACGGGAAATCCCGCAATCCTCAGCTGAAAATCGACAGATCCTCGCGAATCGCACCGGCTGGCTACGAGAGCGATCTTTCGGACGATTCGGACGAGTTGGAGCTGGGGTAAATCGAACGAACCAGCCATACTTTTTCCACCAAGTTTTACGCTTCTCTCCCTTTCTTTAGCCCCGTAGACATCTCTGACAGGAATATAAGTTTGAACAATTGCAACGAAGTTTGATTTCCCTCGATAAAAAGAACGAGAAGAAACGTAGAATAGGCCTAGACAACGATTTAACCCCTTTCGCCTGTGCGCTTCTTTTTGAGATTCCGTTGCCAATGTTTTGTTTCATTCGAGAAAGATACGCTTTTTATCCTATTACGATGCATTCTTCGAATACCTCGGTACTTTTATAGAGAACTGCGAAGGAGGAATTTGCTGAGTAAAGTGGTAACAGTTTTTATATGTATTAACGCGGTTGAATTTGAGAGAGAGTGGCTTGCGTGGATGCTTTTGAAAATAGTTGGAGAATCTCATTGCTGTGAAATAAATCGTAGGAGTAGTTATTTTATTGCTATCGCTATTATTATTATTGTTGTTAAGATACAAAGATTAAGTTAAACTTCTCGCAAAGTATTGTCTCTGCCATTTTATTTGATCGTACTATTTTTGCTGAATTATTTAATTTGCGAACGATACTCTAACTATTTTATTAATTACATTTTTACTGTATCGTGCTTGCCATACGGAACACCATGTCTTGTATGTTTCATATCAATGGACTTTGCCATATTGATTAATCAAAACCACCCAATTGAAATAGAATTATTTTCACACGCTTTGGAGGAGAACGTATGCGATATGGGATGAATGATAAGGGCTTTAAGATGACAGAGACTAAGCAGTATAATAGCAGTTGTTACGTGAAGCACGGTATAGAGAAAAAGAGACCTTTTCTCGCTCTTCTTCCAAATAGTCACGTAGCGCTACTCTTTCAATCATGCATCGTTTCTTTCATGCTATTTAAAGTATGCTCAAGATTAAGGAACCGTGTGCCTTAAACTGCTTCGTGCATAGTTAGTTTCACCGAAATCTATACGTATATAATACATAATACATAAGAAACGAACATAAGTATTAGAAGATATATAAAGATTACAGAAAGCCACGTAGATCGTTCTATTTTTATAAAATAATCGGTGGATTAGTTAAGATCGCTCTCGTATTAGATTAATGGGAAATGAATAATTTAATTATTAATTATAATTTTATTATTAAATAATTTTATTATTAATTAATTATTAATTTTAATTAATTTCTTCTTTGTAGTCTGGAAAATTGCGTAAAGTTTTAGTGATTCCGGGTGCACGAAGGCAAAGATATATTACGGTGTTCTATACAGGAATAATTAAAAATCTCTAGTGGTTCTTCAAGTGGTATGAAAAACTAAAACGTGCTTCAATTAACCATTTATTTCCCATCAATCTAATAACAGTTGTCCAACGCGACACGATTCGTTACTTAATAGTCGAAACGACCGATTCTATTGTACCTAATATGTTAAAGCCATCGTTGCTTCTTTAGTTTATTCTTTTGTTTTCCAATCTCTGTTTCATATATCGTCTCGAATGCTTCCAATAGACGCGTCCAGCGTTAGGCCTGACGGTACAAAGGATCTGAAAAGCTTCGCAGAAGCTGCTCGTTTCATTCGATAGTCGCGCGGTTCGTACGCGTGTAAAACTTATTCAGCTCTGTACCTATTTAAACCAGGACGTGATATTACGAGGAACGTGAATGATCTGAATCGAAACTGTACTCGAACAGACGCGAAGTGAGATTCTTGCGAATAAAATGATCGTTGAATGATCTATTAATTAATGAGCCACTTTTGTCTGTTCTAAGTCCTCTCGCGCGGAACCCTGAGGCTCGACTGGCCTCTGGAGGTGGACAAATACCGATAGTCGTGGCCTGATCGATAACCGAAAGCGGGAGAAGAAAATACAAGGGCGAAAATAAAAATATCGATACGCTATCGCTATTTCTCCACCTCTGGTTTTTAGTCGCCGGCAATTAGCCGACAGTGCGTAACGGGGCCTAAATAGTCGTTTCCTTTCACTTTATCCATCGCGCCCGCTGCTTTCTCGGATTACGGCGCCGTGATACAAGAGCGGCGATTTTTCGGAGCTTCTTGTCCACGGGTAAAAGTCGGAACCGCGCGGACGACCGCAAAAAACAGGGGACAAAGCCCTCGATGAACAACGGCGGCGGCAGCGACGGCCACGGGACGAGGAAAGTACGATATCGGAAGTTGCTGCGCTGGAACAGTGAGTAGAGAACTTGCTCATCCGATACAGCCCCGAGAAACCGTATCCGCTTTTACGGACCGTTCGGTATAGTTGCTCGGTTAGAAATCTGACCGAGCAATCTCGCGATTAATCCTGGAACACGAACGTTCATCGCCGTTCGTCCAATACGAGCGCGGGTAGAACACTCGCCACAGAACTGTTCCTAAAATTCTTTCGTGCGAGCTTTTTTATTCAATCGCTAGATTAATCGCTAGATTAATCGCTAGATTAATCGCTAGAAAGGATCAGAAAAGAATGAATCGTCGTAACGGACTGTCGTTCGGGTGTAAGAAGTAATACCAATAACACCAGCCTTCGCTTCCAGCGAAATACTCTCCGAGAGGCTTGACGATTTCGTAAAATGGACACAAAATGAGAAAGAAGAAACAGTTCTCCGGCAATTTTCGCGTTGATCGCGAGCCGCGAGCAGGAGGATTCGGCAGGGACGGGGTAAATAGCGAGTAAAGAAGTGCCGGGAGTAATTGCCGTCCCCTGGAAACCGGGCTGGGGCTCGGCGATCGGGAAAAACGAGAAAGCTGCGGCGAAGCGAGACCGTATAAAACGTCGCAAACCCAGCGTTCTCTCAACAGTGCGACGAATATCTAAACAGCCCGCGTGACAACCAGCTAGCCCAAGGATGAACCATTTGGTAAATTTCTGTCGCTCTTCCGGTCACTTAACGCGCTACTTCCGGTAACTTTTGACATTTGCACGAGTTTCTCTGTAAACTGTTTAGAAAAAAGATAACACAAACCGATTCGAATCTCTGTGCGACCGAAGCACAGCGTTATCATGTACGGTCTATGTTTTTTCAATTAAAATCTCACGACGCGAAGCTATCTATACTTCCGGTATAAATTTGGACATTTAAACTGTTACACGGAAGATATTTTAACTGACCTACTTGCATTGGCTATTTTAGAGTCGGTTTATGTTACAATGGGTGCTGCAAAGTGATTGATATTACCTCAAAACTAAAGTTCACCCTTTTGGAAAGGTGTGTTGGGACGTTTGGTTAAGAATATAACTGATCTTGATCGCGTCGGTGGTAGTGGCAAGTCTCGTGGATTATCAGGTGTGCAATAAAAGTGGATGTTACGTTCGAGAGCCTTGGAGACCTTTGCTATAAGTAGAATCAGGTCAAAGGCGATCAGACATTTCGTATTTCTCGTTCCCTGACAGATAGTACTGACTGTTGATCGTCAACGTTACTTCACGCTCGAACTATTCATACATATCGTGACTTTTACTAGATGCCACTCGTACCATCGTGTACGAATCTTGGGTACGAGAAATTCTTGATGAACGTTTAAGCATTCATTTCTTAAATTACCAGATAAGTGGCTAAACGCGTACAGATATAAATAATATCGCAATGTATGATTTCCTTTCTTCTCATTCTCAAATAAGTTAAATTTTGTAGGGATGTTCGAGGATTTGGGCGTCTACGGGATTCGGAGAAGGCAGTTTAAAGAAGACAGTTCTTGCTTGAGAGTTGTACTATTCTAAGGCTCTTCCGATAGTCGCACACTTCTTACTTTTATTCATCTAACTCTGCCTCTTCGCTCATTTGGTCTTTATTCTTTCGCGAGTCGATAGACGTTTTCTTCCTCTGCCAATTAGGCGCTTTTCAAAAAGACTCGCCTCCTCTTCCTTCTCAGTCAGGGTGTTTTCATCCCGCGTGAATTTCCCTGTTTTTCACTAAGGTGACAAGGTTTATGGTGACCGTTCCACTTGGATTGAGCTTCTTCTGTCGTTTTATGGAAGGTCACGTCCTCATCATAAACTTAATGACCGTTCCAATCGATGTGGTTGTCGAACGTGACCCTAAAACCCCCAAGTCCTTTCTTTTCGCATATAATTTACAAGTTTTACAAAAAGAAAGTTTCCTACGTACCTTGAGAAACAGATTTATACTCGTAAATTCGAACATCGTCACTTCCCGACCATTTCGATACGTTCGTTTGTTTGCTTCTTTAACTTCGTACAATGATCGGGCTGGTAGAACGCGTAAATCATTCGACTGGTGCTTTTGCAACAGTAGGTCGCGCTCTAATTGGTCCCATTAGCTCAACTGCTAATCACCGGACGAGGTTGTACGACATTGATGATATCGTGCTCTTAAATTGCGAATACGAGTTAATTGGCCGGTCACGAAATAACTAATAACCAGTGAAACGTGTACGATCGATTATAATGATTGATGGGACGTTTTAAAGACGTCTGGCAAATTAATTCAAGCATTTATTGCCGAAACTTCCATCGATTTTCACGGAATTAAATATACGACGCCACTTTTTCAAACTACTCACCGTTCTGTCCCCAGATTTCCCACGCGATGACATTTTATTCTATCAATTAAAATTCTGTTTTTCATCCACCGGTGAGTTGTCATCGACAGTCGAGATTTTTCTTTAAATTTTTCTCAGATCGTCCCACAAGAAGGTAGCAGTAAAGTTAATTGGAGTCTTCCCGTTGAGTTTGTCCAAGGGTGGCTTTTTCCGTAATTACATTTCGTTGCCTTGACCTTTTTCGCGTATCCCTTCGACTCGGATATTAAATAATTATGCGTTCGAATCTCGCAGAGCGAAATTTGCGTCACTGATCGAAGCGAAAAGAATTGAGCAAGCGAATCCAATTGTTCTCAAAATTAATTTAATTTTTCATTAGAGTCATTTCGCGTGAAGTAACGAGAAAATAATCTGAACGTTAAAAGAGTTAACGTTTAACGACTGTGGGTATTCGATCGATCACTCTTACCGTTTCCTCCTGATTTTTGGTACCGTTCTAAAGACAAGGATTTAACAGTTAAACGCTCTTAAACTGGAGGTATCTACCCATCTCTAAAATCGTTTGATTAAGAGATTATTTTAGTCTCCAAAGGAGTCCCTGACACGCTGAAGATTAACGCGCCGTGAAATGCACGGTCAATAGCGCATCGTTTAATCCGTTTCAACGAAAATTAGAAGTTCGTCGACGAAAGAACGCAGAGCTGTAGCAATTTCGATCGAGGACGAAACTCGATTACAATCGAAACTCTCTAATTGAGAATTTTTCGTCAAGGGGACGATCTAACTTCGCCATTAAAATTGACACAAGCCTCGAGGTAGACAAAATCGATACCAACCGCCAACGATCCACAACAAAATTGCTTAACTGCCACGAATTGAATAACGAAGTTGAAATACGAATTACCTCGATTCCTCTTCTAAATTCGTTTCGTATTCAAACTCTAATCGAAATGGTCGCGGGTAAACCTTCATCGTCGCTCGTTCTGCACGTTCCAGAAGGTAACATTGCTTCTTTTGTGCGGCGTCTACGGTGTTTTGGCCGGACGCCGTTACATCGCCATCCCCGTGGACGGTCTCGACGTGATCGAGCTGAGCCCGGTGCCACCAGCCACGGTCAGGATCACCAGGCAAACCGAGGCTTACGCGCCAGTTCCAGTTCCTAGTGCGCCTCAGGAGGAGCTGAAGAGTCCACGACCGGAACGGTCCGCCCACATCCTGGATTACGTGGATTTCGGTGGACAAACAGGCTCGAACGGGGCCTTCAGCTGGTTCGCCGATTATCCAGCGCACCATTGACGATCCGGAAGATCCCTCCGCTCGATACGCGTTACAGATCCTGCTGACGAGCGTTTCGCGACCAGCAAATTCCGATTCTCTCGAGAATGTCGAGGGATTTTCGTTTCACATTCTTGTCCGTGGTTGTATTGCATCGCGCAAAAGGCTGTCAGCAAGGATTATTATTATAAGATTGTTACCCAGTTCGTTGTTGCGTTAATAAGTTAATATTTGTTAGATAGTTTCGAGGAAGCTTATATTTTTGTGACCGATTTATTTTGAGATCAAATGTTGTGTTTTAGTTTATTTATGCGTCACGTAACGAGACAAATTGCTGATATGGCTTTTACACGACCGAAACCGTTTGAATAAAATATGAGGGAAGTTCGTTAGCGAGGTTTCGATGACCTCTTCGCCTTTATCGATTATTCTTAAACCGATGATATAGACAACACTTGAAATATATTGTATGCTCCAATGTGTAACGAAGCGATACGTGTTTACAATTACTATTACAATAAAACTCACGTGTTTAATTACTTCCAAGCTTCTTTCAACAGCGAATAGTTAAATATAATTTGAAACGTTCCAAGGAAAAGCTGTTGGATAAAATTGAGTAGAAAGGTAAGCATATTTAAAACACAGTGGCGTGCAAACATTTCCAGCCAAATCCATTAGCATAAAACTGTTTGAAAATACCATTTCGTACAATTTTTATTGCTACGCGTGCTTCATATCCGACGTTTACCGATGAATATTTTAGCCCTTTGCACTCTGCTCCTTCCTGGACCCAATAATTTCTATTGCTAACGCCGCCCAGCAATAGAAAATTCCACTTCTTTAGAAAACTTCAGGAAAGTATGGAATTCTCAAAAAGCTGCAGTGGAATAAGTTTAATCACCAATCAACTCTGATGTCCCCTCAGAGGGGACATCCGAGTGCAAAGGGTTAGTTTCCGCCTCCAAGAAGAAGAATTGAATCACATCTAGCTGGGAATCTCTGTGCACCTCTGCAACATTTAACCACCGTCCATTTAGAGTAATAATAGTTTTATTTTTTCCGGTATACGATCATACCCATCGTTACAATACAATAAATAGTGAGAGAACGACAGCGTGTGTCTTCGCGTCTCTTTTTCACGTCGATAACTATAGTTATTTTTTCTTATTTTCCCTTTTTTTTTTAGGTACAACGATAACAATCTCTCGTCGAGGCGAGCATCATTCCTATTCCAAGGCGGAATTCAATTTTAACGAGCCGGCGATTTTCACGAATCACGAATCTCCTTAAGTACCTATACATATAATATTATACCACGGCATCTCGCGTCGGGGGCAAACGGTGAGAAACGATAGGATCGATCGAATCGTTCGTTATTATCCTCGTCACGCTCCTCCTCTCTTTGATCTCGTTCGGTTTCGCCTCGTTCTTTTCACGCTCGCCGAAATTTCGTGGGATCCCGCGAAACCTGAACAAGCACGCGACCAATGATCGACGACGTGTCTTCTTTTACAGGGACGCGGCAATTGAGTCATTCTTTTCTTCTTTCCGCGAACAGCTGATAGTGGCGCGTTGTCCTACGAGCTGCTTGGGCAAAAGTCCGGATCTCCAAGCAAAAAGGAGTCCCGAAAAGAAATCAAGATCCAAATTCTTTCACTTTTCATGCAGATTTTTTTACGATTGTTTTATTTTTTCCAACGTGAAAGTTGGGATTGGGAGCCCCGAAATTCTACTTTGCCCAAGGCTACAACTAGGTAGATCGTACCACTGATAGCTGCTATACAAGTTTGGTTTCTTTCTTTTTGATTTATTCGAATATTTTAGAAGGATTTTGAAAAATGTTTCAAAATGAAGGAACGTGCTACCATGTGCAATATGTAAATATAAAGCAACGAACAGAAGATACGAATGGATTGTTCTCGAGAAATTATCGTTCTTCTCTCGAAATCAGGATTGATCGTCTTAAAAATGGCTCAATTGCGTGTAAATCGCGAAGCAATTGTTCTCCGTTGCTGGAGAACATTTCAGGAACTTGGTAGCACCGCAGAGTGAAAATTAGCGTAGCAACAATGAGAATTTTTTGAAATTATTTCAGCGTTGCCACGGCGATATTAATTAGAAGCAATTTATATCTAAGTATTTGGTATTTTTGTACCATTCGATATAAAAGTGTAATATTTCGCAACTGTTAAACGTTTGAGTATATGCACATTAAACTTTGAAGCGTCAAAAACGAATTAATTCATTCGAGCGATCAAGAATGTTTCTTCTTCCTCGCGTAAATCTTAAACATTTGTATTGAAAACAACATTAGGAAACGCCACTGATCGAAAAACGTGCTAATTAATGGATAACATTTACCATATATATCTTGTCGATCGATTCATCGAATAATCTTGTTTAGAAATATTTCTCCGTACCAATATATTCCCTACGTTGATTATACAACTCGCATAATCGTACTTAAGGATGCAAAGTGATAAAGTTATCCTTCGTACGACAGCGTGAAGAGGATAATAAATATTTCATCGAGTCCAAGCGCACCATTTTCATCTCCATTCACTATCTATCTAACGACACATCAAAATACTTAAACGTAAACATAATTATCATAATTAATACCGATCAACGTTGCTCACTCTCTCTTTCTAGTAATCTCTAGTAATTCTCTTTCTCGTGTATATTATTCAGTGTACTTACATTTAAATTTGTATAATTCCATGCACACGATCGAGAACAATACGGAGTCGCATTTTGTGCAAACGCAAGAATATTCATATTTGGTCGGAGCGTTACATTTCCGTCGGAAATGAATGTTATTCATCGTCCTCGAGATGGTTTTGCGTTTGATAAATCGCGCTTCACCATTTACCGAGGAAGAAAACATTCCTCCCTTCTGTTCGTAAATAATTTCGATACTTAAGTTTATGCGCTCTTAAATTTACGCAGCTTGATACAACCGAGCACCTGAATTATCGATCGCTACGAACAGAGGAGCCGTTTCTTCGACAATTTCTACTAAATGAACGGGGACTTCAACGGGCCCTACGCATTGTCCGTTTCCACGAAGAGCAAAGATTGTTAAAAAGACCGAGGAAATTTGAATTTTTCTGTACGAAATTAACTTGGCAAAGGGCTCTTCGCGCTTTGTGCAAAATATCGACTTCTAGCAAATTAGAAGCTTGAGTTTCGCGTGTGCGATTATTCAACGCATCGTGCTTTACGCGTAAAGTAAAAATGCACATCTTCCCAGTGAAATAAAAAATAAGTTCGAAAACACCCAAACGTTGGGTGCTACGCGAAGGTTTCGAGAAAACGAGAACCAAATTGGAAAATCATCCGCGATCGTCTCGCGCCTTTCGTTATTCTCGTTGAAAATCGCACAGATCGGAGCTACTTGAGACCCTCTTGGCCATCGATCGCACTTATGCTCACGCGTGCACGAGCATACGATGGTCGTGCGACTTGGGATCGAGGATAGAGAAGTATCACGAGCGTGATCGCGAACCTAACGTTCCACTGAGTGTACATAGGTGCATGTATAATAGCGAGCTTAAGCGTACGCGGTCGAACGCGTTACTGTTGTACTTAAATGGCATTAAATACGGCACCGAGGCACGTGTTTGTCTCGAAGTGCTGCGTACAAGCGTATTAGATGGTGTCGTGCGAGCAGAATTTAAAAGCCGTGCCAATTCAAACGCGATTCGACGCGGGAACAATGAAAAACTGGAAGTCGATCTCGATTTAAGTCCACGTTCGACGTCGTGCGGATGTCGATCCGACGACTTTCGAAATTCGATTTAAATTTCAAATCTAACTTCAGTCATCGGCTGGGAATTTTTAAACAAAAGTGAAGCTCGAACGAAAAGAGAAAACTGTTTGAAAATCGAACTCGTATTTGAATTCGTGTTTAAGCTCGAAGTTTGAAATGAAATTCACTTAACTTTGCGAGGATTTGCGTTTGGAGTAACGTCGAGGATGGTCTACTTTAATCGGCTCGAAAACAGACGTGGAAGAAAAAAGGAGAGGCAGAAAGGGAGTAACTTTCGCAGACTTTTCGATCCTTCTTTCGAGCAAAAGATATTACGTACGGATTGATGGTATCGTGTAACATAACTAAATTTAACTGCAGTCACGCGAGTCAAATTTTGTGTTCGCGAAGTTGTTGCCGGACGCTTGGATCGTGTGCCTCGTGGCAGGTGTTGCGAGGCAAAGATTGAGCGGAATTAATCGCACGGCTTTTTACTCGGTTGATAATAAATGGTAACGATACCGATGATATACAGCTCCGCTTTATCGTGGCCATGCCCACAAATTCACGTGTCCCAGCTTTTTCAACCGTTTACATTCTTTTACTTAATCCTTTACCTGCGGTTACTTTCAGCGCAGCCGAAGAAAAATAAAATGGAAATAAGTGTATACATTCTAATTTTATATTGCTGAAGTGATATTCTATTTTAACAGATTTTTTTACTGTATTTGTTTATATACCACACCCACAGTTAAAGGGTTAATCTCTTCCAATTTTGATTAAACATGAATTGAAAAATTTCAAGGAAATGGATTACACTTGTAACAGAATTTGGTAGATTTTTTCAAATCAAAAGTAGAAAAGGAATCGATGTCGTATTAATCCACGTTGATTCTACGAATAGTTATGCAAGATTTCTTGTTCTCTTTCTTTAACCGAAGCTAATACGACACACCTAGTGTGCCAGGTTCATAGAACGTTAACTTTAATCCATACGAACGAACAACGTGATCCAGGTACAACTGTTTACTAAGAATAGCTAGAAGCGTGAAACTGATTCAGCCTATCGTTCTATCTACCGCGTAATCATCAATGGCGTTACGTGAGAATCGCAAACGATACGAGTAGAAAATTATTATCTATCGTAACTCTTTATAGAATCGCAACTCTTGATAGCTTTACAAACTGCAACAATCTATCTCTACAGCTTAACGTAAACGCAAACGGTACGCGTAAATCCCGAAACGTGGAACTTTTAAGTCGGAACACCGTGGTGCAGTTGCAGAAGGGAGAAGTTCGGTACCTTAATCGTCATTAATTATTCGCGCAATGTAAAATTTAATTTCCCGTTCTGATTTTCCATCCGATAAGAAATAAACGAACACACGACGAGAGAAGGGAGATTTCGAATGGGAATGAAAAAATTTACATTTAAATTGAACACCTCGCGGAAACAAGTTTCGTACACTCCCCCTTGTACTCTGTATGCTAAGAAAATAGATTAATTAGGATAATTCCAGTTTCTTTGCGAAAGCAATCCAACTTTCGGGATTTAATATAAAATACAGATGCAGGTACTAGACGCTAGATGCGTAAGAAGCAACATGTCCGCGACGATGATGTCCCGTGTCGCCCAACGATTTTCGACCGTTTCCATTCGCGCAGGCAGTTCTCCGCGGTAAACGCGAGGTTTTCTCTTCTTTTCTTCTTTTCCCTTTCTCTTCGTTTCCGCCTCGCCGTGGTAAATGCAATTCCACTCGAGTAACTCGCGTTTCCTGGGAATCGAGACGCTAATGGCAAATTACAGACGATGTTTGTCCTTCGTTCTACTACCGTTATTATCTCAAATTATGACAATCAACCGTACACGGTCCCGAGAGTTACTCCATCGCTTCTATGAATATGCAATGAATCGGATGCCCGCTGGAACACCGTCACATACAAAAATAACTTCTCATTCTTTTAGCGTTCCACGTTAAAGCCTCGCCAGCAGACAAACAACGCGTACAAACGAAATTTTCATTAGCCACGCTCGCGGGTAATCCTGCACGCACAATCCGCCGTGATTAGAAAACATTTCAGACATTGAAAGAAAGACTCTGTTTCTTGTAGAAAAGAAGAAACCATCGCTGCTGTTTTCCTTATACGCGAAATAAAAAAATGATTACCGTTAACGAACGTTTCACTCGAACAATGCTTCACACTTTGCAACGTCTCTCCTCTGTTTCATAAAAAATGATTTGGCATAAGCAACACCGACGCCCAATCGATCCACGTTTTACGAAACGAAACTGCACTTCGATCTAGATCTCAATAGCAAGCCAGCCTATTAATGCGAAATTCCTTTCGCAGTCTCAACCTGTTTTCTAGTTCTATTCTTATCGTTCGATTCGAATATTTGAACGTTTGACGAGATTCGTCGTCAATGTTCGCGCGAGTTTCTCCACATACCACTCCTACCCTTCTTAGATAAAATGCTCTATTTAACAATTTTTCATCTTTAGGATACTTCGATGCGGATTGTCTAAGATCCACAGAATTCACAACTTCTTAAGCGAAGTTAAAATTTCCTACATTCCTCTGGAACCTTAAGAGCCAAATTAAAGCCCAATCATACTCGTTACAAACGAGCAACCGATCCAAAATGTTTATTCGGATATTTAGATTTGAAAATGTTATTGGGAACAATTGAACTAAGAAGGACAGATCGAACACCATCCATCGGCGAATCCACGACAGAGCGCGTCAGCAACTCTCGTTCAGACGCCATCTTCAGAGATCCCTTAAGACGAAGACGCTTGATTAAAACCCTAACAACTAGAGAACTCTTGTTAGTTAGCGAGTTTATACGGTTTAAAACGGTACTGCAACGTTATCATGCCGTTTACAATGTTGCACAGAGATACAGACATGGACACAGACACGCGTTTAAATATTATGTTCCGCCACAGATGCACAGCGATTAAGATATACACAGCTCGAATTGTACAGTGTCCTATAGCCTCTTAAATATTTAAAAACTCTGTTCGACGATATTGTACACGTGTATAGCCTCCGATTACAAACGCTCCCCTTTTCCAACAATGTTTCTCTTCCTTTTGTTTCTCTTTCTCCCGCTCTTCTCTTTCTCTTGTATCTTCTTGTTTCTCCCCGTTCATTCTTTTCGCATCTTTGTTGACCAATGACAGAACAGAGTCGCATTTTGTTACGTGATACACACTCTTACGTTCTGCTTTCAAAATATATTACGCACAGATGTACTTACTTACTTACTTACAGACGTATTACTCTAGTTCGAAGAAACATAGTGCGGTCGTAAATTGAACCCTTACGCGACGCGACACATTGATATGATGAACGTCCATAGATGCGTAGGCAGCATTATACATACGTGTTTCAAGAAAAGTTGAAACAGAGTTACGTGAACGACGCGTACAGACGCCGTTGAAGTAAAGAATGGTTACTTTGTGCGAAAAAATAAGTCGAAAATGTGTAACGAAACGTTACACGTTCTTGTGCGATGCTTGACAATTTATGGAGCGATACAGTGTCGTTATAATGGAGTAACGTTTCTACGTTAAAAAAGGAAACTCTTAACCGAAATCAAACTCGATTACATACCATATATACCCTATAAATCTCCAACATCGATTTACTACGAAGTTACGAAAACAAAGTTGTATACAAGGAAACATTGCCATATATTTTAGACTTATTTCTTCATTTAGAACCCTTATGACATCCTTTACGCTTGACGCGGCCTTAATCGGGACTCGATAATTATTCTTAATTATAACCGCACACTCGAAACACGTCCGCCTTGATGCAAATCGGGATTACGGTCGCACTATATTTCCTCCGTTGAATAAACAGACGCAGACGCGTAGTTGGAGTACGCGGTGTTTCGAGTGTTTCGCACGATCGTGCGAGCATGCCTTGTTCGATCAGGATTCTCGGCTACGGTTCGATTTTAGACGCCCGTGAATCTCTGCGCCACGACTATCGTTTAGCGAATACGTGTACGTCTGCTCGCTGATAATTTTGATTATCACCGCCTGGGCGTTATCACGAGGCAACACTTTGCGTGGCCCGAGTCGCAACGAGGAATCGATATTGTCACTTCAATAACGCGTTCACGGTGCGCCGTGCGCGCAGAGTTGCTCGTAACAGATGTTACTAGGTCACCGTGGCAAGAAGCACGATTCTGCATGAAAAACTGAACCGGAAACGTGATACATAACGTTATCATCGGGATGGATTTTCATTTTCGCGAAACTCTAATCGAAGGAAACACGAAACGAGCGTTTCGTCGTCACATCAAACAGTTTGGAATCGTTAGTATAAAGCTCGCGAAAATGGATATCGTTTTTTTTATTCTCTTCTTTTTTTTCGCTAGTTTTAGAGGATCTGTGTAAATGCTGTGAGAAGGCAGCTTTTTCTAAGGAAACGGTATTCTTTTTGTAAATTCGAACGATATACTGTATATATATATATATATATCGATTTTTTTTTATGTATATGTTAGATCTATCCCTTCGAAGAGAACCGTTTCCAACGCTTATTCAACATTTTCCATTTACTTTTCCGTGCAGATTAATATCATCTATTATGAGAAACTCCGAAAACGTTTAAGTATCAAACAAAATGTGTATATAAAAAATAGAAGAATGTGCTATATCACGAGCTCTCGCAGCTCCAATCCACTATTATGCAACGCGTTCGATCGAACCACGCGAACGCTTAATTATCTCTTCGCCTAGACGGAACCTGTTCGACCCAAAGAGGAAAATCCACGGTGACCACTCAATTTCACTCGCGAGGAAAGTTGCAAATCGCTCCGTACAATTTTCTCCGACGATGAAAAACAAATTGCACGATCTCGCTTGAAATTCTAATGGCTCGCGAAGAGATGGATGGAGTAGACGTTCGAGGAAGAAGAAAAATAAATAAATTGTAATAAAAAGATGTAGCAGCGATTTCACGGTCGTGCGATTATCGATGAAACTATTAAAAATCTTCTAAAAGTAGACAGAATGTCATTAAGAATCACTTGCACGATATCGATCGGATGCAGAAAGTGGACTGCTGCGTATTATTGAACGTTCTACCGCTCGCTACGTTTCGAATTTTCCCGTACAAAAATTTCACCAGCTACTCTACGCGATATACTTCGTTCTTTTATTTTACCATTACCTATACCATCGTAAATGTGACAGAAAAAAATTGCAATCGGATATAAAAAATTTTCAATATCCTTCCCGGGTATTCCTCTGCTTTCGTTCGAATCTGCACAGAGTTCGAAGTGTACTAAAAAATATAGAGATATTCCTTCTCGTTGCTGGAAAAAAAGTGTTTTTTTATGTCTTTTCTTTTTTTAAACGTCTTCATGCTGAGAGCTAAACTCTGTAGCTACAATTAAAAAATGCCTCCAGCATGCTTCTTTTGTTCCTTCTCCTCAAATACAATTTTACGTTTCGAAAAAGTTACAAAAATAGTCTTGTATTTGCCTACTGTACTACGTATCTATTCTTCTCTGAATACATAAAATCCATTTCTCGGAATATATCACATGTACTGTAAAATATATATATCAACGTTTAAAAAGAAGAAGAAATTGAAAAAATGATGGATTAAATGACAATAACGAATCCTTCATTGCGATTGCGATGATAAGAGATTAATACGATCCTGGCTATATAAATCTACCTTGTTAAAACGCCTTTTCTTCCTCTTATTGTTCTTTCTCTCTCTCTCTCTCTCTCTCTCTCAAATTCATCATTCACAAGAGATCCATCGATACGGTATTTTGTGCATTTATCCGCCAACACGCCGCGTTTGTAGCTCACAAACGTTAAGCGAGTTTGCACAATAATAATAATACTGATTTACCGATTTTCAGACGGAAATCGTTTGCGAAGATGGCCCACCAGACACCTCGAGTACCTTCTTCTATTCACGCGGATAAACGCACGCTGACATTTATCGCTTCCATCGAATTTGTTCGACGCACTCGAATTTCCGATGAAAATTCTATTCGATCCACTGTTACTCTTAGACCAACGTGAACGGATTTTTAATAAGGTACCGTCTTTGAGATCTGTCTTCCAGTACGATCGAAGAATATTGTACATATGAATTGTTTCTTTTTGTTTGATCGTACGATCAGGGAAAAGAAAAGAAATGGTGAAACTTAAGTCTCTTTTTTGCGAGAACTTACCCTTCGTCTCGGCGTGTTAATTGGCGTTTCGCGGGTCATTACGATGGGTAGATGTGTCACGTACCCGTCGAAACCGCCGGACAACGCGTACGTACGCGTTTCGCCGCTTTCTTCGGTTCACATGGTGTACTGAGACAACAGAATTCGGGGAGTCGTTAAGTTGCTCGGCGGCTCGGGTCAAGTAGTACACCAGGCCAGGATCACCTTCTTGAAGGGAACGAAAATCGCTCGATCCGGTTCGCTGAGAACACAAAATGGTCGTAAAGAATTTAGTTCCTTCATGTGTTTCACATATCCGAGTAAAAAACGTATTAATTATTCTAAGAGTTCCATTTTGTTCTTCGAAATGGCAAACAATGATGATAAAAACTACAACAGAAAACTTAGATGCCGAGTTTACAAACGTTATTTACTACTCGCAATGTATTATATCACAACGCAGACGTCGTATCATTGCAAGACGTAACTACGGTTAAGGAGAGAAGAGGAGGAATAAAAGAACCAACGACCGGTTAAAGATCAATGTTGCACGATTCTCGTGCCGTGGGTTCGCCTTTCGCAAAAATATCGAACGAAAATACTACGTAACGTGTGCATCCTAATAACGAGGACTGGTTGCACGAACCAGTGAGTCCTCTGCACTTCCCGTGTGCTTCAGCTTCAACCGGTTGCACTTGAATTTTTATCACCCCATAAATTCCAAAAAATTAGACACGGTCACGCAATTGAGACGCGTCGCGGCAGCTTATTTTCTCTGTAAATGAACTGCAAATCGGGACAAACGCAAGTACGACAAAACTCGACCTCGAGAGAACATTGAAATTAATATTACCGCTTTTCCTCGCAATCGAGGTGCTAAGTCTTCGATCATTCCATTCGAATCGGTTTGTGAGTCTTATCAATAGACGAAAGTTATCCAACGGGCTTCCCTTCGACCGCGTTTCCACGGCTCGAGTTCCACGGCGTGAAGCAACGCTGCGGATACCTTCTCGAGATCAGAATTAAAGGAGGCGTACTTCCAGGGACGATGATTATCACGCGAGCATCTCGAGCCAAACTTGAGCCGATTTTCCAAGGCTTTTCTACAGCACAGACGTTGCTCGCGACAAAGTGTACGACGGACATGGCTATCGACCAGTCGGCCAAAGCCGACAACGTTTGATCCGCGCTGCTGTTCGTTACTTTTCGGGTCACCATCTCTCGTCTCTTTTTGTTACCGGTTTTTCCGCTGGTAACAGCCGTGAAATACTTTTATCACGTTCCTCTGTATAAAAGCAACGATCGTTCTGGCGAAGTTGCGAGACTGCAATCGTAACGACTCGGTTGTTTCATATAAATCTACAATATCTATCAGCGATCTTAGTATTTGGATAAAAATGGACGTCACACGACGAAGGAAAAGTTTATCTGTTCTCTTTATATGTCTTTAAAAAACAGATTTTTGCAGGCTGGTTACTTTATCAGGAAAGGAACGATATGAATAAGCTGTTTCCTTCGAGTTTGTTGTGCGTGCCTCGGGTCTATTTATACGCTTCCTAGTTGCTTGATTAGATACATAATTTGTTAGCAGTGTGGTTTCTTGCTGCGGTCTTTATTTTATCTTTCGATTATATTTTGTTGTTATAGCAGATTCGTTGAGTACCGTGGATACAACGTTCTTGGTATTCAAATAATGAGCGAACACGATAATTTTGGGAACGAAATTACGCGACACACAGGGCGCTCGTAAAGCATACGAAAGAATATTCGTTTCGCGCGAATAATATTTGCATTGTTAGTCGACGTTTTACTACGCCCAGCTCGGAGCACTATGCAGAAATGCAGTTACGAGAATAGCTCCGGTACACCCGTGGGGCTAATTATTTCCTAATCTTTTATGCGAAATTGCACGAGCAGCTATCACGATCAAATATACATTTAACAGCCAATTTAAAATTAAAATCGTATTACAATAAAAATTAGGTCGGCCAACTTTGCATGCTATTTATTATACATCCGCAAGAATATTATCAGGGTATACTATATTTTCGTCAAGTAATATCACTCGTAATTAACTGACGAGTACCATCTGCTAAGGAGAACTTATAAAAATATCGATCGACCGTATACGTACATATATATATTTATATTTATACATTTACGTACGTATAAAATAGTGTATTTTATGTAGCTACCCTTTTTTTATTCTCGGAATAAGAATAGACGTAAACCTTTCACGTATGATGCATGAAGCGTATCGGTTAAAGTCTACGGTTTCAATGCTATCCCGTTCTATGGACGTGAACTGAATGGCGCCTTTATTCCTCCTCTGCTTTAAACATTTAATGCTGACGTTCTTGAAATAATGTCCATTAGAAAGATCGCCTTAAAGAAAAAAATAACTATAAAAAGAAAAGTACTAACAAAAGATCATTTTACGTGCAATCATTAATTTCAAATACCCAGATTGAACGTTCCGTTACGGATTATCCAGTTTCGATTTTGTAGATACGTAATAATCTCTATCCACAAGAAACTGAAAGTAAAAATTGCACAAGTTTCCCGGATTTCCAGTTTCCACGTACAGTTTAAATGTCGTCGATGCACAGGGAATTGCATTACACCATCGTGCATAAACTCTAAATGTGCAGGCTGGATCTAGACGATCTGAGGCCACGACACGACGAAGTTTGCATTATTTATTCATCGTGTTGTCGATCGGCAAAACACTTGCTGCAAAAGTACCAACAGACTGTAACGTTTTTACGCATGTAACGTAAGGATTTAATACGTCTAACTTAGAACCTAAGAGCAGAAAATGATCTCGAAACGGTGTCAAACGATCGCGACCAACTACCAACTTTAAATAACATGTAGGTGTTAACTGCAATTACACAAACCTTACGTAATGACTTTTTTATCAGCTTTACCAGAGGCCACAAGTTTGCCTTTAAAGGCACAGACTCATAATGAGTAACGACTATTATATAAATTAGATCATTTCAAACCACTCCGATTAAGCGCGTGTAAATTCATTACATTATCACTCTGTTTTCTGCAATGAAATTCTTATGGCAGAAGTACGCGACTACGGTTTCTTCTTTGCTTCTGCGACAGACGTTTCGCTGTTCTGCAAAGCGAATCCGTCTCGCGGCAAATGGAATAGCGAAACGTACGTTGTGCAGCTTAACTTCCTCCAACTTTCCTTACGATTCCTGAGTGCGTTTTGCAAGATCCGATTCCTTACGACACAGCTATCCTTTTAACGAACGCGTAAAGCATATTTAACGCGTTAGACATTCGACATACCTTTAATTCCAATATTTGAACTTTAAGTTCTGAAAGGGAGAGAGACTAAACATGGACTATAAATAAAAATAATTTCTGCTCGAAAGATCGTTCCTACTTCTTATAGTTTCAGACCGATTCGAGCCAGTAATTTTCTCATTGCTGCACATCGACTAGTTGCTGCATAATTCCAATGCAGTTCGAAGAACAACTAGAACCTTGGCTCTCCCATAAAAAGAAAGAGTATTTCGCAAATATTTTCAACCAGCTTCAAACAGCGTTCATCCATTAACCGGCGGAAGCGAGCGAATTACCGTATCTTTTACGCCGTGAAACAATAGTTGTTAAAAGTGGCAGAGAGTTATCGAGCGGCGTTCATGGGGCGAACTTCGCATTCCTCCACGGGGAAGCGGAGAGCCATACCCAAGTTGCTCCGCTGCATGTGCATACAGCCCGGTGCAGGTGCATGCGCGTACTCTCATCAACAGTAGGAACAGACGAACAGGGGGTTCGAGTTATCGCGAGCGGAATTGCTTCTGTCACGCAGCTCGTTCCACGTTCGACCCATTATCTCGAAAACACGAGTGCAATTACAAAATTAAATACGTCGCGGGCCGATTCGGGAAAGACCTGCAGCTACTGCTCCGCTGCTGGCGACGATTTAATTGAGAACTCTTGGAAGAACTCGTGACACACCGTTTTGTTTCGACTACATTTAAAAGGGAGGTACACCACACCGCCGAAGCGTGAGGCCAGGCCTCGTAAACACTGGTAACAGAATGCATCACGAAAGCTCGCACGTAACAAAATGATCGCTATTATTCCCTTAACTGCAGAAATTTGAGCAATCCGTGCGACGATCGTGTATATACCTTGTTCGTACGCTACCGGAATTGAACGTTGAAGGTGATTCGTAACACAGACACCTATTAGCTTTTTGTCCTTTTTCTTTTGAGAGGATACTTTACAACTTTGGAAAATTTTTCTATGATCAAAGAGAAAAACAGAACAGCAAAAAGTAGACAAAATAATTCTGATTCCATTAATCATGATTTTCAACAATTGTCTCACTTAATATCAATTATATTTTATTATATAATTCGGTATCTGTGTCGCGTTTCCCAAGCATTTCGTTAACACTGTTTTCACCGCAGTAACAATGCAGCGTCGCGACAGTGGCATTGTGTTAATGGGAACTGCTAACTGCGAAAACGCGACCGACGTTCGTTCGATAAAAGGCCTGGTTATTGTTCCAGTGAAGCAACGAAGCTCGTTTCATAAAAGACTCTGACTCGACGTGCCAGACAATTGCGTGTATAAAGAAAAAATTGTCAATCTCGTGCAAACACCTGGTGAACAATACTCGAAAGAAATTTCTAACGAAACGACTGAAAGTAACGTAATATTGCTCAAGGAAAAAGTAATTTATAACACTTAACAGTGAGGGTAAAACACTGAATGAACAATAACTTACCAATCGAAGAATCTTCTGCCGTGAAAAGTGCCATCAGAGGAGCCGTTTAAATAGGGTAACTCCACGCCAACGTGTATCTCCTCACGACCAGGTACGGGTCCCACGTATCTTACTCGGCCTTGTAGAACTTTACCCTCTGGCGATATAACCTTCACGAGATGATCCAGCTTGAGATCCCTTGGTATCTGCCGAGAAATAACGATCGCGGTGATTGTAAACGAAGAAACCAACGATTTTAACAAATTTAGCTGAATGTTGTCATCGATATCGTGTCATCGATATTTAATTCATCAATCTATCATTAACATGTGATATCAGTGTGACCGATGACCCGCAATATTTTATTTTAATACCACAGTACATGATTAAAGCCTCGTATTATTGAGAAACTGAACGATTAATCTCCACGGAGTTGATTAGTTCGGCTTCCACAGGGCTAATGTGACGGGCGTTGATGAAATTTACCTTTGGCAGGTACGGTCTGGCATCCTGCGGCGGATGCCAGTCACGGATGAGATCCGGCTCGGAGAATCGTCGCGTACGTCTCCGTCTGGCCGTCTGTCTGTTCCAATAATCGGAACTGACGCCGCTACTGGATATTGTCAGCATCGAATCGATACTCCGTCGCAAATAATCCTCCGCCTCGTCGATCAGCGACTCGGTCGAATCGCCGCTGTTATCACCGGTCACCAAATCCGAGCGCAAATTCGGCAAACTGCCTCGCGTCATCGGACAATCTGCAAGCAAACGGGCGACCAATTGTTAAACGCGTTCCCATTGAGACAGCCAGCTAGCAAACGCGATTCGCAACTGAATTGAACAATTAATAAACGTAAATTCCTAAAGGAACTTGGACGAATATCCAACTTCTCATAGGCCACGCGTTAGATAAAGTAACTGCTATATTTTTTTGGAAAAAAGGCGCAGACACAAAGAATATTAAAATAATAATAAAAAGCACCCGCATGACGTAGATTATATAGTTATGATCAAGTTACTCGTTTGTATCCTATAACGTCGCGAAGAAACACGAACCTACGATACGAATCCATTCAATGCAAGGTTACTGGGCGTGACAGAAGGTTAATCTAGAGTGGTTGAGCTTGAAATTTAACTAATCGCGACTGTGAAACTCCTCTTAATTAATAGAAAATTACGGGTCCATTTGTAACTTGTATTCCGATCAAAGTTTGCGTCTCGAAATTACGATTAATTAACATCACCGGTAGATACGTGTACGCCTACAAGTTTCCTCCATACCTCAGTATATGCCGAATTAAATTCATTTCCCGTCGATACGAATCCATTAAAAGCATAAGAAAAAAGCATACCTTGAAACGTAACTTTCGATCGCGTTCTCTTGGGAACATTTTTGGAAGTCTTCGAGGAGGCCGCAGGAGGGTGCACGTGAGTAGGTGAGGAGGGCATGGAGGACCAGGTTGGTCTCGGGGTGGAAGTGGCCACCGGTACTCTCCAGGTGTCGAAAGAGGCCGCAGTTGCTCTCCAGGAGTGTCTTCGCGATGGTCCGCCAACAGTTTCCAGTCCAGGCGACGGGATCGAAGACAGAGAGCCACGGTATCGGGAAGAGTAAAGGTCGGTGGAGAGGCGGCAGTCGCAGGGACTCGGAAGTCCTGTGCCTGGATTGCAACGAGGCCAAAATCCTGCCGGTGATCCCAGCGATTCGCGTCGATGCACGTCCGGTGTACGGAGACCGCAACCGCGAGAACTGAAACAAGTCTAAATAAAAAATAAAGACCAATTAAAGTTGCACAGAAGAGGTTCCGTCGCGAAGGCTAATATTTGTATTCCAACCAAATGGTATCGTTGTAGCAATGCGACGTTATTAAAGGATGCGAAATAAAATTGAGCAGGCGGAAGATTTCCAGGCAGAGTGATAAAAAATATATTCGCACTTCAAAGCGACATTTTAAACCGTAACTTCCTCCTACTGGGATGACAGAAACGATAATTAACTGCAGAGTATCGAAACAATATTATTGGAATCGATCCCACGCATTCATCGAAGCAATAAACGCTCGGAATCGGTAGGATCGTAAACAGACAAGACGAAGACAGCAATTAGTCATCCGAGCTGATGGTGGAATTGCGACGAACACCCGAGTGAATCGCATTAACTTCATTCGTTCGACCTTCTCCCACGCACAGTGTTTCCATACACACTCGCATACACACACGCACGCATGTGACGGTGTTACGCGTATCAAGAACAGCCTACTACATTGACAATTTACGACATGGATGTGTACACGTTGATGAACATACTCTAATTGCCTTTTGCATAATACCCACGGGAATCAGTTACAAAGTTTCGCGCTTATATCGCCCGCGGCAAAACTATTTGAATAATGTCTTACTTTGTATCAACGGTGTCTTACTGAGAAATTATTATTCGAGTTCTTGAAAACTGATCGATTGGATGTTTTTATGGGAACTTCTGATACATCGACATGAGACTATTATACGACTGTATCGTTACAATAAATAAAAAATTATTATACACCAATAAAATATGTATTTATTATTCAGTATCGATTAAGTATACAAAGTATTCATCGTAGTAGCTGAAATACGACCGGTTTCACCATACGTGGCAAAATGCATTTATTCTCGTACAAGTATAAACTGATATTTTGCACTTGAAGAGCGAAATTTAGAAAACATTTGATTTCATACGCATTGAAGTATATCGCCGTATAAAAATACGACTGACGACTTATGTGCGAGGACGATACTATTACTACAACATCAACAATCAACTTGTCCTACTTTTTAAACCACGAACTGCATCATTCTTCTCCTCTGCCATAAAAGTGATATTACACTTTTTTCAATAAAGCTATGCAGACTCTGACCCCAATTCGGACCCTACCTGTGCGTGAGGATCTTGGCAGAGATGATCGGCGCTTCTAGATAGTTCTGGCACCATGCTGGTGAAACTGATGTCCGACAGCATCACTCTTCTCGCTTCCCGGGTTTTGTCGGACAACCGAAGTCTTCCAGGCACCCCGGTCGGCAGAGCAAATTTGCTTGGCAACGTGGTAAACGTATGAGCCACTTTGTGCGCGAGATAACTCTCGGAACGCCAGTGAGCTGGAAGCGCAGAAATGTCTGTTTGAGCGCCAGACTCTCGTCTTGCTCCGGTGATTCTGTCCATCACCGGCCTCAGAGGCGCCGAGCTCTTTCGCCGACTGCCCACTAAAGCTTCACGATGAATGATCGGTCTGAAAAAAACATAAATGCATATTTTTTGAACATGCATTGCTTTATAGGCGTCTTTGCATTTGTCAAGCGAACTATTTTTTTTGTAATTAATATTCTATTTTTTTTTAAATACATAAAGAAGTAGAGAAAGAGAGAATAAGTTCTTATAAAGAGGTAAAGAAGTTCGTCATTGTATCAAAATCAAAGTCGAAAATTAAATTGCATGTACACATAATAATGGATTATAATATATAATAATGTATAATAATAGAAAATAATTAAAGTGTTAATATGCTCATATCGGTCGTCACGAAGTATCACATCCGGTAAATTACGGTAGAGAAGGAAAAAAAAAGTTGGAAGTAAGTGAAAACGTTTTATAGCTGTTAAGTACCCTAGCAGCTAATTAAAGTACTTTCAGCGAATACATGCATGCATATATTGGCGTGAGAGTCTTCCATCAAGTAGAGAGTGAAGAGCCCTACGCGATGTAAAACTTTGTAGACCCATTCTTACGAACCATAGTTTTTTCCTTGTTTTTTCAAGGATATAATATATAAAAAGCAATATCTACGATGTTTAATAAACTTCAGTTTTGAAATCTGTAAAAAATGTATAAGTAATCCTTTTTCATACCAATAGCAAGTTTTGACAAAAAAGCCCGAGTATGTGTAAAGGTGCACCTAAAAAATATCAATATATTGTCTTGTAATATTGAAAAACTAATTGTTACCTATAAGCGGTGGGTGGCGCGGCCAAAGTGTTCCTCCTGACCGTGTGTCTAGTCGAATGTTCAGGCTCCTCAACAACGCCGCACTTGCTTATGTCTGTCTCGACCAATACCGAGCACTGCGACCACATTTTGTTCAACCTGGTGGTAGAACTCTCGTCGAACCTGTCCACGCTTTCTTCGCGATCGATGCTCGAGCTCTGCGAAGAGGCCGCCTCCTCGACCGAGCTAGTTTTCTCGCCATTGCAAACCAAAGATTCACCCTCGGCTGACTTGGTGTATTTCAGCAGCACCGGCTGGCCAGTAACCGCAGGTTGTTGCCAGGATTCAGTCTCCGTTATAGAGACGAGATCCTCCTGAAGGCCCAAGTCGCGACACGTTTCGTCTGTCGTGAATATCAGCTCGATATCGTCGAGCTCTTCAGACTCGTTCTCGGATTGGTCATTTGGCTTTGGCTGTTCTGTTAATTGGTTCTGGCGTTGATGTTGCTGCGACAGTTGCGCGTCCGGATTATCGCTGAACACCGAATTGTCCCCGTCGGAAACAGACTTCAAGCTTAGATCCTCCAAATCCTTCTCTGGTATATCCAGGTGATCGATTGGCGTCTCGTTTCCGTTTTCCTCTTCGACGTCTTTGGATTGTCTATCGGTCGGAACGGTAGTCACCACGTTAGAAATCCCACTTTTCACCGTGTCATCCAAACTGCCTGTTGATGTAACGGCCTGTGATTTAATAGCAGCCGTGTCTTTTAACATCGTACACTTCGACTTCTGATCCCTGAACTCCGATTTGGACGACGATCCTTCATAGCTCTTGGACACTTTCGCAAACGTACGGGACTCCGGATCGGGATTCTCGTTGTTACCACCGGTGTTGCTGTCGATTCGCGGTCCGATGACCGGCTTGGATACCTCCGGCACGTCCTTTTGCGTGTCGACTTTGTCCCTGGACGCGTCCATGAGTACGCCTGCTTGCTCTGACAGACTGATACCGTTTACAGGGTGAGAATGACAGCGAGAATGCAACCGCGTATATGCACGCTACACACGTGGTTATTAATAGGTGCATCGAGAACGGTACGCGTTCCTTGTAATTAACGCTAACATCACGCAGCTTCTCCGTTTAGCAATTCACGATGCTAACCACCGAATTACGCGACGACTACATTTCACCGTTATCGCGGAAGTTTCTGAGACTTTGATGTTTTGTGACTAACTTTACGTTAGATTTTAAAAGAACAATTCGGCACTGTATTCCGAATTTTTGTTGATATATCGTTCGAAAACTTCTATCATTCTAATTAGAATAGCAAATTTTTATTGTTAGCATTTCGTCTGAACATGTTAACATGTTAAATCATAACATCTTTTCAAAGGTGGCTCGTAGAATACGAATCGACTGGAATTAAACGACGATTGCGACTCGAGCTGCGACGAGTTAACGATCTTTTTGTAGCTAAGCGAATGATTAATAAATGGAAAATGTTTCTGCGCTAATGTTATCGCAATCCATGAATGAGTCGAATGAAATGGGTGTTCCCTTTTGTCGAAACGCCCACAATGGTTTTAAGAAGCGAATGTAGAACAGGGAGATCATGCGGCACAAAGGAAACGAAATCCGCAAACGAACCCTTTAATTGCTCACAGAGACGCATTTCGAGACTCACTCTTTGACGTCCTCTACTGCAAGTGGAAAAAGACGGGCCTGGGGCGGCGGGCTTGTAGCAGCATCACTAGAAAACTCACTGTTCCTGCTTAGGATCTTTCGCCTAAGGACGTGATTCTCAAGAGCGAGCCTCTCGACGACATCGACGTAGCTCTCGCCAGAAAAATCACCGACGCTCTCCTTAAGACGACGAAGCTCTTCGCGCGAGGAATCCAGCGCGGAGCGCAGCGATATCACAGTCTGAAAAAAAACAAACAAACAAATAAATATGCAGTCCATAGAAGCTGTGGAAGCGCCGCTTCCCTTGCATTTTCGAAAATATAAATGATAGCGTTTTAAAGAGTTCAGGAGCAAAACTGATATGTACGATTATAATTTAAACTCTTTCTTCAGTGTTGTTCTTTTATTCGTCGTGCAAATTGTAAATAAATTGCCCGAGTACCCCGAGTGGTCGTCTACGAGCATGAAAACAGAGAATCACGTTGTAAAGCTTTGAATCGACAATGATATCTATGATTACAAAGTTAATAACGTCATTTCATGACAAACCGTGCACTTTCTAAAACAGATGGAGCCTTAAAGATTTAATGACCAAGAATGAATCCATACGTACGATGGCATAAAAACCTTGGTGAAAGTTCGAATCTAAACCTCGCTGTGCTGATATAAATTGGATAGCTTCAACGAGAAATGAACGACTTTCGGTTTGTCCAGAAAAATTAATCGATGAAAAATGTTTAATTGTGCATAGTTTGATAATAAAATATTTATAGACGTGAAAGTTATTACTCAAAAAGAACACTCGATTGACCATAATATTGTAATTACTTTAACTTCATTATATGAAAAAGAGACAATGAAATTTTGCGTGACAAATGACATGTACTCCTTAATCCAACGGACTTTGAATCTACATGTACAAAGGAAACCTGCCATTGTGCACTACCCAAGGTCAAGGGATCACGGAGTAAAGAGATCGAAGAAGAATGAATAACATCGGTGTATCCGGAATCGATGGCTCAAGTAAGGGTGTATAAAATCACCTACTGCCTTTTACCAAGCCCGGTATCATCTAACCAATCACTCACACGTGCAAGAAAATTAAGTGGCGTAACGCTACAACAGCGGTCTTTTTTTGTTTAAACTAAACTTAACTCACTTTTCCAATAGGTAAATATTGCTCTTGATACGGCGAAGGTTGGATTAATAACATTTGACAACGTCCCAAATAAAAGTTGGAGATGTATAAATACCGTATGCTATACAATCAATACTTTTATAAAATATTAAACGTAGAAGGAGAATATTGTTCCGCTAAGCCATATTGTTAATGATATATAAATTCATTTGTTAAGTTTGCTGTAGGATTTGATCGTTCTACGTTACTATGCGCTAATAAAATTTGTGGCACAGACCTGATGCAAAGCTCTCACGACGTCCAGTCCGGGGATTCCCGGGGATGGCAGGGTAAGCTGCAGCCCCTGATGGTGAGACTGCCGACCAGCTTCAGCTTCCATACCTCCTCCTCCCCGCCCGATATTTCTAACGAGATCTTGCCACCGCCACAGGTCATGCCGAAACCGTCTTTGCCTTTGTCTATTTCACCACTTTCAATTTTCATCCACTTTCGATTTCACCGATTCGAATCGATCACGTTATTTTCGTTATCGCACACAGTCGCGACCACTGATCGATTCTCACGCTAGACCTCGAATCTTTAATGAAAAGCCGAAAGGATCAATCGATAAATAGCCACGAATATTAATAGCGAACCATGAGAACAATCGTCAGATCTCGTCTCATTTTTTTTCCATGGAGAGGATGCAAAATCGGACACAAAACACTATGAACAGGCAACGCTATAAATAGAGCCGAAAATGTCAGGGATAATTAATACGCTTGAGGTTACACACTACATCGGTTTGCGTATCAACTTGTCAATGTTTTGTTAAGATACGTAACCTGTTAATTTCAGCCGTGAAAGGAGGAACTTCCGCAAAATCTGTCAATAGTATCGTTTATAGTCCAACAATATGAACGCGTAGCATAAAGTATAAACAAACGAAATACTTTTTGTAGTGATTCGAAGCGCTATCTTCTATGCCACATATACATATATAGTTTAGTTAGGTGTGTCGTAAATATTCTGCGCGCTAATTTTGATTACTGTGTGACTACTAACTGATATTAAGTTTTTTGAAGTACACAGTAAATAATCTGCCAACCAGATTAAGTAAAGTAATATACTTTTATTGTTACTTGGAATAGATATAATTATGTACGTATATTCGATTATTGATAAATATCACGACTTTAATGTACTATATGCAAGTGTAACGAATAAAACAGATTGAAAATGAAACGCCAATGTTTGAAAAAGTAAATACTGAAATCATGCGCTGGAATTAAACAATTGTTTAGAATTTGCCGCAGGTTTAGATTGAAACTTACTTTTTACGTGGATTTTTTAAGTTATATCAAAACCATTAGAAAAGATCAAACGTCGATCAGAGGAATTATTAGTTCTTTTAGTAAGCGACGCCGTAGTAACTACGCGTAATACCATACGGATTGATTCACTTTTACACACGCACTTTATCGTTCACTGTCGGGAACATACTATTGACGAGAATAACGTTTACGACGGTGCTTGAACGGAGTTTTCCAATAAGCAGTCATTGTTAGAACTACTAGACTATACTAATCAATATCAAATAATCAAGTTTATAGGTATCACTTTAAGCGTGATTGTTAAATATTTCAAATTTATTTGCTCTATGTAATTATACTTCCTGAAACACCAATTATCATTTAATCCTGGGTTTTCTTTTTGTGTATACACACAATTCACCAAAATTGTATAATTAGAGTTCTTACATTAAAATAAAAGTTCGCACTTACATACTTCAGTCTCAATTATTTACAAAATTTCTCTTTCACAAGTACAACGCGGCAGCGTAATTTTCATACGAATGTCAACAATATAGCTCGAGCTGTCACTTGCCCTTTAATGCAGACGACGGAATAGAAATACATAGCCAATTATCAGGCTTACCAACGTTTGTGATGTTTTCAGACGACAAGGAGCATTTTCATTAGAAGATAAATCGCACATATCGTGAAAATTAATAATTCTCTGCCATTGTACGCATTGGTACAAATAAAACTGAGAAATTTGAACTTAAACTAATTTTTATAACATTTTTTATGAAATACCATACCCTGCGTATCTTTTATAGCAACAAACAAATTACTAGTATATCCTAAGATAAATTTATATCGAAAACTATACTTAAATTACAATTGTTTTATTTTTCAAATTACTATGTCCATGCAATTGGTATTATATAAATAATTTAATCATCTGTCAATAAATTAATATCATTTATACCAACAAAAACGCCTTGCAAGAATATTTGAAACTCAACATATAACTGGAACAGTGAATAACGTGCATCCATACATGTAGCAATCTATCCGCGTAAAGTTCGGTTTTATTCGATTACACATAAGTGTACTATTAATTGTGACGTTAACGCTGCATAGCGAGTAATAACAGTTAAAAAAAAAGTTAACAAAAAAGAGAAGGACTTTATAAAAACGCAAGAACGACGTAATGTGTTTTATGGAAAGTAAATTTTATAATTGAAGAAGCAGTTTCACTTCGTGAGGATGGAACACAAAACGAATATAAGAAGCATTTTATTTATTATTTTCCTACATCTATCGGTGCTAAATTGTGCTCATTTAACTAGAACTTACTTCAATGATGTATCTACAAATAATAGTGACAATATGCCAAAAATTAGTTGGTTATTCAGCAATTCAGTTGATAGTAGTTCCATTAGGGTTAAGAGAGCCAGTATACCCGACAATAGTCTATTAAAATTTATGAACATGAACTGTCGACAAAAATTGAATCGTCTTTGTGGCGATATGAGCAAGAATACAGATGAATTAATGTTATTGGAATGCATTCAAAATCTTAAGGTATTTCAAATTATCTATAGTTAATAAAACAATTATATTAAACTGTAAAACATTCGATGCAAGAAATAAATAGTATTAATTTTAATTGTGATCTTTTTATTATGCAGCCAACTGAAGTATCCGGAATTGATGATGAATGTCGTCAAGCCATCTGGGATTATATTTCAAATATTACCAATAATGTAAACATGGAACGTTTAGCTAGAAGGACATGTGGCCAAGAATTAGATTCATTAAAGTGTCTTAACCCGGACAACAAACATGGAGCATATCTCTCTTGTTTAATTGATCAAAGAGAAAATGTAAAGAATCCAGAGTGCATTGATTACATTCAAAGATTAGAATGGATTGCATTTAGCAATTTTAGAATTACTCCGTTTTTTTCCGATTGTGAAAATGATATTAAGAAGTTTAAATGTGATAAAGTACAACCTTATAGAGATATATCGCAAGGGCAAATATTGGCTTGTCTGCAAGAACATGTTAACGAACTACAACTTCAATGTAAAAGACACATACTTCATGTGTCTGAGATACAAGCAGAAAATATCAATTTGGATCGTCAGTTATATTTAGCTTGTGAAGAAGACCTAACCAAATTGTGTCCAAATGTTAGACCCGGTAGTGGTCAGGTATATAAATGTTTAATGCAACACAAAATGGATAGATCTATGACATCATTGTGTCAAGAACAGCTCACAAGAAGAGGAAAACTAATTGCATCTGATTACAAAGTCAGTAAAGGATTGGTTAAAGCTTGCAAAGATGATATTAAAAGTAATCATTGCAGAAGACCTGCATATGAGGATAAAAACATAAGACTTGCACAAATTCTTCTTTGTTTGGAGTCAGCTGCAAAAAATGGCAGTAAAATTGATAGAGATTGTCAAGCTGAAATGTTTGATCATAGAAAACTTTTGATGGAGGATTATAGACTCTCCCCTGAAATAGTTGATGGATGTGCTACGGATATAACAACATTCTGCAATAGTCTTGAAATTGGTGGTGCAACAATTCATTGCCTAATGGAACATACTAGAACAAAGAAAAAAAAATCAAGAGTATCCAGCAGATGTCAAAGAGCGGTAATCAAACATTTATGTATAATAATGTAATATTCTAAATGTATATGTTAAGCAAATATGTTTTGTCATGTTAATAGTTAGAAGAACTGATCATGGAAGCTGATGCTGGAGAAGATTGGAGAATTGATCCAATTTTAAGAGAACAATGTCAAAACGTTGTCAATTTAGCTTGCAGAGATGTAAGATACAATTAATTAAATAAGAAAAGAATTAAAAATTTAATTGTACAAATAAATAATACGTATAACTTGATTTAAATCTAGGTACATGGAGGTGATGCTAGAGTGATATCATGTTTAATGGAGCAACTTGGTACAACCAGAATGACAGAAGCATGTGAAACTGCTTTAGTTCAAATACAATATTTTGTAGCTAGAGACTTTAAATTGGATCCTCAATTGTACAGAGCATGTAAATTTGATGCAATACGATTGTGTCATGCAAGAAATGCATGGGCTAGTGATGGGAAACAAATGGACCCAGAACGGGGACCCCTTGTGTTACCATGTTTATATAGACATGCATATCATCCTCAAAAAAATGTGACAGTAAGAATTTGTATAATGTCACACATAAATTTCTAAGTAAAGAAGATTAATCTATGTTCTTTGATTGATTTATTTCAGTTAAAAACAGAATGTCTCGAAGAAATTAGACGCGTTATGAGACAAAGGGCAGTAAACGTTGATTTACAACCTGAAATTGAAGAAGTATGTTTAAATGAATTAGCATCGTTTTGTTATGACAAAACCGCTAAAGGAGAGGAAATATTGTGTCTTCAAGACAATTTAGATCGGTAATAACAGTGTACATTTAGTCACGCTGTTTAAGTTTTCTGATTCTATTTCATACATTTTTAATTCATTTGTTTTGTTCGTAGTTTGAACAGGAATTGCAAATTTGCGGTTGGTAATTTTACAGAAGAACAAGCTGAACGCATCGAATTAAATCCAATAATAACGGCCGCGTGTCAACATATCATAGATCGTTACTGTGAGGTACAATATAACTTCTTAGGAAAATTTATTTATATATTAACATGTAATATTTATATAGTTTTTATGTACATATTTGTAATATTTCTAAAAAAAAATTTTTAAAAAACAGGAGGTATCAAAGTATGGTAAAGATGAAGGTGACATGATGGAATGTCTGATAGAACACAAAAATGATTTTGATGTACAAGATTACAAATGCAAAACAGCAGTGGAACATTTTCAATTAATATCATTAAAAAATTACCATTTTACTTATAAGTTTAAAGAAGCCTGTAGACCTTCAGTTAAAAGATGGTGTCCAAAGTAAGTTGATTTTTAATACATTCTTTTTAATATTTTATTTTTCTAATTTGTACTAAAAAGAGAAGCTTTTTAATGTATTTGCATTTAATGTGTAGATCTAAAACTAAAGCAGAAGTAATAGAATGCTTAAGCACAATAATGCAAGATGATATAATAAAAAATATACAGCATCATATACCAAAAGAATGTAGACAACAATTAAGAGCACAACTTTATCAACAAAGAGAAAATATTCAGTTCGATCCTATTTTACAGGCACAATGTGCAACCGATATTAAACAGTATTGTTTTTCTGTTGAACGAGGAAATTCGGAGGTATTATGTGTGCTTAACTTATACTAAATCGTCAAATAAAAAATTTTCAATTCTATCGATACTAAGAATTACACTATTGTTTTAGACTCTCGAATGTTTGGCAGCACACAAATCAAAATTATCTGATGCGTGTCACAAGCAATTGTTCAAAGTAAGAAAGCAAGAATTTCAAGATAGTTCAAGTGATTTTGCTTTATTAAATAATTGTCGAGCAATGGTAAGGCAATTCTGCCACGATATTAGCCGCTCACAAGCGTTAGATTGTTTAAAAAAATATAAAGATGAACCAACATTCGACGATAAATGCAAAAATATTGTTATTCGAAGAATGATTGAACAAAACACAGATTACAGATTTAATACTGCATTACAAACAGCCTGTTCTTATGATATTAATAAACATTGTAAAGAGGTATGCCTCAGTACGATTTTAATTATTATATACTTTTTATTACCTTATACATACAATTGTTTCCGGTTAGGTTCTAGTAAATGAACCTACTGACAAAGAACTTGAAGGAAAAGTAATAAGATGTTTAAAAATAAAATTTCGTGAATCTAAGCTTACAATGAGATGTGAACACCAGATGACCAACATACTCAGAGAAGCAGCACTAAATTATCACTTAAATCCACTGTTAGCTACAATGTGTGCACATGAGGTATTACTATTCATTTATTTTCATAATAAACAATTTTTTAAGAAGGATATAATATCTAATATAATTGTATATTTGAGACAGATCGAAACAATTTGTAGAGCAGATGAAAGTGATCCCGGAGCAGTAGAAGAATGTTTGAAAGTGGAATTTAATGCTGGTAATAGAGATATGAAAGAAGAATGTCGTCTTGAAATTGCTGATTTAATAGAACAAACACGAGCTGATATTAACGTAGATCCATTATTACAAAAAGCATGTGCTGTTGATGTCAATAAATATTGTAGCGATGTTCCTCAAGGCGCAGGCAGACGTACGATAAACAGATAATAATTTTATTTATAAATTGATTATATATGTATATTGAAAGTATATAATTGTGTCTAGACCAAAATCTTATCTTTTTTTTCAGATATCATGTGTCTACAAAATGTATTAAAAGATAATAATAAGGATAAATCTTTACAACCTGATTGCTATAAAATGTTAACTACAAGAATTGATATGTTTCGAAATGCAGCGAAAGTAATAAATTTTATAATTTTTATAATATTTAAGAAAATTATAAAAATAATAATTTTATATGTGTATATTCATTTATTTTTAGCTAATTGGGCCAAATTCAATAGAAGAATTATATTCAACGGTAAATCGGTCACCTGCAAGACGATACTTTATGATCGTTGCATTAACAATGATTGGCTTAATCTTCATCACTGGTTTATTTTGTGGAAGAGTAACAAGACGAACAATGATAATGAAAAATAAGTGATAAATTATAGTGAAAAAAGTCCGTCCTCGAAGATTTTCAAATGTTGTAATTAAAAAAGAAACCAAATTGATCAAAGTACACATCGAAGATGAAGAAAAGAACAAAGTGATTACATTGGTGACCTTTCTGTCAAATATCAAATTGCAAGATATTTTGCAGAACAAAAAAAATTACTTTCTATTATTATTATTTTTAATATGTATATACATATAAACATATAAAAGGGTAACATTTACACATTATGCCTGTAATTCCACGATCTGTCATTTATAGAATTGTCATAAATGTAAAAACTGTAAAAGTTTGAATGATAGAATGTATGATGAACAAGAAGTGATTTGCAATTAAGGTAGATTTTAATAAAAAATATATTAATAGAGATTATATATAATAAATTGAAATGAAGAATGAAATTTTATGTCAGTATTCTATACATTTGTGATATATAACAAAATTTGGTAAAAAAAAAAGAAAATAAAATGGTCACGTTTTATTTAAGATAGTTCAACACATTATCTGGGCACAAATTACCTTGTCTTCCATTGTAGAACATTAGAGTGCATACATATTAAATGCTATTAGGAATGTTTACAATGAATGAACTTGGATGATTATGTATTGTGCACGCAATACAGGACAAAATATAATATTACATATTTGTTTGAAAAAAAAGTTCTGCTCAATTTATAATAATTAAAACTTATCAATGAATAAGTTACTATATATATATATAAGACTAAATATTGCATTACACAGAATATATTACGAGTAAAATATAAGGGTAAAGACACTCAATTGTAGTTATATTGTTGTTAGTTATAACAAAATAATAAATTTTCTTTGTACTCGTATTTATATTGTAAAGAATATAACCTAAGTATTAGAAATAGAATTCAACTATAAAGAGTTAAAAATGGTTTAAACTCTTAAATAATCAAAATGAATTTTATCTGATGCGAATAATTAGTAACAAATTGATCCATGCCACAAAAGTAATAGAGCAAAAACTATAAACCTTGTTCAATTTTTAAGTTCGAACGTGTGTTCAACGGTCGAATGGTAGTTTAAGTGAAGACCGCAAGGAGACGCAACAGTTGCGTTAAGTGCAAGAGCCAGCAAAACACTGTAATATCAAAATCCTCCGTAGCGCAGGTCCGTAACGTTGTTTGCGTTGAACGGATCAAATTATAGTTACGGAGAGTGTTGTAAAAGGTGTATATCGTCTGATGCCGTGCGCGTTAAGTGCATAACATGATTATTACGAAACATTTACAAACTCGGTGATATTACTGATTTCAGTACCGACAAATAAGTGCGTTAACTTTGATCGAACAACGATATCGAGTATTGTTGAAAGATTGATGTGTGAAGTGCGTCGAAGGACATCATTGTCGAATACAAAAACGCATTCAAGAAACAAAATGCTCACGACAATCGCCGAATCGCAATGAGCAAAGGGATATAGGTGTGGCGCGTAAAAGAGAGAGCGTACATACACATATACGTAATAGCTACGTGCATTACAGGCTCCTTTGGAATGAAGGCAGCCAGGAATTGGATTAACTTTCCCCAGTTACGTTTAAGTTTGAAAAATCAATCGATTTAAGAAAATTAAAATCGTTTTAATGTAATGTCAAGCATAATCTGCCACTACTAAATTAATTGTGCACACTGTACAAGTTGCTACCTTTTAAGATCAGGATAAAATTTGCGCTAGCTCGAAGCAAATATCTATAGTGCTAAAAACACCGTGTGGGTGCGTGTGCGTGAGCGTACTCGTGCCCGTGCCTGGGCCTATGCGTCTCCATTCGCCGTGTTGTGGTGATCTTCGCAGAGGTGGCGGCGGCGGAGACAGTGAAGGTGGTGGCGGCGGCGGCGGCGGTGGCGGCGACGGCGGCGGCAGCAGTAGTAGCTGTGGCGACGGTGAAGGAGACGGTGGAGGTGGTGACGGTGGTGGTGGCGGCGGTGGTGGCCGCGACAACGTTTGGAGGGAGAGATTTTGTACGTCGTGACTGAGTGAGTGAGTTAATGCGTGTGCGTGCTACCGCGCGTATACGCTCTCTCATTCTCAGGATCGTGCGCGCGTGTATTGTGTATGTGTATGTAGATTCTCGCGCGCGCGCATTAACGGAATTCACGATCAGACATACAGGGACTCTCAACAAATGTTTAAATGGACGCATCGTCCATTATCACCCAAGTGTCGCGGGATGACGAGCTAGGCCAATTTAATAATGGGAAAGGTAGGTGTCTGCTGCGAACACAGCTTGCCGCCTTACATCTTTTTTTACGTTTTTCTTCCAGATGCTGGATGGAATCTGCACCTGTTACGGGACTGCACCGCACTCCTCACCTTACTTCACCTAACTTCACCCTCCCCCTCCCCTCCCTCTCCCCAATCGCTATTCGCCTATGCTTCGCTTCCGACGTCTCTTTTCCTCTCGCCCTCGTTTTTGTCTGGCCTCGCCTCGTTTTGCCTCACCTCTCGTCAAATCGTGTCTACCCCTCTCCTCCCTTTTTTTCTTTCACCTAAGTTTCGCGTGTGTAACTTATTTCACCGTATATCGCACCATACCTGGCCACTGTTTTAATTCAGTTACACCGCTTGGTTTATCTGATGCTTCATATTGCTCCAGTAAACCAAACAATACAATTAAATAGAGAAAAATGTTTCTTTCCCGCTTCATTGAACTGTCAAAAATATGTTTACATAAATATTTGATTAAAATGGTAATTTATTATGATAATCTTTAATTGTACATGAAACAAAAACAATCATGTTTTATGTACGAACTTTTTGTTTAATTAGCTTCACTTATAAACAATGTTTACTTTTTTACTTCTTATTTCTCATATATATATTTTATATAAACATATTCTCATATTTTGTAAATGTTGTAACTGTTTTAATGGTTTTTATTTATGTATCTTTTTAATATGTAAATGTACACAGAGATATTTAAATACATATGTTCAAATATGATATTTATTTTTTCCAAATGCAGCCCAGTTACCGCAACAGAATGAAGTGGCCAGCAACAGTCCAGCTAGTGGCAAAAAGCCAAGGAGACGTATACATCTGCGATCTCTATTTTGTTGCCTTGGTAGAAGACGTGGAAGTAGTTCAAAAAGTTCGAAAACAAGTTCTTTACAAGGCGATGGACACGGTTCACCATCCTTAGGAACTGAATCTCCACGGTTCCTTCTTCCACCTGTTAGACATCAGGATATGCACAAAAAGTGCATGGTGATTGATTTGGATGAGACACTAGTGCATAGTTCTTTCAAACCAATCAACAACGCTGATTTTGTCGTTCCTGTAGAAATTGATGGGACAGTGCATCAAGTATATGTTTTAAAGAGGCCTTATGTGGATGAATTCTTGCAGAGAATGGGCGAGCTGTACGAGTGTGTTTTGTTCACAGCAAGTTTGGCTAAGGTATATGCTATAGATTATGCAAAGTGTTCGTTTATCATTAACAGTTTCATATTTAAAAAAAGAAGTTAGTTTAAATAACTGAAAATTTTATCATTTATACAGTATGCTGATCCAGTAGCAGATCTGCTCGACAGATGGGGAGTTTTCAGAGCAAGACTGTTTAGAGAATCATGTGTTTATCACAGAGGAAATTATGTTAAAGATTTAAATAAATTAGGTCGGGATTTGCAACAAATTATTATTGTTGACAATAGTCCTGCCAGTTACATTTTCCATCCAGATAATGCGGTAAGATTTAGTACAAAAAATATACAGAATGGAAGAAAGAGAATAAAATAAATTTATTTTTAGGTACCAGTGGCATCATGGTTTGATGATATGACAGATTCAGAACTATTAGACTTAATTCCATTTTTTGAGAAACTCAGTAATGTGGAGAATATTTATACAGTCTTGTGCAATAGTAATCATCCTTATAATCAAGTACCTCCGGCTGTACAGAGTAGTCCAAGCCCAGGGTCGGGTTCGCTTGGTGCTTCCTAGCCCTACCTAAATTCTGGCCGAGTAGCCAGTATTGCTATCGCTCAATGCACTCTGAGAAGAATTTTGACTGGAATATTTCAAATTGCTCGTTTGTTATGTGGCAATGGACAACCAGGTATGACCCACTAAATGCTGGGTGTATAGTGTAACCATACCTGTTAATATGTCATTCTAAAAGGAGGTGAAAATTTTAACTCCTTCTGTACACCATTTATTTTGACATGACATGAATCACAGTTGCTTTGTTATTGACTTAAGTTCTTTTTCCTGTTAAACAGTAATATAGTATGCTGTTCTCAGTGGGCTAGATATAATGAACTGATTGTATTTATCTAATTATTAACACACAGGTAATTGAAAAAAAAAACAAATAGCTCAATTGGTCATAACAAATAACTCGTCCAATCACACTGAAATGGAATAGACTTTAAATATAACTTACTGGTTACGTAACGAATCAATGTGCGTGTTTCCGTGTTTTGGTGTACTTGAGAAAGGGAGCAAATGGCAGTGGTATCAATGAATGTGAAAAGTGAACATACATTTTATATTGGGTAAGTGCATATATTTGGGCTTGTGTACGCTTTAAATTTGTGCAGCGTACCTCAAGAATTATTTGCATAAGGGAGTAAATTTTGTGTGAAAATCAAATTATAATGTTAAGTAATATCGAGAGAGCAAATACCGAATCGGTTGGAGTCTTTTGATGGGCCATTTTATTCTTTCTCTGCCTACTATTTCAATTACATACTGTAGTTTTGCGTTGTTTTTGTGTAGGAAACTTTAACGAGTTGTCGTATAGTATATACTGAATAACAAATTAATTAGTTTTTATATAAATTTTATGAGGCTGATAATTCCAAATAATTACAGAAAATTGTAATTAGAATTTTCTAGAATTCATTAAGGAACCATGTGTGTTTCATTTTGTTGGATAAAATATTCTTTCTTAAGAAAAAGCAAAAAAATATCGCAATATAATAAATTAGATTAGTATGGAAACATAGGAAAGTTTTTTTATTTTTATTATGATTTTGTACTGAGATAATGTTTCGAACAAATAGGCTTAAAACATTAAATCAAATATCATTAAAATGTTTAAAAAGAAGTAGCTCGTTTAAATGAGAAATACAAAAAAGTAGTATTCTTTACTCTAAAAGATATTTAAAAAAATAGTGCAACAGGAATTGCAGGAGGTACAGAAAAAATTTGTACATGTTTAAACATCAGATGAATGCATATCATTTTCTCCCTCCAGGTAACTGCGTGGATAATGGAGCATTATGTTAATTAATCATTATAATATCATTAACAAAGTAGAATTATTTATATGTAATCCATCAAGGGTAGATAAGCAAACAAATGTATGTTTACACATGTAAATACGTTTACTAACAAATAGTCGTGTCAACTTTGTACGCTTAATTCGTGCATAAGAAATGTATAGATTGCATTATACTTTCATATCCAATCAAAGTATATATATACATATATTCATGCTTTTTTATTTTATTAATATTGTTGCTGATATATTTATCATTATTGATAATATGTAAAACAAATTTTATTGCACCATCGTTATTATTAATGCAACTTCAACTACCGCGCTTTATTAAGAATATTGTACATCGATCATTAAAAAAAGAATTCATAGTCAAATAGATAGAGTTTCGTATTGTCTACGAAGGAACTTTCTATTTATATACGTTGCTTATGCTTATTAACGTTCATCTCATTATAATATTGATGTATTTTCAGTATGTTTTTACGTAATATAACATCAAAATCGGTAAATTAAATTATAATTTTTCTTCCAAAATTTGTATACGCTTCTCGTATGTATATATTGTAACGAAGAAGTTAAAATTCTGAAAAACTGGAATCAATTTTCCGTTCCATTTTTATTAGAAAAAATAATCGTAATGACATTTTATAAATTTTTACAATAATTCGTTGTCTTACAATGATCAACTACAATTTTAACAATATTAAATATTTATAATACCGAGTTAGTTCTCTTTAATTTTAGTCGATTATTGTTGGATATGAATTTTTTCTTCGCTTCTTATCTAATGTTATGTTGCTATTTATCACAGAAGGAAAAGAAAGCTGACGTAGGTTTTTTTTTCGGGAAAAGGGCTGGTTGTACACAGATAGAAATGTTACATAACATAAGTCTTATACATATTGCATAATATTAAATGGCTTCCAGTTACACATTTTCTCATCAATTTTTTGTTACACATTATGTGTGACGACCCTCTAAACAGGATTAATGTCATTTCGGATTACATCCCATTTTTTAAATAAAATAGTGACGTAATGTGCTGAAAACATGGGTTAAAATTTATAATATTTGAGGCGCAAAGTATACAATTTATCGAAAAATTGTATATAACTGTTGAAAATTTATATCCAAACTTTAAATTATTGGTGTCACAATTTATGTTGATTATTACTTTTATTTAAGAAGTAACAAAATATGCTACCAAACATTTGTACTTAGAAAACGTACCTCGCCACTTATGTTCAACAAAACTCCAAGTCTTTAGAATATTTGATTTAAACCATTTTTAAACTGTTGAAATAGTCGAAGTCTTGACTGCGATCTTTATTTATACACGCTTTTCATGAATTTATTGAGCTCATTTGATAAAATTTAACATTATGCAAAACAATTACTAATATCTAGAACTTCTCAGAATACAGTCGATTTGGGGAATATGAAGATTACGTAAGCCACAATATTTACGATCTACTTCTCGTATAGAAATCTGATCATTTTCGTTCAGTATAATGCCCCATCGAAATGACTCTACGAAATTGTAGTGCACCTTTTTCGGAAATACGTACAAGAACAGGGAGAATTAACCATAGAAATTTTATATATTCCAAATTAAATCGACGCTCATTAGATATTTTTATCCGAAACGTCTTTTATAATGCTCTCGTCTGCCGTCTAAAAGCAGTCATAAATTTAAGGTACGATATACAAGCGATTACAATGCGATATAATACACATTCATGTAGCAAAGTCATGAGAAACCACTTCTAAATTCTTCAGTCTTTCTTCTGTTTTATCGCGAAAATCTTTCATTTCTGATAGTGCACGATAACAAGACATAAACTTGGAAAAAAATATCGTTGTATAGTGCTGTAAAGTTATCGTTGATTTGAAAGATTGGGGTAACACATGAAAGAACAGAGTTGATGTCACATTTGGCAAAGAATGTATTCCTTATCGGATCCAACATTACACGTGCACACAAAATATCATGCATCAAACAACCTTAAACATTCGTCATGTCGTGCTTCCTTACTAATTAACATTAACAATCCAGTATATCGCTTTTATTGAATTAAATCTATTGAACGCTTGAGAAGAGTATTTGTAATTTTTCTTAATATAATTTACCTGCGTTTCTTTTGTCGTGTTTCAATCTTTCCAAGCATTTTGTTCTGTTTTTCTATTTTTAATAATTATTATTAATATTATGAGAATAATTTATAATTATTACTATTATGGAGTTGTAACGTGATTGTAGGCAAGTGTAGAAAAATTTTGAGAATAATGACTCGTATGTTACGAGTTAAACACAACACGTTTAGATTTATGAGAAAACGTACACTGAGAAAACTGTTAGCGCATTAGTGTATAATTGAAAATGATCGAAAGATACGCAATTATTTTATATATATATGTATTAATTTTTAATACACGATACTTTTATATAACAATGCATCGGTGTCTTCGAATACACAGCCTTTTGCTGCTGTAATCTAAGTACCAGAGGTGTTATTCTTATTTGTAAAATGGAACAAACAATATATTTTCAATTTAATTTATTTGTAAGTACGTGATTAAATGTTCGCTTACACAATTAATAAATTTTACGCTAATGTTTAATGTAGAGGTCTTGAATCTTTTATGAGATTCATATTTCATTGTACATCGGTAGTTTTAATCAAATTAATTAACACTCCTTTTATACTTCCGCGTATAGACGCTCGAGGTATAAGTTTTATCATTAAATAAAAATTACTTAATGATCCAAGATGGAAGAGACGTGATAGAATTTAAAAACCAAAAACGGAAATAAATGCACATTTTATGGGGTTAATTTTATTAAGCATTAAGTCGCCTAACATTTTTCTCAGTGGACTGTCACTTCACAGCATACTCGCTGTATTACGAAATGAATATACTTTAAAAAAAAGAGAGAATGTATGCATTTGGGTGTCTGTGTATATGTACGAAAGGGGAGTATGTGAAAGTGAGAGTATAAATGTATAGTTTAAAAGAAAAGATAAAAAGGAGAAAATAATGGTGAAAGCCGGTCGCCGAGCGACGGTTGATGAATTGAAATCACAACTTTTTATGTATAACCAATTTAAATCAGTTTAAATAAGAACGAACAAAGAGAATTAGAAAAGAAGAAATTAAGCTCGAAACTTCAGTTGTTGCTCTGTTGCACACTGGACGATGAATAGATTATTGTATTATTATTATTATTATTATTATTATTATTATTATTATTATTATTATTATTATTATTATTATTACTATTACTACTATTACTATTACTCTTATTATTATTATTATTATTATTATTATACATACGTTGTACAAAAAAAATTCGTCACAAATGGAGTGGAATTATTAGGGTTTAAAGTGTCTCGCCAGTGAAGAGTATATATGTACCTATGTGAAGCGTGTCCGTGAAACAGAATGAACAAAAAATTACAAAAAATATATAATAGAGTGAGGGATGCGCGAGTATGCATGTATAAAAAAAAACATAATTAACGATATTGCCTTGATTTGTAAATAAAACTTAATTACTTCCACTAACGAAACCTCCTCTGCGGATATCGAACCTGTCGCGATCGATTCAAGTGGGCTCACCCCCTTCGGTTTCGTATGTTTTTTACTAAAAACCGCGGCTGATTTTTTAACAGCGAGAATATTTTGTACAGTAACGCGATTGAAATATATATATAGATATATATATTATAGAAAAAAAACATGGAGGTGAGCCCTGTGCGTCGTACCAGAAGAATCAGCTGGATTATGTAAACATCTCCTGCCCCTCCGACATGTCCAGTTTGCTCTGTGATTCTGTGTTTAATAAAAAAAAGCAAAAAATATATATTATGCATATGTATGTATGTACATGTACATATACACGTTTAATAAACGGCGCGGCGTCTAATAGTTTTTGCATGAACCCCAAACGAAAGCGATTTCCAGTTGCAGATCATTGTACATTATATACATATATGTCACAAAAATTTCTACATTTATTTGTTTGTAATCTCAAACTCTTTGAATGAAAATTGTAATTTAATTTTCATTCTTATAAGGGGGTATGGAAAATTCTTCGCTGATTTTTATTGTATTTCAAACATAACGATAAAATTGTAGACTAGAGAGCCATACTACTTAGCAATTTTTACGAAACACATTCGTAAATTTAATGATCCACAGTGTGTATAATAATACTTGATAATTTGTCATTAAAAGGAATTGATTACGTGAAATTATATTATTGTATAAAATAATTTTGGAACAAAAGTGAATGGTAAATTGATAAATGTTCTTTATATTCACATACACTCACCTCTGGGTTGAACTGAATGACATCGCGGTATATAGGTCAATCTGCTCGATCGCACACGATTAATCTCGATATTGGATTTCCGTGAGCACCTCAGTGTAAGGGGAAATGTCATGATTGACGTACAGTGTGCTGTGTATTAATTTGTGGTAAACCATCACTCACGCAACGAGTAGAACAAATATTATACGATATAAAAAAAGTTGAAACTGATTATAGGAAATCAAATTCTTGCAATTTAAATAATAAAAAATCGAATTGTTCAATAACCATTGGTAGGAGAGTATTCGTATAAGTATTTAAAATTAACATAATTATTTTACGTTGACTTATATATCTTTTTATGTTAAATACGTGGATTTGCATTGTGATAAATGTATATGATTTTGTATATTTTTACTATACCATTATCTGGAAATCTTACCAAATGGACCAGATAATTGGAATACTCTACTTATACAATATTATTTCATTTGAATTGGTATTCGTACCGAGTTCTTATATGCATTTTTAATAGAGTACAATTTATTTTTTAAATCATACTGATTTTAGTTTTGTATGTCTTCTAACTTTTACAGCGTATATTCAAATCATCGTAATTATACAAATATTTGAAAATCGATTAATTCTACACCAGAAAAATTGCAATATTCTAAATATATTTTTTTTAAATATATACTAAAATAAAGAAAGATTTGAAATACAATTTAATAATTAACCAAAAAAGTGCGCGCGACAAATAATCGATATAATAGAGTGCTGCCATGATAATATTCGATAAAAATAAAAAATGTAAATTTTAAATAAAAACTTCATGTTAAAAATGAATACAAACATTTAAAAAACATAGTATTTAATGTCTTTAATTTTTAATAAGCTTATTTTTAATAAGTTATCTGAACAGTGCAGTACTTACTAACACATTAAATGAACATACATGTATAGAAAAAAATTTATATCTAATTTGTAGTTCATTTGAATCACTGTCTAATATATTACTTGTTTCTATTTTCAACCAAAAAGTATATTTTGTATCAAAGTAGATTTATGTTTTAAATCCCACAAAAAATGAATCTCAAATTTTTAACCTCAAAATTCGCTTCAAGTTTGTTGGAAAAAAGTTTTAATACAAAATAAAATGAAATGAACTATAGTTTTAACATACAATTTAAATAAAAATATGTCTGTAATGATTTTTATGAACGTTTAATTTTATTTTCGGAAATATGATTTAATATAAACCAAATAATTAGATTTTAGATACTGTCAATAACACCGTGGTTGTTAATATTTTCTTCTCTGCAAAGAAATCATGAATAATTTAACAGATGCGCATTGGTTTCCCTTAACATCACAAGGAAATATTTATTCAATGACAAAATTGTGTTCCATTAATGGTTTCAATAAAGTACTAGTAGCATCTTTGAAAAGAAAAATATATTCCTGCGAATACCATTTGATGCCAAATCTACATTTAAGGCCATTAGTCAAAGAATTACTTTTTACATATATACCCAGTTTGTAATTTTAAATACTAATGGAGATTACCCAAAATAAAAAATTTTCTATGCTCAAATAAAAATGACTATTTACCAGGTGGTGCAGAAATTATATCTATTGATGCTTATAATAAATCTGACGGTGGCGATGGATTTGTAATAGGAATAACTATTTTGAAAGCTAGTACAGATACATCTATAGAAAGGTACTTAAACATATACACGGAAGGTGCTATAGATGGAGAAGGAGATGAAGGAAGCTCAATTGAAGCCATAGCTCAAAATTGTCTTATGGTGGAATTAACATACACACCATATCATTTATATCATACCACGTTACCACATCATAATTCGCCCAATGAGGTAATTTTCTTACATTAATAATGATTTTTGTCATAGTAATTAAAAAAACTTGATGCATTCATTGTCCTTTAAATTTATAGCGGAATTATAACTTTTTCTAAGATTTCAGGTTGTTTGGTTACTATCTGGCAGTGATTACAAAATACATATGATTAGAGAAGATAAATTAAATCATAGCTACAGCGAATCGTCTATTGAAAAATACTTTCCTGAATTGCATGATATTCAAGCGATTGCAATATGGATTAATATTTATTATTACAATAATTATAATTGGTATGATCTTATTTAATATATGTTTAGAAAAAGTATGTTAACTTACATTAAATTTTTATTTTTTAGGAGACTTACAGTAATTGGTTGTGAATGTGGTTTGGTCATTGTAGCTATAACTAATGTTTCAGAACTGAAAATCTACCAAAGTTGGAAATTAAGATACGATAGACCTATCTCCAGTGTATCCATTTTTTCATTACGAAACAATGTCGCAAAGCCTTCCTTTATTAAATCTGAAAGTATGTATTAATAAAATAATATATTGAAATGTGTGCACTTAATTATAAATCACAGTGACAAATATTCTTTCTTATATAGATTCAAAATATTTTTCAACTGATGAAGAAACAAAATTGAATGTTCTTATTGTAAATACAAGTAATGCTGTAGTCTTCATGTAAGTACATCTGCTTTGTATTGCATGTAACCAGAAACACTAAAGAAAAATTTGTATAAACTAGGGATATTCTAAATAATGGAATGCATGAAGATATAATATTAAATGGAAGCGAGACATCTGACTGCATTTTATGTTCCTGTATTGCTGACATAAATATGGATGGTCAAAATGAAATATTACTAGGAACATATGCACAAGAAGTTCTAATATTTTGTTTTGTAAATGACACATGGGAATTAATCGTTAGAAAATTATTTAATGCTCCTGTACACTCCATATGTTATATGGACATCACCAATGATGGAATGAAAGAACTTATTGTTCTTACACAACGGGGAGTTCATATATTACAGGTTGTAATTTCTAATTAGTTAATCAAATTTAATAATGTAGTATACCATTACTGGTTGTACCATATAAAACACATCAGGAAAAAACTTAAAAAAATAACAATATAAATTACAGCACAATATTACGGATGTCAAAGACAAATGGAAAAAACGGTATACAAAGTTTCTAGAGGAAAATAAAATATAGTTTTAATTTGCACTTTAAACTGCTTTTAAAGAAGATACCATTACGAATTTTGGTATTTGGAAATAAACAAAACCAAATTTTTATAGAAAAAGTTAATAATTGTATGTGTTTGTAGATGGTACATACATATGTATATATACAGTACCAAAAGCAATAAAGAGACTTATTTTTATCGTTATTATAATTGTACAGCTGAGTGAAATTTTTGTATAAACCTCCGAACTTGCGCATTAATAGATGTACGAATGCGCAGTTTCGCTGACATTTAAAACAACAGTTTATGTTGTGTCGTACCTACATATCGTAGAATCGATGACGTGACAGACAGTTCAAAATAGTCTGGCACGTGCTCGAGGTAGAGATTGTCATACGTGTACTTTTACGTGGTGGTGTCCACGCTCGTAATTCCGATGATCGATATATTACGTTAAATCGGAGTGAACGTTACGAAATAATTTGATAACTTGTTTCATTCTTTTTTCTACACAAATTAGAATGACAAGTAAGAAAGGACACACCCTTCGAATTGAATCAGAGATCGATAAAAACCGTGAAGAGGGAAATTGGAAAAGGGTTATAGAATTAGCGGATCATCTGAAAGTACAATACCCAAGTAATGGTAAATGTCTTCTTTTTATAATAATTGAACTAAAATAACACTTAGCTTAGCTTAACTTAATAATTTTAGTGTTAATTAAACCATTTGATCAGTTTTCATACAAATTATTTGTCATGTCACAAGTTTCGTAACCTGTTTGCACAAAAAAATCGTTAACTCACGTCATAGGTTACATGTATAAAGGCCAAATATAATTGCTATAAAATGTGTCATTTGATATTAAAGTGTTTTTACTCTTTCCATAATTTTTGAACGAAATTCAAACAATTAAATTGTCATTGTGTATATCATAGTAATCACATACTTCCGATTTTAACAAATTCTAATAACGACATCGAATTACTAATGCAAATATTTTCTACTTGCATATTGTCATTTTATTTTTTTAATTTTATGAAGGTGATTTGACATGCTTTTATAAATTTTTATTATCGAAATTGATATCTGAAAATCGCATGATGTATAAGTTGCTGTACTGCTGTCAACAAACATTTCATTATAAATTGGTAAAAAAACTTAATTCCATAATTTCAATTTGTATTTAGTAGTAAGTATCTTTGATTGCAGAGTGTTTAGCAAATTTTTTGTGTGGTGAAGGAAGGTTAGAAAGCTTTTTGGAGCAAACTCCGCCTATAGATATCAATATTGGAAAAGCTAGAAATGGATTACAAGAAACTAGGAAGTTTTTACTTCTTGCAGCAAATGAAAAAGATAAGCAGGTAATTGTAATATTGTTTAAGTCTTTCTAAATGAGCGAACTATATAAATTTGTAAATTCAATTAATGTTTACTTCGTACACACTTATGTATATATATAAATGTCTAAAATAATATTTTAAATTATAGGCTTTGGTTGTATTAGACGCACATTTATTACTTGGAAAATTACACTATGCAATGGGAATGTATGAAGAAGCACTTAAACACTATCAACAAGCTGAACTACACACACTTACAGAAAAACCGTTACCATGTAGAAGTCTACGTATTATCGCAGAATCATATGCTATTAAAGGTTTGCAGTCATGTTATTTAAATTATTTAGTACGTTGTAGTATGTACTAGTGTATTATTATTTCTAATATCACATTATAACAGCTTGCCATTTAAACAGAGGAATGATTTATATTTACCATAGTTTGGTGTCTTATACATTTCACTTAACAATTTGTTTTCTTAAATAATTCTGTATTTTAGAGCATTAGATTTGCGCCAAATTTGGCGGTATTGCACTTAGAGTAGATGTTCTAATAAAATTTAAAAAATGCAAATTTTTGTCCTTATCAGCAGTCTGGTACTAACAAAAGTGTAAATCTATATCTCTTATGTACCAGGCTGAAGATAATGCCAAATCCAAGCCCCCCTCCCCTGAAAAAATGGTATTTATATGAATAATGATTTATTCAAAATATATACAATTTTGTTTAGTATTATAAGCGGTATATAACTTAGAGAAAGAAAGATTGTTTACTTTAGACACAGTGAAACATTTATCCTGCCGAAGACTGCGCATTATTGCCGAGTCATATGCAATTGAAGGTTTGTATTTTGCTTCATTATTATTTCTTTTATTTGCCATGTGTAAGTGTATGACATTCCCTTTTGTTTTTTACTTTATTTTAATCAGCTATTAGAATGTTATTGTACGCTTCGTCACCATACAAAGCATCTTTTTTATTGTGATAGTCCAAGTCAGAATTTCTTCTTTGGACTCTTATAGGTATTTAACACTTTCAATGCAGGTAATGTAAATGTATACATTATAGGATATTCTATTTCATGGTGAGTGATATATATGGTATACATTTACACATAAGTATGTTTTTTGAAAAAAGTATTCCAGTAATATTAAATTATTGTGTTAGAAACTCTAGATAGAACTTTACTTTTACATGTCGTTATTTCTATTATTCTAAGCCTTATTTTTGCTATCTTGAGCGAACCTTAATATTCAGTTCTACATTGACTGTGTTAAAACATGTATTATGTTGTTAATATTACTTTCAAGCTTTATTGTATTAATTTCAAGAAATTAGTTAAAGTGAAATACAAAACTATACAAAAATATTTTTCAAGCAAACTACAATAGTTCATAACATTCTAATTATTATTGACTGCAATGTGTATATATATATAAAGTGTTGTTTTTAATTGTACAAATTAAGTCGTTTTATTTTATCAAAATTGAGGAAGGACCTGTTTCTCTACAAAAGTGAAAGATATTATTCAATTAATGGTAACTATGTACTTACTTATTTTGAATGAATGCATGTTGATTGATACGAGTTTTAGTTTAACTCATCTTTTAATTTACTTATGAGTCACTGTAAATTCACTGTACGCAAGTCCAACTTTGGTATTATATTTTTTTATCATATGTTTTGCAAAAGTGGATAAAAAGATTTATTATTCAGTACTTTATTAAAGCAATTTGAAATTATTACCACATTGAGTTAAATTTAACTATAATCTAAAAATAATTGGAATACATTTAGCTAAGAACAAAATAAAATTGGTTGTCTATTTTGTCTAATTTGCTATGTGACTTGGGAATATAGTGTGTGCAACGTTAATAATTTCTTATGTATTATGAGTCATGTTTAGAAATATATCCATATTTAATTGTACATACTAATACATACATGTTTACATATAGGTAGATCTTTTTGGTACACAGTATATATAAATAATTGTAGATTTATGATAAAAAAATATTGCAGCCTCAATCATTTTATTTAAACAATTCATTTTTCACAAATAAAGTTTTCTATATTTGCAAATGTATACTCTTATAGTACCAAAAAGATATTACTTTTTTTGTTTATTGTATCAATTTTTTTCTACAATATCACGGTTTTATTTAATTTTTTTTTATATACAATAGGTCTTTGTCTCGAAAAATTGCCACCGAATTCCAAATCAAAATACAAAATAGCAGAATGGCAAGAACAGATTATCAAATGCTATGAAATTGCGGGGGATTTAACATTGGTGTACTTACAAGAACAAGATAAAATTGCAATGCAACATCAAAATGGCACGATTACCGTAAATAGTAACAATGCAGGTAATGTATATTAATGTTCCAGTACATTCTTTTCCATCAAACAATGCTAATTGACATTTATTGACTGATTCGTAATTATACATTGGATATATTAGTAGTATTGTGATAGATATAATAAATAAAAAATAATAGAGTAGGACTCCATTTATTTGAATGAAATGATACTCTATGGTTAATTTAATAAATCTGCTGAGTTTTAATTATACTAATGTATATTCTGGTTATTTGAATAAAAAATTATAGAGATGATCAATATATTCTTATTATATGAATATACAAATTATCTTAATTGTTTTGTTCCTGATGTGTTCATGTAAATGGAGTTAAATTCTAATAATGAAACAGTCAGTGATAGAAATTAAACTGATTTTGTTTATGAGAATATTGTATTAACTTATGTTTGTTTGCATTCTTTTCAGGTGATTTTATAGGATTGTTGGTGGAATGTGACAAAACTTGAGTTTTGTAGTTAATACGTTAATATCATTTGATCAACAGGTACATATTCTTCTCAGTCTTCGTTTTGTTCTGCAAAACATATCGGGCCAATTTTGGAAACTGCACTGCAAAGGGCACCCATAGTGTACATTCAAACTGGTAATATTCAAGGTGCAATAAATCGTTACAGGTAATCAACTGTTTCTATTAATAAAACGAATGCGAATAAGAGAATGATAAGAAGAAGATGATAGCGATAATAAATGCAATTTAGAAGATTGTTCAAGAAATTAAATAAAACAAATTTTTATTCACAAAATTAAATAACTTACAAGGGAAATTTTATCCGCTGTGGAATCTACAACAACTCAAAGTCTTAGAGTTACTTTAACGAGACAATTGGCGGAAGTATTAGTTCGAGGAATTAGCGGTGCTGAATACAAAGCTCCAGAAACACCAAATGATACAACAGGTAATATAAACGAATGAAATAATATCTGTTACTGAAAAGCTTAATATCAAATGGAAAATAGAATATTAATATTGTACATTACATTTTTTGTTAGATTCTCCATGGAAACCAAAGAAATATTTAGGCCCTAATATGTTTGTGCCAAGAAATGAGTATGAAGAAACAGTCTTATTATTACTAATAAGTGAAGCTATGGCAGTTAGAAATGCTGTGCTTAGTCAATCACCAGAGTTTAAAGATGCAAGAATACATGCTTTTGAAAATGCTACCGCAGTATATGATCTTCTCACAGTAGTTGTTGTAAGGTGGAGTCAAGTGGATTTGCTATATGAGGTAAACACAGTGATATAAATTATACGATATTCATTTTTAATTAGAGGTTTATTTATATTTATATATGTTAATAGTCATTTGAGAGGGCAATGAAATTCTCTCACGAAGAAGCGCATGTATGGACTCAGTGTGCACTGTGTTTGATTAGTATGGGCAGATATATGCACGCGTATAGAGTTTTAAAGGTGGTTGCAAGATTGTCGTCACAAAAAGTAATGCCTTGTCTTTTAGCCGCAAGACTGTGTTACGAACAGTTGAATATGGTATAAAAATTAGTTTTATATTATATCTCATCACTGTGTATAAGATAATGTACTAAAATTATATTCAAATAAAATGATAGATAAAAGAAGGTATTGAATGGAGCCAAAAAGCCCTTCAAAGAGAGACGTCGAATTCACAAGGGATGCAATCGAGATGTCACCTTTACATTGGCATTGGCCATAGCATTCTTGCTGCAAACACCATAGTAAAAATGGATAAAACTTATCACACCAAAGCAGCTTTAGAATGTTTTCAAAAGTATGTACATATTATATATAAAATAAGAGACGAGTTGAAATATTGCAAGATCATATGTTCGTTTAACAGGGCACAACAGTGTGATCCAAATGACCATTTGGCTGAATACTATTTAGCTCATGAATATGCAATTAATAGACAAATTAACGACGCGATGGTTCATGTGAAAATTGCATTGAACCTTCGGGCAGAACACATTCCGTCGTTGCATTTATTGGTATTACTGCTTTCGGCTCATAAGCAATATTCAGAAGCGTTGCATTTAATAAACAGCGTTTTAGAAGAATATCCGGATAATTTGAATTTTCTTTATGTAAAAGCGCATCTTGAGTTACGAAGTATCGGTGGTGAGCAAGCGTTGTTTACCATAAGGCATATGCTATTGCTTTGGAAGAATTTGTATGAAGATCAGACTAATGCTAACTGTAACGAACAGCATAGTGAAAAACGCAGTGAAACTAGAAGTGTCTTTCAATTGTACGCTTCTGAAATGTCTGATAAAGATTCTAGTACGTATTTAATATATATATATTGTTTTAATCATTTTTTTAATTCAATTGTACTGTAAATATCAATACTCCAAACAGGTTCCTTGCATGCACAGTCACTAGCTGCTTCAAGAGTAGAACAAGCTTTATCCGAAGTTGCATCTTCACTTAGTTCTTTCACCCCAAAACCAGGACCACAAAGGGCATGGCTATTACAATTACAAGTTTGGTTATTACTTACCGAAGTGTATCTAGTTTTAGATCAACCAAATGGCGCTGTGCTTTCCTTGCAAGAAGCCACGAATATTTTTCCATTGAGCCATCATATTATGTATACAGTAAGATTCAGTAATATTGTCAAATAATAAACAAAAGATGTTCCTATCTTGTATAATTTCATTATAAAAATATAATTCACTGAAGATTACTTCTTATTTCAGCGGGGTCTTCTTCATGAATATAAATTGGAATATATGGAAGCGAAACAATGTTATCAGAATGCAGTGTCGATTAATCCGTCACATATCAAAAGTTTACAGCATTTGGTATAATTTGTTAAGTAATAATTATTGCTGAATTAAACCAGTATATGATTATTCACAAATAATTTTAATTCTTAGGGTTTAATTTATCATTATCTGGGAAGTCAGAGATTAGCTGAGAAAACTTTACGGGATGCTGCCAAAATTGATCCAAATTCTCACCAAACATGGTATTAAAAAATAGCTATTGCACAAATGCAATATTATATTTTACAATAATTAATATGTTATGACACCTTCATTTAATTAAGTTTTTCTATTTTACAAGGTATAATTTAGGAAAGGTATTGGAATCTTTGGGTGAAGTAGAAGCAGCAAGTGATTGTATGGCAACAGCATTGGAAGTAGAAACTACAAATCCGATATTACCAATTCTCTCGATACCAGTAACATTCGAATGATTCAAACTTTTAATTGTTTACAGCAAAAATTAAAAACAAAAGATCACAATCTATTGTGCAACAATTGACATTTTTTTGTCCTTGTGGCAATAGTACCTGCTTCTCTCTAAACTGTTGCATTATTGTACAAATAAATAGATTCTTTAAAGAAAATTAGAACTGTGCAAATAATTTAACGATAATCAATGTAAAAAAAATTCTAATAAAAAGAAGTAGCTATAAAACATGAAACTATTTTTTCTTAACAATTTTCTTCAAGTACTCAAGGCTGTACTTATTCAATGAAAATAATGATATTAGAAGTACCTCGTTTACAATTATTTATTTTTATATAACGTTATACGTATGTTATACTATTTTTATCTTAATGATACTATATTGTTATATATAATTCTTATGTACTTCAATATTATATTGTTGTTGTATAATTAAAAAGACATTAAAGCTATAATTAAACTACTGCAGAATACACGTGCATTTAATAAACATTAGCGAACGGAATGTTATTCCACAAAAATCTTGTCCCGCCAAAATATAAAATATTTATTTTGTTAAAAAACAATTCGCAAATTTTGTTATCGCGTAGAAAGTACTGAAAAAAAAAAAAATATATATATATATATGTGTGTAAATACTCTTGAAAAAAGATAAGTACTTTCTATAAAAATGTTAAACTAATGTATTGGCTATTTTACAAGTTATAGCTAACTTTGCGCGCTTCTAGAATTTATTATGGTAGAAATATTTTTACATTGAATATTGATTGATTAAAATAAATTCTAGAATTTTTCTACCAATATTTATAATTCAATACTTTTAAAATAAACACTTTCGAATACAAAAGTAAATAATTAGTTATATCAATATAATACAAAGCAATAACATTATATTTTTTATCATTAATATTTTCTCAGCTATTTTGATTTACATTTTTTATTTCTTTTAATTCCTTTATCATAAAATATGAATCTCCTAAAATTGTTGAAAGAATTTTGATAACTATATTATCTATTAAAAGAAATGGATATTTAAAGTCAAAAAATATATATATAGTAATTCACATTGTATATATACGAATTTTTTAAGGAAAGAATTTTTAAATAATAATTTACTATATAACGTCTGTATATAGTAAAACAAATGGTTATTATTTAAAAAATTGATGTTAAAAATATTATTTACTTAAATTATGAAAATATTAATGCAATATCGTTCATTCAACATACAATAAAATGAAATAAAAGAAAAAATACTTCAAATACTTTAGAAATGTTTGTACAAAATTTTTCATTTTTTTTTAAGTATATACATATTATATGATACAAATCTCATAACACACCCTATCTGATACGGCTACGTATTTAAATGTATAGTAATTTAAAGTTATATTATTTTGTAAATTAATCTCAGAATAGTCTTAAGTGTCGCATTTCCTGTTAAATTAACACCAATTAGGCTCTACATCGATGAACGTAAGGTATAAAATTAACATTCTTTGCCATGACACCCATTAAATTCCCTTCCTTACCGTTAATCGTGAACACCGCTGTGCGCTTCTCCATCCCCCATTCCGTCTCTTTTTAACGAGATTACGAGTCTCCCTATCCTACTCTATCGCGTGTCGCATTGCGCGTTTATTGGTGCGCAGACTCACTGCAACTTAGCCACAGAACTTTTTCGAAAACCTTGCTTAAAAGCAGGCCGTTCCTTTGAGGAACTGCGTCATGAATCCATATTTTCTACGTCCTATCAGGTTAGACATCGATTTTTCCCAGTAACGATGCTCAAAAACAGTATTCCATAGATGGTTAGCCCCGTGGAACGTCGTACCGCGTCACGTTTAGCGCATCACGCATCTGCAGAGCTTACGGCTATGCGTAATACAATCGACCAACTATTATCATCTTACTCTTTTTTTCTTTTCGTGCTGGTCAGATCTATGGAAGGCTACAGGGCTGTACTGCATCGGAATGACAAGAATATAATAATATGCAATAATGTGCAATATGTGAAAACCGTAATATAGGTTAGGAATTTCATCATTTTTTAAATGTTACGATATTCTCAAGTGCATTAAAAAATGGAAAAGAATGCTACAAAGGGCAGCAATAAGTGACGTAAATAAATGAATAGAATTGTTTTATACATACATTTTTTGTCTTGCATGATAATTGATAATAGAGAAAATTAGTTCGTTTTTTAGTAGTTGTATAATTAAGAAGAGTACCAACTCTGATTATCTCTCGAAGTTTGTTAACGAATGTTATAAGAATTAACTTCAGAAAAACGATATTTATTTGATCACTAAAATTAACTATTATTGTTATAGCACTTGAATTTTTTCTACAGCTATGCATAAATTATCACATAATTTTGATAAAATAATTTTGAAAAATAAAAATTTTAGCCGTTTCCAAATTTGTTAAATATGCTTTGTTAAATATACTTACGTGTATGCAGTCATGTTACATTTGCGTTCGCCACGGATGCATACCTCTGTGTCGCAGTTTCCTTTGAGAAGTCCAAGATGACCTTGGTATACTTTCAAAAAAATTGGGGTGGAGGAACCGTCACTTCCGTGAACGTTCTTTTTTGCCACACGCATGCTCATCGCTTATTATTGATATCGTGGACATCGTGCGACGGCGTTACCGCATATCGGTCACGGCCACCGAGCGAAACTGTTAATTATCTATTAGATACGTATGAAGTATACGAATACTAATATTTACCATTTTATGTGAATTAAGAGTTTTAACGCGCCAGAAATAGGCAAATAAATCATTTGTACATCAATAAAAGGAAACCTATGTCCGTACTATAACGTACTACAGTTGAATTAAAATTGAATTAAAATGTACGTTTCTACCATATTGGCGATTTAACTTCGTTATGGTAGTAGTTATCATGTAATATGTACTAAGAAAATGTATCACTATTTGACGACCGTAGGGATGCTGCGTTATTTTCATTAATGGACTTAGAAAATAATAAACGAGCATGGAAATAGTTTGGTCGATATGTGAACCATTGACTGTAAATGAAATTAATTTATAAATGTTAATGTAATTTTGCACTGTGTTTTTACAGTGATAAAATTAATTTAGATAATATCCTATATTTATGTTACATATTATTAATTTTGTTATATATGTTAGATTGAACATAATTGCCCTTTTATCAAACCAGCGAGTTGCCAAGTACCTGTAGTCTTTTATTCATAATAGTAACAATTAGTTTATTGAACGTTTCCTTTTTTCTTCATATACAGAATTGTAGACTCGTCATTCACATATTTCTCCTGCACGTCATATGATGATCGCATTGAGCCAGTACAAGTACATGAATCGAATTTTTATCCTTTTAGTAAGGTGTCTTCCTTCTGCATCATCATTTTGTTAAGGTGTTGGTCTTCGTCATTCTTACCGCCCATATGACTAATGCAAATCAAACGTAAAATTTGCTTATCTTTCACTGAATCTAAATTGTGCTGATTACGAATTACCATTTTGGAATAACAAATACTCAGTTAATAAATTTTAAAACAAAATGCAATTTTGAGACATGCACAACATTTAAAAATGTTATTTCTCAAAGTTACGTTATATTTATATTTCGACAACAAGTTGCTTATATGTAATGTACATTAGGTATTTCTGTGAAGTTATTAAACAAGAAAATTAAGTCGATCTTATAAAAAATTTAAATTAAGAATAATAACAACAAGATGCGAATTATATCGCGCCAATTTGAATTGTATCTGTTCGTTGATAAACTACTGTACAATCCAATTAAATTTATGTGGGTTCTTACGTATGTGCGATGTCGAATGCTAATTTTTTTATCAGTCATATTATTTCTGTCTACATATTCATCACCATTTTTCTTAGTCTTCTGCTCCACACGTTTCACATTTCAAGAGTTCTTAAAATTCTAAAAAGCGGAGTAAAATTAATTAAGAAATGTTTAAAATTTTGTATAATTGTTTTAAGGTAGTCTATTTTAGCAGTTTTTCACTAACAAAATTTTTCATATTCTGATCTTTAAATGTAAATCTATTATGTGCTTTTAAATCTATCTGTTTCACTAAATAAATTTTAGAGTCAAAATTTTAGAGAAAAAATAATTATAGGAAGGAATCAATTTTCGATATTAATTAAATATTACGTACAATAATGGTTTCTTGGTTGAAAAATGATATTCATCTAATCATATTATATCTGTTCTTTTATCCAACTCGTATGTACTCGCATTATTTTTATTTATGAAGATATCGACCGACTCTATGAAAGGACATTGAAACCTGGCACTTCTAAAGTTAAGACAAGAGATGCCCTACGTGAAATAAACGAGTAAAACAAATTCCTTTCCGCACAATTTGATAATGGAATCGAGTAACTTTGTAAAAATTTCAATATTATTAGAAAAATTCTTCTTAAATATTTCAGAAATATAACAAATAAAGTGTGAAAAAAATTCTTAGCAATATAAGAAATAGGAGATTGGTATTATTAAAATATCGTCGTAATTTCCTTCATTTTATGTATTGGCAAGAATACGCGAGTATCAACTGATATAGCTATCACTAAACGTATTATACTCTTCAGGCCGTGAAAGGGTTTGATTCACCGATAAAGTATTCATTTCTATTCCATTCTTTCTGTACACCATATATTCACGATTCAAGTAGTCGTTCACCGACTTCTTTTTAGGAATGCTCAAAGTGTTTTAAAGCATTTCATATAGTCTTTAAGTATTAACCTACGGTGACCTAATATCATCCGCAGGGTGAGGTAGAAGACAAAGTTGAAGAAGCCGCACCACCTCTCTCAAATGGCCAAGAAGTCCCCTGTTTTTCACTCGATCATTATGGCATTTTAGCGCAAATTTCCGGCTATACCGTACAAAAACAACTTCAATCAAAAGATGGTTGAAAATTACAAGAATTATCAGAGTTATGATGGTAAATTTGCGTGGTGGTTATCGCTATGCTTCTTGATCAAACAAGAAACGACTAGAGAAATAATGATAGAAAACGTAAGAAAGCGAAGGGACGGAGAAAGAGACAGAGAGCGGGAGAGAGAAAGAGAGAAGGAAAGGTAGAAACGAAGGTAAGGTGGAAGGAGAATACGAGGGTGAGGTAAAGACAAAGATAGTTAGAGAGAGTTAGGGAATAAAGAGAGAGAGACAGGAGAGAAGAGGGAAAAGAGAGAAAGAGAAAGAGAGATGTAGGGCTAAACGCACCCGAAAAACGCGCTCATTGCATTCGAGCCATCTCTCGCAGGGAAGCCCGGCTTTGACCCGGTAGTCGGCGGCGGCACAGTCCGCGCGGCTGCCTGACGCATTGCAGGTGCGCGTTGGCCAATCACAGGCCCGGTTAGTTCGCCCGGACTTGTCCTGTAAACACGACCGCACCCACCCCGCATGTAAAGCGGATTTGCACGGTTGTCTATGACGACCATTCTGTACGTCGGACGTCGTGTCGTTCCTGCTTCTTCTCATTTGTCCAATTAAAAACCACTCGTTTTTTCAGGGCTTTCGTAGAGAAGAAGCCGCACCGAACTATCTGTCGATCGCGTAGGAAACGACGCGGCACATAGCCGCGTGAACTCCCCTTAACCCCCGTCTAGATTCCCGACCAATCACGAGGCGCTGTCGTGTAGTCCGTTAGGGGCGGCGTAGTGATACCTGACCGAGACAAGCGGCAGAGAGGCTCGTACATCGAGAGAGGACGGTGGACTCCATTGCTGTCCCGAGTGCGTTTCTCGTCGGCCGTGTCGTATTGCGTGTCTGTCCGCGCTTTCGTGCACACAAGTTTTCTTCCCACGTTGGGCGGAGAGATAGTGAATAGTATCCTTTGTGTCTAGTGCCTAAACGATATTTAATATCGTCGAACGTACCGAGACGTAAAAACGAGCCAAAATGGTAAGTCAGATACTCTTCCTGGTGCGTGTGCCTATGCGGACGTCGTTCTGCGGCCCCTCGCCCTCGCCCTCGCCTAGGCTTTCGTTTGCCGCATTGACGCGCCGAGTGCACGTGCAACCGACCGATACGCATTTATCCAAAAACTTTTCCCTTACCTTTTCTCCAATTAAAAAAACATAATTTTCGATCTTAGGACGTTTTCCATCTTGTCCCACGTATCTTTTTACCTACGCACTGTTACGATATTATTACATTCGTAATGGCCGGTATATGGAGATGGACCGACTATCGATCCATTCCTCTACTAGTAGCTACGTACGTTTTTCATGATCCTTAGAAACGTCACAATTTAAAAACAGCTTAGCAATAATATTCAAGGAAACATTAAACGGCATGAAAGAAAAACAAAGATTTTTCAAATCTTTTCGTTGAATATTAAGATATAATGTTGTAATAATCATTACGGTGAAAACTTCCGAGAGTCAACGTCGTTTTTAATACGTTGTGTGTCAAGTATTAGTATTATCATATAACGGTATATTGAATGACGCGAAAAGGTTTCCTTGAAATTGTCAATTCACAAGATCCTTATCAATCTTAGAATACCTTATCTATAGATTATCAAATCTTTTGCAAGATAATTGTTATCTTACTTTTCTTTAGATATCCATGAAATTCCATTCTTAATTTGTTTCAAGTCACCACTATGATAAATACAAAGATTGGATTGTAATCGCTTATTCATCTTAAAAAGTAGTTCCATACGAAATTGAAAAAAGTACAGTGTATAAAATGCATAAACTAATAGCAATGCATGTGTTCAATTTAATCATCGTTTTTTTGATGTTTGATAAACCGTAGTATATCATAACAGTTTCGAAAGAAACTTGTTTTCATCTCGAAGTACAAATTCCAAATTTTTATCCCACTTCTATTTCATACGAAATTTTCACAGAATTAAAGTACTTGATAACAGAATGGCCTTGTACATTTTCTTTTATTATTACATTTCCTTTTTCGGATATTCCCTGCATTTCATATATAGAGTGTAGCGTTTGACGATCAACCGTTACACCGTATATCTCACTATTGATTTTCGCGGTCTCTCGCCGTTGCGCCAATTTCCCTTATTCCTTATACGTTCTTGCACTCGTTTTTCGTTTAATTTTCTCAAAAACTAATTTTGTTTTTTTTTTTATATATATAAAATCAATCTCACATTTTATTCTTATATTTAGTTGTTAGGATTATTAAAATAATTGCAACATTATAGATATCTTCTTTTAAATGTGTAATTAAACAATTACCATTTTTAAATTTTGAATCTTACGAAGTTGTCGAAATATTGTACAATATGTGAAATTTCGAATGAAGTTTTTATTTTTAATTATAATCTTAAAATGTTTGGAAAGAGGCGTTCGTCAATGCTCTCACCACATAACCTAAAATACAATTTCGATGAACTAAATTTATTCATTAAATGCATATATATTAATTTTTCATAAACTTCCTTAGTCATTAGATAAAGAATTAATTTTCAATATGCTGTACACTTTCTTGCTTAAATTGTTAAGAAATGTGTAAGAAATTAAACTTATTCCAAGATACATATATACGTGCCTTTCTTTTAACAGAGAGCTGAAATATTGAGTATCCAATTATTGCTTTATTTGTAGCATTTATTTCTAATATAGATCTATATAAATGCTCATTGGATATTTTTGTATAAAGCATATAGAAGAAAGGATAGGATATATAGTGCACATTACATATATATGCTATTGACCTATATTATGAGGTATTTCATTCTAGAAGTCATAGTTTGATTTAAAACAAGTTTTCATGTATTCAATACTAATGTATTATTTTTGTTTATACAAAAAACAAATTTGCATTTACGAATTCATTCATTGTTATTCCAGTGAAATAAATATTAAATTCTTTTTAATTCTTTAACGCTCCAAAAAATTTATTAAAACTTTTATAATATAGATCCTACGAAACATAAACCACTTGTATTATTGTTAGTACCATTTATATTACAGTAAAATTATGAAATTACTTCATAGAAGAAAATTATCATAAAAATGTAATTGCACATATAAGTATTGTATACATATGTAATGTATAATTTGTATACGTGCTTTTGCAAAGTTAAATTCTCATAATTTTTATTTTTGTAAAATTTTATTAACAGTACCATATTAATGCTATGTATATGTATATACCTATAAATTTATTCTCTCTTTCTTGTTTAAAGGCTGATCAACTCACAGAAGAGCAAATTGCTGAGTTCAAAGAAGCATTTTCGCTATTCGATAAAGATGGAGATGGTACCATCACAACTAAAGAATTGGGTACAGTTATGCGATCGCTAGGTCAAAATCCTACAGAAGCTGAGCTTCAGGATATGATCAATGAAGTGGATGCAGATGGTATTTTATTCTAATCTTATTTTACAATTAATTGACGTAACAATGTTATGCTTTGTTATTCATTATGCAATTTGTTGTGTTCATTATATTGCATGCAATATTGTTAATGATATTTTCAAATTTGTTCTTTCATTTAATATAGTTGCATAATGAAAGAATATATTTTTTTGTGCCATTATCTTTATCTCATTATTAAGAATATTGGAAAAAATCTGATTTCAGAAAAAATCGAAACTAAAAATACTTGGAATTGTAGGTAATGGCACGATCGATTTTCCGGAGTTCTTAACCATGATGGCCCGCAAAATGAAGGACACTGACAGTGAGGAGGAAATTAGAGAGGCCTTCAGAGTATTTGATAAAGATGGAAATGGTTTCATATCTGCAGCGGAACTCAGACATGTTATGACAAATCTTGGCGAGAAACTCACTGACGAGGAAGTAGACGAAATGATTCGGGAGGCCGACATTGATGGCGATGGCCAAGTTAATTATGAAGGTTATAGCTAAAATTGTTTTCTTTTGAATTGGTATTTTACAGCAATGTAGTTAAAAACTCGAGTATAATTACTATCTCGAAATAATAATTTTAAATATTGAAATTTTCGCTTTTTCTAGAATTCGTCACAATGATGACATCAAAGTGAATGCAACCTGTGTAATGGAAAAACTTACAACTCGGAGTGGTGTTGACGTATTAAAATAAATCAAGAAACAAAGAAAAATATAATGTTAACAAAATGCAAATCAACCAGAAAGTGAAAAAAATCTTGTATCTGGACGCAAAGATGTCTATAAAACGCGAAAAGTCAACGTCCAACACGCGTTAATCATCATTAACGATAAGTAATACAGGGCAATTGTTTAATTAAAGAGTTATACCACTAAAAATCATTATCTCTAACTACACGAAATACTTAACTACACACAACATGAACATAAAAATACATATTACACGCACATACACGAATACAAAAAATATATCTACAGCACACATAAACATACATCTATACATAAAAGATGATTTATTTCCATATAAAAAAAAATATTAAAAATGTTAGATATATGTGTATAAAAAACAGACGCGCATGTTTGTTGGTGATATAAGTAAATAGTATGTTTTCTTACTTTCCTCTCTTTTTGGCCCTTTCCTGTTTTTTTCCGCATACATCTTCAATGATTTATAAGCAGGTTTTCTTTGTAAATTCTGCTTTTCAATATGTCAAGAAGAATTATTAATTGATAGTCAGGAGAGAGGAAAAGTATTAAAAGAAAGGAAAGATCTGCAAGTTATAATGCATCGCGTAAGCTCGTTCATTGATCGAGACAAATTGGAAGTTGATCCAGTCTGTTTCTCGATCAAAAAAACTATGCTTGTAATGTATGTCATCGATACAGCATTTGTCGTTGCGAGAAATTTATCAATAACATACATGTTAAGCGTTTGTTTTATTTTTCCAAAGAAAATTCGGATTGGGCATCATTTTTCAGAACTTGGAAAAATAACGGCTTCGACTTTTGGCTTATCGATGAATCTGTACATTAGATTCTCCTTATTACGCCATAATGGATAATTCAATTCGTCTAATAGCTAAGAAATATTATCAAAAAAAGTGTACAAGGATAAAAAGAAAAAATGAAAAACCTCGAGAATAGACGTATAGTGCTATCTCAGACCTACATTTACGTAGATTCATAAGATCTTTGAAATTAAATTATATCGAAGTGTCTATACTTTTAGTGATATTTCACAATGCTTTTTCAACTTTATTAATGCCTTTTTTAAAAATATATGTAACACATGACACGTATTATACACTCACTTTACTTATATATACACATACACTTACACAAAAAAACATACAAGACATTTCACCAAGTGCGTTCTGTATCCAATTTCATTATAATCTCCCGTTTATATCTTGTCTTCACTGAGAAAGCCTTAAAACGCGTGTGCGTTATTCAACGTCGACACCACTTTTGTTGAAATATAAAATGAAACCACAGAAAAATAGGAATGAGGGATTTAACAAAAAACAAAAAAAAAAACGTAAAAAAAAAAGAAAGAAAGAAAGGGAGTCAAGTCACAGTGATTGGTGCATTATATTTTCCTTCGCCCAGGGGTGCGTGCCAGTCTCGCAAGCGGAGCAACTAGAACCGGAGAAACTGGTGTGATTTTGTGCGATTCGTACGATAATGTTACTTAAGAACTAAGAGTAATAAATGAACAGACACCGAACGGTGGAAACACGTGTCGGTGGTTCAGTCATAATATATATGTAATATATATTATATATACATATATATAAAAATATATATATATATAAAACTAATTTACGAACAAAAGGAAGAAAAGAAGAAAGAATTCCTCCACAGTCCTTTATTATTTAATATTGAAGTGAACAAAATGAGAAGTACTTGTATTTCTGGTGACCTAGATCGCATTGATCATAAAAAGACAAAATAAATGTATCCTCATTTTTAGGTCACAACTACTCAATTCGTTTCCTTCATTAACCAATGGACCTCTCGTTTCAGCCGTTTTTATCTTCATCGTCATTTTCGATGGCATCTAGAAATAGTTTGCCGAGAAATGTATATGTATAATTCACTGTCAAATAAGATTCGCGTTAACATATCTACGAAGTTTCATCGATTCGGAAGCCTTTTATAGAGATATTGAGGCATGCGAATCGCCAAAAAAGAGCTCTTAAAACTATTTTACTTCACTTGCGATCGTTCTGATAGCTGTTATCGTTATTGTGAACATAAAGTTAAAAATTTAGCAGTTTACGACGAAAATGTTCTCACTTTGTAAAAATGCAAAAAGAAAAAGGAAAGAGGAATCGCGACGAAGTCTTTTTGTAAATGGTGATATAGAATTTACTCAAAGAACATCCCTATTTAAATGCTTAAACAAATTACTGCTCGTTTCATCGATCATTGACACAATTAGTGTTTAAGTCTAAGTTAAAAGAATATATTCCAATATTTAATATTAATTTTATATTCGTGTCGCAAGTTATACATATATATAGTCTAAACTATAATTTTATGAAAGTTCTTTACAGCGAGCGCTAAGAGCCGATATTAAGTTAAAAAATAAAGAAGCAGTATTGTATTTCGAGAGTTAACTTGATAGCTTAAGATCTATCGCAAAAATCGCATTCTCATTTCTTTTAGGATCGTTTCTTAAAACGTTCGCCCTTCGTAAATAAAATAGTAAAAAATCTATTTGAACCATTCTTGTTCTTAATCTTTCCTTCAAAAATATATATAAAATATTAAAAAGCGATATTTATGAAGCTCCGTCGTGATAAAAATAAAAAGTTATTTATTTTTGATGTTTATCTCTTCGAAAAATAATTCCGATAAATGTAATTACTCATTCGGCTAAAAAGAAAAATTCTCGCTACACGTTTCTTTCTCCTGTATTCGAGATATGTACGTTCATTATTTCTATTGTATGTGAGATTATTCTCTGCCATATCAAAGGCATACTCCACTTATCGTGCGTGACGAAGCGACACAGTTTGTATAAAGTGTTGATATTAAGTTAATAAATTGTTCCCATATATTAAAGAGTCGATCAACTCTTAATTCTTTTAACACGAGAATAGTAGTATTTTTCTAATCCCTCAAAATAGATTTTTTAAATATCGTCAATTTTTGTTTTATCTAGTTCTCATTGTAATTTATTGCTTAAATCATAAATACTTTTACTATAGTTTTTATATTTGAATAGTCAAATGTAGTAAAAGTAATATAAACAAGTGTTTTAATCTATTACATAGCAAAGTAAATATCTTGGGGAAATTAGTCACTTAAATTTCTAATTTTGAAACTTGGACAAATTAATGATAACAGAAATGTCATTAATTTAATAGTACAACCATTTTAATAATTTAAAATAATTTAAGAAAATTCTTGCTGTATTTTGTTTTTTTTATATGTGAAAAAAACTCTTGATATGTATGAATTACATAAAACTTTCAGTAAAAAATATTGTATTTCATGAAAATCTATCAAGAAGATATGTCTTATAAGTATTTTACAATTTTTACAAGATACAACCTTCTGGCATAATTTTAAAATGTAGGCACACTTCTTGCAGTAAATTTTTCAGTATCTTTGCTTGATTCTCTGAACTCTGTAAATTCATTTCACTATAATATATATTGAATCAAATATTTATTTACAATGCATTGTAGAAATGTTTGTATATTCATTTTATTTTATCACAAATATTTTCTAATTTGTAGGAAAAAAGACAACTTACCCCATCTAATGTTACAGTTGGTATAAAAGAAATGCTTGGTATTAAAGCATTTGTTTGTTCTCCATATTTGGCTAAGAGTTCTTTACTCTTTTCTCCAGTGAAACATTTGAAAATGATGTTATAATCTATGTTCATTCTCCTTGCACAAGTTTTCATGATATTTACTGGTTCAATGTTATTCTTAATCATACAAGATAAATATTCTAATTGAATGGAAGAATTCTTTAGGAAATCTATAGAACAAGCGTGAATCATGTTTGCTTCACATTCAAGGGGTCCATGCTGACAAGTAAATTCGTATCCTTTTTTTGTTTTTGTTGTCTGTAAAAATTCATTGAATTTAAATAAACAATTGTAGAAACTTATACATTTTTTAATTTGTATGTAAAAATAGTTATAGTCTCAACATTTAAAAGTAAGAGTGCATTATATATTAAAAGTAAGCAAAATATTTGAACGTATGCAGTAGGGAAATGTATCTATATTTTTCTTCAATTTTATAAAATGCTTTACCGTAGCTTTTCCATATGGTATTAATTCCACTTGTACATTATCAGAAATTTTATGGTACATCGGTCGCAACTGTTTTATGAAAAAACTGCGGGAATCTGGACATAACGCCTCATAATACACAGCTATGTGTACTTTTTGTTTACTCCATTCATCTTTCTGACTTAATGTTACCAGCTGGTTGTCCTGAGGCTGTGCTATACAAAACTTAGCAGATATTCCAGAAAATCAAGAAAGTTACACGATTGTAAATAAACATTTTCATTTACACCATTGACACAACAAATTTTTATTTAATTTCTTGCAATAATTTTTACATTTACATCACTACAATGATAGTTCATTTCCATATATATAAAATTGATTTCATTATATTTACAATAAAAAATATAAGCCAATAAAATTGTGACATATTGTCTATTTATTGACTGCAAATAGTTAATTGTTTACAATACTACAATTCAGGCTATAAAATTTCTTGAATCTAAATAAAAATATTAAAAAAAAGCAAAATAACTGATTGCAAATAAAAAACTAATAATTGAATTACTTTATTTTTTACATTTAAATACGTAGCTCTGGGCATATTTTTTTACCTTCTGTGTCAGATTTCTCCTGCGTGTAATTCAACCATACTTTCGAGGATTGCCAAAGAAGTAATATTGATACAACGGTCAATAATATTCTCCATCGAAAAACCCCTAGTCCCATTATCTGCAAATTGTAAACGTAAAAATTATATATAATGATGCTACGGAGTTAACTTTACTTGTGATGTAACAATTGCAAAACGAATACAAGATAACTCTGGTGTCACATTGCAATGAACGTGGAAGTGAATAACTTTGATATTATTTCGTATAACTTGTACTTCAAACTTGACTTTTAAAATGTCCTAAATGTGTGCATGCGATTTTAAGCGAATAAAAAAAGGAATAATTAGATAAAATAATAAAAATATATTTTTCATTTATTTTTTCACAAGCATAATAATATAAGGATAGAAACCTTTATTTGTGCACTTAATAAATTAATCTTTATATATAAAGGATTAAATTTAAATTGTTTATAATGATTACATCATATGATTATATTTATTAACTTTGTTATATATACATATTCGAAAGAGTTGTTATTGTATAAAACAAAATTAAAATAGTAACTAATAACCTCAAATTTATTAAACAGAAAATATCAAGTCCACAATATCATTATTCCAAACATATGGAAAACATAAGTACATGCTATGTGTAATTTTTACAATTAGGTTACTGTAAAAGTAAATAACTAAAAAACCACATTTTTTAATAATATAAAAGTACAAAGACTGTAGACTACCAAAGTATTTTTACTTGGTGATAGTAAAAAATTTTATTTATATTTGATAATTAAAAGTAATACATTTATTATTTTCCAATGTTTTCGAGTTCTTCTAAGAATGTTTTACACTTCCCTTTAAGTATCTTGATTGCTTCTATAAATAGTACAGATGACGGTAATGCAACCACTGATTCAATAGTAACTGTAAAATTAAAAAAAAGCATCAGCATATAAAAATGCAATCTTCCAGTATGTAATTTTTAAATGCAAATGTTTAAATGCTTACAAATAATATGATTTCGTACTCTACTCAATCGTACACATCCTTTGAGGTCTTCATGTTGAAATACATTTCTGGAGCAACTATCATACCGCGGGTTCTTCACTCTCGCTTCACGGGAGTCTGGATCACCCAATTTATTTTCAATTACTTCTATAACACCAATACTGAAACAACTTTTTAAACGATCTGCCATTTCTCCTTTAACAGGTTTTATCAATTGTATATCTGGTAATAATCTGTATGATGCTGTAGCTAAATAAAAAATAAATTAATATGTATTTAGATTGTTATAGAAAACACGAAAACAAAGTACACTTCTACATATTATAAAATTTAATATTATTGAAATACCTAAATCTTGATTTATTCATATTTGTCTTACCTACAGGGGAAAATTTAGCATGATCTTTGCCAATTCCTTTAACTGCATGCATGAAGGCATGGATTTCTTGACCTGGACGCATTTTGCATATTAAAATATCATTTTCTAGAACACCTAATTGCTCTGCTCCTCGAGAATAGAGTTCAGCTTGACGGCCAATTGGAACCCATTTAATATCCCTACTGTACACTACAAATTGTTTTTTTATTTAAATTTTGCAAAAATTTTATTTTAACTATGTTAAACATTTATGTACCATTGCTATTTCTATACATGTCACTTGTCCTTCTGGAATCTTTTGAACCCTGATGATTCCAGGTACATGATACTTTAAGTTCGTATCTTAATGTATCTTGATCGCTAACTTCATCCTCATCTTTGGCTGTAGAAGAAGGATATTCAAATAGTCTTGCATCAGCTCGAAGTGGTATTAAACCCAACCTTTAATTACAATATATATTATATTCAAAATAAAGAAATGAAACTTAAATTTAAAAAATATTTTTACCTATGTGCTAAAACTTCATCTTGAATTAGACTTGTATTATTTATAATATAAACTTTTTCTATAGCCATAGTGGGGACTTCGCTTAAGAGAACTCTACGAAATGCATTAGCAAAGCCAACAGGATAACCAATTAAATCAAATTCTAGCTCTCGTTCATCTTCAGATTCCCTGACAACTTGTACTTTGAATTCCTAAATATAATATAAATCAGTATAACGCACAATAGATAAATAAAAAAATAAATTACATAATAATAAAATACTTTTTGAAAATTATGCAAATTCCAATCCTGTTGTGGTTGATAATGTGTGTACTCGGAAGCCTGAAAATGAAGTTATATATTAATAGTATTCGTTTCAAACAATATATAAATTTATATAATACTTCGTCATATATTCTTACGTTGGGTATACCATATTCTTCAAGTATAACATGAGATTTTCGATTGTCTTCCATGGTTTAATATTTGTTATGACATTAAGGTTAGATTTACCGATGCTAGAAAACATCCACGTGTTTTATGACGCAGTGTTTCTCAAAGCATTAGAAAGAGTCTACTGTGTGCAGTGTCACGAAGAAAATATATAATTAAGTAAAAGTATATGCTTTTTACTTTAATTATTTAATATATACATATATATAATAGTTATTATTTATAGTATAATAATTATTATCATAGAAATATTATAACTATATGTGTATGTGCATATAAAATCATGAGATAACAAAATTTAATTTTTGTTAACAATTTTAATACTGTGTATGCAATAATTGTTTATTAATAATGTCTATTAATAATTTGTGTATTATTTAAATTATTTATATATATATATATGTATGTTTTTACATTTGGATTAAAATTTCCAATAAAAGGTTCATTATTTTGTATTTACATACAATTATATTTCAGTGAAATAAATTAAATAATAAGACCTAATATAATAATAAAGAACTAATTGTAATAAAAGATTATAATTATGTTCAAAATTCTAATTATGCAAATATAAATATATATATATATATATATATATATATATATATATATATATATTTATATTTATATTTATATATTTATATATATATATTTATATATATATATTTATATATATATAAATATATTATTGCATATATAACTTTATTATATTAATAAGAGATACAAAAGTTAATAACCATCTATTTTATTTGGCAGTTTTAATCACAATTGCAACAAATAAAATATTTTAATAACATTTTTTAAATGGTTTATTTTCACGTTGGGTTTATAAATATTATTATACTTTTAAATGTTTGATCATTTGTAGTAATTTTTGGTGATCGTGAATTGAAATTTCCATTTCAGCAAATGATACAGTCAATATCCAATTGGCAATTATTGATAATGGCCATGTTATCTACTTCCCAACACTAGGATATATTGCATTTGTTGTAAACAGTGTGCACTTTTCTTAATCCAAAGCAGCAGCACCAGAAATAATTTCAATCAGTTCTCTAGTAATTACAGCTTGTCGAGTACGATTGAATGTTAGAGTTAATTTATCAATCATCTCTCCTGCATTTTTACTGGCATTGTCCATAGCAGTCATACGACTTGACTGTTCACTGCAAGCTCCTTCTTTCATAGAATAAAATAATAAAGAAGCCAGAGAAAATTCCAAGTAGCTTTGAATTACATTCTCATCCAAAGAGTCATAGATAGATAATTTAGGTGCACTGACAACAGCATTTTTGTCAAAAAGGGGTAACTGATCGACGGAGTACGATACCACAGATTTAAATCGATTGTACACGATGCGACCAGAACCAAAAGTGTATCTATAAATATCAATTTATCAAATTTACTATGTTAATGCGAAAAAAATTTTTGTATAATCATGTATAATAAGTGAAAGGAACATACCCACTATTCATAATTTCAATTGCTACTTTAGCGGCGTCGTTAAACGTGGGTGGTTTACGACCGACTTCAGAAGCAACAAAAAGTATGTTATTAGCAAACAAACGTGATAAAATTGCTCGTGACTTTTCACCAATGCATACAATTTTTGTATTTTCACGTTCCTTGGAATCTGCTAAAAGAGCATCCCTAATGTTACGAGAAACTCCAGTGTGTACTGCGCCACACAGCCCACGATCACTTGTTATTGCAATCACAAGCTTTTTCTCCTCCTCTGGTGGTGCTGCAATTTCAGCTTGTTCATAAAACGCTTTTGCACCGACACCAAGTGGACGAGCTTGTTTTAAGTCTCTTTCAGCTCTGTTGTATTTAGCAGCAGAGACCATTTTCATTGATTGAGTAATCTTTTGAATATTCTTTACAGATTTTAATCTTATAGAAATGGCTTTGAGAGTTGCCATGCCACGTTGTTGTTGTTGTTGCTGTTGTTTTGCAGCAAGCTGCATAATTGTAGTCATGCAATTAGAAAACATTTTGGAGGCAAATGAAGTCCCTGCAAAATTATAGAAAAAATATATATGTTAGTATCTTTATTAAAATATTAGACTATATATCAAAATACTTAAAACTAAAATGCCTAACATAAATTACAACTTAAAAATTACTTTCACTTTTTCTGTCTCTTTTGCTGAAAAGATTTGAAAAGAATACATAATAACTAATTATTATAATAAAATTGAAGCAAGAAAATACTGTACATATTGCTATCTAAAACATAAATTATAATTTTTAATTCACTTTCTGCTAATGATATACTTTTATACTTTTAGAAGTATACTTATACAATATCTTAGTACAATTAGCAATAACTAATGAAATATCTAAATTAAAATAACTAAATCCAATATGTAAAACTAACATAATGCAAAAAAAATTATTTAAAAGCAAAATTATAAAAACATATTAAATATTACCACTGAGAAACTTGGGGGAAAATATTATTTAACTTACCACGACACGGTATCATTTACGTTTTGAAAATAAAACAATAAATTACATAAGACATATATTAATAAAATTGTGAACATAATATTAATATTATAAACGTAACAGAATTAATTTTTTGTATTAATACTAATGAATAAAATATAGACACTGTCTCTGTTATAAACCTTAATTCATTTTATCATATTTTATTGCACTAATAGATAATTGTTAAACTATTCTACAGTATGCAGTCATCTGTTTCACCGATTTTTTAATATCGATTGTTTCATGGAAATATAAATCAGTAAAGATGAAAGTTACAAAAATGTATACAGATAAAACAAAAAATAGACGGAAAATAGTATAGTACTGTAATATTAGTAGTGAAAATATCAATAGATTTCGAATTACTTTTTACCACAATATTATCCGATTTATATAATCACAATGGATACCACTCAGTTATGCTTGCACAGTTAATTTGTTTTATGACATATTTATTGCTTGTTATTCGCTCTGTCGTATACCAATCATTCGAAATTATTATTTTAATCTTTATCTACCATAATAAATAAAACTCACCACACGACTTAGAACAATACAATAGAAAATGAAAGAATTGTGTTAAGCGGGCTGGGTTTGACCACAGGACACGAAGTCCCTTGCATGGAAGTGTACAATATTTTCACCTATACCTACCCAAGTTCTATCACAAGCGATCAATAGGCCCTCTATATGAGAAAATTCCTCTTAAGGAAACCTAGGGAATTTATAACGTACGAGAAATTTTACGGATTTCAGTTGTATATTTGAATGAAAAACTAAAACATTTTGTCTTACTTTAATACTGTTATACATTCGTTAGCCTTTCCATTCTTTTAAACAAATGTAACTAATTTATTGCAAATAGTTTAGCAATGCGACAAATTAGACGGCTTCATTGGAAACTTGAATTTTGCTTCATAACTTCAATAATAGAATTATGTTGTGTTTAACATAGAAACTTTAAATGTTCATTTGTTTCTATATTAATCCCTTGGTAATAATAGATATAAGAAAATAAAAATAATTATTTCAAAATATGTGATCCATTCATTTGTTTATATTTATATAATACACATGAATACATGTATATATACATATTTACACATTACCATCCATATTTTGACAGTTTTAATCTTTATTAACAATATTAAGGTATATTGTGTGTAATATAGATCTTCATTCATTACAGATAAAAGTTGGCATTATCAACAGATCAAGTATTCACAGATATGCTTGAAATTTTCATTAATTTTATATTTAAATTATTCAATTTTTTTATTCCCTCGTGTTTTCCAAGCTACTAAAAGATTCCATGAGAAAAACAAAGAAAAAGAATGAACTTGAGATGCCAATAGAATAAATGCATACCACAGTAATCCATATGGTAAGCCCTGAAAATTTTAATTGTAAATTAAAAAATGTTGTACATAAAATCCCTAATGTATAATATCTCATATACAGGTATAATATATAAACTACTAGTTTTCAATTATAATTATTTCTAGATACACTAAATTTATACCTGCCAAAAGTGAATTTCATCTGTTTTACCAACAGTTAAGTATTTCCAAACATCCTTGAAGTAATATACAACTGCATAAAATAATGGACCATATCCTAATAGAATAATACCTATCATATACTGTCGCATTGTTTTAATTCTGTTTCTTTTAATAGCAGATAATGCAAGGAAACTTAGCATTAAACTTGTGCACCAGATATATTCCCACCACAAAGGCTGCAGTAAAAGAAAAGTATATAATAGAAAATCAATATTTTTGTTTTATATTTAAAATTTTACAATACTTGAGGTATTTGTAATTCTTCAATCTCCAATATGAATATGTCCAAGTGATCTAAAATATCGGCTGATAACTTGGCAAGCATGACGAAGAAAAGAAGATAGTGAAAAAATATACAATACTTCAGTCTTGATTTGTTTGTTGCGCTGAAAGAAATATAACTATTAATAAATGAATAATCGCCATAAGAGGTACAGTTTATTTTTAATTGCTATTTTTTATGTAGATCAAATTTTTATTTTGTAAAGTTCTATGACAGAAAATCAAATTTTATATAAACAAACACAACTGATGTATCTATATGTTACGCTTTAATTACCTGATTTGATAATGACTAGCGATTTTTTGTCTATGATTAAAATCACTTCCATCTGTACCCAGGGCTTGGGACAGTGTAACTTTTGAAGCCATATTTCGAAATTATTGTGACTGATGTATAAAGTACACGCCCCTATTTTAATAACAGAAACTTATGTATAAACAATTTTGAAACTGTAATTGAAGGTAAACTATTTGGTACTTCATTACCAACTATTTAACTATTTTTAAACTCTTTAGATGCTCTGTTAGTGGCCTCATGGGTCACGGATTTCTGTAAATGTGTCACTTTTATTAAGTCTGGTTTTCACTGCGCTGAAATTGAGTATCGTTTTTAGTGATATTCTTTTTAAATTTTTACATATATATATGTGTGTACATATAACAAGTAACCTTTTTGTATTTATTGCAATTCATTTATTTTTACTGTTTCGAACATAGGTACATATAAATCAATACCTATTATACAACTATATATCTATATAACGTGTCGAAAAATTAAATGAAAATTCAAATAACAAATATATTTTCATTAAATTTCATTAAATTTCATATTTAATTTATAAACAATATTTAATCTTGTATATATACATTGCGTATGAATTATTTTTATTAATATATGTGCATTATCACATACGCATATTGAATAATAAAAAATTTCACTTTCTTTGTAGAACCTAATTATTATATTTTTATTACAAAAAATATATAAAAAATAATAGAATCTATAATTTCTTGTAAATACGCGCCATGATTCTGGGTCATCTGCACACATATAAAGTAGTAAATACATTAAGTGAAAACATCAGTCCGAGCACGTGTACAACAAATTGACATAACCTTAAACATTGAAATATTGTGTATTCCATTGAAATGTTACAATATCTTTAAAAAGTATTACATAGAATAACAACGTATCATAAAGGATATTGTAGAAGTATGTGAAAGGAATTTTTATGTATATCATTATATAAAATGTTATACACATTATGATAATTATTATACTAGTTGATTTAAATAATTTGACAATAAAATGAGTTTCAACAAAGTGAAACAAGTTATTGAAGAAGGAGATGTGGTAATTTTATATTTGGGACCTAGTAATATGCATTCCTTAGAAATAAAACCAAAGATTGTTAATAAGAAAGGGAATATGGTTGACAATGTTTTTCAAACAATTTATGGAGCACTCAAAGTATTTTCTCTTGTGGGACAAAAGTATGGTAACAAAATACAACTCTCCCGTGGATGGGGATATGTGTTACAACCAACCCCAGAACTTTGGACGTTAACAGTTCCTCATAGGACACAAATTATATATAGTCCTGATATAAGTCTGATTATATATCTGATGGATTTATCACCAGGAAACATAATTATTGAAACAGGTTCTATGAATATCATTATTAATTATTTTTAGAGTATTTATGCTTATTTTAGCTTCAAAGACACTATAAAATTATGCTATCATATTACCTGCAGTAGAATTTCTTTTTAAGTTTAAGTATGATAGTTTTTCAGAGTTATGTTTAGATTCATTATTATTGTTAAGTTGTGCATATTCCTAGTTCTGTTACTTTATACATGGTTTAGGTACTGGAAGTGGGTCCCTTTCTCATGCTCTTATTCGCGCAGTTCGCCCTCATGGCCACCTTTATACATTTGATTTTCATAACCAACGTGTAAATGTTGCCCAAGCAGAATTTGAAAGGCATGGTCTCAGTAAATTTGTAACTTTAAATCATAAAGATGTTTGTACAGAAGGCTTTGGAGAACAATTAGAAAATAAAGTAGATGCAATTTTTTTGGATCTTCCACATCCATGGTTAGCAATCGACCATGCATTATTTACTTTAAAAAAATCAGGTATAAATTAATTATATTTAATTTAACACAATTCTTTTTTTATTTTGTAATTTATTTACACATATCATTTGTACATAAAAATATATAAAAATCTTACTTGATTTAAAGAACTTATTATATTAAACATATTTCTGCTACTTCGAATTTTACTTAAATTAGTAGTAGTAATGTAAACACATGGAGTATAATAAAATAAAGAATATAATTTCGTATAATAATAGAAATATAATAAATTTAATGAATTTATTTGAATTAAAAAAAAAAGTATGATATTTTTTAATTGCTATACTTTTTAGGTGGGAAACTCTGTTCTTTTTCTCCTTGTATAGAACAAGTTCAACATACCTGTGCAAAATTGGTATCAAAAGGATTCATTGAATTGAATACGTATGAATGTTTACAAAGAGAAGTAAATGTACAGTACAGAAATCTTTCTACACTAGATTTGGAATGCCTAAAATATGAGGTATATATAACAGATACAACATATGGTATTGATGTATGTTTTTATAAACTGCAGATTATTTTTTGTTACATTTATATTTAAAAAAATAATATCAATATCATAGCTCAAATGGCATGTATAATTAACTTAAACTTTTATTTAAAATAACACATTAAAGCTTAAAAATACTAATGTGACTCTTTTTAAACATATTTTAGCATGTGGATAAAGATATGGCACAAGAAAATGAAAGTGAAAAACAAGAACAAACGAAGTTACTTACTGTAACGCATGCCCGTTCTTTACCTGGTCATACAGGATTTATTACAATTGCTACATTACCTCCATTTTATGCACGCAAGTTAAAAATAGATTTAGAGTCCAAAGACTAAGCAAACTTAATTGTTGCAAAAAAATCACAGTATTTTGTTAACTATATCGCACAGAAACTTAATTTGCACAATATAATTTCAATTTCATTTGTAGTAGAATCTGTGATATTGATGAATATAAAACGGAACTAAGAAATAATGATTAGATTTCTTACTTGTGTATATAATAATCTTATTAAAATCGTTGAATGTTTTATGTTTCTGTTTTATTGGGATTCCAGGATAAATAATCAACTCGCGTAGCAGCTTGATATTCTTTTACTAAATATTCGACGACCTCCCTAGAGTTATCTAATTCGTCCAAATTATCTTCAAACATTTTTTCTTTACGAAATTGTTCCAAAAATGCTTCTCGTTTGCGTAATTTATCATATTGTTGCAAGGCACGATCAAATAACTGAAACATGTGTATGTAAATATATTATATATTTAGCAGTAATTTCGTTTAAATGCGCAAAATTACTAAGTAGTTTTGACAATGTTGAATTTTATATGTAAGTTACTTGTTAGTCAATATAAGATATTTTTCCAACGTACCGATGATATGTTGGTGTGATTAGCTAACATTAAGCCAGATACTCGGTGTGTGCTTTGAATGTAAGGTGATTTTCTGGAAAGTGCAACTTGTATGCTAGCGGGACCCCAAGGTATAAATTGTGCAAGTTTTCTTTCTCTAATTCTTTGCAATGATTTATGAACTTGCGTTGGATCTACTTCACCCTAAAACATTATACACATATAAATATAAGATTATAATTTTATTCCAATCTCTAATACTTTATAAAATATAAAACTTGCCTGAATAATGTTTAAGATAGATATGTAACAATGAGATGCATTTCTGTCTAATGCTGTAGATACCATCATATTTTTTGGCTGGAGTAAACGTCTCATTACATCTAATACAGAAGTTTTTCTTACAGAAGCTCCCTGTTAATTATAAGGAATAAATTTTGCTTTAACTGAGGAAAATTTTTCACAAAAATATTTGATTAAATAAATGTTCTTCTTAAATATTCTAAATAAATATTCCCGCAATTTAAAGTAAGGAACGTATAAAATTATTCTATATTTTGTAAAGTAAATACCTACTTCTTGATCTGTAGTTAAAGGAGTATAACCCGTCATGAGAAAATGTAATCGTGGTGTTGGAATTAATGGGGCAATTAAACCAACTAAATCATTGTTCATATAAGAAGGATACCTAGATTAATTAACATTAAATTAACTTATTACTTCTTTATAAATTCTTATAGTAATTTTTCTAATAAAATGAGTATAAATGATACAATACCGAAGTGTGGTTGTACTAACAGACATTATTGTGGAAACAAGCTTATTAATCTGTGTGAAACTAGGATTTTGAATGTGAAGTCTATCTGATGCTATTCTGTTGAGTGCTGTATTGTCTAAAACAACAACACAATCCGCACATTGTGTCAATCTTTTTAATGTTAACAAAGAGTTGTATGGCTGTACTACTACATCACTGAAAACAATTATCTTATTATAATTAATGATCATTGAACTTACTTTTACAATTAGTGTAAATTAATATAAACTTATAAGTAGTGTTTGTACATAATTTACATTTAAAGTACCTTATTTCATCCTGATTTGGAAAAACACTGTATGTTTCAATCAATTTCTTTGGGAATCTATCTGCAAGAGATTCAAGCATAAATGAACCCATACCAGAACCTGTACCACCTGCTATGGAATGACACAATACAAATCCCTATAAATGAAAATAATATATTATAAATTACTAAAGTAGCATAAACTTACATTGTTAATCACAATGAAACATATATACCTCTAGACTATCGCTTCCATCTGCCTCTCTATCTAAAATATCAAAAATTTCTTCTTGTAGTTTTTCTCCTTGATGATAACCAGATGCCCAATTATTTCCAGCTCCACCTCCATGTTTTGATAAATAAATATTCTCTGGATTATATAACTTGAAAAGTAATATTGATAATAAAATACATCTTTTAATTAATCTACGTTTATATACATGTATATAATTAAATAATTAAATGAATTACAGAGGTTTATTAACAAATAATGACTACCTTGGAATATGGAGAATTCATAATTGTATGAATTACTCTAGGTTCCAAATCTAATAATACTGCTCTTGGTATATAGTGTTCGTCATCTGACTGATAAAAAAATACATCTTTTCTGTCTGTCCCCTCTGTTGCATAATCTTCTAAAATACCTTCGGGGCTAATGCCATGTTCCGCACATAATTTCTTCCAAAATTCAAATCCAACTGAAAAGCACAAGATCTTTTACTACTTTGTCATTTTTATACAGTTTGCTTGGTACACATTATGAATTTGAAACATAAATTTATTTTGAGACATTTAGATATATACTAGAAACTCAAACAGAAACAAAATAGTTTTCTCTTGAAATCCTTTCTCTCTGAAATTAGTTTAAGATGTCTCAATTTGGTTATATTCGTATAAGAATCATAAGAAAACTAACGTAACATTTAATGAAAACGTGAATTACAAATTACTTACTTTGATTACCACATTGACCAAGTTGTAAAGTTATCATTTCACAAGGCATCTTGAATTTATTATAGAGATTCTAGCTATGTATGTGTATAATTTTAATTTTACGCGAGATGTTACTCTCGGTTTAACTGATGCTTCACGTATCACAAATATGTTTATCATGAATATATTGACAATAAATAATTGCGATTGCCACGTATTTAAAAAATATTTAGTATATATATAAATGTATACAGTGTGTATAAATATAGCACACTATTTATCTAGTGAATTCTATAGCTATTAATTAATAATTACTGATCTTATATGTAACTCTCAATTGTGTAGTGTACTTTATACATATAGGATGACACACGTATTAGTTACCACTACAATTAACTGTCGTACTGTAGCACAGGACTCTCAAATTTCTCAGTTGGTAAAAATAAGTAATAATTGTATGATTTCAGTATAGGAGAAAAATATATTTTATGAACTTATTTTTTAATGTAATGTGTTTCAGTATTTTCTTAGGTTGATTTACGTTTTAAATTATATGATACGTAAATTAGCATAAATGCTAAAATCTTTTGTTAAAAAACTTTTTTATGTGTGGCGCCATTTCTACGAAAAGTGTGGCGCCATCTCATTAAAAAGTGCTCAAACTTGTTGCACATTGTTATCGACAGTGAAGAAAATTATCGATAGATTAATGTTGGAGCGTTGATAAAGAGATGGAGCCACAAGTCGATCATTAGTTTACTTCCCTGTCGATAACAATGTGCGACAAGTTTGAACACTTTTTAATGAGATGGCGCCACAATAATAAAAAAAAGTTTAATAAAATTTGTAATATTATCTATTTAATTTGTTATTCAACATGAAAAAATTGAAAATGGTAAAACATATCACATTAGAAAATGTAAAGAGAATATATCGTTTATTTTGTGCTATAATTATATATATACCACATAGAAATTTATGGTAACAGCTCATATACCTACAATGCAACAGTTGGCTGTAGTGGTTACTAATCTGTGTGAGCTATTCTGCATGTATGATATTCGTATGCCATGATAACAATACTGCATTGCATATGGCATTACATTTATTTAAGCAATATATATAATTATTAACTGAAAAATAGTTTCTTATCAATGGCGGATTTCTAAATAGGCTAGCTAGGCTATAGCTTATGGCGGCAAATTTTCGAAGGCGGAAATTTTTTCCGCAGCCATTAAAAACAGAGTATCAATTTTGCCGAATTTCTTATCTCTCTTTTCGGTTCTCGGTAATGGTCCGCACGGCGGCGGCTTGGCGACAGAGCGCGGTGATTTTAATAAACGTTTGCATAATTTTCGCATTTTTTATTTTATTATCTATTCTTAGTTTTGTAAGAAACATAGCATAGGCGGCGATTTGGTTCAGCCTATAGGCGGCACATTTGTAAATCCGCCTCTGTATCTTATTGCGAAAATAAGTGACAGTATACGAATTAAATTTTGCCGATACATCAGTTTACCAGTTTACCGTCGCAAAATAAATGTGGCAATTAATATTAGAATGATTTTTTGCATAAGTTTGTTATGTATTAAATTGTGAAAATACTGATAGGTAATACGAGTTCGTGTTTAGATTCGGAACGATTCTATGAGATCGCATAACCCTTGTGACATGTTTACAGTAATGTATCTTTAATCTAACCTATCAAGATTACCTGTGTCGAATAAAAATTACGCTGATATTTACACTGATTCTACGTATTTTTACGTAAAACAAGGTAAAACAGAGTATAAGTTTTTCATGATGTCATTATTATTTAGCAGAATCATTTCAATCATAATCTTTGACGTTTCATAATTTCTATAATGTTAAACTAAACGTGAATAACAATAATACAGAAAAGATCATTTGAAAATTGATGTAAAAGTCATTTCTTGTTATTGTTATTCAATATAATGACAAACAGTAAAAAATAAGTTTAGTAATTTTTAAAAAGTTAGTACTTTAATTATATATAATGTTATGTATTAAGGAAACTTAATAGTTTCTGTATAACTAATGTTACTAACATGCAACAGATGTCTGGAAGCAAGTGTCGGAATTGTGGATCTACAAATATAGAGACAGATCCAGCACGAGGAGATGCTGTCTGTACAGAATGTGGCGTTGTGTTGGAGGATCAGCTTATCGTTAGCGAAACAGCTTTCAAAGAGACACCATCTGGAAATATGATGGTACTTGGTCAATTTGTCGCTAATGATAGTACTGGTGGAGCCACAGGATTTGGTGCAAGTATGTAATTTTATCAAAAATATAAAAAAAATATCAGCTCTTGGAACTCTGTTGCTTCTTAATTCTTATTTATAATTAGTATGCTTGGGTGCTAGATTTTTTATTTCTGATAAATTTTACAGAGATTAGACATAATATCTTTTATGATTATAGCTTATCATGTTAATGGAAAAGAATCAAGAGGAATAACATTACAAAACGCAAGAAAAGGAATAACTCATTTATGTATGCAATTGCGGTATGTCATTTTTTTGTAATCAACAAGTTCTACATTTTCTATATTTTATACTTCACAAAATATATATTTTATCCTTTTTTTTGTATTAGATTAAACCAACACTGCATTGATACATCTATCAATTTTTATAAAATGGCATTGAATCGTCAATTAACTCGTGGAAGAAAGCAAGCACATAATCATGCAGCTTGTGTTTATATTACATGTCGTACAGAAGGCACTGCACGTATCCTTTATATTTTCATAAAACAAACAAGACACATTACTGTCTTTTTAATTACCTGTTTAAAAAAATTCTTTTTTATCCATTTTATAAATATTAAAAAGTATCAAACTTAGTTAAAAATTTTATTTAAATGTAAATTTCACTTATACATGCTGAGAGATATACTTCTTATACATATTAATATACTGATATACAAATAACAAAAGTAAAGTGTACTTAACTAATTAAATAGATATGCTTATCGACATCAGTGATGTTCTTCAAATTTGTGTTCATGAACTGGGACGCACATATTTAAGGTTTACACAAGCCCTTTGCATCAACATACCTTCAGTAGGTAAGCATTTTGCATGATTTAAATTTGCATGATATAAGCTATGTTTACAGTTTACATTTTTACTTAATTCACGTGTCTTTAATTAACTATTCAAGTTAAATAAATTATTCAAACAATTAATTTTTAAATACTAGTAAATATTAATTTGTATAACGTTTTAACATTGTGTTTAGTAATTAAAAATGTTTAGGAAATAATCGTAACTGACCTCCTTTATTCTTTACATATGAATTTTTTTGTTTCATGAGCATTACAAACAACAATTATTATTGCATTTAATAATCTTTGCTATAACAAAATAAACAGTAATTTATTAGTCATATTATCATTGTATTAATTATCGAAATTGAAAATATACAAAATGATAAAATTGACTGGCAGCAGTAAAATTAGTACATTAAAATATTGTTAAATATTAACTATAACATTTGCGTTTTCTGTTCTCTTAACAATAGTGCAAAATATTAATTAAAAAATTTGTTGTATCATATTACTAATAATTAGGAAATTTCAAATTTCAATTTAGATCAATATATAAAGATGTGACATCACTATTTCTATATGAAATTTTTACATTCATTTCAATTTATTACTTGGGAAAGTTTTCAAATACATTGCTCATATTTTATACTAAATAATGGTGAAAATATTTTATAACAATTTTTGTTAGTTACTTTAAATTATATTAAATAATTTAATATCTTTAACTAGTATTAAAAATTTGAATTATAAACTATAGAACTAAATCTCTTATTCATTAGTAATAAAAAAATATAACAAATTTAAAATTAAAATAATTTATTTAATATTTTAATTTCTTTTTAGAGATAATGGTATAATTGATACTTTTTATGCCAATCTTAAACCAGTTTCACAAATACTCTTAAAATTTATTCATTTTCTTGTTTTATTTTTAACATATTAGTAGTGGGTAGGCATTATTACACTTAAAAGGCATTTATACACTTTAATTATTATTGATAAATGTAATCCATTGTACTTATTAAATGGTGGGTAATGACTATTCTGTGATGTAAACTTTGGCGCCAGATTCTATGGCATTACTAGATACAAGTATAACATATATTATAGAAAAAAAGATATGATAGCCATTCTTAATATTCTAATATATGTATACTTTTTCTTGAAACTATATTCTAGAGATATTTTTTCTACTTTTTACATGGATTATAGTAAATTATAAAATTCTATAAATATGTTCGTGAAATATTGTAGAATATTATTATTCTTTTTATATCGCATAAAAAAATTATTTTGCCTTCAGAATCTATATTTAAATATTTCTTTCGATAATTTAATTTCTCTTTTTGTAGTATATAGAAGCATATGTGTTAAGGAATTTCTCTTCTTGCATATTATGCAATACAAAAATAAAGTAAGTAATACTAAGAAATTAATACCGTTTGGTATAGGTAGTTAGTATCATAATACTATTCTAAGATTGCTTTTCAGTAATTGTGGGATGTTTTAAAATACACAGTATATGAATTCTACATTAAAATAGTATTATTTGATATCAGAACAGAATAAGTTTCTTTATAAATTAACAACGTGCATATTTTTTCTTATGCTTGAACATAAACTGAGAAAGCATTAACTTAAATTTATTTCATTTTAATTACAAAATAATATATAATTTATTAATATTTTTTAATTGACAGTAAACTAGTCATGTGATAACAATAATTTCTAAAATTAATTCATCTTTGTTTATTTTTTTATATTATTGTTTAACAATAATTTGTAATTTTCTTCTCATTAATTTAAAGGTTACTTTTACATATCTGTCTTTTTCATGTTGTCTAACACGTATTTTATATAGAACACTTAATGCATATTTACAAATATCCAATTTTAAAGATTCAAATTATATAAAAGACATAATTTCATGTCAACAGAATAAATAAAAACTAGTAATAGACACACTCTTTTATAGAAGTATTAAGTATTATCTTAAAATTTATGTTTATTTTAAATCCGATAAAATTTTCTTTGTTTTATCTGCTAAACAATATGTTATTTAAATGGCAAAATACAAGCAAGCAATATTTTGTATTTTTTGTTACATTCGTGTATTTTTTAGTTGTAAAAATAAATCTTGAAGAGAAATCTTGTTTATGTTGAAAGTCTTAAAAGACAGAATTTGGTACAAACCTTTGGATTATACAAAAATAATATAGATACTTTTTTTATATTTTATTTTTGACATTTATATCTTTGTCATTTTATGCTCAGTAAATGAAATTATATTCATAAGAAAAAAATGATTTAAAAAACAAACAAACAAGTAAATGAGATGAAATTATCAGTATTATTTTTTCTACAAATAATTCCGTTATAATTTTATACACAAAAAATGTAAGATACAAGTATATTTTAATACTTTAGAGTGCATCTATTACATAAAATTTATCATCAATTTAAAAATAGCTCTTAGAACAATAGTCATATAAAACCTTGAACAATTTCAAGGTACAGATTTTTAGAGAGCATCAGTTAAACCATTATCTCGGTAGTAAATTTCCGTCAGTCATCTATTGGCGGCCCATAGAAAATTAGTTCAGGTATTTGCCCTCCCTGTACACCGGTACCATTCGTACTTTCTGAACTGCATTGAAATTGGAAGTTTACATTACCAACTGTTATCTCTGACATGCCTTCTTGACCGAAGTAACTTAATTCACCACCGTCTAATATTACACTAGCTGTATAAAAGCATTCTGGTTCGATCTGAATGGGATTTTCAAAATATACATGAAATGTGCTACTTGAACCGTCTGAAAAAAACTTCGTACTATTTTCAGACAGAACACACCCCAAACGTTTAAGTTCAATTCTGACGTTGTAATCAGCAGCACCAGACGAGCTTCCGTAAAGTCCAAAACCGACAACAAAAATTCTTTTGTCAACACTAAATTGAATAGAGTCACATCTACCTCTATAACGCCACTGATTTGATCTATATGCGCACGACTGAAACCTATGACACACCTGCAAATGAATTACGAATATGTTAATTCTTCAATTCTATATATTAATTTTGAACTTATTCAAGCTATTGTGAACAATTATTTTACTACTTTATAAAATTAAATAAATGCTTATTTCATAGGGATTTACCTGTGTTTTTAAACCTTGTCGGGGTTTAATAGGAAAACAAAGTTGTGGTTTATTACTAGCAGTGAAATGTAAAAAAACATTAATAGTTTCTTGTTGTGTCAAAATTCCAGTCTGGGCAGCACTATTGGCAAATTCTTCTAAATTCATAGCAGGAAGCCTAATTAAATGTAAAGCAAACCCTAGAATGAAAAACAACTACTAGTAATACTATTCTTACATTTGAAATTCTAATGGTAGTACTTACCCAATAATCGTCTTTGATTTGTTGCTGAGGGTTCGAGGTCTTGTCGAATACATTCAGCAGTAGCCCATCTTAATGCAGCATCCCATATGTATATTTCTTTACAATTTAATGTTTCTCGAGAAAGCACTGATTCGAGGGTGTGAATATCAATATCCACAAAACCATCAGATCTTAGTGCCATTTCTGCCTAAATTATATTACATTAATTTTTATTTTATATATCAACCTTATACTACAAAGAAAGTGAAAAACCAAATACATATTTTTGTTTCAAAAGTATAAAAAATTAGTTGGTTAACTATAATCAGTATAGGAAGAAAATGAAACAAATAATTAAAAAATAACAATTAATTATAATAATATGATTAAAGTCCCAAGTAAATATCATATTCAATGTTAATATATATTGTATTTATGATAAAAAGATTGTTGTTATCTAATACAGATTATAATTTACGAAGATACAGTGTTCCAAGAGTATAATAAACAAAATGATAAGAAAACTAATTTCATAGTTTCCTAAAAAGTATTTAATTTGATTTGTATATAATATAATTTATTACAATTAAATTTTTTATGAATATTAGTGTGCATAAAATAGTTGTATATATAAAAATTAATTGAATCTAATACAGCATACAATTTTATAAGAAAATTCAAATTAGACTGTTGTACTTATGTGCATGTTTTATAAAACTGCTTATTAGTATTTCTTAATACTATCTGCAAGTAATTAATTTTTTTTATAATCAGTCTTTCAAATATTCAGTTAATTTAATTAAAAAACGGATAAGCAATTTTATTTTGCATTTTTAAATTTTTTTAAATATTATGAATTCTTTATGTGATTATTGGATTAACATTACATGTTATCCTAGAGAAATCATTATAATCATTTCTACTGTATTCATATTCTTCTATAAAATTGTCTTCATAAGTTACATTTTGTGTTACTTCAATTTCTAACCTATTATCTGCAAAATATGGTTCACTTCGAGTTCGAAATAAAGAAAATGACAATCTTTTGTTATTAAATTTAGAACAACAATTATTTTCAGACAAACTGAAACAATGTGACACTGCTGATAACCTATTTTTTATATTTTCATAATTGTTCATTTTTGTAGTTTTTTGTATAAACTGATGTTCGCAATCTTTTAGCTTGTTATTCAAACAATTTGATGAACTTGATTTATTCTTTAGTATTACGTTTAAATTATCATTTAAAGTGAGAGACTTCAACATTCCTTTGTTTAAACTTACTTGAGCATCTATAACTTCCCAGCAACGTTGCATAAGATCTGGTTCTTCAAATAAACGAGATTGACTTAAAAGTAAACACGCATTCTTTGCTGTTAAACTTGTTTCTAAGTAATTAACACATGCCCTTGCTAGATGAGGGACTATATACTTTTTAGCAACATAAAGTGTTGCTAATACGGTATCAGCTTCTAATTGTATGTCATCGCAATACATATACCTGAGAGAAAAAGTAAAGATATAAGTAGAAAATAATTTATATCAGTAATTTCAGAAAGTGTAAAATATTTACCTTAATAGAGCAAGAAAAGCAGCGGGCTCTACATCAGGTACCTCTATATCTCTCTTATTCTCAGCCAGACCACCATAAAACATAGCATAAAATACAGAACTACCAGTAGCTAAAACATACTTGTGTGCTGGTATAGTTTGTGTGTGACCTGTATGAAATAATTATTTTGTACATTCATTTATTTTTGCTATACATTAAAGCATTAATATACATGCTTTAACAATTTTATGATCATTTACCTGGAGTACCAACAATAAATATAATATCAGCCATTAAATGATTGTTAAACATGGCAGCATTTCGTTCGCGAATTGTAGGCTTTGTTGCTTGCCAATTAGGATCTTGCGTACAGTCTTCGGGTGATGACAAATTCAGTTGTGTTATGGGTGATGACAAGGAAGACAAAGGTGATGCAGGTGCGCTAAGTGGCTGATTTATCGTTCCTTCACGTTGTAATACAATGGAAGAAGATAATGGACTTACAGTAGGTGGTGAATCTGATACAGGAATTGGTGATTCCGCTAAAACATATGTGTACGATACAAAAATTTTAGATTTTTTCTTTTACATTCACTAATCATGTATTTTCATTAAATATAACATACCGAGATAAAATAAATCACTATTACACTATGTTGAAACAATTTAATTTTAAATATATAAAATTACATAAAAATTCAGCAAAAATAAGGAACTCTTAATGTTATTCATTCATTCATTCATAGTTTATTGCATCTAAATTCTTTACTTTACAATGTTTAATATCATTGTTTAAAAATTAAATTTTTAAAAGTGGATGAGCAAATGTCATTTAAAAATTAAACAATAACAAATATTAGACATATGTCTAAGTAACAATAGTAAAGTTACAAAAACAAAACTATTTTATTTTATTTCCGTTAATTTTATTATAACTGAATTAATATTAATCTATAGTACTGAAAACTGATAATGTTAATTGTACAGTTTCATTAACAAAAAATTATTCCTCTTTAGTAATATAAATTAGAGGTTATACAACATAGTAATATGGTACAACGCGGTTTAAAATATCTTTAACTAGATCGTTTTTCTAGTAATTAAGCAAACTTTGTGCCTCATCTTACATCCTTCATTTTTATTTGTCATCGCCTTAAAATATTGTGTCTCTAACATATCACCTTTCTGCGACAGTTTAATTAAGATAGAATGCATATACTAAATCATCGAGGCTTTACCGTTAGTGTACATTTTATTCCACAGTTTTTAGAATAGTTTCGATTAGAATGTTTTGTTTCTATTACGACATAGTAAATAGTTACTATCACTATAATTTGTTGTGTCAAATGTTCTCTCCCTTTTTAAAGTATCACTAACAGAAATACACAATTATAGACATATATTTATACGCCTTATACGTGTCTGTATAATATACGTAACATTTTAAACAAAACTCATATATGGTATAGTGGCCGCAGAAATATATAACCGAGTCATAAAATTAATTTGTCACAGAAGAATACACATTTCAAATGTTGGAACATCGATTTGGTAGACGCGTAAATTTCAAGTTCCACAAAATCAATCGATGCCGTCAGTTTTCGATAATTAGCATGCGTATTTTAACGCGTTACTTTGTGATTACAATGAGTATTAAGTTTGACTTTATATATTCCGCTTTGACTCGTACAGCTTTACGGATGTTTCGTATACATGTGATATGTATGTTAAATAAGTACATATCAACTCGCATTTTAATTCATTTCTTGAGGGTTAGCATATTTTTTCATAAATTTTTCTTTGCTAAATTATGTGTACTTGAAACTGACAATTCGTTTACTCAATCCAATATAAAATTATTATGCCACGATAAAATAATAATAAAATTAAATTGCTTAAAACATAAAACTAGGAAATAAATATTTTTATGTGCATCAATAGTAATAATATATTAATTTATGCGCATAAATACATATTCATTTTATAATTTTCAATATTATGTCAATAATATGTAGAATATGAACATAATATGTTGTAACATTTATTTTATAATATATTTTATATTATATTATGAGATTTGCAAAAAATAATAAAGCATATAAGATTTACATAAACGAGACTTGCCAAACATTGAATAGTATAATACTGTAAAATTAAAATTTGTATAACTACATATATTAATTTCTTTCGTGCTGGATATTACTACTAAAATGTCATTCTATTATTCGAAATTTGTTAGCGACGTTGATTGAAATTACTTGTAACGAATGTATTTTCGACGATGTAAATTCAAGTCAAGCAGTAACATGTTACATGTATTAAAATAAATATAAACATCGTAGTGTAAGATTTGTAATATTTTTCTAAAGAATTCTTCTAAAAAATGAAAATGGACAACATTTTTCGACGAAACGATATCTCTGCGAACAATGTTTAAAGTGCATATTATGTTTATTTATATCTGTAATAGTCTCTCACCGTTTAACCATGAATTAGTCTGCTTCACTGTGACGTTCTCCTGGAAACGTTTCATCGGCTTCGTCGATATTTTCGAGTAAAGATTCGACATCGCCATTGTCACTTTTAAAACTTGATCCCCTTTTATCTTAAATTATAGCACGGAACGATTTTGGATTTCAGTTACATGGGCGCCATGTCAGACGGGCGCTGGTTAGATAGTTTCGTATGTCGGTCGATAGTCAACTTAGGGCACGCGTGTTCATATATCGGGTGTTTCTCAAAAACGCAAACTGCGATCTGCGCAGTATACATATTTCACAAACAACGTCTACATACGAGTAGCAGCAAACAAATATGATTTAAACATACAATTTTCTGATGAAATAAATAGATAATAAATATAGAAATGTCAACTTCTATTAGAAAAATGTTTAAGGATTTATTATAATTATCATTATTTTTAATACTTTGCTCTTTTGTTTACCATTAAATAACTTTTCATTTATTACTTGAATAACTCATATGCAAAAAAAGTTATCATTGCGTTTACTATGTATGGAAAATTTAAACAAGAAAATATGATACATATATTACAAGAAAGTATTTTGAATTTTAATGCAATTAAAAAAAATGTTACAAGCGCTATATAAATTATCGCACGGCACATTCTTCATATTTGTCATGTAACTAATATTATTTTTATTTTCAGATCCATGTTTGTATATTATGAGATTTGCAAATAAACTCGAGTTTGGTGAAAAAACTCATGAAGTGTCGATGACGGCCATACGAGTAGTTCAAAGAATGAAAAGGGATAGCATTCACAGTGGACGTAGACCATCGGGATTATGTGGAGCTGGTATGACAAATTTTAATTTTTTTTTATATAATTAAAACTTGATCTTGAAACATACACATAAGCGAAACAAAAATATACATAAAACTGTACTTTAACAACACACAAGCCCAACTATATTGATTCAGTATTAGAGTTAACCGTTGCTTTAAAATTTTAAATACAAATACCGCCTTTTGATAAACAGAATTTTTTAAATTAAAAGAAAAAAAACAATTTAAGGTCGACATATTTAATCGGTTAAGAATAATTTCACGCAAGAATCTGATTTAATTGTGTCAATGTTAAATTAAGTGGATTTTTTTTTAAATTAGCATTACTGATGGCTGCCCGATTGCACGAGTTCAACAGGTCACCTGCGGATATTATAAAAATCGTAAAGGTGCATGAATCTACATTACGTAAAAGGTAAAAAGATATTAAAATGATTTGATGGATTAATTTAAATGAAGTTAAGATCTGTAACAGTTTTTATATATTAATATGTATAGGCTCGTAGAATTTGGTGATACACCTTCGAGCGCCTTAACTCTTGAAGAATTTATGACAGTCGATCTGGAAGAAGAGCAGGATCCTCCAGCCTTTAAAGCCGCACGGAAAAAGGATAGGGAACGATTACAAAGGGTATTAAAGATTTCACTTCGGAATAGTCCGTAGTACGAAGTATTGATATAAATATTGATTGTTTAAAAAAATTTTAATTCATTTCTTTTTATACAGTTAGAAAACATAGATACACAAATAAACGATTTGCAAGCTGAGATCGATAGACAACTAGATGAGCAGAAATTAGGCAAAGCAAGGAAACGGAAAGATGGTAATTATAATATTGATTAAAAAATAATGTGTCCTCGCGAGTCGATTTCATTTTTATGGTAGAAGCAGAATGCTTTTATTTAGTATATTATAAGATAATTAATTTTCAGCTGCTTTTATAGAAAAAGAGGATACCGAGAGATTTATAACGGAAAGTAATTTAGATGTAATTAAAAATTACGTTGAAAATGATGTAGATGATCCAGATAGTGGAATTCAAGATTCCGAGTCGAACAATGCAAATCGTCGATTAATTACTGGGCTAGGTAAGTATTAAAGTAATTTTTTAATACATCTCTATCGTATTAAATATTATAATGAAAAATTCGTGATACTTTTAAAATGTTTAAAGGTCCAAATATTGCTTCCATGGGATTAATATCTGCGAGTGATCGAGAAAATGAAACGAAAGAACAAACAAACGCAAATTTTGAAAATGTAAGTAAAATTAATTCTAATAAAATATATGTTTCTTTTTGTTAACATTTTATGTTCTAGAATACTGGAGAAATCGATATTGCGGACTTAGATGACGAGGAATTAGACGGTTACATTATGACGGAAAAAGAAGCGCAATTCAAACATAATTTATGGAATAAAGTGAATGCTGAATATTTACTTCAGCAAAAGGAAAAGGAAGAAAAGCGACAAAAAGAGAAAGAAGAGGGTAAACCTGAAAAGAAACGCCGTCGAACTACTAAACGTAATAAAAATCAAATATCGGCAAATACTGCAGGTAATAATAATTATTTGCCATAGTAATTTTGTACTGGCTGCCGTAATTTTAATCTATTTTTTATATTTACTAATTTAAATAGGAGAAGCTATTGAAAAAATGTTACAAGTGAAAAAAATTTCATCAAAAATTAATTACGAAGTTTTAAAAAGTTTAAATGTCAATCTAAATACTATGAGTAAGGAACAAAAAGCTGAAGAGCCAGTTCAACTGTCAAAAATAGAAGCAGACAATACAGCAAGTTCCAGTAAAATGTTAGTATAATATTTGCAGACATTGCTGCTATTTTTTAGAAGAAAAACATATTTGCTATGATATAATTGTGTATTTTTGTAGCTCTAATGCCACTAACCCACCAAAAATCCAAGACAAGCCAGTAACACCAACAGTGAAAAAAGCACGTTTAGCTAAACCACAAATTCCATCAATAAAGAAAGAAGAACCACAAGCACCTGTTGACATAAAAATTAATTCAGCAGAATCTACACTTTCAAGAGTAGATACTTGTGATATAGGTAAGTTTTTAATTTTTATTTATTTAAAAATTGATTTCTTTATTAAATTATTTGAGAGAGAAACTTCTTTATCTGAAATAGATGAAACTGATGATTATATCGATGAGGATGTTGAAGCTGATCCTACAGAAATGACTGTTGGAGAAATGCTTGGGCGACAAGGATCAGAGGATGAAAATGATTTTGGATATGGATATGATGAAGACGACTACTAGTTATTTATCATTTTGTATGCTCTTATTTATTTTAATTGTTATGCCCTTAGGACTTTGTAAAAAAGACTGCGCTGCTAACTATGTACAAATAAAGCATTTATTATTATATTCTATAATTTAATTTAATTAATTTTTCATTTAAAATATTAATAACAATTTTTAAGATAGTTGAATGAAAAACGTTTACTGACATTTCTCGCCTACCTTATCCTTATTTCAGAAATATGTTCATTAAGTCATAAGTATATCTGATATGAAGTCTGAAACATAAATGTATTTGCATTTTATTTGATTATGCTCTTAATGTTTCGTATAGATTACAATAGTAGTAAAAAACTATAAGTTAAGAATGCTTTATTATAGTGTTACAGCACTTGTTTGCGGAAGCGTACGTATAATTAAATACATAATTTCTATTTCCATTCTTTACGTGAAAAAGGAGAGATTTTGTAAATAGATGGCGTTAACGAATACTTCATGAAACAGATGTTAACCAATCATTGTATCCTACATACCGTGCAATTACAAACAAAACCATAAGCTACTTAGTAATCTAATAATTCAGTGTTATCGTCGTACAATGATTTTGGAAATGTTTTAATTTCTGCATCAGACACTGTCGTAAAGAATTACAAATGTAATTTACACAATACCTATATTTTCGGTGTAATTCCTTGACTTTATGTTGTGCGAAAGTGATTCAATAGTTTATAACTTTCCTAAATTTTCAACTTTATAAAGTATTCAACACTTAATATCATTAGTATCTTATCAATGTTTATTGTTGTGATCGCGTAATTACGAAAATCTTATATATAAGAAACATTACCGATTATTTACTTGGGTTAAGACAAACCTTAATTCAGTATTAATAAAGCATAGTTTAAGTTGTAATTCTTTTATTTATTTTAGAACTTTAAAGTTCTGAAAAAGATTTGTCAATATGGCAAGTACTTCATCGAACCAAAGTAACATTGCTAAAAAAACATGGGAAATGTCAAATAATATTGAATCAATTAGCACAGTCGATGAAATTTATAGATATGATCGTAAAGAACAACAGGATATATTAGCTGCAAAGCCATGGGAAAAAGAGTATGTCATTATAGTGTAATTTCCCTGAAAGTATTACACTTCTCCTTTTTAACCATATTTTTTTAATTGGTTTTTAGCCCGCATTTCTTCAAAGATATAAAGATTTCAGCACTAGCATTACTAAAGATGGTTATGCATGCTCGTTCGGGAGAAACTTTAGAAGTGATGGGTCTCTTACTTGGAAAAGTTGCTGCGAATACAATGATTGTTATGGATTCATTTGCACTACCTGTAGAAGGCACAGAAACTAGAGTTAATGCACAAGCTCAGGCATATGAATATATGACTGCATATATAGAGGCAGCTAAACAGGTACTTTTTAAAATCATATTTATTCAATTATTACATAAAAAAATTATTTTGCTTGTTAAGGTTGGAAGGCAAGAGAATGCCATTGGATGGTATCACAGCCATCCTGGTTATGGATGTTGGTTATCAGGTATTGATGTATCTACTCAAATGCTCAATCAAAATTTTCAAGAGCCATTTGTTGCTATTGTAATTGATCCAGTGAGAACAATATCTGCTGGAAAAGTTTGTCTTGGCGCATTCAGAACTTACCCAAAGGTAGTTTACTTATATGTTTATATATACTTGAGTTGTTGTTATGATACTTAACAGAGAAAAATATAACAAGAAAGATAATAAAATTTTTTAATGCAGGGATATAAACCAGCAAATGAAGAACCATCCGAATATCAAACGATACCATTGAATAAAATTGAAGATTTTGGTGTTCATTGTAAACAATACTATTCTTTAGAAGTTTCTTATTTCAAATCGTCGTTAGACAGAAGATTATTAGATTCATTGTGGAATAAATATTGGGTGAATACATTAAGTTCCTCTAGCCTTCTAACGAACGCAGATTATACTACTGGACAAATATTCGATTTATCAGATAAACTTGAACAATCAGAAGTTGCACTCGGAAGAGGCTTTATTTTAGGTGGAACGGATCCTCATGATCGAAGTACTGTGGAAAAATTAATGAAGGCGACAAAAGACAGCTGTAAAACTACCATTGAAATTATTCACGGATTAATGGCGCAAATAATTAAAGATAGGCTATTTAATCAAGTTGGGTGTAATGCTATTGAGTCTCAGCAGCAGTAAATTCTGTGTGAAATACAATGGTTATAAAAAGAATTAAATGTAATAATTTACATATGTAATAAAGAGAGAAAGAGAGAGAACATTTTTAATTATAATAGAAAGAAAAGTTTGCCTTTCTATGATTATCTTCTATTATTATCATGCATCCGGGAGTTATTATATAAAATTGCCAACAAAGAATTATAAGAGTCAAAGACCTATAATTTGGAAATTAACGAAATGATTACATAAATACCAGTACAATATTCTGAAAGAGTAGTGGAATAAAAATACATTTTATTTTCACACCTTGATTCTCTAGAAAGTATATATACAGCATCTTTATCATTATTCAATATCCTCACAGCTGATTTATACTTATAAAACTAATATAATATATATTGAGAACAAGTAGGCAGAGTACACCCCACTGAAGGGCTGACACTGTGTCACAGACTTTAGGACAAGGCCACTCAGAAACACACCCACCTGTTCTAGAATTATACACTGCATTCATAGTGCAACATATAAGGGACGGAGCTAAAATGCATATAGTTATATCGATAATATACTTATTAGTATGTTATGATATATACTTCTGCTCTTAAAGAAATTTAAGAAAAATAATATTAAAAAACAATTTGTTAATTCAATCATTTTCAAAATACTAGATATTTTATAATACTAGAATTAACAGAACTTTAAAAAACTATATATGTTTACATAAATCTATTACATTACAGTAAATTAAATAGAATTAAGTACAATCATATCGTAATTTCATTTACATAAAATATTGAAAATGATGAATACTTGCAATTGTTGCTACAGCTATTTTTTATGTAATTTGTTACGTACTGTTTCACATGTTGCAGACGCACATTCTTCGTCAAATATATTTGCTACGTATAAGAAGAAATAATACGTATATAAAGATACGAATTGTTTTTGAACAGTTCAGTTCAATAATATAATTTTCAAGTTCATTAAATGAATAAGAGTTTAAATTTCTAACTTCTTCAAATTCAATCGCGCGTATACATTTTATATAAATATTTAAATAAATTCTACACACACACAATAAAAAGGAATGTAAAAATATTTTAGATATTGAAATTTTTACTCAATTCTTGTTATTTCATCAAAAATATTTGAATATATATTTTATTTTCAAAAATTATACGTTATTATGTACGTAAAATCTGTCCAACAACAAATTATAATTTTGTTTTAAATTTTTGTGCATGTCATAAATATATCTATTGCAATATAAAATTATTTTAAAGATTTTATATAACTTTAAAGTACATAATTCTAATATCATGAGCCTAAAATAATGTATTAGATACTTCGAAAATAATATTTTTTTCTAATTTTAAATTTGTCTACAGATTTAATTGTAAAAGAGAAAAAATTTGTTAATAATTTTAAATGATTTAGTACACAGACATTCATGTGAAAAATAATTTGACAATCAGAATTCAGCCCTCCAATGATATCATATACTCCCCCCTCCCTCTTTGAAATACATTCAAAACAGTATAAACACCACCCATAACAGATGTAAATATGGGGTATAGCAAACATACACATTTTATATATATATATATATATATATATATATATATATATATATATATATATATATATACATATGTGAAATTTATGTGTGATCCACGTTTTCATCTAAAAAAATTTTTGTTGTGAAAGAAGCAATGTTCCTCTATTAAGTATTGACATGACAATTGTATCATAAAACACATGTAGTAAAGAACCCCATTTTACACTCTTCATAATAAGAATTTAATCATTTCTATGTCACTGTAATTATTTAATTATTTACAAGGCAATCGCGTCCATTTATTACTTACAAATATAGTAGAAAAGATCAATTATTACAGCGAGATTTTAAGTGCTTGTCGTTGATAATCGGGCAGCAATATTTTTAGTGACAAACACTTTTTACCAGCATTTTCGAGTGATTCTACAAACAAATATTTTCTGTTACGTATCATTTTTGTATGCATTTTTTGTTTTAATTATCCTATACAAGAAATTATACGCTAAATCAGAAGCAGTAAGATTACAAATTCAACAGATCAAGTAACAGTGTTGCATGTAATATCGTTCTATCTGTCTACTATTGGATTAAAGAAAATATTTACACGTCTCACAATACATGCAGCATAGTACAGAGAAATTTTACATTCCTTTCTTTTCTCTTTTTCGAAATTTAATGATTTCATTTTAATAATAAACTTCACTATATTTCTGAAACATTTTGAAATGAATATTATACTATCTGCTCAACAAGCACTAATTTAAATAATTTACAAATGCATATGTTTGTCTGAATAATAAATAATAGATTTATCGCAATAACATTCGAGTCATTAAAGCATTACAAGTATGTAATCCATTGTATAAATTTTTTTTATATGTAAAAGTATTTTGTTCTGCTATTTTTATATTCAACAGTGTAAAATCAAAATTTAAAAATAACTTTTACACAAACATATTTACAAAAAAATTTTACATACAAGTAAAATGTTAATTGTTTAAATTTTTTACAATTATAAAATATTGCCTGTGAGCAGATGGAAGCTTGTAAATCTATGTTAAAAAGGGGAAAATCGAAATTCACGTAAAAAATTCGAATCTTGCCAGATTCGTGTCCATGTGTGTTGAACTAGCAGATTAACGAATCGATAAGTGTTTCTTATTAAACGTGTCCCTTTACCAATATATTTTCATTCTACCCGATGAAGAGATGAAATTGGATTTCAGTCTGTTTAAGACTCAATTACTTATTTAGACAGGCATATGTACAATTGTTCTTTTTAATATATCTTGTCACTGCGATGTTAAGGGTGGAAAATTATTTACTTCTGTTTGTTCCAAAACTGGACCTATTGGTCCAGTGTAAGATATACGTAATCTCATCCTTAGAGGTACCTGTACGTAAGAAAACGTAAGTGATCAATATTAAAACAAATAATAAATATAAAAATATAAAAATAAATAATAAACATAGCATCTTACTTTATTGACATTTGCAACTTTCAATACTTGAGTAACTTGTCCAGAAGGAGGAATGACCGTGCTTGATGGAGACAACATTTGTAGTTGGAATGTCTGAAATGCAATCATAAAAAATGTTTTACATTTCTTTATATTTATATTCACGAAGCTATTGTACTGTGACTACACTCCGAGATGTACAGTAACACTGCGAGATCACAAGGTCAATTTTGAGATGTAATTCGATAATATCGAACGAAACTCAGTATTGTGTCGTTAATCCCAGAATGTTTATAGGAATGCTACTATAGCTTTTGATACTCAATGGAGTAATGGAAATAATATGCAGATTTAAAAGCTCGTACCTTAGGAACTGCTGCTTGAAACAAAAAATCAGTCAGTATAGCACTTCCAGAATTTTGAGCTGACATATTGATGATTAATAAATCAGTAATGTCTGGAGGTCTTTCTAATCTGAACGTTATTTTAAGTCCCGCTTTGTCCAATACAACCATAGTAGGTGTATCTAAAATTACAAAAATTTAAGAAAGTTTGTATCTCATTATTGTTAGTAACAAAAAATAAATGTTTTACTAAATTGCACAAACCATTTTGAACTGACGATGAATTAAGTAAACCGTCCACTAAAAGGTTGTTTGTGTTAGTAGGGCTAAATATTTGCGACGATATTTGCGACGATATTTGCGACGACATTTGCGCTTGTGGCAGTGCAGATGTAGGTGTAGGTGCACTTAAATCCAAACTACCAAGTAGGTCCAAGAGATCGTTATTATTTACTATCGTTGTTGAATTAGTAGGTGGAGTTTTATTCGATGCTGAGGATGTCATTCCTAACTCAGTGGTTCCAAGCAAATCTAGAAGTGCACTCTACAAAAATGCAAAAAATATTAAATTGTATTACCACATCCAATATTGTTACTACAGTGTGTACTTTTTTAATAATTATTTTGCTAATTATTTGGGAGGAAAATAATTAATTATAATAAAGTATATTATAAGTACTAAATACTAAAAGTATTCTTATTAAATATTTCTAATTTTGCGACTTACTGAATCAGATGGCGGGGTACTCGCTTCCAAGACTGATGATTTTTCTTCCTCTGCTTCTGGTTCACCATTCGCCATACCAATAATTCCATTAGCTTGTGGTCTTGCAGTTTCCATTGGAGGCATTCTTTCAAGTAACGCGGGTCGTAAGTGATCGTATTTTCTGAACAATTGCGAAAATTCAATACCTCGCTGTTGCAATTCTATATGCAAATTACTTCCGAATGTATCGATTATTTGACGAATTTTTCTAAGGTGTAGGAAAAAAATATATGTATAAGTAATTATTTTAAAAACTAAATGTAAAGAAATGATGTGGTAACCAATACTAAAAATTAAATTTTCTTAAGAGTACTTACTCGTTGCCCTTTTGGAATCTTGTGCTAAGCTTTGTGAGAGACAATAAGGTATATTGTTTCGTGACAACTGTATTTTGTGGATTCCACAATAACCTTTGATAGACGTCAATAACTTCGTCTTCTGTTAACTAATGAAAATAAAAAGAAATATAAATTATATATTTAATTTGTATTATTTTAATTTTTATTGAAAAAATGTATACATAGTGTCGATCAGTAAACTTACATTGACAGGAGCATCGACATCTTCTGAAGGTGGTCCATATAACAATAAATCACCATACTCGCCAATACACCATGTTGCTACTTGAGCCAAAGATTGCTTATCCGATGTATCTTTTTCCAATGCTTTCCACAGAGCACTGACAGCATAACTTTGTTGAGATGGTGTTTCTGAAATTAACTGAATGGTACATGCTACCACATCATCTCGAACATAATTACCAGCCTAAAAAACATAATAAAATTATAATATCAAATATTAAAAATATAAATACGTAAAACAATACAAATAATCAAATAAATTACATACAGCAACAAGAACTTTGAATAATGTCTCTAAGTGCCAACGTTTATTTGGCGCGAATCTTTCCGCAGACATTACAATGTTACTACTGCATTGAGCTTTAAACTCCGGATCAGCACGTTCCAAGAAAAGTAGCAACTCTTTCATCATGTTTCTAATATTGTTAGAATTTACAAGTGCAAAACTTAATTCCATTGCTCGTCTTCTGATTGATACATCTGGATCTTTTAAACACTCCTAAGTAAAAATAAGTAGAAGATATGAAAATTACACATAATAGGATGTTTAAAAGAATATAACAATGTTACCAGTATTGTTGAGCGATGTCTTTGTACTGCACTTGTATCCACATAAACTGTTTTTAATAATGTATTCAAAGCAACGTATCGAATATTCTTATCGTTGTTCAATAAAAATCGGCCTAATATATTCACTGCTAATACTCTGAGTCCACTTTCCGACTTTATGTCCATAATAGATAGTACAGTTTCGTACAATATTGTGTTTCCAACATTTTTGCTAGTCTCTGTATTAGTTGCGACTTGTGCAAGTATATCATTCATTGCTTCAGATGCGTCGATATCGTTACGTCCCAAAATTCGAAGGAGGCGCAATATTTTTACCTGAAGAAACGGATCAGATACTCCAGATACGTCATGTTCTGGAGAATATCCTGCTAGTATCAAATTTTTCAAAATCCTCACAAGATTTGGCACAATCTGAAATAATATTTTTATCTTAATTGAATAATACAAAATTAATATAATAATACATAAAAAGAACTAAATGATAAATTACAAGACAAAAATTATACTGTAAGACATTGCATATTTATTATTTTCATTCAAATCTTTTTCGTATTATCAAACAGTAGTGATCCACAATAAATACAAAAATATTTTTATTTTTAAAAAATAAGTGTAAGCTGCTGAATAAGATAAAAAAGTAATATTAATTATACTGCATTATTTGTGCACAAATTACTACATTTTTACTTGCACTTTATATAATTAAAATACATATTTACACATATATGTATATATATACATCTAGAAATACATGGTACATTAAGAATGTATCGTATTTCATTAACAATATACTGACCGCTAAGCATCTATCTTTTTAATTCATTAGAAGAGAAATAATATTTCAGTTTTGTTCCCTTAAATATTTAATTGATATTAACAACGCATTCATTGCATTTATATAGTTATAATAAAAATATAAAAATGAGTTTCATCTCACAGAAAGTGAAATTATATTGTTTCATACTATATACTACATCTTCAAAATACATGCAAATATGTTTTTGCATTTTATACATATTGAAGAAGCGATTGTAAAAAAAATGTATAAAACAAAAGAAAAAAATAAAATTCATAATAAGCATAACATGCAAAAATATAAAGGACTTTCATATGCCTTTTACCTCTCGATGGCCGCATTCCTAAGGAAGATAAAACCATACTTATATTACGAATATTATGAGCGAAATGTATATTTTAAAAAATTACACTAATCGAAACCTATTCATCATTAAAAATTATTTAAGGAACACTTAATTCATACTATGCACATTATGTTTTTATTCAAATTAAATATATAAATATTATTTTGGTTCATATATCCATTTGTCATGTACAAATTATAGACTACATTTCTTTCCATAATTACTTTTGAATAATTTCAATTAATTTTACATAAAGAAGTTTTTACTAATACTATAAATTCAGTACTTTGATTAACTGTTAATGCAACTATAATCTAGCTTGCAGCTATTAGACTAATTGGCTAAAAACAACAATTTTTTAATAAAACATTTAAAATTCTTACCTTTTTAAAGTGATTTAACGTATCGACACTGTTTTCACACATTTCTGTAATGAGAGTGACACCTGTAATTAGTACACCATGATTCTTTTCTGTAATCAAACTACGAGTAGCTGGTAGAAACATTTCCATTAATTCTGGTACGCGTCTAATTATTCTAAATGCACAAAGAGCTGCTTTTTTTCGTATGTATGCATTTGGTGATTTCATTAGCCTTTCAACTTCAGATGCCAAATCTCTTGCCATTTCTGGTGATGCAATTGCACCCAATGTGCATAATGCCAAACCAATAACAAATTGTGTGGAGCTATTTAAATCACTTAAAAAAAAAATGAATGCTATTATATTTATATATACTTTAAACAAAAATTAAAATATTACTAGAAACACATTACTTTTTCAAACAATTTGTGATTAAAAGATGAACATCTTGTCGTTCATCCAGCAGTAACATTGCACCCAAGTAACCAATTCGTTTGTCTGTAAACCTTGGAGATGCAATAAGTTTTAAACACTCTAACTGGCCAAAATGTGCTGGATATCTACAAAATCAATACAAATTTTATTGTCAGCGAAAATAAGATTATAAAGTATATAATCTTAGATAATATAATGAGAAAATATGATACACACCCAAGCATATGAATATATAAAAGTTTCGCAATATTGCGGCATCTCCATACGCTATCCTCTTCTCTGAATGTTGAACGAATGTACGCACATTCTTTATTAACAACTGTCCTCTCTTCTGCTGCAGTTCTAGCAGCTCTTATTTGTCTGATGAGATCCCTCAATCGTGTTGGTGCAGGCATTCTAACTGTTGAGACTTTTAAATTACATACATGTTATCAAATCTACTGTTAGTAGGGTTTAATGAGTTAAATGCTTAAGCTATGAATGATGATTGTAGTATAAATTATTTTTATATGAAAATTGCAAGCAATGATAGGTAATAAAATTCAGTTCTGCATATGGAATGCAATGGGAGGAATTAGTGTTAAAAAGCATATGTCTAGTACCTAATGCAAATAAAATTAAAGGTAAAGATCATGCTTTTGTTTTCAGACATTTTATATTTTCTTTTAACAATGATATTTTGTTTTTATACCTTTTTTCTAGTTTGTGAAGAAATGGAAATGTTTATAAGCATGACTTATAATTTATACTTAAAGAATATATAAAATTATACTTATTGAAAAAAATAATAAACCCAGCCTAGTAAAATTAATTTAACTATTACCTGTTCAATTAAAGTGTTACGTATAAAATACAATAATATGACAATTCACAAATCTCTATTTTAGCTTTAAATAATAAAAATATTACATTTAGATAAATATAATTACAATATTTAAGGTATAAAATTAATAGTAAATACATAATATCAAATATATTATAAGAACTAATGAATATATAATTAAATATTTATTATGTAAACAATACACTCTCTTACCTCTTTCTACTGCCTCATTAAATGCCTGTTTTATGGATGCCATATTAAAGGCTGGGTTAAACCTGCAACGTACACACCCATGCTATTTTACACGCACAAACCACTTACATGCTATTTTTTTTGTTGTGCAATGACACCCACGAACCAATTTCAATTGTTCTTTAGTTCCATCAAGTAAGTAGTATTTATGAAAGTAGATGTTATTCAAATTACTATTTTATTAATTTATATTTTTTATTGTTGCAATAACAAATTGTTTTTGAAATAAAATTTAACAAAAATTATACTTTACTCAAATTAATATAGTATTGAAAAAAGAATAACTACAATTTACATTATATGAGACCATATTATATTCTTTTATTAAGTAAATTACTCATTAAAAATATCTATAATAGAAATTGTATATTACCCATGTTCTGAAGCATTCATGATTCTCAACGATGTTTTTGAATATATGCGATTGGCTTCAGTAATATAAATGAAGTATAGATGAATATGGAACACACACCGTTTTCCTCCTATTGGGAAAATGTCAGACAACAACATGAACAATTATAAAATGTTATTTGGAAAACTTCAAAAAAGTTATAAATATGTACTAAGTAAATAAAAGTAAGTCGATGTTCTCTACCTTTTTCCCAAAACAAGTTTTACTGTAATAAATTATACACAATTTTTTATATATATATGCAATGTATAGGCAAAACAGAATTGCACTTACATGTCACATAATGCCAAAAACAAGTATATGTATTATTTCTATACATGTGAGTTTATTTATAGATTTCTATCATTAAAACCAAATAAGAGTGCAAAATTACTTGAAAGGTATTTAGTATTTAAAAAAAAGTAGCCAATACATTTGTATGTAAACTTAGTTTGTCAATAATCTCATAGACACAATGGGAACTTTGATGATTCATATAGAAATGAAAAACATAGATATAATCATAGTTTCTTCGTTGAATAGAGAACATAAACTTAAAGTTCTGCTATTTTTTAAACGCGTTACAATACGTGCAGTGAATACAAATAAACCGGTTTCGCTGACGAAATCTAAGTAGTCGATCAGAAGAGTGCAATGCATGCAATGGATATTACCTAGTTTTTGAGTGTCATTCGACCACAAATTCACGTGCTATAAAAACGCGTCGCGGTCGTACGCACGCACAAGTCTGTAGCATATTGTAAAACGTGTAAACCGATTATATAAAAGATCGTTCGCACTGAAGGGCATCGAACCAAGGGTTAGTTTTCTAGCTGTCAAACAGTACCCAGTCAAGGACGTCGTTTTCAGGAAACTTGAACCCAGAAATCGTACGACGTTCACGACGGTCACGACGTACGTACAAGACGGCACGAAAAAGCACGTTGAATGTATCGTCGTCGTGTCGCCCACCTTTTACACGCAAGTCGTATGACAAATACGGCGAGAAATGCCTCGCCTCCCAGGGCGCGAGTTGTGCGCCCTCACTCACTTTGCATAGTCTATCTTGCACCTGGTATATTGGCCTGTATCGGTTTGTATATATATTGCATTCCGCGTATATTTTCATCCAACTTGACTTTTTATTAAGTTAACAATACGTACCGTGCGATAATTTGATTCACGATGAATGGGGTTAATCAACTGCGGAAAAAACCATGGACATAGTTAAACGTCCACAGTCGTCTAGCCTATCATACGACAAACACTCTCCACGATGGTCCGCGATAATCGCGCACCAAAAAATCAAAATGGCTACCCATTGTCACTGACGTTGTTCCTAATAATTATTGTGACTTTTCGGTTAACATTATCATGATCATTTTCTACATTGCATATGCCTCATGATTGAAACATTAATGAACAGATATATCGATTATTCTTTCCTGAAATTTTCGTTATTTGCCTTGTTTGTACCATTAATTGCGGATTTCTTATTTACGCTTTTGTTCAACGTAGTGAATAACAAAGGTGTTCATTTCTAAAGCGCGAAATTTGTACTATTTCCTAAATCCAAATTACATGACCCACATTTCTCTTTTCCAATAAGATAATCGATAATAGTTTTAATAATATATACTTTCTTGTTAAAAATAAAACAATTTCGGAACTTATGTTAGTATATAATCTGAGCGTCATTGCACAATTGTTGTTAAAAATAATAAGATCGTAATATGTATCAGCAATATATATATATTAGCATGATTAATACAAAAACACTGTTGTAATCATTTTTCAGTAAAATATTCAAAATAACATGATTTAAATAATTTGAGAAATATAACTATAATACGAAATTATTTTTAAACTATATTATTAAAACAATACATTTAATTACATGATATTTTTTAAATATACGTTTATTATATATATAAATATATATATTTATTAAATGCTTACAAACCTTGAACGAACAAATATAATGACCTATTGTATTTTCATTCATATGTAAAAGTCAGTTATTCATAAAATACTAAAAGCAAAATATCACCTTCTGTTCATCTCTGGTGGTAAAACACTCCAGTCATCGGATTCATAGTAATAAAGCCACATGATGCACAAAGAGTTAATAAATGAATAATTTATAATAAAAATTTAGCACTAAAATAGCAATGCATATGTATTCCAGTATACAGCTGAGTACTACCAGTTTTGTACACTTTTTATCATCAACATAATAGAGGAGGAGGTAAGGTGTTGGCATTATCTCTTATCTCAGATACCTTGATAGCACCGATATAGTCTATTCATATTACTAAATGTTGTTTGAAATACTTATATATTTTCTAATTATAATTCTATATTATAATTAGATATAAATGACAATTAATAATTGATCAAACAAATAATTAGTAATAACAACAAGATTAACAAATAGTGACATTCAAAAAAGCATAAGAAAAGTAATATATTTCTTTTATCAATGGTGTGAACTGATAGAGATAAATAATTGATGTAATACAGATTAGAAAACAAAATTTATTGGTAAAAATGTAATTTCTAATGTAAATATACACAATTTTTACATTAAAATACTGTTTACAAAAATTAATCTATATTTATAAAACAAAACAGGAATGCATTGTTAAGACAGATAATTGTCATTCTGATTACGGGGAGGGCGAACATCGTTGTTTCTCTTGACACAATCCACAAGCCAGTGAATTCCTTCATCTACACCATCCCTTTATTATACAAATAATTACTAAATGCGATTATTTATATTAATTTATAGTATGCATATCTTAATGCATTTCACAATTTATATCACACATGTTTCTTTAAATTATAATTTTTGTTTTGAAAATTGAGAATCAGAACGTATGATTTACATACCCATTTAGAGCAGAAACAGGCATTACCATGCAATCTCTTCGACCTATTAAATGTGCATTTTGATTAAAAATTGGTTTGACTTCTCTAACGCCCATGCAATCAGGTACATCCTGCTTATTAGCTAAAACTAAAAGTGGTACACCTATTAGATGTTCCGATGATATAACTCTATCTGTAAATGAATGAAAAAATTTATATTCTAAAATAAAATAATAAATTACATATAACATATATATAATTTTATATATATATTTTACCAAAAGTTTCTTTAGATTCAGGTATTTTTTCACGATCAGATGAATCAACTATGTAAATCACAGCATGGGATTCTGCATAATACTGTAATATAGCACAAAACGTAACTATATTTAAGTCATATTTCTTTGTAATTATATTTTAAGATGTTACTTACTTTATCCCATAACGATCGAAGCTCCTCTTGTCCACCAAGATCCCAAAAATTAAAACAGACACCAGCTATATCAATTTTTCCAATATTTAAACCAACAGTTGTTGTGATTTTACTAGGATTCATACCCTTGTAATTTTTTGTAAATTTTGTTTTCGCTGCTTCTAAATAGGTCTGTGTGACATAGCAGTGATTAAAAAACAAATGTATATGAACCTACTTAACCTCAACTGTATAATTTTTCCAATTTCTCACCGTTTTCCCTGCATTATCGAGTCCTAATATTAATATAAAATATTCATCTTTTTGCACAAGATACTTGTACAATCCATGCAAAAGTGTATACATTTCAACGTATTTAAATATACCAAAATTTGTGTTTCATATTGTTTATAAAAACATATTCCTCCATGACAGATCATTCGCTTTAAGCCTATTGTATGTGTATATTTGTGTGATACATACAACAAGAGATTGTAGAAAAATATGATGATATTAAATTAGGTGTGTATGTTAGTTGTATAGAAGTTGTAGAATAGTATAGAAATTTAAACGCAAAGTTATTGTACTCTTATTCTTACTCACTCTACTGTACTTATACTTACTCACTCACACTCTCTCCATCTCTCTTTCAGTCATTCATTTAAAAGTAACTTCATTTTATGCCATCCTTCCTTTTGTATTCCTATTTAAATACTCATATGTGTAATGATTTCATGACTTTAATTTTATTACGATATAATATATGAATTTAAATAAAAAATGTATACTATATATAATATACTGTATGTTATTAAAACATATTTTAACAGTATTAAGAGTTGCAATCAATGTCAACACCTGTAATGTGTTGTTAAAGTTATTGGATTTTCATTATTAAGGTTTCTTCACATTAATTTAAGATATGCAGTAGACTGTGTGACAGCATAGAAGAAGCATGTCAGAACTAAAATGGTTTTTAATACTGGCATTTCAATTATTTTTAGTAATAAGTACAAAAGCTTCAATAGGAGATAGATCTCAGTTTTACAGTTTGTGTCTTGAAAGATGTACTGCTAGTAATTGTTATAATGGTATGTTTCTTTTTAATGCATAAAATGAAAACAAGAAAGTTATTTTAATGATTTATAGTTTCTTAAGTTTTAGCTTTATGTATTTAATGTTGCTTAATATTTTATAGATCAATCATTTAAAGTACAACCTTTATTATCATTAAGATTGCTACTTTGGTCTTGTAAAGAAGACTGTAGTTATAGTTGTACTTGGAAAACAGTTGATTATTTTACATCTCACGGATTAAAAGTTCCTCAGTTCCATGGAAAGGTTAATGTATTAACTATCATACAAAAAAATATAAATTTGAAATAATATAATACATAAAAATAATTTAAGCGATTTTCATTTCAGTGGCCATTTATTCGCTTTTTGGGATGTCAAGAACCTGCATCAGTTATATTTTCTATATTAAATTTTTATGCTCATGCTGCCATGTATTGGAAATTCAAAAGAAAATATGGATTTACTTATCCTATGTTTTACATATGGACTTATCTTAGCATGGTATCTATGAAAAATGCAATTACATTACTGTATAATTACTTAAGTAAACATTAAATGTAATTTTAGATTTGTATGCATGGCTGGTTTTGGTCATCTATATTTCATGCGAGAGATACTCCATTTACAGAAGTAATGGATTATTCCTGCGCATTTATTATGGTGCTTACATTACTATACTGTACTTTATTAAGGTAAGTGATAATGTTGTTAACTAGAACATAATATTATATAAAAATAAAATGAAATAAAAATTATATACTTGCTTGCATTTTATATTTTAGAATAACTTATAAAAAGTACAAGTTGTTTGCTGTGATTACATGCGGATATCTTAGCATTTTATATACACATTTATCTCACTTATGGTCTGGTCGTATCAATTATGACTATAATATGAAATTCAATGTAGTCATAGGTAATTCAACAAAATGTTCATATCTCTTTACATAAAGAATTGTTTTTAATTAAATATAAAAATTATATTACAGGATTTTTAACATTTGTTATAACAATAATATGGTGGCATCGTAATCGTAAAAAATTATCTTATATTTACCTGATTGGATGGTTCAATATATTAACAGTTCTTGTTACTATATTAGAAATAGCAGATTTTGCACCAATCTTTTGGATATTTGATGCTCATTCCTTGTGGCATGCTAGTACAGTTCCTCTCACAATTTTATTATACAAGTAAGTATACAAATTGATTAGTTTAATACTAATCTCAATACTGGTCTTATTTCTTCTTAAATGCATGTTTCTATCAAAAATTTTCAGATTTATGATGGCAGATTGTTCTTATTTGAATAAATATTATAGTAAATTCACATTAGACATTGATCATCATATAAATTAGTACTATTATAAATAACATATTCCTGTAATATTACTGAAACGTTATTATAATATTACTTTATAATATAGCAAATATTATTGCATATTTTTTTATTGGTTTTTATAATCAATATATTTCTTTTACATCATATTCTTTAGATTATACAATTTACATTCTCAATTTGTGAATAATAATGTTTTTCACAAAGTTGGTTATAAAACAATATTTTTTTATTAAATATTAAATAGAATTTACAAAACAAAAAGACATAAAGTGTCTTACATATTCAATAGCTGTTTTGCAGATACATTAGTTTAGATAGATATATAAATGATATAATAGTTATAATTTGTATAATTAAATAAAGTTTGAAATGTGATAGATAAATACTAATGAAATGCTATTATAAAATATTTAGACAAATAAACGATTATGTAGTAAATGTCTATTAAACATATTTATTCACTTTATTTCTTGTTTTTGTAATTATGTAATCTCTCTAAAGTAGCATGATATATAGTTTCAATTTGCAATATACTACGTTGCAATCACTTTTATGTTAATATATAATTCCAAAAGCAATACTCCAATTGTTACTTAATAGTATTTTGAAAAGTCAGTGTATATATATGTTACATAATATATAAAAATGTATAAACACTGTGAGGAATGTGTATTGTGTCATAAAAGTAATGCTTTAAAATGTTTCCATTAATCAAACATTGGTCGATTAATAAAAGAAGTTTCAAGTACCTGTTTATATATTCAAACTATTTGTGTATCTTAATATATGATAGGTATTATATATATAATATTACGGATCAATGACATAATAATACCTATAATATTTCGAAAACACATTGTATATATACACATATTAGAAATTTTGTACATTAAAAAAAAAAATTCATACAAGTTAATACATTTTATATCTTTGTATTATAAATAATATTAAACATTTTATTTCTTCATTTGTGAAAATGCAATACAATTTACACTTATATAAATTCGAAGCATGATTAGCATACAAAAATGAAAGAAATATAAAACCACAAAGAAAAGCAGTTAAGAGTATATATTAGTCTTTAGTTTTAATTCATGATAAAATTTTTTTATTTTTCTACTTTGCTTTAGTAATTAAGTGTTTCTTTAAATAACTTCCACAAGGTTGTATAAAAAATGTTTAACTTTTCCAATTTACAGAGTTTATATTAATAATGAATACTTTTATTTAAATATTGTTGACTTTTATAAGAAAGAAACTCCTTGTATACAAATTTTCTGAATTAAGATGTCCATTCTATACACTCAGTCTTATTCTAAAACATATCAAGAGTTAATTTTTTATATAACTTACAAAAGTGATTAATATTAAATAGATGCCTTGAAGATAATAATTAAATCCATCCGATGATAATAGATATTTGTATTCATACAATGTGTATGAATTACAAAATATTATTGAATTAAAAATTAAATTATATATAATGTTACATTCTATAACTTTCCTTACCTACATTTAAGTTATATGTTCCTATATTAAATATGCAAAATAATTTTATTGTCAAAAAGTAAGTTTTACTATTTTTAATTTCTTAATAATATTTCAATGTTTTGAAGAATTTTAGAACACTCTGTTAAAGGCCTATAATTTAAAAATATTTGTAGATGTGCTGGATTATAAAATAGAATGTTTACAATATACAATATTATTTTTATATAACAATACAGAGTAATATATATAAAACATTAAAAGTTTTTGTTTTTTTTTTCTAAAAAATATCGTGTATAAATAAATGAATATATCACAATATTGATTTAGTTGCATAATAGTTTTGCTTTAGTTGCCTAATTTCTTGTCTTTTACTTACTTCTTATGAAATTGATTTTTGCTGATTTGTTCATTGTAAGTACATTATATTTAAGTAGATGTGGAACAGTTTATATAAAAGAACTCACAAAGTCTTTTTTAAAATTATTTAGTGCTTGAATAATGCTTCACTTTCTGGATTATCATCTCTGTGTTTTTCAAGATTACCAGATAAAGTAGGGTCTGGTCTTCGTCTCTTGAAAAATCCAAGTTTTCGAAGCACCAAGGTAAGTAAAATAAGTAGCAACAAACCTGTTACAATAGCAACTATAATTATCCATATCGGAACCGGTTCAACGTCTTGGTGATTAAGAAGATCCGGGTATACAATTATCTCAGCCTACATGTTGAAATATAATCATAAAGTTTCAAAAGACACGTAAATCAGTACATAATTGATATCACTGGAGTATAATACTTACAACTGCATTATCATCTTCAACATTTTCTTGTTGTATGACAACATTCGGTGGTATAAGTATTTTTGCATTAGAACTTATTTTTACTTCGTCCACTTTTGGATAATCTTCCACAAGAGTAGAATTCCACAATCTAAACATGTAAAAATAATAATTTAATAATTGAATGTTTATCTTATAAAAAGATATAATGCCTTTCTGAAATAATAAATGCTACCTTGCTTTAATAGTTATGATTGTCTCTTGTTTCCTTTGCAAATTATATATAGAGCACTTAATGTCAAAGCACTTTGCTGTTCCTGCTTTACAATTCTACGAATATAAATCGAATATTTAATTGTAAGTATTTCTTATATACCGTCATTATAATAATTTATTTTAAGTATAAGGTGTATAACTACCATTGAAACCACTTGATGCCTGCGACCATCTTTATCGATGATAGTTTGCGCGGTAACAACTTTTTCTGTATCTCGTCTTGTTCTAATGTAACTAGTATGATTATGTGGCAGTGTTGTAGGAGTAGATACTACTGAATTGAACACATCAATGTCGTCGTAGTTAATGCTATCTTGTAACTTTAATGGATTAGGTACTTGTCCCGATGGTAAAATACATACACCATCACCTAAAGTTACAAAGTTATTGAATAAAAGAGTATATACTTATATATATTTATCGATATTATATGTGAAATAGAAAAACGTTATTTCAACACAAAATAAAATACTACCTTGTACAGTCGGCAGTTCTTCTAAATATAGAAGCCATTTACCATGAGCTTTGTCATTTGCAACTTCGTAAGGCCACGAAATACGAACTTCTAAACTACTTGCTCTCCACGGTCCTTCATTAAATATTTCGTATACGTGAGAAACTTTAGGTCCTACCTCATGTAAATGCTTTATAGCCGATTCACCTACAACTGGCCCACCATAAAACGCCCACTCAATTTTTGCACTCCTATAATTTTTGTAATTCAAATGTAATTGATGATATTAGTTTTTGTTTTTATTTTATAAATCTTATTATGTGCTGAAAATAAATGTTACCCTTTAATTGACAATTCCGCTCGTTTCAATACTATCGCCTGTAACTTGATTGGCTCCTTTTCTTTTATTTCCTTTGAAGTTGAATTTGCAAATACTACAAATTCTAATTGCGACTTGCTATCTTCTAATTCTTTGGGGTCAAATCTTACTTGAATATTTACTAACTTGTCTTTTTTAAAAGGATTGCCAATAGAACAGCTTACTATAGTAGCATTATGTAAGTTACAGATTACAGAATCATTGCTTTTACTAGCAATATAATTTAAACTTTGGGAATGAACAATGAATAATTGAGCTTCATATGCAGATTCTCCAACATTGGATACGTTTACATCTACTACAAGTTCTTCTCTTTCACCCAAAAGAAGTTCATAATAATTTGACTTTACAGAAGAAGCTATCGATTAAACATATAATTAATTTTCTTGAATTCCTTCAGTTTGTAAATATATAATGAATGTGATTTCTATAACGCTCTATATTATTTGTATTTACTCAAACATATACCTGATAAATTTAATCGAGCCTTTACTTGTAGGTCACTTTCACAAATATCATTGTTTCCACAATCTTTTTGGAAAGTTGCCTCAAACACACGAGCAGCTTCTTGTTGATTTAATATGGGATAATTTTTTATATCAGGTAAAGGCTCTCCTTCAGCAGGCATAATTGGTTCTTCTTGTACTAATGAATAGTTCAAACGAAATTTAATAGGTGATTGAATGTCGCGCGTATTTTCCTAAAAAAAGATATTGGATGTTTATATATTTGTACTCGTTTTTTTATCATAAAAATTAATATGGTGTTTATTAAAAACACTATTTCTGAGATGTATGAAATATTACTTTTAAATAAACTATTTCTTTTTGACAGTGCTCCAGCTTTGTTGTATCTAAATGAACAGTGCGATTTATGTAATGTGAACGCGAGTTCCCAATTCCAAACCAAACTCTAGAAAATTTCTTAACTCCAGTGTAAGTTTCAGCTTCGATATAATAATTCAATTTTAAATTTTGCATATCTTCTTCTTTCACTAAAGATTCAGTTCTGCAACAAGCTTCGAACGAAAAGCTATAACAAATTCACACTATAATTTTATAAATACAGTATTATTGAAAATTGTTTCATTTTAACATGTTATCGAATTATACTTGCCAAGTATGATTCGAATCAGGATCATCCGAGCATCCAACTTTATTAGGGTCTATAGGTTCTATTTTCTTTTGATAAGTACCATCTTTCTTTAAGTAAAGAATATAAGTAGTGATATCAATTATTTTTTTTGATCGAAGAAGTGCTACAGCATCATCTTCATAAGCTCCTACTAATAAATCGGAATATCCATTTTGGTCCATATCAATTCCACCGCTCAACGAATAACCAAATGTCAGTAGTGGCTCTGGCATATCTTCTGCGTGAATCACCTGAATATAAATTTGAAAATAATAAGTATAAATTGTGGGAATATAAAAAATTTATTTATTTAATGTAGTATAATATAACGATACCTGTGAGGGTACCGTAATTATTCCATTCTTGGAACCAAGATATATATATACTGTTCCTTTTTTTTCATATGGTGCTCCAATAGCAATGTCTTGATATCCATCTTTGTTTAAATCTCCTAAGCTTGTCAAAGCAAATCCAAATCTACAATTGAATGATATGTATTTAACGCGTATTCACTTATATGTACTACTATTTAAACAAACAAACCTTGATTCTTCACATCCAACAAGTTTAACAGGTTTAATTTTTTCTTTATTAACAATTTGCAATGTTGTATACACGTATACTGCACCACCTTCTGCTTTATTAAAGTAAAAAGGAGCAGCCACAATAAGATCAGTTATACTAAAATAAGAAAAATGAAAATAGAATTATGGAAATGAAATAAATGTATGTTTACTTAGACGTTGAAAAATGTTAACAAAAGAAATATAAATATATTTACTTGTCCCCATTAACATCTGCAGAAGTAATTTCATATCCAAAACTTGAAGCAAATTGTTCACCATCTAAGATTAAAGCTACATCCATATCTGGTTTGAAATCACGCCTTGTAAGTAAAACAACTTGACCTGTGCCATTTGAACGTGGAGCTCCAGCTGCATAAGCTAATCCATTACCAAAGAAATTACCCACAGCAACAGACATTCCTAAAAAATTAATTTTTTTAATTTCATTAACTCCCTAAAGCATTAATATTGTAACATACATATAATTATTTTATATATATACCTAGGTAACTGTATTTATTGACAGGAGAAGAATCTTGCATTGGAGCATTATAAACTGTGTTATCTCTAGATAAAAATTCATCCGAAACAGTAAAAAGATATAAAGTGCCTCTCCAATTGTGCGGACCAGGTGTGCCAATAACTACACGATCTTCTGGAGTAAGTACACCACTAGTTCCGGCTTGACAATATCCAAACTGTTCATGTGCTCTAAAACAATAATTTTTACAACATTAATTTAATTATATATATATATATATTTAATTTAAAAAATAATTCTTTTATTAATGCAATATTTTTATTTGCACCAAATATGTTCAATATTAAAATATTTTAAATCACTTGTTTGTAGGTTTTCCAGAGCAAGGTTTTTTTAAATCTTGATATTTTAGATCTTGTGACAGTATATAACATTGTCCTTGACCCCACTGAGAATCTTGTGTTTTTACAATATGTCTATGAGCACAAACCTGCAAATACATTGTACTAAACGATATTCAGGATAATAATGAGTAGATATTTAGGATAAATGTCAATAAAACTTGATGAAATGCATACCATTACTTTACCACCACTTCCTTGACTACGTACTGTTACTCCTAACCATTGGTTATCTTTAATTTCATTATTACCTGGTGGTACTAGATCATCTGATTCAAAACCTAAAATATGAAAAAATACGTGTTATTCATTTTTAAATATAGATATCTCTATTTAAAGATATTAAACTATGAAATTTTTTTATTTGTTGTTTTTTCAAATCATCCAACAACTTTTCCTGCTGGTGATTTATATAATAATTTTCATAACTGTGGAAATGATAAAAATAACTTATAGCTCCTCAAATGGAATATGTACATATATCAAAATAAAAATAAAATAAATTAAGAACTAAATAATATAAATATTATATATTAAATTTCATGCTGCAAAAGAAAGAATATGCACAAGAAAAATGGTTAAAAAGCAATAGTAAGTAAATGTATTATCCACAAGATATATGAAATGTATGATTTTTATTTTATGCACAAATAGTCTTTCAAATATGCAGATGTGTGTAGAAATATTGTACAGTTAGTAAAAATACAATTGCAAATCATTGTTAATAGTGCATTTATTAAAAGATATAACACATTTCAAATAAAATACTAATAATGTTCAAAAGTAATTCTTATATCATCATTTAAAAATACCATGCTGATATAAAAATGACTATAACAAATATACATATATGCAAAATTATAATAAAGTATTTCATAAAAAAAATAAGGAACTGCTCATTCAAAAAACGCCATTCAACAACTTACTTGTGTCATACAGACTCCCTTCTGCTGCTCGTTAACCAACACATAATTTAACAAAAAAATAATCTTATTATATGTAGAACATAAAATAAAGCACAGTAACTTAATGACTTATAAAATATTAACATAAAAAATAACATGCACACTGATAACAGCATATGTAAATATAGTATGATCTGTATTATAACATAAAAATTTAAAAAAAAAAGACGCATATACTTTCAGTGATAATAAATCTTGAGTATACATTAGTCCAGAATAATAATATGCTGTTTAATAAAATTTAATTTTAATTTGTATGAAGTATATATGTAAAAAGTTTTTACATATTTAGTTCTATTAAAACCATAGACCTGCTACTCTTACTTTTATTAATGCAATATTAGTATAGTAAATGCAACATGTTTATACATTCTACTAGATAATGAAGTTTTGATATTACTTAGAATTAAATTTTTTAATCAATGGACAACATTGTCTATCATTGTATTGAAATTCTTTTTTGATTTAGACATACTTGATCGTCCATCTGTGATCACTTGAGTACAATCTCTCTTATATGTTGTCAAAGGGCATTGCCATAAAGCACCAGATCTATTAGTTTTTGGTTGCCTATTTTGGTCTAAAGGAGCACCAATTAACATCCTGTAAAATACAATTTTTTGAATTTCCAATAAAATTTCTTAATTGAAATAAATGAATTAAAATATTTTTTATGTATGACATTATACAAAAATCAAAAGTTTGCATAGCATCGCTCTTTCAATTTAGTTTCTTATTATTTGTACACACCTTATTCTTATATAAATAATGCATCTAATATTGGTAACAAATAGAGTCAAAATAGATAAGGTCAAAACAGTTCAACGTTACATTTGTTGTACTACATAAATATGCAAGTAATGCTTATATATAACTATGTTGATACATTGTATAATGCAAAACACATATATACATGTATATATCAATATGTATACACACATATAATATTTTTGTTGATTTTAACCATGTGAAAATGTTATATGTCGTACATACCAACTCTTTGGTTTTTCTGTACTATCGTCGGAAGTTTCTTGGTGTTCGGCTACCGAATAACCAAAATAAGAGCCGCTTAGTCCTCTTTTAATAACAGGTAATCTTGGCTCTAAATTAAAAGCATGGACTAACCATACGTCCAAAATGATCAAAACAATTTTAAAATTTTTCATGTTTACTTAACTACAATTGTTTTCTCATATGCGTTTTGATATTTGTACAAATTTGCAAATGATCGTGAACACGATACAATCTTTTATTTCTAAAATTTATGTATACTTTTCTTAGTTCTGTGTCTCTTATTCAACCATATTAACTACACCTTTTGACACACAGAGGATACACCCTCGCAAGATAGCAGTGTTTTTTCCTTTAGTAGAAAATAATTTATATTTAATTAAGTTTTAATTACTAGTTAAATACGTTTATAGTTTAATTACTAAGTTAAAATACACCTTTTTAAAAATTCTCATTCTGTGTAAAGTAACTTGCTTCACTATATACGTATGTACATATATATCTATATATAAAACATATACTTAAAAGTACATAAGTATGTAGACACTCGCGTTATGATTACTTACAGTATATACTGTTAATATTTGAACAAATAGATAGAAGCAGTTTTGAATTATTATTATTACTTATGCAATTTATAAAATTATCAGTAATGAAGGTAAAATTTAGCTCAGAAAAAATGCGCACCATTCAAAGACAATGGGTTCGATTGTAAAGTATCGATAATTAACGATATTATAAACGATGTTTAGAAAACACTATATATGTATATATAATATGTATATGTGTGTGTATTTACGAATTATTTGTCAAATGTGTTAAACAGTGGTAAATAATATTTATGACAGAAAGTGTTTTGATATTTACTGAAAATGCATTATTTTAGATTCAGGAAATTCATTACAATCTTCACTATAGTAAGAAATATGGGTAATATATGACACTATCAAGTTGTAAATTTTTCTATGTTTTCTAACCTAAATTTTAATTTTAATAGGTTTTATCACTTTCTAAAAATTGAAATGTCCATTAATTTTCAGCCACTGTTAAAAGATTTTATCGAAAAACAAATATATTATTCAGCAATGGAAAGTATGAAATCACACTTGATCAAAGGAAGCTCAAAACACCACAAGGAAAGATATTTCAAGTGAATAGCAAGCCTTTAGCTTTAGCTGTAGCAACAGAATGGGATATGCAAAAAGAAATTATTGACAAAAGCAATATGCATTTGGTAATTTCTCTTTAAAATAAGATAAACATAAAACTAAGTGAACGCAGTTTGATGATATATGTTTATACATGAAATTTTACAGACAGCTCTGTGTAATACTGTATTAGACAATCCTCACAGTCATACAAAACAAGATATGGTAAATTATATTCTCTATTGTTTGGAAATGGATACAGTATTATTTCATTCAAATGTAGGTATGTCACATGTAATGCTCTATATGCAATATAAGAGTCATTGATTTAATAAAAAAATAATTTTAGGAAAATGATGAATTATATAAGTTACAAATTAAAAATTGGGACCCATTAGTACAATGGTTTTGTGATAATTATGGTGTGGATATAGTAAAAACTCAAAGTATAGAAGCTCCCACAGTATCCTCAGAAACTAAAATAACATTAACAAGACACTTAATGTCTTATAACCACAGTGCAGTTTTTGGTATATAACTTTATTATGCATATATACAAGCATAATGAACATTATAATACTGATTTGTTTACAGGTTTCATGTATGGAGTGGATGCAATCAAATCTGTAATTCTGACTCTAGCTGCAGCAGAGAGAGTAATTAGTATAAAAGAAGCTGTGAGACAGTCATGTTTAGAGGAAAATTATCAAGTATATATTGTAACTTTCATGTTAAAAAATTCAGGAACAATACAAACTTTAGTATTATCTTACTTTTTATTATAGGTTTCTCACTGGGGATCTGTAGAATGGTTTCATGATAAAAATATGTATGATTTACAAGCTCGTTTAGCTGCAGCTATATTGTTTGTGCATTTGAATTCTTATTCTGTGTCGTGCCAACCAAAAAATACTAATAAAAATGTTGACTAATGTATAAAAATTAGTTGAATGGATTTTGTACAAAATTTGAATGAAACAATAACAATATGTTCACTAGTTTGAGGTATTGCAAGAAGATGAATTAAGAGAGGATAATGTTTCTATCGGTATGGAACAATCAGATCCCATCCATTCTTTTGTACAAATACAGCTGAAATAATTAATTAATAGTTTAAAAGCCAAATAGATATTAAGTATTACATGCAAACATTAAGCAGCCCACCTATATGTAGCTTCATGATTTAAACAAACAGCACCATTTTTGCATAAATGACGAATACATTCATTTCGGTGACATTCGCCAACACCACGACCTGTTGCAGGACTGGAACGGGTTATGGGATAAATTGCGCTTTCTGTGCGTAATTCAATGTCAAATATACAACCAGAAAATCCAGTATGAAGAGGCAAATCGTGGGGTAATAATTCGAAGTTTCTTGACTTATGTCCACCTAAACAATAATAAATAAAGGTATATACTGTTTAAACAATAACAATTAGCTGATAAGCTTTATAAATAATCTTTTGTAGTAATTACTTTAGTTTATATAATATATGAATTTTAAACGAAATATCGAATTAAAACGAACCGATATATAATATTGGTGATACATCGAGCCGTGTCATGGATCCAACCACTCGTCCAGTTACGTTGCCTATACCATCCACTGCAAGCCATGCATCTCGACCTTTTCTACCAATTTGAATCGTGTATGCTATGTAACTTTTGCTTGTCGCTGCTGTTATTGTTGCAGCACTCAAAGGGATACTTGTAAATATTCTACGAACACCTAGAAAATATTTCCATTAGATTTAAAAAAGCCGCATAAAACCTTAAACATTTAAAATATGAAAATACATTACCTGCACCTAAGTCCCATGTTAACATAATATAACCACGAACGTATGTTATAGAAAGATGATCTGATAGATCTCGACGTGACCCACTTTGTCCTAAATAAGCTATTAAAGATATTTGTTCATGAGTACGTGGTATGAGTTTCAATTTTAATTCCATGGTGTCTTTTATGGAATTTGAAACGCCGTAAGCAATATACGAAGAGAATCCAGGTACAAGGACCGAAAACGATGGTCGAGTTATGGTAGTGTCTACAAATTTATGAAATAAAATAATTATATATTTTTTTAGTGCATATATAAGGGTACCTATTACCTTCTTCGCACAAAAGTCCATGAGTTCCGAGTGGACAAACACAAATGAATCCCGCGCCTGGTGAATTGATACAAGTTGCGCCCAAGGCGCAAGGATTTTCATCACACATCGAACGCTCACAAAATGGGCCTGTATATCTATTTAATTAAATAATACTCTCATTTCTCTAACATGTCATTAGAATCGCTATCTTTAACTACCTATAAGTCATAAATTATCTTACCCAACTATACATCTGCAACGCACCATACCGTTTACTTCTTCGCACGCACCGAAATTCTGACACGGATTTGATAAGCATAAGAATGATATACAATCCTCAATTTGAAAAGTTTCTGTAGAGTCGTGAATAAAATGACGCGGTATGTCATTTACCTACATCGGGCAAAAATAACTGATACATAACAATTTTTCTAATACTTTGAAACATCACAGGAAGTACATATCAAAGGAAAAAACAAACCTTCAGTGAATCCATACAACCAGTAAATCCCATAGAGACGTGGGCAAAATAATGGGAAAATACCATTGGAATACCACCTAAATGTAGATTGGCATGTTGCGGAAGATTTCCACGTAATGGTAAAATTTGTTCTCCACTAACTGCTATTGTTCCGTTTACTAATAAACGTGCTGAACACTTATTGGTTTCATTTCTCATTAAATATTGAAATCTATGCGAACGGAACAACTGAGTGCAATGAATTTAGTCCATAAACGTGCACATACTATTTTAATTAATTTATTTTACCTTGTATCAACGTCCGCTTCGTATCCATTGTCGATAGGTGAATCAATCTCGCCAAGTAGCATAGTTTCAAGCCCACAAGAAAATTGAAATTTTAAAGAACCATATTCTAAATACACTAACGCGTATTTCTCATCGTCGAAATAAACGTGTAATATAATACCATCTTTAAAATGCGTTCTAAGCCTCAAAAAAATTCTTAATGTTGCATTATTGTTGTTCGAAACTTCTACATCGACATGTTGCCTCGCATAAGATTTTCCATTAAACGCTGCTCGTATTATGCCCGAGCCTGTTTTACAATTTTCACGATGCGAACAGTCGCACTAAAAATGACACTTTAAGTAAAATTTATTTTAAAAAATATAACGTGATAAGAAAAACAAAGATAAGAATAGATAAAAACAATAAAATGTAATTAATACTTGCTTCAGTATCGTTGTGTGTGGTTGGTATTGTCGCATTTGGACATAAAATTCCATGACATTCGAGAGTGGTGGGACTTTCTGAAGTAATTGGTGATTCACCTTTTGTCGAATATTGTTCATGTTCGCTAAATGTAATATTTTCATCAAATATTGGCCTCATAGAGCTACTAGTTATTACAGGTGAAGAAATGTTGTTGACAAAGGCGGGTGTGGAACTTTCTATTTCTGTAGTGGAAGATTTTGAAAACTGTGTGGATGTCCACTCATTTGTAAATAGGTGAGGTGTTGTTCTTGGAGTCTCTATCATTGGCACGGTCGATTCCGAGGTTTTAGTTTGCCAAAACTCTATAAAACTTGAGGATGATGCGGTGGTAGAAAATGAGGTACTACTTTTTTTACCTTCAGTCGTCGTAGGTTCTTTTACCATTTGTTCGGCAGGTGTAGTTATACCTACATTTTGATCATAGTACCTAAACGGCAATAAGAATTATTAGAACGTTTCGTTCATTACTTTACCATTTTAATACAATAATTCATAAACTAAATATCATTGTCACCCTGTACTCGAGATATATTCCATCGTGGTACTTGCTTCAGAGGAGGATCTATCAGCGATGGATACAAATGTCTTACCGCTATCTTCTTGATAAATAGTTTCAGTCGCAGTCGTATCGTTATGAACTGATTTCTGTGTCGAATGTTCTGCTTCGACTTTTATAACTGATGTTACCGAAGAGACTTCGCTTGAAGCAGTAGGAAATGTTCGGGGTTCTAACGTAACTGCTTCAGTTTGAGATATCTCTTTGCTCGCAACAGAATACATCGACGAAATATCGCTAATAAATGGCATAGTTTCTGTACTGCTACCACTACTGATATTGCTAGTACTAGTACTACTACTACTGCTAACGAAGTTGATATCGTTCTTATTTACAGTAGAGGATGTTCTCACAGTAAAAGGGTACCACGATGTGTAGGACCGACTGGTGCTTTCCAAGGAAGTCGAAGATTCTACTGTAATAGAAGTAGTTGTCGCCGATAAAGTATCGGTTTCTGGCAGTGTTGGCGGTTTTGATGCGAATAAAGTAAAGACAGTAGTCCTTTGATCATTATCGTTTTCAAGTGTTTCTTCGAAAGTCGAAAAAGCCGTTGATGAAACATCTTGGACATTGCAAAACGGTCCACTGTAAAATGTTGGACAGGCACAAGTGAAACTGTTGATACCGTCGATACAAGTACCTCCGTTCTCACAGTTTGCAAACTTGGATTCACAATCATTGTATTTTAGCTCGCACAGCAAACCATGATAGTCTGGTACGCAGTAACAAATCGGCCGTTCGTCCTCGAATAAACATATTGCATTGTTTTTACAAGGATTCTCCTCACAAGGAACAATAGTTTTGTCACAATCTTTACCTGTATACCCTTATGAATAATGTTTGAATAAGATTAATTTAAATGAATTGCGTAATTTTTGAGATATTAAAAGGAGCAGATTGAGAAGTAAATAAATTATGCAACTTACCAAATAGACAAGCACAAGTGTATGAAGCAGGAATGTTAATGCAAAGGCCACCATTCTTGCATGGTGATACGACGCATTCATCGACATCTTCATCACACAATGGACCTGTCCAACCTTTGTAACACAAATAATTAATCTCTAATATAGTATTAATTGAATAAAAGTATTAATTATCGCGTCGCGCTCACCTTGAGGGCAACGACAAAAAAAAGAAAATCCAGGACCTTCAATGCATTCCCCTCCATTCTTGCATATCGTATCGTTACAAACCGAAACGTCAATTTCACAATAATCACCTGAAATAAATAACAAAATGAAAAATATAATAGAGCAAATCGGATAATATATTTTATCGTATTTTTACCTGAGTATCCGTCAGGACATTGACAAGTAATACCATCGTAATCGAGGCAAATCCCATTATTCAAACAGGGATGATTCGAACATTCACTATATCTTTGTTCGCAATTTATACCTAAAAAGATAAACATAATTTAATAGAAAAGAATAAAAATATTTGGTAATTTAAGTAATCACATAAAATAATGTAATTTCAGTCTTGTAACCGTATAATGAAACGGGAGCACGAACGTCGGTTAATCACCCTCTGTGCTAACACATTAACACGTCGTTTTCTCACATGCAATGAAAAGCAAACGAAGGAATCATGAATTACCTACAAAACCATCGACACAGGTGCAATTGTAAGCTGCAACAGCATCGTTACACGTCCCTCCGTTTAGACAAGGATTAGACCAACAATCATCCCAATTGATTTCGCAATTGATTCCAGTGTAACCGTCAATACAGTAGCAAGAATAAGTGCTGTATTATATACACGGTATGAATGATTAAAAATATTAATGTTAAACATCTATAATTTATTGCTTTTTACTTCTGTAACTTTCTTGGCGATTCGTTTCTATACCTGTTCGCGTTTTCTAAGCAAATTCCATACATACAGGGATCTCCGCTGCAATTTAACCCACGCGAAAAACCAAGCATTAAGAAGAAAAATATTCCCAAAATAACAGTCCCCTTTTTCACAGATTTTTCAATAAGCACTTCTGTATAAAGCATCTTGAATGAAAACAGCATAATTCTAACATATCTATTTAGTATACATCATTATGAACATTCGTACGAGGTTCATATTTATTAATTCAATTAATTGTAATTAAACTTTATTGAAAATAAAATCGTGAGCAGCGATGTATTTGTATATACTTATTTTAATATAAATATATAGTAGAATTCTAAGTGATTAGTTGTCTTGTATTTTTATGCAATTTAAATCACTATTTTTACATTTCGATTACTTTAACATATCAGTTAATGAACTAGTAAAAAGGACTAAAGAAACGTAAAACGCGAATCGTACACCACTTCTATGGTTTTACACTTTTCTGAATGGTATACCTATCCGGGTATAATGTACGTATACATATGTAAGTACATATTTCTTGCTTTAGCTAGTATTTGTTGCAGGTAGTCGACCACCTGGTAGTCCTAGCAACGTATAGGACTATACAAACGATGATCCCTATCGGATACGCTTGCGTGAAAATTTGCTTCATCAATAACAATTTTTCATTCAAATTCAATTTTAATAACTGAAATACAACCAAATCATTGCATCATTGAAACGAGATATACGATATTATTTCAAATAGTAATCTTCATTTTCTTTCTGTTACCTGACAATCGAATGTAATCTATAGTAATGGACACTAGAACGCGAGATGAAGTTCTATTTCGAATCAGAACAATATGTATCATCAAAAGTTGGTGATTAAATAATGCGAACACCCTGTATATAACTAAGCACAGGTACATTATATAATCACAACATTTTCGTAGATGCATCCTGTGTACGAGAATATGGTGACTGCAATCAGTCCGATTCGGTCAGCCGTTGAAACTACGGTTTTCTCCTTTACTGCATACGAATATAGGATCTCGCCATAAGCGACTCGGGCCAAAATATTATCGTTCAACATGTGCATGCAGGATATTATGGAACCGGAGGAAGTGGAGCAAGTGTTGATTTCTCATTTGGAGGAGAATAAACTATTTCACGACGGTCCACGGCCATGGGTCATTCGTCGTTCACTGTTAGGGGGTCGTGGAATGTTTGCCGCTCGAGATATCGAACCGAACGAATTGATCTATATCGATTCGCCTCTGATTGTCGGTCCTAAGTTTACAGGCAAACATTTGCAGATGTGTGTATGTTGTTACAAGAATGAATGCCCGCTGTTCCCGTGCGACAGAGGTTGCGGGTTACCGGTCTGCTCAACTCAATGTGAAAATTCGCCGAAACACGTGAACTACGAATGCGAATACTTAAGATCGTTGGTACCGCAAGTCGGTACCGACTGGTCATTGGACTTATTGTTGACCGTTGTATCGATCCGCGCGCTTTTCGTAACGGAACAACAGCGTAAATGTTTGGCCGCACTGCAATGCAATCGAACTCTAATTAATAATTACGAGGTACGAAATCTGTGCGATGAGTCAATAGAAATTTATGTAGAATGTTTACCTTTAAAGGATGTCTAACTAATTGACAGTTAAATTATTAACGCTTTTATAATAATGGATATAGAAATGATAGTAAGGAATTCGAAACTTAAATTAAGATTGTAAAAACAAAACTTGGGGAGAGGAATGCTTGCCTTTTATTTATTAAAAGCATGCACAATCTTCAAAGGCTATTAATAGTAAGGTACTAATAAAATAACAACATGTTTACCGTTACATAAACTTAATACAATTGGCATTAGCATTATGAAAGAATTAATCACAATCCATTTGGAAAAAGCGTAAATACTTTGACATGTTTACCATTTTTATTTTTTCTGATATGTAAAAACAATGTCTACTGAAAGATTGAACTACTTAAAAAAAATGTGGCGAATCCTCCAACCGAGAACGATGTAGAGTTAATGAAGCGTGTATGCGGGATTTTCAATACGAATTCATTCGAAACGGTCAGCGTACACGATAAAGATCATTCCACGACTTTACGAGGCCTTTATCCGTTGGGAGCATTACAAAATCATTGTTGCATACCGAATACGAGACACCATTTCGATAAAGAATTGCGACTATGTGTTAGCGCTACCCTTCCAATTTCTGCTGGAGAAGAGATCACTATGTCCTATACCAGTTTATTTTGGGATACAACGCTCCGACGGCAATTTCTTAGTGCCACAAAACACTTTTCTTGCGTGTGTAAAAGATGCAGTGATCCTACGGTAAATCTACAAACAATCATTGCCCTTAAGCATATGAATACAAATATCAACAATTTAAATGTAGTGCATATATGTTTAAACGATCTTAGGAATTTGGATCAAATCTAGGTGCACTTTTGTGCGCATCGGATAAGTGTTCTGGACAATTATTACCTCGAGATCCTCTAAATGTGAAAACTCCTTGGGTCTGTAATAAATGTACCACGACCGTAAATCATCGGCAGGTACTTAAACGTTTATTTACAACCTTACTATAAAACGCTAATCAATTTTTATTCTAAATATGTTTTATTGTGTTGCATAATTAATAATTTTTTTCCATTTCTAGTTTGGTACTAAATGATTTTATATGTGTATATATATAACAATATCTTTTATTTGTATTTAGAATATTTTTAATAATTTTATTTTATTAATAATAGCAAAAGATTTTACTAAGATTTCAGCTTCAACAATTTTCCCTCAAATACAGATACATTGTTTTTTTGTTTCTTCAAGATATGTTCGATTCGCTCAATTATGGCGACTATAACGGAAGAAGTTTTATACAAAACACCTCGTCAAATTTTTAAATTTATTCAGAAGCAACTTTCAGTTTTGTTTCCGTGCAGCAATTACCTCGTTATCGATGTGAAGTTCCGAATTATTTCTTATTACGGCAGAAGTGATAGTTGCACGTGGGAAGGTATGCATAGAATTAGGATGCAGTTTATCTAAAGTTTATTTATTTACTTATTATATTGTATTTGTACAATGTTATGTTAGATTTAACTGATGCTGAATTAGATGTAAAAGCAAATTACTGTAACGATTTACTTTCTATACTGGATACTTTAAACTGTGGTGACTGCAAAAAAAGAGGTAAACTTATTTAAAAAGGAAAGCAGAATTTACTACCTTTATGTTATACTAATTATGTATACATAAAATATCATAATTTAATTGTTTTTGTAATATTTCAGGTCTTATTTTATATGAATTGTATTGCACAAATCTTGAAAAAATGAAACGATTTAATCAGCCACCAAATCCTGAAAAAGTACGTTCACACTTTTCTCTGTTGTATGTTTATTATATATTTCTTTTTTTTATTGACTTGATATGTTTTATCTTTACATCTTTTTCAGGTTAATGAAAATCAGTGTCTGTTAAAAAAAGCAATTACTATATTGCATAACGATAGCGTTTCAGTTCCTATATTTGAATGTGATACAAAATATTTTAAACAACCAATTGTTGATAAAAAATTGTACGAAAAATGTCATCAGTAAAAGACGTAAAATTTAATTACGATTGTTAGCATACAGTGTAACTTAAAAGAATAATAAATGCTATTAGAAAATGTATAAGAATCTGTATAACAAAATTTCATGAAATAACAGAGTTTAGATATATGTAAGATACAATTAGCATAATATCGATATTAAATTATTATATTTTTCAAATGTATTCATGAATAATATATATTCAAATTTTAATGATTATAATTTGCTATAATATGCTGAAGAATACATAAAGGCTGAATAATATACGACAAGACATTTAATCATGGAAAATTAAAGAACTAGATGTTAAGAAAAACGTATCAATTTAATTTCTTTTTACATTGCACCGCTCAAGGCTAAGTTGACAGCACAGCAAAGAACTAAGTAGCTAAATTAGACTAGGAAATAACAAAATGATGCACTTGTGCCCTATTGCTGTAATATTAATCTACATAATATTATAGCCAAGTGCAATCCCGGAGGTCATGTCCTATAAATAAAACCATTTCTTCATACAGTCTGTTGTAATAAACATTTTGCTTCTTCATACAAAGCTGTACAAGGCTTTAAAACTTCTAAATCGTAATCTATATTTTCATCAATATTTACATTATTATTCCTATAACAAATTAGCACATATTATCAATCATAATTTGTTTTTTTTATTTCATTAAGAAATTATATAATGATATTATTTACCTATACAGAAAATCGTCAACCGTAGGTAGCATCTCATTGTTTAATTCACGTAACAAACGATTTCGCGCAAGTGCTGTGTGCACAAATGCAACATTGTGAAGAAACAATTCCGAGTGATCTGATAGTAAATATTTAATTAAATAATAATGATTAAATTAACTAACATTAAGCAACAATTAATCAAACAGCATACCATCTTTTTCATATTTTTCTGCCAGTTTTTTCATTAGATCTTCACCTGCGTATTTCGCAGAAACACCAATTCTATGCAGAATTGCTCTACACTGCCAGCGATTTTCTGAGTTTTGATTACATGATGTAGATTTACGAGGTTGCGTTTCTTTAACGAGACTTTCCCAATCAACTCCTAAAGCATCACCTAAACCTTTGCCACTTGTTTTTATATCCTCTTCTAATTCACCATCAGAAATTTCTTCAAAGTCCATAGTTTCCATATTCTCATCTTCCATATTTCTGATAGATATAATTAAAATTATATACAATATTAAATATAATAATAGTGTGCAAATACTACCTAAACGATATCGTATCAGTGTTTTCTTTTCCTTTTGTGTTAAAAACTGTTTCTTCTATCATTTCTTTTGGAGATGACGGATCTACCTCTTGAGTTGTCGACTGTCCATCCCGTTGTGTAGTGTCAGGACTTTTCTTAGTTGCTCGTGTTTTATTTGGATCTACGTCCTACAATTATTAATATTAAAAGTGCATTCACAAACTAAATTATATTAATTATACAAAATGAAATAGTAAAATTTACTGTGATATCTTCCATGTTTAATATATCATCTGGATCATCACTAATGTCACTAAGATCGCTTTCGGTATGAAGCGTTTGTAAAGATTCATCGATGCAAGAACGTTTTAAATCAGATGTAATAGTTTCCTTCGGTTCAGTTTTCTCTTTTGATACTGATTTCTTTTGAAACGTATCTGTAGGTTTTTCTCGAGTTGTGGACAATTTACCCTCTGCAAGCTCCATTAACTTTTTATTGATAGGTTCTTCTTTCATGCTACCATACAAAGATGCTTGTTTCGATGTATGCGCTGTACATTCATCTCTAGCTTCCGAACTATTATAAGTTCTTCTTTTACTAAAACGTGTAAATATTTACGTGTAATTATTGTAAATTACATAATACGTTTATTAAACGAAATTAAATTGTAACATACTTATGTGATGTAGGTTCTGCTATTTCTAATTCTTTAGATCGTTCATTTCTATAGTGGCCCCGAATATGTACTGATTGATTATCCCATTTTCGAGAGTCACTTGATTTCCAATCTGCTACAGAATTATCATATCGCGAATTCCAATCCTCATCATGCACTTCTGAACGGGGAAGACTATCTCTACTATCCCACAATGCTCTTACTCGCCATTCTCTTTCTTCCCAATCCACAGGACCATAAGCTCGTTCTCTATTATGATCAATATCACGATGATGACTATCCCACTCGTCATTTGGAACATTTTCATCTCTAAAATAAAAAGAAATAAATACAAAAACTCCATTATTGAATATAATAAATATATGTATTGCTATTAACCTACCGAATAGAAGTATTGCTTCGTAATTTTTCTCCAGAGTAAAGCGGATGTCTATGATGATGATGATGGTGTCGATGATCATCAAAAGATGTTCTATCAGCAGTTTGAACGACATAACGAGATTCCCGAGATCTTTCTTCACGTATTCCACGTCTTTCATCGAACGGACTATCGTACCTTCTTCCATCGACGGTTTTTCTTCTATCATCATCGTGAACATGATGATCACGGTAATCTAAATGCGAAGTTGTTTCCTCTTGTTCATCCCAATGCTCCGGCAAACGTCCATAATTTCTATTGTAATTTCTGTCAATTTCAATTGTTCGTCGTGGGCTAGTTTCTCGTCTTTCGATTAAACGATCAACTTTAGTTGGTGTAACGCGTGACTGATCGTGTTCAGATGTATGATTTCTATCATATCGTGCACTGAATCGCCTATGTCTGTCACGATCATAATGTCCAACGTCTATTCTGTCGATTAAATTATCACGCGACGTTGATAACGTAGGCGGTGCAGATGAAGATGACGATGAAGCAATAGAAGACTGAACAGCTGGCAAAGGCACCTGCGATAATTGTGGAGCATTATGTACACTTTTATCGAGTAATGATGCTCTGTCCAGGGATCTTTCTCGTGGAAAACGATCAACACGATCCCTAGGTGAATTTATACCAGTTTTACGAACAGACGTATCCTTATCTACAGTACTTCTATCGTATCTACTATCAATGCGTTGAGCTGTTCTATCCCTATCAGAAAGTGCTTTAGTTTCGGATCGTTCTCTTTCTCTATCGCTTCTACGTTCTCGGGTACCATTCTTTTCAAAAGCACTATCTTTCACCACAATTCGTTCTTTGTCCCGGCTATAACGCGAATTTTTATCTGTTGTTAAATTCATTGACGTTGAAACCAATGGAGGAACATCTCTATCCCTTGCCTTTATCGACTCCTTTTCTCTATCACGATCTCGATCTCGATCACGGTCGCGATCCCGATCCCGATCTCTCTCTCTATCACGATCTCGATCACGATCGCGATCCCGATCTCTATCCCTCTCACGATCACGATCACGTTCTCGATCTCTATCTCGATCACGATCTCTCTCCCGTGGGCGTTCACGACAACGTTCTTGCAATTCCTCCTTATCTTTATCTCGACCGTCTCGTTGATCGCGACCAAGCCTCGAATGCCCTCGTTCATCTCTTGTATGATCTTTATCGCGACGTTCTCTGCTCTTTTGCCGCGTTTTATCACCCAAATAAGTTTTATCATCAAATTCTTTACCAATTCTTCTATGACTCTCTTCTTGACTAGACATCTGTCTAGTTTTACTATTTTGTTCATTTTTCCTCAATTCCTCCCTATCTTTAGTTTTGTCACTTTTATGAGATTCACGATCCTTTTTTTCCGTATCCCGAGACCTGTTTGTAGATATCTGTCTATCTTGAGCTTTTGACGGCGTAAGTTCTCGTTTCGATCTTGATGACTTCTCGGGTGTACGACTACGGCGAGCTTTAGTTGAAATTGTTTCCTTTGAATGTTGATGTTTCGATCTTTCAGATGTTGGCGGTGTTCTAGAACGCATATCTTTTTCCTTACATTTCGTTTTTAATCTTTCGTCTGTTTTTATTTTTTCGTCTATTGTACGACTTTTTTCTTTATCTTGCTCTTTAACCTTATCGAATGGTTTACTTTTAACACTGTCTTTAGACAATTCATCTACATCTCGAACTTTCTTGTAATGCCTATCTTCTTTGTCTATATCCCTATTTTTTGTTGCTTTTGGAGATTCACTTCTATTTCTTTCTCGTACTTTATTGGATGTTCCATGATGAGGTACAGATATCGAAGACCCTAATACTGCAGAGGTCGTTGATGTCACTGTTGTAGAAGCTTGTATTGTTGGTGACCTTGTACGAGGTGTAGAAGAATGTTTCCTTGATGTCGAGGAGGAAGTATATTTCTTTCCTGGTCTAGCACTGATTTCCTTCTTTGTGGAACTAGTTTCAAACTTACGTTTTTTCTTTACCACTGGTTTTTCATTTTTTGTTCCAAGTCTTTTCAATTTTAATCTATCAGAATTAAATTATTAATAAATATTTAAAAATTTATATATTTTAATTATAAATTGTTAAAAGTAAACTAAAATATATAATTAAAATCTTCTAATTAGTACTAAATTCTAATTAGTCTAACAGTAAATAATAATAACAAATACGTGTAACTTACTTCCTTCTTCTTTCTTTATCTTCATCATAATCAGTGGAACCACTATGATGTCGCTTAGATTTGATTTTTTTAACTTTCTTACGTGAATCAGATGTTGAACTGGAAGATGAATCTTCGCTACTAGAACTACTACTACTGCTAGATGTACTTGAAGTATGAGAACTAGAGGAAGAAGTCATAGCCTTTTTTTTCTGTCTCACTTTGTCTTTCCCATGAACTTCTTTATCTTTCTTCATTTGTAGTTCCAGTTCACGTTGTAATAACTGTCTACGTCTTTCTAATACTTTTTCGTCTTCGTATTCCAAATCTGTTTGATTCCACTCTTCTAAATTCAAATCAGGACTATGCGATGCCTTTTTTACGATCTTAGAAGTAAGCCTTTTAAATGGATCCTCAATGAGCTACATATTGATAAATACATATGTAAATATCTATCTTAAAATGAAATAATAATACACTTTTAATTTTTTGTAATGGAATGTTTTATTCTGAAAAGTACAATAATATAGATTATATATATGTATATATATATATAGATAAACTTACTCCCGTTGTACTCGCAATAACATTATCCTTTTTGGCACGCTTGGACGGACTTATTAATGTGTGAGTATTTGCATATCTAGTTGCAATATCAAGAAAAGAAAATGTTGATCATCTTAAATAGAATGAGTGATAATTCTTACTCTATTCTCCAAATAACAAACTTGATGTGTAATTTTATTATTCATCGGTACGAAGGACAGATATATGTTTAATTCTTTTTACAATATGTATTAAGTGCAAAAATATACTTGCTTGCAATTCTTTCCATATGAACAACTGCCGTTTAATGCCCAGTTTCTACAATAATCCGATGAAATTTGGCCGGCAGTAGCTGCTGGTTTGGTCCCCAACCTCTCAAACACACTTGGTCGACGAGAGTCTGTATTACATTTCGTAGGGTCAACCGTTATCTTCCTTATGTTTGATTTTGACATATTATCACCATAAAACAATTATGTTTTCACAATGGAAGCACATAACTGCAGCATGCAAATAATCATTTGCTACGAAATCACTATCAATCGGTTAGGTATTCACGACTATAAGTACGGCTCTTAAAGAATCAAGATAAAAGATTTAAAAGCTACGAAACATAAGATGTCCGTTATGTTTTATACAATTATTTCTTTTGCGAATGACACTATCTTACTATGTACACTTAATTTGTTTTGCATATCCCTAAAGGCTAACCCCATACATGTAAGGACATCCTACTGCAATGAGTGAAATACCAAGCTATATAGAAAACTATACTGCAGCCTGATGAAGTAATAAATACAGTGTAATTCAGTATTACCAACCAATGATAAACAAAATTATGAACGCACAATAGATTTAAAAATATTTTTTATCAAATATAAGAAGACTATTTTAAAAGGAAAAACATTGTGCAAGTACCGTTTGTATCAATGATCATAAAGTATCATGAATATTATAAGAAAAAGAATATTTTACAAAATAAGTTTTATCCCATTAACCGATAAAGAATCTCTTGATACATGTACAAAAAAAATTGAAACATATTAATATATAAAATATAAAATTTTAAGTTGAAAATTTTCATGATAATATTTATTTCGCTTAATATATTTCATACAGAAATATTTTAGTATTTTCTTTTGAATTTAAAATAATTTTGTACAATTCAAGTTACACATCTATAGATGAATATTTTTTTCAATTTATTATTGATAGTATTAATAGTACAAGTAATTGCAATTATTTATCATTTATTTCCACGTTATTGATAATTAAAAACATATGCATATGCACATACGTATACCTATAGATGCATTCAAAACATTACAGTACAGCTATGTTTTTCAGATTGTCATTTCCAGTAGCGTAAACGTTGCGATTGCGTTATAGATTAAGTCAGTTCCATAATATATTTATTTTTTCTATTTAAAATTAAAATGTATATCAGTGATTGTATTTTACTATTTTTAATACATTATTATTTATTTCGTCTATTTTAATTATATGTTTAATTATATATATGTAATTTATATGCTGCATGATAATTAGAGAGCAATTACTAATATTATGTATAATTTATCTGCAGTTTTATTAGTCTTATTAGTTTTAATTACTAATGAATGAAATCTATTAGCAGAGCAAACTTGTTTTAATTTATTATTATAATTTTATAGCAAAACATAAATACACATTTGTTTACTGTTGAACAATGTTATTGTACTGTTTTAAATTTTTACGCAGATTCTTTTCTACAATGGCACATCAATGTAATTGTGGGAATACACATAACATTGCTGAACTGGGTATACAATACAATTTATATCAAAAAATTGATGTAGAAAATATAGAGTGTTTAAATGAATACGAGGAAGGTAGTGGGGCTACTATATTCAAAAAATGGGAGGACAGATTAGACAGAAATAAAGTAATTATTAATATATGTTATTTAAGATATAAATTTTGTACAGTTGGTGTTATACTTCACATTATAATTTATCTTTTTTTTCAGTATGTTGAAAGTGATGTGGACAATGAACTTTTATTTAATATTCCGTAAGTTACTTTTATTTGACCACATTTACATTAAGAATACATAAATATAATCATTTTTATATAGTTTTACAGGAAATATAAAGTTAAAAGGTCTTATTATCATTGGAGGTGAAGATGATTTTCATCCAAATAAAGTAAAATTGTAAGTGTTTCTTATTTCATGAAAATATTTAGTATAAAATGCATGATATATGATGTATATGATACAAATATACTTTACTAATATTGAGTAAAATATTTGATTGATCTACAGATACAAAAATAGGCCTCATATGACATTCGATGATGTAGCCACAGAACCAGAACAAGAATTTGAATTATGCGTAGATACAAATGGAGTACACGAATATTCTCCTAAGTATGTACATATATTATTAGATGGTCAAAGTCTTTTCCTTTTTTTTTTGTAAGAAAATCTGGAAGTAGACAAATTACAAAATTTAGAAGTAGACATTTTGATGAATCCTTGGAAAGAAAAAACATGAAGATTGATTATATTCATCCTGCTCACTTTTGAGCAAACCAATATTTTTGGTCTGGAAGAAGCTAGACAGAATTGGTTAATAACACTTGTGTAAGCGTTCAGAATATGATTTTATTTTTGAAATTGCAGTTTGATGATATCAAGAGTCCAAGCCAATTTCATGTGAATTATTCTAAGTCTGACTCAAGTAGTTGGGTAACTTGGTGAAATGGGTGAGAGGAGAAAATATAGTGAGATTTTTCAGAGTGATAGAATGTGTTAATTTTGATTTATCACATTTGGTGCAGGAAAGGAAGTCTAAGAAGTGGAGACTTGTAAAATCCATTTAAGTTTTTCATTGAGAATATGAAAAATTCTTGAGGAACAAACAATAAAACTATGACAGTTCCAGATGACCTGAAAGTTCATGTCTAAATTTCCTTAAGAAATATAAGAAAACTCTTTGGCCAATTCAATATATTGTATTGTTATTTGCAGTATTAGACACTTAACACAAAATACTAATTAAATTTTTATTTCAGAGTGGTTAAATTTTCAGCAGTACATCACTTAAGTTTGCACTTCATTGGTACAGAAAGAACAGATAAAATAAAAATCTATTATATAGGATTAAAAGGCGAATGGTCACCTCTGCATCAACATGGTGTTACTATTTGTACGTATGAATTACGACCACAGATGAGTGACCATCCAAGAGGTGAAAATGAAGATATCGATAGGTCAATTAGTTGATTCTATAAAAAAAAGGTTGTCGAACAATCCTGTGCAAAAAACTAAAATAATTCTGAAGGCTAATAAATATTTATATTCAAATGTATTTTTTGTTTTAATTTAAATCATTTTTTATACATTAAATATTACTGATTAGTTACTAACGAATACTAACAAAATAACGTGTATTCATATTAAATTTATTTGCATATAATCGCGTTAAAGATTGTATGTTGAAGCTAGCACAAGAAGAAATAGCCAATTACAAATTGTAAACTCACACATATATATTAAGACATTTGTTAGTATTGAAACTTTTCCTGTTATGACACTTGGTATAATCATGAAGAATTATGTGCTTTAAAAATCTCTGGAAGTTTCGAATTACTAGATCTAATATTCTTTCTAAATAACCATAGATAGGAAGCGTAGCGCATTATGTTATTTTATTAATAATTATCTAATTACGCACACACATGTCCAATTTTTGTTATACTCTGTCAAAATTAACGCATTCTTTAATATGTATTTCAATCTCCCCTTCTCTTCTTCATTCCCTTCTACTATATGGACACCAACTTGAAACTTCGATACATACTTGATATCGCAAGAAAGAACGTTCACTAAGTTCAATAATTGCGACTCATGGCACATGCGACTGTCAACTCCTCCGTCGAGGCAAATAAGCAGGACCAAAAAAATGCAAGTGAAAATATCGCGTGTACATCAATGGACTACTCAGTGTCATCAGCTACCACGCAACCCGTACCACCGGACGGAGGATGGGGCTACATCGTAGTTCTGGCATCCTTTTTAATCCACGTAATCGGTAAGTAGTTAATTTTCCTCGTTTCAATGCTTTTTTCTTGAAGATTTATATATTTAAATCTTATATAATTTTTATACATTTTAAATGTTACTTCTTTTTACGTTTTATTACAAGTCTTGTGCTTCTTCCTCTGTATACAATTTATTATTAAAATATTCTTAATATAATTACAATATATACGATATGAATAGTGCAATTTTATAATATAAATAGTGCCATTGATTGTCGGAGATATAATACGGTTGCTTATAATAATTATTTTGGTGAAAATGTCTTTGATGTTCATTTATTTTTGCACATGTATCTATTTTTCTTTTCGATGGGTCTTATCGTTATTCTTATGTTGTTACCATTATGGTCACGTTTTGAACAGATTAATCGGATGAACGATATTTTTATCGTGCGATAAAGCAGAAAGAATAAAAAGTTTCGTACGTCAAATTTGTAAAGTTTTCACGTTCGGTATTCGCATTTGCAACGAAAATAGTGTAATCTTCGTGAGAGATTCGTTTCAATTCACTCAGAGTTCAACTTTATTAGTAGGATTTCTTTGATCTCACGATAATGACGCATTTAAATTCTATTCTCTACGTATTTATTAATTTTATTTAATTTATTCAATAATATTTATCAAAAACATTATACTATTTAATACTGCTAATTTCTGAAAACTAAAGCGATTTACATCTTATTTTTCTTTTCTTCTTTTGGATAAAAAATTAATTAAAATGAAGTTAAACAAGATTATTTTCCATTTTCTAAATCTTCTATCTTGTGTCCAAAATACACATACGCAAATGTTAAATTGTATAAAAAATGAAATGATATTTAAGAATGTCGACGAATGTTGAAGAACAAATTTATAATACGTATCATTATTGTGCGTCTGTTACAAAACAGTATTACCAAATACAGTAAATTCAGTACGCGTTGCATTATGCGAAAAAAATATGTGTATCAATGCATGCGTAATCATCCGAAGAGGAAGAACGACCTTGCAAGCATGTTTGCGCATATATCTTCAATTTCTTCCTTACTTTAACTTTCACATGGATATACATATTTTAATTAAATCGCACAACGTAAACAAAATTATACCATTTTTCTTTTAAATGCATAAAATAATGACACGACAAATTTGTATGCGCTATTAACATTTTTTTAAATACCTTTTATATCCTTTTATATCCTAGCTTATATAAAATGAGCAACATTAGATAAAATATATAATAAATACATATTAATCGATCATTCATAATACATTATAAGATTATACAAAAATGCCTAAGCATATTTTAAGAATAGATTAAATGAATGAAAAAAAAGCGATGAACTTGGCATTATTCAAACATTCAAATGATACATTTTATCTATATTCCTTTTGGCCTCTTTATCTATGATGTACGCAAAAACTATTTCCATTTTATCATTCTTGTCATACATTTTTATCAGATGCTGCATTGAAATACAAAGACAATTACTAAACTATTTACGTTAAAAAAAATTATAATAATAAAGTTATCGATACCGACGAAAACATAGAGCAGGATCAGGATGATTTTCAAAATTATTTTTCTATTGAATACGCACACATACACACACATACACACAAATAAAACTATAAAAATATACTATTTATAATAGATACATTTTCTTTAATGAAAATGATTTCAACACACGATCGCAAGATCGGCACACGACCGTTTTATTATTCAGTTATTGAAGTTCTCTCATCATTTAATGTGAATGTATGAAAATATACGCATAAAGAGAATCTTCGATTACGGATATGATAAGTTTCACGATATGTATAAAATTAGAACATAAAACAGAAAACATGTTTTTTTATATAGTATGGATTATCTTTAACTGAAAAAATATATAGAAACTATAATGTTGACTACCTTATAATTACAATATATGTGTGTGAAATTTTACATTATAAACGTATGTTTACTATAAATTCGATTTTTTTTTTTTTTTGGTACTGAAACGTAAAAGAATTACAAAATATTATGAACTATACAAAAAATTGTTCGTTATACGCATAAATTATTGTATGCGATTAATATTCGTATTGAATACCGTGATCTCTCTTATTATCGCAATAATTGATTACGTTCATTGTAGCTACGATTGAAAATAAACTAAATCAAATTCAGTTTCGCAAGAAGAGCAATATCGAACTCGTTCTAATGATAGCATAAGTAGAAGAAACACGAGCTGGAATTTCCAACGATCAATTACATCAAATAGATTTATATATAATAATAATGCTATTTTTAATAATAAAAAGTAGAATATATTCGATAGAATAAAAATGATAAAATATCGTTCATTTTTCTTAAAGAAGAAATTATTATACAACTCAATTCCTTTAGTCGATCACTTCTTGGATATATATACTTATTACTTTGCATTAGAACATACATTTATTTATTGTTTTTAACATACATTTATTGTTTATTACAGCTGATGGTGTTACATATTCCTTCGGGGTTCTTTACGTGGAACTCTTGTACTACTTCGAAGAGGGAAAAGGTGCAACTGCTTGGATAGCATCGATTCTAGTTGGTGTTACTTTGTGCTCAGGTAAAATCTTTGATTCTTAATAATGTCGAATTTTCGTAGTCGTAATGAACAATTTTTATTGAAGGTCCAATATCGAGTTTGTTCGTGAATAAATTTGGATGTCGAATTGTAACCATAGTGGGCTCGATATTGGCGAGTTTGTGTTTACTATCAAGCGTGTGGGCTCCAAATATTATAACATTGTACTTTTCAATCGGCGTCGGAACAGGTGATGTGGAAAATGCTTTTTAAACGTTTCCAACAAAAAATAAACGGTTGAGTAATTTGCAATACAATAACGGGTTTACCGTGATTATTCCTTTTTCTGTTTAATATCGCACATAATATCGGAACAACCGTAGGCACGATATGCTTGATACATAAGAAACAATTACATACTGTTGTTGCAGGCCTAGGTTTTGGTTTAATCTACTTACCTGCGATTATTAGCGTGACATATTACTTTGAGAAGTATCGTTCTCTTGCGACAGGAATGGCAGTATGCGGTGCTGGTTTTGGCACATTAATTTTCGCTCCTTTATTAGACTATCTTATAGCAATGTACGGTTGGCGAGGAACAATTTTGATTTGTTCTGGAATCGTTTTGAATTGTACCGTTCTGGGAGCACTGTTTAGGCCTCTTGAAAGCAGCAAATCGAAAAAGAGATATTCAACAGAGGTACAGACACTTCTTAATAACTGGTAGATTGTACAATAAATAACATTGTGAAATAGAACTATCAAAAATAATATATCGATTGTTGCATTGTGCTTATTAAATGCCATACATGTTTTGCTTGTTAGTGCAACACAGGCAACATCTTATACGATTTATACCTATGTAGAAATATTTAAATTTTTAGGCTGCAAATCAATTCTGACTAACATTTTACGGTCTTAATAGAATCTGAGCTCTTTATCCCCTTTTATATCATTCCAAATTTCTGTTTCGATGTTTGGTATACATAATTACATTGTATACATACAAAACATGTGTTTATTCAAAATCTTTGTGCACTTATTCTTTTTAATCTGTTTATATGTATTTTTTATATGTTCAAATTTTAAATTAACAGCTACAATATCATCTTGTTATGAAATATCTCTCTATATAAAATTTGTGACTTTCAGAAATGTTCCCGGAACTTGAAAAAAAGTTCTCAACAAGATTCGAATAATTCATTTAATGAGAAAAAACTAAAACAGTTGAACAGTGTCAGTTTCCAAAAGGATAATGATAGTACTGGTATCAAATCTTTAAGTCAACCCGCTTTAAATTCAAAGGATGCAATACGGCAAGACAGTTTGGAGACCATGTATAAAGAGCAGTCTGTGTTTCTTCCGTATTTATTTAGTCAATATGAATATTCTTGGTTTTTTTTTTATATGTACACGAAGAAGTAGCTGTGAACACGAAAATAGAGCGAAAATATTAAAATTTCATAGGATAAAAAATATATTATTTTTTAGGCTTAATTTAACACAACGATATAATGAAGAAATGTTTCATATACGTCAGTCCTCTATAAGTTTACCCAATAAAATAGAATATATTAAAACAGATAATAGGGAATTTAAAGTTTGTATTGAGAGGAAAGTAAACACATTTCAAGAAAGTGTAGATATTTCCGTGTTCAAGGATCCAGTATTTATATTATTTACTTTCTCCAATTTCTGCACCAGTATTGGGTTTTATGTACCATATATTTATATAATAGTATGTATATAGATTTGTCTAAAAAAATTGTTTACTTTTTAATGTTAAATATTGTCAAATTATATATACCTTTCTCTATCTTTCTCTTCATAATATTTATAAACAGGCCTTGTTTACTGTTCCTTTATAGAAGTAATATTATGAAAGTTATGATTTTCAAATTGTTAATATCAAAAAGTGTAAACAGAATAATTAAATTGGACGTTTGTATAGCCTCAAGCTGAAGAACGTGGAATCAATAAAACAGATGCAAGTTATCTTCTTGGAGTAATTGGAATTGCTAATACTGTGGGTCGTATAATATTAGGATATGTATCTGATAAACCATGGGTTAACAGATTATTAATATATAATTTGTGTCTTACCATATGTGGTATCTGTAAGTACTGCTATTATTATTCTTAAATTAAGTAACATCAACGAATGCATAGTGATTAATTGTTTTTGTTTTTACAGCTACAATTCTTAGTAAATTTTGTACAACTTTTACATTATTTATAATTTATGCTTCCACATTCGGGTTCACATCTGGTGCTTATGTTGGTCTTACATCTGTGATTTTAGTAGATTTATTAGGTTTAAATCGACTTACAAATGCATTTGGTCATCTCTTATTATTCCAAGGTTTTGCATCATTTTTAGGTCCACCTATAGCTGGTACATATTTTGTATTAATCACAATTTCATTTGAAAACAAATTTTCAATAACTTTTGTAATTTGTGTTTTCAGGGTGGTTATACGATGTACTTCAATCTTATAATCCTGGATTTTTTACTGCTGGTGGAATGATGACCGTTAGTGGATTAATTCTATTCTTTATACCTGTTATTCAACAAAAAACACAAAAAAATATAAATATTCAAGAAACAAAAAAAAACAATAAATAATCAATTTGCATCAAAAACTTAACTTCTTTTCATTCATTATTTTAATTGGATTTATTATCACTCAATTCATCTCTATTTTTAACAATAAAAAATAACTATGAAAATATATTACAAAATTATTATTGTTAAATAAGTCTACACTTCTTTATTAGATAAATTTTGAAGCAAAGACATTACACGATCTGTTTTATACCCATTTAAATATTCATGTATGGTTTCTATTGTTTCAGACTTTAATTTTATATTTTGCTTTTCTATCTCACATATTACCTGAAAAAGTAATAAAAAAAGGTTCCAAGTTTATTTTAATTATTAGTTTAACTTGTTAGAATATTATGTAGACCATTATAAAACAATGTAAAACTTGTGGGTACTTTAATGTCATACCTTTATCAACCAACTTTTATAATATGGAAACTCAATCATCATCTCATGTAATTGTCTATCTATAGGTACAAATGATTCCTTGTTTTCTTTCAATGATGAGCATAAATCCATGCCTTCTAATAAATTACAACTTATATATATAAAACCTCGTACATTATTTGAAAAGACAGAAGCCTGTCTAAGATCATGAGCGAGTATTTTGTAGAAATATTTGCCTCGAAAGTATCGAACTATAAACAAATAGTAATTAAACCTAGTATAAGTATAATTAATGTCCATGTTTACTAAGTCTTTTACTTACTATATGAAACAGCTTCTTTTAATTTTTCTCTTCTCAAGTATAATAATACATAAGCATTGTCGATTATTGTTTCATTTATTTTATATTTCATTAATAAATTTCTTACGTATGGCATATCTCCATAAATGATTGGTAAAACATAATCAGCAATTGTATCAACACAAGGTAATACATTAAAATCATTGATCATAGTCTCAAGAATATCTAAAATACCTAAAAATGTTATATAGAACAACTTTATTTACATTCAATATAGTAATATTGATAAATTTTTATATATTTATAATGTACAATGCATAATACCTTGTAAATTATATCTATCTCTATGACTAATTAAAAGTGGCCAAAAGTAGTGCGGTTTTATTACACAATGACACTTGCACAATTTAAGTAAAGAAAGTGATAAATATTGATTTTTCGTCAATGAATGATAGAGTGATATTAATGAAAACTTCTTAAGAGTCTCTTCACATTTAAAAAAGGTACACACATATACAATGTCACAAAATAACTGAAATAATAAAAATATTATTAAAAACAAATAAAAAGAAATAACAATAAAAGTATATAAACACTTTTCTCACTGAGCCATTATTAATCATATGTTCTAAAATTAATTTAAAAATATCTTCGTACTGAGGATGATCATTACTTAAAGACATGTATAACAGTGCATTAATAGCTATATGTATTTGATTGATACTTAATAATTTTAATATAACTTGTATTTCATTATATAAAATTTGGTTTTTTTTCTTTAAATATTGATATATCTAAAACAAAAGGATTGAACTGTTAAATTTTGCAATATATATTTGTAAGTTGTTATTATAGACTTTTTAGAAACTCTTACTGTCTCAATTTGAGTTTTATGATTATTTGCTGCTAATGCATAAATTACATTTAAAATATGTTTATTAGTGAAATGTACATTTCGTAAATTACATGTTTCAAGTATTTCTCTGATTTGATTAATATCATTTGTTTTAGCATAAGCACACATTATAGTTGTATATGTTTCACTAGTTAACTGTAATTTTTGTTCTTTCATTTTAGCAAGAATTTTAGCCATATTTCTCGTTTGTCTGAAAAGTATATATATTTGTTCATTACAAAAGAAGTAAACAAAAAATATATATATTATGAAATATTTAATGTGTACTATTTATATGTATTTACCCCGATAAAGAATACGCCAATAATATTGAATTAAAAATGGATTCTGATATATGAAATCCTAATTTTTCCATTTCGTTCAAAAGTCTATATGCCATAAAAGTATTTCCTTTTGTACAATAATAGTTAATACACATTTTGTATGTGGTACTGTTTGCTGATATTTTATTTTTTTGCATGTTTTTTAATAATTCTAATGGTGAAAAGCCATATCCATTTTCTACATATAACTTCAAAAGTGCATTATAATGGGCTGTATTTATCTTGAAGTCTTCAGATCAATTGACCAAAAAAAAGGCATAGATTTTACATTTAATATATAAAGAAAATTGTTTCATTTTATTTTATTATTAAATGAAATAAAAAGAATATTATACTATGAACATACTGCAGATAATTAGGACTGTCCATAATGATTCACCAAGTTTTACTTTATCTAATGGTAAACAATCTGTTAGATTACTACACAAATGAAGTAATAAAAGTGCATGTTTAATATCTATACAATCTGCAATAAACAAACTTTTCTTAATTAAAGCATTTTGCTACACCGATAATAACACTTATTAAATAAATGCATTAGTCTTCTTTTATATTAATACATTATATACCCACTTATTGAATCTATATTGTTTATGAAATCCTCAATCTTTTTCTTCGTTATCCAATTGTTGTTTTTCATAATTTTATTTGATGTAAAAAATGTTGCATTTTTTATATTTTGTGTGTTATTATCTTCTTCTTCTATCATTGACATTATATTCCTATTAAACATATAACTTTTTGTAAGATGTACAAATAAAAGAATATAATGTTCTTAAAGAACTAACCTTATTGAAACAGTGAACGAATTATTACGGCATATAGTTACAAAGTTTATATCTTTCTTGTTTTCATTTCGTACTGCAGCTTTTAGACAGTGTCGAAAGATATATGTACGTCCTAATACAATATTTGACATGATAAATTAAAAATATATAAACTAACTTTATCACATACATGGATAAACTAACCTACTTTAATTCGCAGCATATAGTAAAACACAATGACACGTGACATTTTCATTTACCGAAAAAAAAGGTTTTATGTTGGAATTTGAAATTAATTACTTTTTAATATTTTACTGAAATAAAGATTAATTCATTGAGAATTAGCACGAATCATTATGAATAAAAATGTGTTGAGATGTGTATATTTATTACAATTTTTCTCTTTTAATGTCATGTTATATTTATTCTAGCATGTTATGACTATATTACAAAAATGATAATTTTTAAAAATAAATATTGTGTAATTAATTTTCCACGAATGTTGTATTAATATAGATAAGACATTAAAAGAAACATTATAAACATGTATAAATTTTATTAATGTATTTTTACAATATTATTTTCTAATTTAAATTTCTTGATATACATAGAATTTTATAAATACCTTTTTTCAGACAATATTTTTGAGTCTCTTCTAAGTTGGAAATTTTGTTTATTTTATTTAATGACAAAATTACAATTTGTTATTAGCTTCTTCTTGTAACATATTATAAACAAAAACTATAAGGTATAGCCTTTCAAAGAAAATAAAGACTAATATATAAAATGTTCGCAAAATTAATATTTTATCTTTAAAATAAATGAAATATTTTAGTAATAACATACATAAGGTTATACATATAGAATATTATTAAAAACAGTCATGTGTACAAAAGCTATTACTTAATAAAATATATTTTTTTTCATATTAGAAGTAAATATAAAAGTACATGACACACAATTTAGTATTACCATTATTAAATGGAATCAAAATTAATTCCATCTGGTAATTTTAAAGATTGAGAATTTTATGTTATATGTAGGATATTTTTACATTTTCATAGATATATTTATAGATATGTATAATAAACTACGTAAATTATTAGAAATAACCAAAAATATATTTTTAAATTAAAAAATTCTCATATGTAAAACATATAGAATAATTTACATGCACTTTTATCTGCAAAAATCTAGAAAATGTAGTAGTTTATAAAAAGATAAATGAATGTTAGAAATTAAGTAGAACTTGATTAAGAATAAATATTAATAGAAGACTAATATAAACTGATATATCTTGTTAATAATGTGAAGCTCATATATCATATTACATTTGTCAAGCTTTAAAATACACTCTTAGGTATTTCCGTTCACTATGTTATAGTAAAATTATCTAAAATGTTAAATTTTTAAATTGTTGAAAACAGTTTTTTTACATTTTGCATTAAAATATTACAATATTCTGTTATATTAATAGTTCCATCTTTTAATAATATTAATGTTAAACTTTATAATTATTTTACAAGAACTCTTCGCACCAATCAGAAAGGCACTGATAACAATCACTGGACTGTTTTGCATTTGCAGAACACGTATCTTTCATCCATTCTTGAAATAATTCTCGGTTTTTTTTCAAAACCAAGTATTGTCCGAGTACTACATATGCCTGAAAATATATTAAAAATGATAAATATACAAAAAAATATACATAATACGAATGTAATTAAATTTCTTAATTTATTATCAAGTTAATTAAAGGAAAATCATCATGCCAATTTTTGATAACATATGAATTTTACATTAAAAAATAAAAATTATGTTTAATCTAAATTACAATGTATTATACTTTGTCAAATCCAGCTGCTTCTAATCTACGTCCTAGAACTTCTCCAACTCCAGCAAGATCTGTTACAGGTTTTTCGCCCATTGGTTCGGCAACAAAGTTTTTATGTTTTTGTGATGTACTCGACATATTTGTTCTGTAAATAAAAACCAATTTTTGTTTGTCGATATAAACATAATGACAATATACCTTAACTTTTCATTAAATTTAAATCAATGATTTATCGAAATTTAAATATATATAAATATATACAAATTTTTAAAATAATTAATAAAATTCACAGTAAAATAATTAGATATATACATAGTTATAAATATATATATTATATATGTACATATGTATTACTACTCACTTTTAATAGTGTAAGGTTAACTTATTTATATTAATTATTTATCAATTAACCACTTTTTTCCTTGTATATTGTAAACTTGTATCAAACTTAAAGGTAATTAATTACTTCAAATTATAGTGTATAACTCCTTATGTTGATAACTTATAAACACTATAAAAATTTACTTAAACACAACACTATCGAAACTACCATTCATATACAAGTCTATGCAAAATTATAGAACTGAAACTCATATGTAATTTTGTATACGTAGTCGTCGATTTGCATGTAACTACTAAATAGGTAAAAATTAAAATCATTACGTCTTATAAATAAATTCATAATTTACTTTGTCAAATATTTTAGAAGTTTATATTCTTAATTTTAGATATCTTAACATATATGTATTCACGCATGCAAAATAAAAACATTTTAAATAAAAAAAGGTTAATTATTAAGATGGAAAAGAAAAATAGAATTATTAAAATATAAATCGCATACATATTATATTAAGAAAATATTTGATAGTATGTAAAAATGATATATATATTTTTAAACCCAATGACATATGTGATATAACTTTCACGATGCATTAAAAAGAAAAAGATAGAAATATAGTTGTTATGACGTTCACACATAAAACTAAAAACATATATTATAAAGTTGAAAGAAAATAAGTAAAATCTTTAAACTTATGTTATAATTCCAAATATAGTTTACAAATTCAACGTATCATAAAAGTAAAGTGTCGACACCATCGGTGTGTTTATAAGTCCAAAGCGTTTCGTTTCTTCTCTATTCGTTTACGAAATTGGGTTATTGTCGAAACGATGGAGCGGTCAATATGTGAAATAGAAATGTATACTATTATTAAAACATTTTACATTTTATTTTAGTGTATTGCAGTGGTATTGTAAAATTCAAATTTATGTGATTATTCGCGTAACTGTTTAAAAAACTAGAATTTTTGACACATACTGAGCTCCAATCACGAAAGAGCCATTATGTTGTGTCAACGTAATCGACGGCAGCACTGACGCCTCTTCAGTAATTAACCAAACAAAATGGACACCAAGATAACGATTAAGCGAACATTCGTGCAGTAGATTTACATGGAATGTCCAGGAGAATGGGATTAACGTGTACGCTACAGTGAGTCTTATTTAGTTATTGTTAAATGCTGATTTTTGATAATAGGATCTCAAAAGTTTGTATAGATTGCTTATATGTTTCTTAGTTTAACAATATTGAAACTTAATTTTGACACTTCAATCTAGAATAAAACTGTATGGTGTCATATTACATTTATAGAGAGGATACAGATTTTCAGTATTCAAAATGAAAATATAAATTTTTTTTAACGTTTCGATATTTTTCATTAATCCCTTGTAATATTTCATTACATGGACATTTTTTTATTTCTGTTATAAAAAGATATATAAACTTCGTATCCTTTTTTATGTTCCGAATTTTGCAATAACTTGCAATTTTTCTATGTAAATGCTGTAAGTGTATAGTCTTTTCTTAATTTGATTACATTTCGCACAATATTTTTATTTAACTTTTGTTCTCTCATGTTGTATGTATCCCTGTATGTTTATCAAGTATAAAAATTATATCTAATAGTAAGATATAATAATACAACAAAATACATAATTATTGGATGTTGTTAAGATTACATGCCAAATTAATCTTTTTAATGTTATTGTACAAGTTTCTTGAATTATATTGCATAATTCTTTTCTTATTGTTATAGAATTGCGATTTAAAAAAAATTTATTTATAAAATTTAGGAATTTAAAATATATGAACCAAATATCTTTCTCAAAATGCTAACATTAAAATAATAAAACTTAATTGTTGCGTGTTATAAACCAAATTTATTTCCTTCATAGATAATCCATATCAATTGTTTATTAATGTCATTAATTTATAACAAACTATGTTATGCAAAATATGTCATTTCATGTGGTAATACAATTTTTTGGTCTATTCTGCTATTAAAGTTTTGTAACAAGTTCTTTATATTTTATTGACAGTTATAAAAGTCGATAATTATGATATTTTAAACTGTTTGCTTTGTAAAACGAGAAAATATTGTACAGAATTCGTACATATACACAATTCATAACAAAAAGTGGAGTAAAAACACAGCATTTTTTGTGAATTTACTTTCGCGTAATATTTTGCGATACGTTATTAATTGGCGGATTATGTAATTTAATTTTTTTATTCAACATTCATTAAGTTCAAATCTTTTTATCTTATATTTGCATGCAATCAAGAAAAATTGAACGTAATGTCAAATAAGGTTCTGATTCATTAAAGATGTTGGTATATACATGTACATTCAAGTTGATAGTAAAGGACAGGATTGGTTAATCGAATATCCTGCCCTGGTATCCTACTTTATAAGGTAAAATCTGATTGGTTCTCTTTGTGGTATAATTCGGACTCCGCCTTACTACCGCCAATTGCGTTGTGTGTTTTTATCGTGATACCGAATACTTTATGTACTAGAAGTGTAATTCTTAGAAGGTTGCAGCGTTCAATCTCCTTTTTTTGTGGTTTTCCTATTGTTTTCATTCAACGAATACGTACATGTATACATAAATATATATACGCTTCCTTGGTGTATATATAATTTTCGCATGCACGTATGCAAAAAAAGTTTTAATGTTCGCAAATGAAGTAGTAGATGCTTCCATCCATTCAACACCAATTTTTTAAACTACAAATGAAAATATGTAATTACGAATGTTTAATACACATAAAAACATAATTCATTATTTTTGTTAACTTTTCATTTTATAAGAAATAGCCTTGATATTTTTCTTTTGTACATCATGTTTTTAACTTTGTAAGAGAGAATTCACTCTGTAATATCCATCTTCGAAATATTTTGATTGAAATTTCATTAGCGGAATCAATGGGTGCAATCAATTTGCATTTACATAGTAATATGTGATTCAAATGTAAAAAAGATAAATAAGAGTTTCCACATTAATAATTTATAATAAAAGGTAGATTGAAATAAATAAAATAGTATACATTAATTGTGTAAAAATGTTTGTTATATTTCTAATGAATTTTATTATACGTAATAAGCATGAAATATAGATAGAATGATCAAAATTCATTAAATGTAATTATTAAATGATTTCTAATGTGGTGTTTCAGTTGTATTCGTATTTGGAATAGAAAAAACCCATCAGAATTTTTATTGTTTAATCGAGTTAAATGTTCGATTTCTTTACATCGATCAATTCAGTATACTATTTTTAAATGTATTCTACAAATTAAAAATATATTTTACTGCAATTTTTAATATTTACAAATTTTAATACTCCATATGTATATATATATATATATATATATATCAATTTTTTTTATACATTCATTTTTCCGTTTGTCGATTGTTCATGTAACAAATACGCGACTACTGTCTATATTATACATGCAAGAGATATTAGTCATCATTTAAATACTTGTCTTTTTAATACAAACGCTATGTATTTTGTTGTTGTATTACGAAAAAATTGTCGCGTTAATTACACATAAATTTTAAGTAGTAAAGGACAGTATAAATTTTTTAACTAATTTAATTTATATATCTTTAAAATTTTACGAATTTTATATAAACCGTTTTCCTAATGATGAACTGAAAATGTAATTAATTTAAAGGTAATCTTATTTCTTTTTTGTGTACATCACGTACACACGCGTGTGCATGCATAGACGTTTATAAGTGGCAAAGAGAGATGCGCGCGCCACCAGGTGGTGCAGTGAGTGAGTGTGCGCGCATGACGTGAAAGGTAGCTGTGTAAGTTTCTACGGATGTTACGCTGTCTAACTGGTGTGGGTAGCGGCCTCCGTTGTATAGGACAGGACAGGATAGGGTAGGGTAAGAGAGAAGAGTAGTCCTTCGTTGTGAACTGAAGAGAAAGAGGAGGGGGCAGAGATGTGTAGAATGATTCGGACCTATGGACACGCTTGCACCTCGACGGTCCGCGCCGCAGCCGCAGCCGCAGCCACCGTCAGTGAAAATCTTGTATACGCGCGCGCAAACAAGGGTGGTTTTTCGATAAAACATTAACATACAATCACATTCATCGAATAATATAAGTTTTGAGCCGTGTTTTTACGAAATATACAAAGGAAGAGTGAATTGTGTAAAGTGAAGTGACGCTTTGTTGCTTGAATATCGAGCGTCGCGGTGGCCGCTACGAGTTCTCTCGGAAGCCCAAACGGAAATCTCTCACGATAATGGCGTACTTTCCGACGATCCGTGCTTTTTTTTTCACGAAGTCGCTTCGATTGCTTCTGACATTATAACATGCTCATATTTTATTCTCTGTGCGCTCAAATTCTACGGATTTAAAGAAAAATTTTCGAGAATAAAGTACGCCCGAAATAAAGTGTGAGAACATTCTATATCCATCTTACAGTTTCTTCTGTTCACCCCTGTAATATACTTAATGTGTGTATTTTAGTTCATATTCTAATGAGAGCAAGGATATTCTTTCGTATAATTTAGTGCCGCTGTCAGTGCTTCAGGTTTGTAAGGTGTTTTTCAGTTTCTTTTTCATTTTTCTGTTTAAGTAGCATGCATTGATATTTGATGATCTTACGTATTGGTTGTACGATTTAACCAGCGTGTCAGTTAACAATGTGCAATAATACCATATTGTTACTCGTAAAAAAAATATCAGTTTCAATGTTTTGATAGGTTACGAATAGTTTTGAATTTTTACTTTTATTTTAAAATGAATAAAGCACTAAATTGATGTTTCTAAATACTTAGAAATTTTGAATAAATGATGTACATATTATACATATTTACCAATTTTTTATATTGTTTAATTATGCTTAAAACTCTTACTACAATGTAATAATAGATAATAATTACTTAATTTTCAATATTCTAATTTCATTTACTTCTTTGGTACAGAATCGTATGATGATATTCCCTTATAGTCTTTAGCAAATTTGTGAAGTTCCTTTTAATTTTTATGTATATTTTACTTGTACATGTTCTACAATGTTTATATTATATTCATTCTGTATTGTTTTAATGTTAGGTTATGTTAATTTGATCATATTATGATAATATATAAATATGTTCAATGTACATAAAAATGTTTAAACATACAGTGAACGTGTACTAATGGAATCATATATAATGTAATGTTAATATTTTTATTAATAATTAAATTCCAGCAATATTTATTATGATTATTATCTTTATTTATTGCTCAATGAGAGCAAAGATTTTTAAAACAAATATAAAGCTTATTAAATTTAGCAAATTGTACTTTTATTGTCGAATAAAAGTATACGTATTTTGAGATATTTTGTATAATTTAATATTGCTTTTGTAATTGTATTGTTTGTAATTTGTATGTAAAAGATAGTATTCTATAGAAAATTGTATAAGTTTGGAACTATACATAAAACCTTTTTTCAATGTAGAATCTGTTTTTATTTGTATAAATAAATTTCAAAACCATAATTTATATACATACATAGGCGTGACACATAAATGGATTTTGTGTAAATTAATATTTTCTGTGCCTCGGAATGATATTAGGACATATTCCAAGGGGGAAAGGTTATAGCGATTATGAGAAATTAAGTCATAAGCGTATAGCTTTTTCCCTTTGGCATTTGTCATTGTCAACGTATATTATTTATAGAACTAAACATTATAATGTAATTATATATACAAATTTTAGTAATATATTAAGATTATTACATTCATATAAAATTAAGATAGATATTGTTAATATAATCATAATATAATTTTTAATGAACATTGTTTCAGGCAAAAAAGACCTGGATTAACAATGGGCACGTTAATGACTAAAAGAGAGACTATACGATATTCTCTTGAGCCTGAAATAGAGGCGAAGAGTCCTGCAGCATAGACATGGACTCGTACGATTTGTTTGGTGAAGATGTTAGTGGCTCGATGCTTGATGCTCTTCCTGACCTCGGGGGGAACGATCATTTTGACCCTGCAGGCACAACTAATTCTGTGGTAGTATCTAGAGATGGTCCAAACCCTGGCGTTAATGGAGGAGGGAGTTACATTAGTCAATCTTATATATCGCAAGAATCTCCGCTTCAAAAATTAACTTCATTCGGCGGATCTGAATTTGGAAGTTCTAATCAATTGCAAAATCCATCACAACGCAACATGTTCAATCAAAATCTTGGTACGTTTGATAATAGTGCACCACAGCGTGCTATGGTACCAGGAGCATTTCAAAATCAAGCTCGAAATATGGCACCGCAACATAGAGGGCCTCATCCTGGTAGTGGAGGACAATATCCTAATTATAATGATAATATGTATTCAATGGAACAACAGCATTCAATGACTAGAGCAAATATGTCTATAGATCCTAGTATGCAAGGTTGGCCAGGTAGTGGAGGTGCTTATCCACAAATGCAGAGACATTATAATCAGATGGCACCACAGCCTGGTACTTACCGACAACATATACCTCCACAGTATTCTCATCAACAAGATCAAAGTGGAGTTATGAATCAAAAATTACAACAGCAACAACAGCATTTTAGTAACCAACCAAGTATGATAGGAAACATGGGTGTACCACATCAAGCAATGCAACCTGGTGGAACAAGTAGTGTATATCAGCATATGGTTGGGCAACAACATTACCAGCAGGGAAATTCTGTTACAATGTATCAAACATCTCCAGGCTATCCAGGTTTTGCCTCGACTATTCATCAACAACAACAAGCGTCGCAGCAGCAACAAACTCAGCAACCGCCACAAAGAATGCCACATCATCACCCATCTCATCCAACTCATCAAACACATCCCTCGCATCCTCAACAGTATCCTCAACATTCACAGCATCCTAATACACAACAACCACAACAACAACAGCCAATAGACCCACAATATTCTCATCATACAACTACAATGTTTAATCAACCTCAACATTCTGGGCCAACAACTCAGTTTGGCACAGCTAAACATGCCACAAGTCCTCAATATCGTGCAACTTTCCCACAGTTGTCGCCTCAGATGTCGCCTAGACCTCAGATGTCACCACGACCACCAGCAGTGCAACAGCAAATGTCTCCTAGACCTATTATGTCACCAGCTAAACCTAATACATTGTCTCCACATCCGCATGTACAACTTCCACATCAACAATCAAATCAACCTAGTACAATGTCTGTCTCACCTTGCCCTCCAACTTCAATGCAGATAAATCCGACATCGCAACAAACTACTCTTCAAGCATTAGAGCAAATGGTGATTCCAGGTGTTGCTGTATCAAATTCAAGTGTTTCAAGTCAGGATTATAATCAATTTCAGGCACGTCCACCGATGTCGCAAGCACCAAATGTTTTAGCTCAGCCTACTGCACAAAGTTCTATGTCGCCTGTAACAGGTCCTAGAATGCCAATGCCAACCCAGTGGTCGCATCCACAACAACAGCAGCAACAAATAAGGCCAAATGTAAATGAAGACAGAAGTGTAGTAGAAACGCAACCTCCAGTATCTGAACAAAGCTCATCAATATTTCCAGTAACTGGAACAGAAACTATTCACAGTGTTGCAGAAACTACAGCTAGAGAATCTACAGATTCTACTCATAGTGCAATTGAATCTTCAAAACCAGAAAGTGAAACAATACATCAAAATATTCAAGAACAGCAAGATGTGCTTAGTCAACAAGCTGATACTTTGATACAAAATAATACGCAAAATAATTCACCCTTAGAGCATACATCCAGCAAAATCTCTCAAGAAACTGTACAGTCTTTACCAGCTTCTAGTACAAATGGAAATGTTGATTGCTCAAGTATGTCAACGTTACCTCAACAGCAACTAACGCAAAATCAAGCTCAGACTCCTGTTTCTACCATTGAAGGTCAGAATGCATGTGATCAAAAGTCGAATGATCAACATTTAGAAATGAATTCAACGAATTGCCCAACTAACAGCAGTGCAACTGCACACACTCAACAGCCTACGGTTAGTAGTCAAACGTCATCACAACAACAACAGCAGCAGCACAGCCAACAGCAATCTATCAGTTGTCCACAACAACCTGTACAACAAATCCATATGAATCAACCCCAGGTAGTGCCAACTCAGCAATCTCCAGTACAGTCTCAACAGCCACTGCAGCCTTCACAACAGCCACAAATAAATCAAGTGCAACAACCCCAATTGGCTCAACAGCCACCTCCACAACAATTGCAACAAATGAATACTCCTCCACAGCAAGCAATTACGCAATCGCAACAATCTGCCTTAAATCAAACGCAACCATCACAGCCACAAATATCTCAGCCTCAATTAGTACAGCCACCACCACCATCTCAACCAGCTCCAAGTTGTATCACTCAGGTTCAATCGACGCAACAGTCTCAACCACATATAACTTCGCAAGTTGGTGTATTACCCCAAACTACGCCATTAATCTCACCCCAGATGTCGCAATTACAAACTCCTTTATCAAATCCATCTCCGCAGTTGCCCCCAAACCAAACTAATCAAGTCCCGTCCACACATTTAAACAGTCAACAAATTCCTACAATTAATCAAAGCAGTAATACAGTATTACCATCTCATCAAACTGCTGTGTCAGTGCCAAATTCGCAAACTCCGCATCAAGTACAACAAAATTTTACAGAATACACTAATATTCAAAAGAATAACATGTATTCGAATGAGCTTTTAGTGGGTTCTGCTCAACAATATCCTCCTGGTAGTGATATCATTAGTGGTAGCACTATGCCAAATATGTATAATATTCCACCAAATTCAACATCAACCACAGTTACATCTGCTGGTTTTGGTTCATCTTGTGGACCAGTTACACATCATCAAGAAAGAGCTGCGTTACAACAGCAACTGCAGGAATTGTATTGTATGCCTCCAGCAACTGAGAATCAAGAGAAAATTGTTTCTATACAAGAAAAGTTGCAAGCTCTGCAACAACATGAGACTAATGATCAGTGTAATGGTGGACCACAATGCATATTGCAAAGTCCGATGTTTACAGCAGCAGTTGTTGATAGTCCACAGGTAATTTATTAATATATTTTACTTTTATTTCAAGTACTGTAAATGTAAAAATATATTAAAAACAGGTTTAAAACAAAAAATTTTTCCATAAATAGGTTTCAAGCACAACTGGTCGTGGTCGCAGTAAAGGTACACCAAGAGCTAAAAAGAGTAGGAAGAAAGCCGATAAAGAGGCAAGTGCTCCTACACCAATTAGTCAGCAGCAGCCAGAGCAACCGTTATCAGACAATCAAGTAACCCCTGGAGATAGTAGCAACATTGTTGATAGTGCCGCTGATTCTGAGGATATTAAACCATCTTCTGGTGATATGGAAGAAGAATGGAATAAAGGCAGGAAATCGCGACCTCCTCCGAGGAAACCGCGCAAACCAAAGGAGCCAAAAGAACCGAAAGAACCAAAAGAACCGAAAGTAAAAAAAGAACCAAAACCGCCAAAGGAGGCAAAATCTCCAAAAGCGCCTAGAAAAAGAAATAAAGACAAAGATTCTACAAAACGTAATAGAAAGTGAGTTATCTTCTAAATATTTCCACTTACTTTGCATTTTTGGAGGACTGATTATTTTTATTAAATATTTTATATTTTAACAGAAAAACTAATCACTCTGAGTCGGCTGATGATGAAGTTGCACAGGAAACAGAAGAAACGGCTGTCTCCGATTCAAGTGCAGTGAAAGAATCAGATGCAAAACCATCTGAACTGTCCAATCAAAGTGACCAAGAACAAGTGCATTCTTCGACTACTGAGCCTTTAGTGGTTGAAATGAAAGATCAAAGTAAACAGAAAGGAGATTCGGAAGATAGTCCGATAGACGAAAAGAAAGAAGAAAATTCAGATGCTGGTACAACTGCAGAAACTGCTACACCGAATAAGAAGAAAGCTGCTGCTCGTAAAAGATCAGTTGGAAAAGTTTCATTAGGAAAATCACCCAGAAGTTCGAAGTATGTCATTTTAAAACATTCTTATGCACTGTGAACATAATTTTATACTTTAATATTATTCTCTAATATTATTCTGTAAAATTACATTGTAGAAAGCGAAAAAGTCGGATTGCACCTGATTCTGATGGTGAAGAATTGGCGGCAACACCTCCGCCATCGCCAGAAGCCGGAGATGACAATAAAAGACGTTCTGCGAGAAATACGCATCGTAAGAAATATGTTGATGACGTAATGCTCAGATTTTCGGATGACGATGTACCTCTTCAGGATTCTCAACTTTCTAAGAAAGTAGAAGGCACAAATACAGCGAAACCTGTTTCTATTAAAAAAGATAACGAGGGCGGTGAAGTTGGGCCTAACAAACCTAATTTTGTATATATAGTATGTATCATATAATACTATATTTTTAAAGTCAAATGAAAACAGATAAAGTTTTAATAAACAATTTTTTCTATGCATTGTAGAATACAACAGATGAAGATTCCATGGTTGTGCAACATATATTATGTTCTCGTATAGGAAAAAGAGAAATTAAACCAACAGTTTCAGAAGTGAAAACTGAAACGTCTGATGAAAAAAATGATGACAGCGCATCTGACTTGAAAAATAAAGAGTATGAAAGTGAATCAAAGGAAGAAACTTCTGAAAAGGAATTAGTCTCAGAAACGAGTAATAAGGACGAAAACGATACTGAAGCTTCTGACGACAATGGCAATGTTGGGAAGGATAAAAATAAAATTGAAGGAACAATTGCAGATTCTAAGCAAGAAAGTGCTGTAGCAGATGTAAAACCTCAAATAGTAGAAGTTGAAGAATATTTTGTTAAATATAGAAACTTTTCATATTTGCATTGTGAATGGAGGACTGAAGAAGAATTATATAAAGGCGACAAACGAATTCAAGCTAAGCTAAAGAGATTTAAACAAAGACAACAACAAAATACTAATATCTTTGAAAATGTAATTTCAAGTTTATAATTATATACTTTATAGTAATTTTAATACTACTAACATTTACTGACTATTTCAGTTATTCATGACAACCAATTTGACATACTTTAGTAGCAATAATAATTGTATATTTGTTTTATCCCTCTTAACTAATTGTTAGTATCAGGAAGCTATATACGAATAATAAAAATCTATCTTTTTCAGACTGAAGATGATCCCTTCAACCCAGATTTTGTGGAAGTGGATAGAGTGCTTGATGAAGCAATGCATACTGATCCAACGACTGGAGAAACTATAAAACACTATTTAGTTAAATGGCGATCTCTTCAATATGAAGATTCCACTTGGGAATTAGAAGAAGATGTTGATCCAGAAAAAATAGCTCAATTCATAAGATTTAATAAAGTACCTCCCAAAGATCAGTGGAAGGTAATATATTATAAATATAGCAGCACAATTGTATTTAAGAATAATTACTATGCATATAATAAATGATTCTGTAGCCAAAAAAGAAACCAAGTGCATCAGCGTGGGTAAAATTAGAAGAATCACCAATTTATAAAAATAATAACAGTCTACGACCATATCAATTAGAAGGTCTTAATTGGTTACTCTTTTCCTGGTATAATGGGCATAATTGTATTCTTGCGGATGAAATGGGTTTAGGAAAAACAATTCAATCTTTAACATTTGTGGATGCGGTATATAAGTATGGAATACGTGGACCATTTTTAATAATAGCACCACTTTCAACCATTCCAAATTGGCAACGTGAATTCGAAAGCTGGACCGAGATGAACGTTGTAGTGTATCACGGATCGTAAGTTCAATTGTAATTTTATATTTGAAAATAAGGTACTTTCCCCAATACAGTTTTTTTAACTTACAGTGCAGCGAGTCGAACAATGCTTCAAGAATACGAAGTTTATTATAAAAATGAAAAAGGACAACAAATTAAAGATTTGATTAAATTCAATGTATTGATAACTACGTTTGAAATAATCATAACAGATTTTAATGAGTTACGAGGATATAATTGGAGACTATGTGTTATTGACGAAGCTCATAGACTAAAGAATAGGAATTGCAAATTACTTGAAGGTCTAAGACAATTGAATTTAGATCATAGAGTGCTTTTATCTGGTACACCTTTGCAGAATAATGTCAATGAGCTTTTTTCATTATTGAACTTCCTTGAACCAGTACAGTTTTCTAGCAGCGAAGCATTCCTTAAAGAATTTGGTAATCTAAGCAGTGAAAGTGAAGTTCATAAACTGCAACTACTTTTGAAACCAATGATGTTACGCCGACTAAAAGAGGATGTGGAAAAATCATTAGCTCCTAAAGAAGAAACCGTAGTTGAGGTGATTAATACCAATAATATAATAAATTTTCTTTTACGTTTAAATATTAATAAATAATTTGTGAAAAATAATTTTTGTCTATTTCTCAGGTGGAATTAACAAATATACAAAAGAAATATTATCGCGGTATTCTTGAAAGGAACTTCTCTTTCCTTGCAAAGGGTACTACATCAGCTAACATTCCGAATCTCATGAATACAATGATGGAATTAAGAAAATGCTGTATTCATCCATTCCTACTTAATGGTGCAGAAGATCAAATACAATTGGATTACAAGACTGGTGAAAAAGAAGATTCTGAAGCTTATTATCATGCTCTAGTAAATAGTTCTGGGAAAATGGTTTTGATTGATAAATTACTGCCAAAATTGAAAGCCAGTGGCCATAGAGTATTAATATTTAGTCAAATGGTGAAGTGTTTGGATCTGTTGGAAGACTATTTATTATATAAGAAGTAAGTATGCAATAGATTTTTACTTTTGGTTTTTTTTTTTACTACACATTTCTTTATTTTGTTTCCGAGAATGTTAATATCAAACATTTTTTTCTACCAAACTAGATTATTGTAGTCAAATAGAAGCACTCTGATTAAAAATATTTGTTTAGGTATCCGTATGAAAGAATTGATGGTCGAATTCGGGGAAATTTAAGACAAGCTGCAATTGATCGTTATAGTAAACCTGACTCTGACAGATTTGTTTTTCTTCTTTGTACCAAAGCAGGAGGTCTTGGAATTAATCTTACAGCAGCAGATACAGTTATTATATATGATAGTGATTGGAATCCACAAAATGACTTACAGGTTTTGAATTTAACATTACTTAGAAATGTTTTTTGCTTTTACGAAGTTAATTGATTTATTAATTATTAAAATAACATATTTGAAATATTTTTCATACGTTATTAAATTATAAATGTATACATATAGCTAAATATATTATATATAGGCTCAAGCTCGATGTCATAGAATTGGTCAACAAAAGATGGTAAAAGTATATCGATTACTTTGCCGAAATACATATGAAAGAGAAATGTTTGACAAAGCTTCTTTGAAGCTTGGATTGGATAAAGCTATTTTACAATCTATGAATACAAGTCAAGGGGGTAAAGATCCTAGCAATAAGCAGTTGACTAAAAAAGAAATAGAAGATTTATTAAAAAAAGGTGCTTATGGTGCTATTATGGACGACGATAATGCTGGAGATAAATTTTGTGAAGAAGATATAGAACAAATACTGGAACGTAGAACACAAGTAAATTAAATTTATTTGTTATTTTATTATATAGATAAAAGTATTTTATTTTTCATTAATTGATATTAATTTATAAAATTTCGATTAGATTATTACGATAGAAGCAGAAAAGGGATCAACATTTTCAAAAGCTAGTTTCGCGTGTTCATCTAACAGATCAGATATAAATATCGACGATCCAGATTTTTGGAAAAAATGGGCAAAGAAAGCTGAGATCGATACTACAGAGAAAAAAGAAGAGGACGAGTTAGTGATATCGGAACCAAGACGAAGAACGCAAATCAAACGATATGGCCACGATGAGTCTGTCGTCATGTCAGATCTTGATAGTTCGGATGACAACAGTGACGATGAAACAAGTAGTGGGTTGACAGGTAGAGGTATGTTCATTATTAGTGCATGTTAAGACACAATACCATTGTTAGCATTATTATTTCATCAAATTACTATGATACCTGGAGTGGATTAATGACTTACAATAATTACAAAGGTATTGGGTCACATTTATGTATATCATTCCATATATTCAAAACATGTTTTTAATCATAAATTAGTAAAATAGTTGTGCGTTTCAACACACTTTTTATGATTTGTACCACTTTTGCATAGTCAAGCGTAGCACATATTAAAAAAAAAAAGATTGTTTATATATAGAAAGTATTAAACATTATAACACAATTAACATTATTCTTTACATAAAGTTTAAAAAAAATGAAACATAATATTTAACAATATGAAGTACACTTTTGATACAAATTGGTTTGGAAATTTTTCTAAAAATAACTTCAAACCAACCTTTTATATATACCAAGTTATACATATATAAAATATGTTCTTTTATCTGTTTTTAATTAGTGAATGTTACATACACACATCAACGTAAACGTGTGCATGCGCGACTAATATACTATAAAATACAGCTATAACATTGTTATATTATCATGTAACAGTACAGTAGACTCCTGTATAACGCGAATTCCTATAACGCGCGGCAAAAGTACTGCAAGACATTGTTTTCATATGAAACGATTTCTCACAGAATGCGGCAAATAATAAAATTAAATCTGCTGTAGTAGAGCATTATATTCTTTTCTTCATCATTACCGACTTCTTTTGTTTTGTAGTTGTTCATTTTTTTCATGCGATCGCTTTTAATGCAACGATACGATACGATATGCGTTATACGAGAAAAATTCTCGTACCCGCTATTTCCTATAATGCGAAATAATATATAACTACGTTATACAGGAGTCTACTGCATTCAAAACATAACATGTTTTTGACTTGGTATTTTTCTGCTATATGTGCGTAATGTGCCCCCAAAACCTCGCTGCAGTTCACAATCTTTGATAAAATATTTAAATGATTTTACAATTTTGTGTCATACACTTTGTTTTTACATTGTTTGTACAATATTATATAGTTACAGTGAAGTCTTTATTCTAGCACAATTTTGGGACATTGCATTGCATTAATGCATGGCATATAAATATTTGTCTCTTTTTATTACTTGCAATAATCACAAGATTAAATTAGACAAGAAATACAAGTAATAAATAATATTATGTATTAATTAATGAATATAAATGTTGTTTTTTTTGTATATTAATATTTAATTTCATTACATACTGATAGAGTAACAATTTCTTAGTTTGCACAAATTACATTGCTCATTAGTTATAAATTAAATTCACTGCTTTTTATCAAAGTAGATAATTGTATTTAATTTTATATATAATTTGTAACATATTAAATAACATTAATTTTTCTTAATAACTCAGAATTAACAGAAACACATTATTTTTTCACGTCATTTTTGTGATATTGCTTGCTGTTAATATAAAATTATTTATTTCTAACATGAAAGAGATATATTGAGCTATATTTTATGTTAGTATATTAAGCTGTGTGGTAAGAAAATGTAGTAACATACCTCTTTTTATTTATTATTACAAGGTAAAAAGCGAAGAGATAAATTTGGTAAGAAGACACGGAAGTTTTGCGATGAATATGTTCCACGAGAAGGTGAAGTGGTGTATGGAAGTTGGGCAAGAAGTGAATGCTTTAAGGTAGAACGAGGTTTGCTCACATTCGGATGGGGTCGATGGGAAGAAATTCTTCAACACAGCCAGTTTCGACGAGGATGGCGCGAGGTTGACGTTGAAGACTGCGCACGAGTCATTTTACTCTACTGCCTCCGTTACTATCGTGGCGATGAAAAAATTCGTAACTTTATTTGTGATCTTATTACGCCTGTAGAAAATGGAGAAAAGATCAAGACTGTATGTGTTAATACTAGCGGACGAAATAATAGGCAAAAGAAAAAAGGACGAGTCAGAGAAGGTAGAGAGACACGTGGATCGGTTATCAATGGAGGTCCAAATGATCCCAATCATTGGAGTAACGCTGAAAAATATGACGGAGACATATTTCTGGAAAATAATTATAGGAAGCACTTGAGTCGACATGCAAACAAGTACGTACATTAATTAAATTTATATAACTTTTTTGGTCAATATAAAATCCTTTTAAAAGAAGATGTTTGTAATTGTAATGCCTAATTGTATTGAAATATTGTAAATAATTTTTGTATTATGTACAGAGTACTGTTACGCGTCCGAATGCTTTATTATATCAAGCACGAGATTATTGGAGACTTAGTCCAACATATATCTGATGGTGTTCATGTCAGGTTAGTGCTTTTTGTATACATATATTAATATATTTGTATATGAAAACATATACATATAAACTTTAAAACCTCCATTACTCTACGCTCAATTGACTATCATAGAATATCATGCACTTACTTACACGCTTATACGAAGCTTTATAGTTGCATGTGCAATGTATTTGTTTATCCTGGGAACTGTAATTGTATGAGGAATGCTCATAGAGCTGAACCATGTTTACTTTTGTAGCCCTAAAACAGCTATTAATCGCTGATCCTATATTACTAATATAAAAATTTTCCCATCCTATTTTCTAAACATGTATATGAATATATACACGATTTTTTAAATTACTGTAAACACTTTGTACGGCTTAATATGGTCAAAGATGGTCAACTCAACATCAACATGGTAAGAAACAACTAAAAAGAAGCAGTGCACTGTATTAAAGGGGCAGATAGAACAGGAAGTTTAAAGTTTATATACATTTCTCTACTTAATTTGAAAACAGAGGGGACAAAAATGATGAATAATGATTCTTTAAATTTATTTAATATATATAATGCGTCTATAACTTGATAACAAATAATTTTTGTATTAAAATTCGTTAAAATACAAAACTTTTAATTTTAACATTCGATTGGCACACATCAATTGGCAAATTGTAAATGAAACCGCCCTACAGTGCGTTGCGGATAAACCCTCCACAGTTGACGGAACGACCAGCGAAGTGGTGGGACTCTCAAGCAGATAAATCCTTAATAGTTGGCTGCTACAAACACGGCTACGAGAATTACGACCAGATGAGGATCGATCCCGCGCTTTCTTTCATTACAAGCTGCCCTCCCCCTTCCCAGTATCAGATCATACAAAATAAGTAAGTAATTATTCTCTTTACGTTGTTTTTTTATATCTATGTGCCACTGCTGTCTCATTCTAACATATATGGCTTGCATGCAGTTTAAATTTGCTTAAAATAATGCCTCTGCTAGAATTAGCGTAAGTTTTCCTTTTTCATTTTTATTCATACCTTTATTCGTATTTTAACAGCGAAGAAATTTTGTATTTTACATGTTTTTAAAGTATTATACTTTCTACTAGCTTTTATTTACAGTGGAGAAGGATGATGCATATAATGTACCAGGCAATATGCAATGATTTTTAAGTGTTTTTTATAAGCAGTCAGTTATATTGTATATATACTTACGTATATATCTTCCGTTTGCAATGTAACTTTTTAGAATCTGCGCTGCATTTTAAAGTGGCAGAAATGTGGGAATCTTTTTTGTATTGTATTTTTATATTATATATCTTCAAATTGTAGTTTCAATATAACTGTTGCTATTTATAATTGGTCAAGTATATATGTATGTTTTCACAATTAAATATATACTAGAAAAATGTGTGTAGTGGAAATTGAACAATTAAATATATACGATATATAATAAAATACACACTACAAAATTGTATTTTAACTTGAAGTATTTTAATATTTCAGCAGTAGCAGTAGAGACGATACTAGCTTAGAAAATGACATCGAAGATGCTGAATCTCTTGGAATGATGAAAGATTCAAAAGATTCTGATAAATTTAATCGAGAAACGCCTACTGATTCACCTGCGATATCTAATAAGGCAGATACACCTGGTCCTGAACCCAGTAGCAGCCATGAAGGAAACGATGGTTTATTAGATGATGAGAAAACGTGGCCTTCTGTAGTTGACCTTAATACACGTTTACGTCGCGTTATTTCTTCTTATCAGCGAAGTGTGAAGAAGGAAGATGTGAAAGTGTTACAAAAATCCAAAACAGGAATGGAAAATGATACAACTGTAAATCACACAACTTCGATGAATGAACCCCCTTTAAATATGCAAGGATGGGACTTGCAACAACTTGCTATGTATCTTTTAGTAAGTTAAATATTTAACAAAATATTTCACATAAAAGAAAGAAATACAATCTAAAACGCCATTTTTGTTGCCCTTTTTTTACAGAAAATGGAAAGAAGGGAAAAAATGGAAGCTATGGTAAAAGAAAGGGAACGAACTCGTATAGAAGAACAAAAAACGAAATGGTCGCGTCGTGAAGAAAGTGAATTCTTACGAGTTGTATCCACATATGGTGTTAATTATGACAGAAAGAAAGCACAATATGATTGGACTAAATTTAAAAGTATAGCTAGATTTGATAAAAAAACAGACAATGACCTTACAGATTATTATATGTCTTTTAGAGCAATGTGTAAAAAAGCATGTAACGCTAAACTGAATGATGAAGATGGTACGTTTATAATTACACTTATGTATAATTAAGAATCTGTGGTATATATCATGAATCTCCCAGTCATTAATATTACATACAAAAAAATATTGAAGCATATTTTATGCTTTAATATGCAAGTATGAAATTTGTTCATGTTTGTGCTTATTGTATGTAATGAAATATTAAATACGATATACATGTATCAGAGTTTTCAGAAGTTCCTGTTGATCATCTGAGTCCGGCAAAGGCAAGACAAATATTGGATCGTGTAGATCTTTTAAGCAAAATTCGAGAAGAAATTTTATCACATCCTCACTTAGAAGAACGACTCTCATTGTGTCAACCATCAGGTGACACACCTGATTGGTGGCAACCTGGAAAACACGATAAAGAATTACTACTTGGAGCGGCAAAACATGGTTTAGGAAGAACTGATATAACTATTTTAAATGATCCCGATTTCTCATTTCATAAACTTTTAACTAAAAATATGTATAGTAATATCCAAGCGTCTAAAGTTACAGATAAGTCTGAGAAAGCAATTAAAATTGAAAATAGAGAAGATATATTAAAATTTGATAAAGATGAGATACTTGTAAAATTAGAAAAAGGTGAAGGTACATTGAAAATTGAGAAGGTGGGCGCTAAGAAAGATAAAGATTTAAATACTGTGGATAAACGGTTAGAAAATATGGATTTGGAAAAGAGTCAAGTAGAATTGACTATTATTAAAGCTGAAAATAAAATTGATGAAAAACCTATTAGTAATGCATTAACTATTACAACTGTTACGAGAAATCCATCGTCAGATAAAGAGCACGTCACAAAAATAAAAACTGAAGACAAAAATGAAGTGGTGATAGAGTCAATAAAAAATGAAGTTTTAAAAACTGAACAGATGTTAGGAAGTAACAAAACAGATGAAACAAAAACAAGTAATGCGAGTATCGAAGAAACACCAGCCGTAAAAACAGAGAAAGAAAATCAAATTAAAGGAAAAGAAACTTTAGCAGAGCCTGACAACGAAAGTCAAGAAGAAAAAGTGAAAGAGTCACAAACTCAAGAGGTAAACGAAAAAAATTCATCAGATCAAAAAGAAACTGTAGAAATGATGGAAAAGTCGACCGAAAGCAATGAAAATGCAACATCTGAGAGTGATAAAATCAATGTGAAAACAGACACTCCAGTTATTAAAGAGGAGATCGAAGTACAAGAAAGCAAAGCGGTGGATACGTCCAAAGATAATAAAGCAAAGATGTGCAAGCTCGAGGATAAGTGTAACGTTCAGGCGGCAGAACTTAAAGCAATGTTTCCTGATTTAGAAGTTATTCAACCGTTGTCTCGATTAACGCAAATTGATACTTTTGTTCTCCGAGACAAAGTAGCAGATTATAATGAACCGACGGTTGTGCAACTTTTATCGCATAATAGTAATAATGCTATCAAATGGCCAAAGGTAAATAAAAAAATTCTAGTTTTTTGCTTTCCATACACAAAATGTTCAAAAAAAGATAGATAAATGTGAAAATCTAGAAAACAGAATATTTTTAATAGAAAATTTATCTACAAGATATGTTGGAAATATGTATTCATTTTCTGTATATTTACATATTTTTATATTTAATCTGCAGGAACATGCAATTGAAGCTCGTTTAATGCACATCGTACATGCGATTGAACACAAGGAATGGCCTGTATCTATAAACTTTAGCGCTGGTGATGAATCAGACGTTCCTCCAAATGAAAAAGAATGTTCAGAAGTAATAACTATAACAACGGATCATGGAATATCACGAAATACAACATCTGGAAGTAATATGTCGCAATCGAAAAAACGCAAGAGGCATATTGCTATTGATGTAGAAACTGAAAGAGGTAAAATTAATAAAAATAGAAATAATAAGTGGTATTTTTATTCAGATAATTGTAAATCCTATTAAGGCAAAAAAAGTTAACAATTGCTTTTTTTTTTACATTTTTAGCAAAACTTCACGCATTATTGAACAGTAGTAGCCACACGGTTACTCAGTCATCTGCGAGTTTAAGTAAACCTGCTACATTGTCTGGATCTAATACTTGGGAAGTAAATGAGGAATCACAGTCGGAAGAATCGAGACGCTCAACGCCAGTTCAGCCACCTCCAGCACATCAACAAACACGAACGCCTAATATGCCATTTGATTTAAAGTACACAGTTCCTGGAAAACCAACTGTAATTCCTGGGACTTCGAGTACTTTGACTCCTATAGATTTATCGGCTGGGTATGCTTTTCTTTTTAGCATCTCATAATTGTGTACAATGTATCTGATATATAAAATAATCTTGCCTCAAATTATTCAATATCTCTCAATTTCAGGTATCCAAAAGTAAGCACAGATAATAACAAAGATATTATGAATGAAGTTCAAGACTTTTCAATGCCAAATAAAAACAAACAAATTAGTAGTAATAAAGGGAAATTAGATAGTATGTTAGACAAATTAATGAAGAGAAAGAATTGTGTATGTATAAATACGCATAATGTTTATACATTTATCTAAACAATTATAATATAAACATTAGTAGCAATTAAAAATTTATTTTATTATTAGCCAGCAGATGAACCTGTAATTGGGAAGGAGAAAAAACGCAGGAAACTTGATGAAATAGTGTTAGGATTAAGTGCAGCGAAAGAACAACAAAGTAGTCACTATCCTGAACATAGTAAAAAAAGTACAATTACACCAAATGTAACTGTTACTCCAACTTCTGCGCCGATGGGGCTTCCGAATCCTCCAACGAGTACCCAGAAACCGTTTTCCATTACTGTTACTTCGATTCCTTCCTCGCGAGCATCGAATTCTACTTCTGGATTACCACCCCCATCTTTACATTCGCACAAAGATAGTTTTTCTGCTTTGCTTGTTCAAGCTGAGCAACAAAATCGTGAATTTAAAAAGCAGCAGCAACAGCATCAACAACAATCGCAGCAGCAGCAGCAGCAGCAACAGCAACAACAGCAACAACAGCCAAACTTTAATTCAACACATTCATCATCAACGAGTGGTAACAAAAAGAGTTATGAAGCAATGTTTGCTGACATTAATAAAGTCGCTGAATATTCCTCTAAAATCGGAGTGTATTCTCACGAAGCAAAAGTAAATAAGTGGTTAGCTGAACAAACTGTTATGTCTGAACAGTTAGGTGCAGAATATTTAAATGCACCTAGACGACGGCGACCACGAGTTGATCCATCTTTATTAGATTGGAAAAAACTGACGGGTGAAGAAAATGTCGCTGTAATTAATAGATTAACAGGCAAAAAGGTTTGGATGCAATTTTTTATTTTTTCACACTATAAATGTATCTTTACAAATAACAATAACAAATTTTCTTTCGTTCACCTTATTTCTTATAATATACCTTACTTCCTTACTACTATTCATCTATCCAATTATTTATGTGTATAGATTTCATTCATATTAATTAAACGTATATTAATTTTTTTATATACCAATTTCAGGTTACAGGCAGTAAGGCGCCACAACTAAAGCGATTAGGTCAGTGGCTAATGGAGAATCCTATGTTTGATGTAGATCCAAAATGGGCAGAACTTGTAAAAGAACGAGGAAATCTTCCCCATGATTTGCAAAAAAGATTATCAGGGAATGATAGAAGTTACGTTAATAAGGGTAAGAGCCCAGGGAGACCACCAATGATGCCAAGTCCTACTAGTCAACAATCTGCGAATCAAGCTAATTTAGCAGCTACATCGATGGCTTCAGGTCTAAACTTTCCTTCGCTGGGTAATTTAAATAATTCTCTTTTATCTGGCCTTTCCCTTGGCAATTTCGATCCAAAGAATAATCCTCTTTTAATGCCGTTCGGTGGTCTACCCAATCTGGGAGCATTGAGTGGTTTGGGTAACCTTAGTAATTTGAGTAATATGAGTTTAACGAATTCTTTGTTTGCAAATCTTACTGGTCTTGGTTTACCGTCTTTAGCGGGTATGGAAGCTGCTTTAGGTGCAACGGCAACCAGCACAGCGGCTGATACCAATCCCGTTGTTAGTTCTGTCAGTAGCAAAAATACAGGTTCTGCTAGTATTAGCAACGCTGGTAAATCGTCTCGCGGTAAATTGGATCCTCCTACGAGTAAAACTTCGGTGCCTTCAACTTCATCAGCATCATCCACGATATCAACAACGACACCATTTCCCTTCTTCTTTCCAAACCCTAGTCTTTTGTATACACCGTTGGGTTTGGGTGGTTTAAATCCATTCTCCATGCAGCCTGGTGGAGTATCGTCGGCCTACGAAAGTCTTGCCCAGTGTGGGCTTTTAAATCCGTCAACTTCGAGTGCCTCAGCAGTGCGTAAACCGACATCGTCAGCGAGTAACTCGAGGCAACGTGATACAATTACAGAGTCAACGACTAAACGAAAGGATGTAGAAAAGAAATCCAGATATTCTGTCGATCCTGCGCTAACATTACAACAGTACACGGACATGGCATTGCATAACGAGGAAAGACGTAGAGTGGAACCAGAAAAAAGAGAAACTTTGGAGCAGAATGATGTGGCAGATCTTTCTGAAAGACGAGTTGAGAGGAAAAACAAAGAACAGGAGATGAAAGAAGCTCTGGAACATTTAAGTAGAACTAGCGCAGAACTTTTAACGAGGAACCTTGAAGATCAACGATTAAGTGAGAAAAGAGGACGTAATATCGATCACGGTCAAGAGTCGCAAACAAGTATGCTTGAAGTAACTCTTGAACCTGTTAATAAAAAGCCAAGGATTGAGATTGAAGTTAGCGCAAAACCTGTAGCAACCACGATAACGCCGACAGATGTGACAGCAGCTGAAGTAGAACATGGAGCACGACCATTGGGTATAACAGTTAAACAAAGTTCTCTAGAGGAAAACAATGTGTTCAGTGATACATCCTCAAGTACTAATAAGAAAGACACCGACGAAACAGCTGCTACAGTAGTAACAACTATCTCCACAACTACAGTTACGGTTACAGTTGCATCTACAGTCACGCCTACATCCACATCCACATCCGCGCGCACGCCGACGCCTACATCTATGTCTACATGTACACCAACATCTACACCCACACCTGCATCCATAATCACACCTACCTCTACAACATCGGTAACAACGGTTTCAGAAGATGCAACTACATCGCAACAAAGTGCTAGTAACACTAGTAAGAACGATGTCTCGAAGCTTCCATCAGAAATGGAAGAAGATAATAAGGGTACTAAAGGAAAGAAAGCACGAAGTGGGAAACGACTTAGCATAGAACCTCCTCCGGAACGAAAGAATCTTCGTTCAAGTGCCGGAAGACAAGCGAGAGCAGCGGCGGAACGACAAGCAAGAATGGAAGGTGAAATGCAATCCGAACAACAAGAAACTCACACAACGAGCGAGTGAAGTGAATTTTTTTTCCAAGTGAGTACTGATTAGTACTGGTGTTGTTAATCAATCTTCCGTTGTTGCGATTAATTCATTGCAAACTTCTGCAGTATTCGCACAACGATTTTCCAGAAAAATCGTCGATTCATAAACATTTATACGGATGAATGAATCAATGAGGCGGTAATTTTTAATTAAATAGAGCACAAGTGCATTCTCTCTCTCGAAGAACTTGAAAACAAACGGAAATAAAAAAGATAAACATTTATAGAATTTGATTTTTTCTTCCAGTTTATATGGAAGTAATGGGACAAATAACAAATAAACCACGTACACATTACCATTGCTATCATTGTGAATGTATAACATTGAAGCTATTAAGTATGAAGGCTGGCAATAGTATTTTATCATTCGATATATTGTGTGGTAATTAACTTTTAATTATATAACATTACAATAACAAACTATAATTTTGTTAAATTTATTATTCTTTATGATCTTTATTGGTTTTGACGAGGGACTGTTTTATATAACTGCTATCTCACTATTGCGTAGTCGCGCAACAGTTTGCGGATCATTGAGACATAAGATATAATCATAATGTAGTAAAGTAAATTTAGGAATAACTTAATAAAAAAAAAGAACAGTGTAAATATTATATACATTATGCCTAGAAACTATAAGTGATCGTGTACTTGGAAAAATGTATATAACACAGTGTACTTTTAATTACATTAGGTGATACAATAAACAGCTTTTTTTGTTGTTTGCAAATGCCAACATTAGCATGTTTGTTCTGATAATTATATGTATACCTCTATCAAAATGAACAGCCTTATAAAAAATAAGTTATAAATTGTGTTAATAGGAAAAGTGAAGAATGTGCATGGATAATATGAACACCGAAAACCTAAAAATATATGTAGAATTTTTTAAATATATTTTAGCATATTGTTTTCGATTATTTTGTCGTCGAGTATTAATAAGAAATTTTATATAAAAATTGTTCGTTTTAATTATATTTTTTCCGGAATCAAGCTGCCACATACTAATTAAGGCACTAAAGGGATATACTTATTTATAATTGTATTTCACGGAACTTGATAGTACTATGATATTGAAAAAGTTTAATATATTATCAAATCTGTACTTTAGTTTTCACAAATATGAATTTTGATAATGTAAAAAAATACATTGTAATACATTTGTTCTTCATCTTTAAAAGTATCATTTTTACAGCGGTTGTGGCACTATACGCAAGTAAGTTTTGCCCGATGGTAACGTTACAGTCTTAATATCATTATACAATTTTTTTGCTTCTTCATCGGAGACAGTAGGCTGAATCATTACTTGATCACCTTTCTAAAGACCACAACATAAAATTATTTATTTTCTTAAATAATTGTATTGATGTTTCATCTCTTCTAGATAACATGAAAATAAATACAAACCTTCCAATCAACTGGAGTTGCTACCTTATACTTTTCTGTTAATTGCAGTGATTCGATAACTCGCAAAATTTCACTATGTTTAAAAATTATTATTAAAACATATATCAATGAAAATTTTAAACATTAATGATGTGAAAATGAGATTACTCGAAGTTTCTTCCAGTGGTTGCAGGGTATAAAATTGATAGCCGCATTTTTTTAGTAGGATCAATAATAAATACCGCTCTTGCAGTCATAGGTATGCCATAACTATCGACTTCCGCAGGATCTAGCATTCCTAATAATGTCGCGAGTTTTCGCGTTTCATCTTCAATAATCGGGTAGGGAAATTCCTTGTCGTTCATTTCAGCATAAGCCTTTATATCCTAAAATGTATGATTGTAGCTTGATAAATATTCCAAGTTCTCTTATTTACTACATGTAAATTTGTTTGTAATATGTGAAAAACTGCGTTAAACATACTTCTATCCATTTGCGATGAGAATCAATCGAATTACACGACAACGCAACAATTTTCACACCTAGTTTCTCAAATTCGGGAATTAATTTTAATACCCGAGCTAACTCTGTTGTGCACACCGGTGTAAAGTCATTTGGATGAGAAAATAAAATTCCCCATCTGCAAACGAAAAAGAATTAATTTTGTATTTTAAATGAAACACATTATTTTAATAGTAATTACTATATTTTAATTTATTATTAATAGAATATTGTACGAAATAAAAATTTGTATAAGGATAAGTGATGACTTCCAGTAAAGTATACACGCATAATTATTTATAAAAACATAAAGTAACATTAAAGGTTATGTTTAGTGCAAAGAATATTGTCTTACGAGTCACCTAGCCAATCGTGAAAGTTAATTGGACCTATTTGAGTCTCCGCTTCAAAATTTGGAAACGTTTCACCTAATAAAACCATGCCGTCATTTAAAAATTACTTTTAGACTTAGTTTTTATTATATTTTCAATAGAGATGTCACACGCAATTACAAATGTTTAAAAATTGACTATCACCGACAGAATTCTGTTGTTAAGGCGATCATACAAACTGCATGTACTTCGAGTCTTATCGATTCTGCCGCGACGTGTGAGGGGGATGTGATAGAAGGGCTACATATGTGGTTCTATGTGAAGTTCTGGTATAAAAAGAGGTAAACTTGCGAATAAAATGTAACGAAAAATACATGATTTTAATTTTTATCATAAAATTGGTAATAATTATGCTAACATGAGAACGTTAAAATTGATTTTTCGCATCTTAATCAATTTTCGTAAGAGCACATTTCACATAAGAACTCGATGGTGATAAATGTAGATAAATTAGTTTTCTATTTACCAGCTCTCTGATCTGAACGTGTGGTTATGTCGCACGTTGCGTTGGAACCGTGAGAGACAGTGTACAAGATCTGCTAATAGTAGCAATAGAGGATAGAACGCACCACGCCACATCTGTATGGAATCAAAATAAACGTTTCAATTGATTTGAATAGTTTCTATAATTTATCAGAAATTATGAATACTATAAAATTTGTTGCTTTTACAATTCAATCGTATTCCAAGCTGTTTATTCAGTTAAAAGAACCTAAATTAATGGTTTCACAATTTAGATTTTCTGTTGAAACACACAGATTATTAACACGAAGTTATTCTGATTTTAATCCAACTAAAATAATATATAATGAGTATAACAAAAAAGATGAAGAAAAATTGATGGAACTTTTAAAAGAGCCACGATATCAAGCTTTGTATGATAAATGTAAAATAGAAATGGAGTTTATAAAATGTATAACTGGGAAATTGCCTAAAACTTTGAGACCTTGTGATTGGTTACATTTATTGAAATTATCATCGAAAGGACATCGAAGGTAGTTTTTAGTATTAATGTTAAGATGAAAGTTACTTAATTGCGAAAAAAATTAAAAATATTTTTGTTTGGTTCCTGTATTACTCAGATCCTTCCTAGAATTTCGTTGGAAAGTAGAAAAGAAAGAAGAGCATCGCAAAGAAAAAATGGAATTAAAACATACACTGGTAAAAGAACCAGAGACAGATAATGATTCTCTATATGGATTGCATAAAAATTCATTGTTCCACCGAATACGGGACAAACAAATAAATCATTTTTATAATAGCAGATTAATAAATGCTATTTTATACGAACCTGTGATAGTATTTGATCTTGATTATCACAAATGTATGATGCCTAGAGAGCAATTAAATTGTGCGAAGCAACTATTACTTTCTTTCTCTTCAAATCGATCACACAATAACCCATTTAATCTATACTTTTGCAATGTTAATAAGAATAGTTTGATCATGGAAACATTGCATAAGATGTTACCTCACCTGTACGATATAGATTTTCCATTAAACATCACTTCAGAATCATATTTGGAAATGTTTCCTAAAGAGAAGTTAGTATATCTTACTCCGAATGCTAACCGCATTATGACAAAATATGACCCCAATTTAATTTACATAATTGGTGCAATGGTAGATAAGGTAATTAATAGATTATATTTATATTTATGAATTATATTGATTCTTCTAATTACTAAATTGTATTTATTTTTAATCTTCATGCGTACAAAAATTGTAAACATGTTATATTAAAGTATAAATTAACATTTTAATGTTATGAATTCCCCGGTTAAAAGAATATGTGTTAACAGTGAAATACATTTCTATTATTTTTTGTAGAACATTAGTATTTAATAATATTTTAATTGCATATCTGCATATTTACATTGATTGATATTTATTTATATATATTTCCAGCAAAATCCTAAACCATTATCATTTCAAAAAGCTAATGCAGAAAAAATTCGAATGATGAAGTTTCCCTTAAGTGAAAAACTAAAGTGGGGTACGGGGTCTAGCAAAAATCTACCACTTAATCAAGTCCTTTCCATCTTATTGGATTTAAGAGACACCAATGATTGGAAAATAGCAATGGACCATGTACCTAAACGAAAGTTAAGAGAAGCAAGGGAAGATAGCATGAGAAGATTAATGACGAAGAGAAAACTCGAATTAGAAAATATCAAGAATACACAATAATATTGATTGTAAATTTAAAGTTAAATAAAATTTTAAACTTAGATTATTATACTTAGTTATCAATCTTGTCCTATATTTTAGTGTTATACTGTTGCTTAATGTTTATGACGATGTAGCTGTCAAAGAAATAATGTAACAATGACAAATGTTACTTCTAATTTTACATAAATTTAGCTAGTGTAATATAAAAGTAAATTTGTTGAGAGAGAGAGAGAGAGAATGAGTGTGTACTTAAAATTATAGTTTTTGGTGTAAACAGATAATAAAGTAATCTTTATATATGTATAATGTACAAAGGAAACTGCAGTTTTAAATATTTTTTAATTGATAACGTAAAATGTTGACAGATGTTTCCCTATATTTTTTAAGTTCAATTACTCAACAAAATTATTCAAACATTGTATATTTAATAAACATTGTATAACATTGTATATAGTACTGCCAGTAGTGTTTTAAAGTCTATAATAAAATATAATAAAATATATATGTATGTTGACAGAAAATAATTTAAGTAAATATGTGTGGGAATTTTTAAATGTTTTAATATTGTTAAATGAATATATTAATTGTCTTAATTGTAATATTCAAAGTTATCATGATGCATAATAATAAATCATTCTTTTTATAAAAATATAATACGCGAAATCTTTTAAGTTCGTCTTTATTTGATTTCTGTATTTATTCCGCTGTTTATGATAAACAAATTATAATTCAATTATTATAAATTAAAGATTCACAAGGAATATGTTTATAAAATTAAAATATATATGTACATAGTTCATAATGTTTGTAATATGATGAATACTAATGTATGAATGGTTAGTGCGTCCGAAAATTGTGTGCGCGATTAAACGCCTATTTTATGCTGTACACTTTTCACATTAAAACGAGCGTAAAAGGCACAAAACCACTGGATTATCCTGTGAATAATGGTTTATTAGAGCATTATATAAACAACTGAATCGTTTACATTACTTGTTATGTATATTATGTGTGCAATTAGAAAAGTAGCGAATCTTAAAGTAATTAACCTATATTAATCGAACTTCAAAGTTTAAAGCTTTTTGATTAATTGCAAATGACATGATATCTCATGACGGGATAAAAGTCGAAGTAGTACCGATAAATGGAGAAAGAATCGAAGGGAAAGAAGAAACTGTTGTTTTTGTTGAGCAATTTGTTAAAGATGTTTGTGATTTCAGTTCTCAGTATGGAAGCAACATTAGTATTTCTTATACGGCCTATAATATTGCTGGGAATCCCAGTAAATTTCCGGACTATGGAGATTTTCCACAAGCTTTTGTTATGGTATGTTAATTTTCCAAAAATTAAATATGTCAATTTGAAGGATCATGAATAACATAAATACTAAACAATCAGAACAATATTGTAATTTATTAAAGTATTTTTAATAATATTTTAACAATATTAATTGTTAGACAATTTTGGATAACACGCAACAAGTATTTTAACATTTTTTTCGTCAATTCCATTACTTAACTTGTACCATATAAAATAAAGAGTAAAAACATTGTATATCTTTAGAGTGGTGTTGTAAATTAGTAGTATATCAAAAGAATTATGATTTTAGAGAACGTATGGACAATGGTGGGACAAAGCACCTTCAAGAATGATAGATTATATGCCACAAAATAATGTGAACATTATAAGCCAGGACTATATAGGTATATACTGCTTCCTTTACTGAAATATTTTATAGTATTCAATGTTTCTATTACATTTTCATTATTTTTAACAATATATTATGCAATTCAATTATTATACAATATATTATGTTTTGTACTAATGATGTGTGCAAAAATGGAAATAAATCATTATATTTTTTATATTATCAAGATTTAGAATATTATCAGGAGGTATATCCAATTAGAGTATCGATATATGAAACTTACAATCCTGGAAGCGTAATTGGAATTTGGGCACAAAATTCTGAGGGCAAATGGTATCAATTATGGAGCGGATTGCCTCAAATTGTGCCGCTCAAACCACGAATATTTTCTCCACATTTACAGCTATGTAATTTTAAAACAAAAATGATAAGACTGGAATTTAATCATAGTTTATTAGACTATTACACAGAGTTAGATGCTGTACTACTTATTGGTACATCAGAGTTAATTGTACCTAATAATTTGCATAATCAAAATTTAAATGATCTTTCGCAAGAATTGGGTTATCTTAAGCAAAGTGATGATGATATTTATAATCTAACACCGGATTATTTGAAAGCGAATCAGGATTTAACAATTCTTAAAAAGACATTGTCTAAGCGTTGCAAACTTTTTGAAAGGTTTGTTAATAATAAATCTATTCATGGATTCATATTTTAATAATTTATATATATGGATTAAATATATTTTGTAAATTATTTACAGCAAGATGATAGATAACATATCTAAAGGTAAATTAGTATCTAAAATAGGTCAGCATTATCAATCTGTTCCTCCGATAGAGGAAGCCTTCAACAGTTTGCAACAATTTTTACAAGAAGATTTTCCAAAACTTATGAGAGATATTCACCATTTGATACCAAATACTTTAAACGAACAAAATAATTCTTTTCAGGAAAGATATTTAATATCTTCGACCGACTTTGAAAATCAACTGTGCGGAAGTTTTTCAGCACTTCCGGTAAAATATACTCTAATTAATGTTGTATAAGCATATGATATTTACAATGATATTTACGAACAACATATTTTTACAGGATGAAACTGTGCTGAAAATTTTAAAGAATTTAGATTTAAAATCATTATGTCGTTTATGCAGAGTAAATAGACATTTTTATAATATTGCAAGGGATGCTTTGTTGTATACAAGTCTTAATTTGAAACCTTATTGGCATTGTTTAGATACATCTGCGCTAAATAGTTTAGCGCCTAGATGTCATTATTTACAGCGGCTAGACCTTTCATGGTGTGGAAATTATAATATGATCAAGTACCAAGATTTTGTACATTTTCTTCACACATGCGGAACTCCTTTGACACATTTGAGATTAAATTGTTGCCAATTTGTAAACGATGTTATTATCCTTGAAATTTCAAAAGTATGTAGGAATTTAAAAGGTAAATGAAAAAAGAATAGTACTCTAATGTTTTATCAAAATTTACAGAATGTTTATCATAAATATAATATATTATTTTTAGAATTATGTTTACGTAATTGTATGGGTGTAACAAATGAAGGATTCTCAAAGCTAGAAAACTTGAGGTTTCTCGAGCGTTTAGAACTTTATAGAACAGCTATTGAAACTTTTACATTATGTTCTATTTTAAAAAAGAATACTCAAATGCGTCACTTAAATTTGGCAGGAATGCATGATCGTTTAAATATAGACGAGGTTGCAATTGAATTAGGAAATTCTTGTCCATATTTGGAAAGTGTAGATTTTTGGAAAGCACAAACTTTAACACCACAAGGAGTTAGAGCTTTGTCACATTGTACTAATCTTCGAGAAGTGGATTTTGGATGGTGGTATGACCTTGAAAAAATATATATTTTTAATTTAATAAACAATTTGGTCTGTTTTAATAATTATTCTTCTATATAGCGGTGGAATGGGTGCTCCTGGTGATTCTTTACGAGCATTATTGTTTTCCTGTCGTTACCTGGAAAAAGTATTTTTAGCAGCACTTAGAGGATTAACAGATCGTGATTTAGAACCACTTCTTCTATGTCAACAGTTGCAACAATTGGACTTACTAGGAGCTCGTTCTCTCACTCCTGACATATGTTACGGATTTTTACTATTTTGTCCAAAATTGAAAATGATTGATCTCAGTTTCTGTGAAGGTATTAATGAGTTTATAGTACAAGAATGGCGTCAACAATATCCGCATGTTTCTATTAAAAGAAGTTTTCAAGTAACCAGCACTAACATGGTATAACAACATTCTGTAATATTTATTGTACCGACTCCTCTGTCATGTTTCAAATACAATTGCACTTGAAACAACTTTTTTACATTTTTATAATTCTAGAGGTCAATTATATAATATTGAAATGCTACAAGACTGTAATCTATTTGTATATAATTATATGTGAAGTTTAACTATCAAAATACGTGCGTATTTATATTATTCTTTTGTATAAATATATTTGTATATATATTCGAAAAATAATAACTTTGTACAGTATCAGAAAATGTTTACATGTACAAAAGCAATATTATTATTAAAAATAAACATTATCGATGCATAATAACTATCGTGTATTTAATATGAAATAAATAATAAATATACAATGTAATAAATGTTAAATCTGTATAAAATTGTAACAATTCACATATTTATATGTACATTTTCTTGTAAGTAATGCAAATAATCTACATATTTAATTTATATTTCAATTCGATGTACAGCTATTGGGTTAAATTATGCCTGATTTTTACATAAATTGAATATAAATTAAAGTAATTCAATTAATAATATTTTGAATTTCCCGCAGCTGCAAATGACATGAAGTGAGTTATTTAGGCTTTAAAACCACGTCACATGTATACAAGCTAAACCGCGTCATATGTACACAAGCTGAACTGCACGTGGTTACTGTTGGTTTAGGTTATGTAGATGTACTAATCGGTAAAAGAAATAAGTTTTATGCGATGAAATATGTAGAAAGATCGATTATTTGAACAAACAGTTAAAATAATTGTACATATACCTATATTTATGTGTGTGAGCCATTTGGAAAAATAATGAATAACAGTTTACAAAGTAAGAAATTACACTATGTTAACACCGCTATTAAGAAAAGGAAGAAAGACAAAGGTAAAAATGTTATTTTATAATATTTTATGTACGACAGTAATAATATTCTTTAATCATTTGATCGTTTAATTTTTATCTTTTAGCGTAAATTTTTTAATATTTAAAATTCTGTTTATACTTGGGAGGGTAGTTTCTGTAGAAATCAAATCTTTTTTTTTTTTTTTAATAATCTATTTCTTGAAGATCTTTTTTTAAAATCATATACAGATACACTATTAATTTTAGCTAAAAATTATATAGATATACAACATATGAATAGTGATGTGCAAATAACTGGTGAAAATAACAACGCAAACATGTTGAAAAGAAAACTAGCTCGTGACAAAAGTGAAAGCAGTAAAAAACAGAAGGAAAATAATTCTGTAGATCCGTTTGTAAATGGCACAACTCATGACAGTTGTATTGAAAAATTTGACGAAGAACTACATCAAGAGTTTTTAGAAAATAAGCCAACCAAAAATGAAAAATTTATTCAGGAAGAAAATAAAGAAGTTGAGAAAGATACAAGTAAGCAAATGGATCATTTAACTGGGAAGTTTTTGAGAGAGAGCTTTAATTCTACAAAAGATATAGACGTATTGAAAAAATTTGTAAAAGTCTGCAATGAAGATAAAGAAAGGGACTTGGCTGCAGAATATTTAAATGAAGGTGGCAATATTCTTGAAATACTAAAATTATTGGATAGTGGAGATAAGAAAGGAATTAGTGCTATAACTACAGTATTTTCTGCAGTAAGAATATTATTAATAAAGTAAGTACATTAAGTGATTCTAAATTCAAATATATTTTTTTTAAATAGTATATACCGATATTAATTTCTGTTTCTATTTAGAATTTTAAGACAGTATCCACAATACCAATCTAGTGCAGAAGCAACATGTCGTCATTTGATGAATTCATATTTATCACAAATACATTCAATGCTGTCTTTACAAAGTAATGCAAAGCAACGAAAAGTAATTTTACAATTACTCGCTGCGGTAGTTTCATTAGGTGGTAATCTTCCACGTGAACTACTCGCTCATTTGTCTTTACCATTGGAAGTTGTTAAATCTCTTGTACAACATACAAAGCCCACAGATAGTCAGAATACAAGAAACTGTTTTATTCATTTTATCCTTGCTTTCTTGGTAGAAGGCAGTGTACCTATCATTAGAGCTCTTTTGGATAAACGTGATCTACTTTCTAGTATATTTCCTGATCTTATATACGATTCTAAAGATATTGTTGTTTTAGTTTTAACAACCCTTAAGACTTATATTCTTCATAATGCAAGTGTTAGTAAGACTATGAAAATGCAAATATTTTCAACATCAATTATTCAAAATCTTGTGTGTCTGTATAATTGGAAAGGTCCAAATAATTGGCCAAAACTTAAAAGTCAAGGGGTTATACCAAATGAATGTTACCTTCAGGAAAAGGAGGTATCTAATGTGAATGTTGTATACTAATTCAACTTGATAAGTGCATGATGTTATTGATATATTTATATTTGTAATTATCTTTCTTTTATACCTATTCATGACTTTTATTTTAATGTAGGTCGTTACCGAGGTTGTGCACGACTTTTTAATTACATTATTAACATCACATAAACATGGTATTATTTTCCATGATCGTATGCTTGGTACTTCACATGTTAAACATAATCGTATGGTAAACACAATACTTCAAAGCTTAGATCGACCTTGGGAACATGAAAAACCATCAAATTTAGTAATCAAAATATTGACAGTGTGTCCAGACTTAATTAAATCTCAATTCGTTCTTTTGGAGCCGTACATTGAACCTAGACTTTCACCAAAATGGATTGCAACAATGAAATTCATAAGAGAGGTAAATAGTTTTTACATTTTTTATTGCATTTCTTAATATAATTATGAATTGTTCATGTTTTATAAGTTTTATTGTAGATAATACAGTCTGTGGATGTGGAAACTTGTATGAAGACATGTTCTGTAGAATTAAATGTATCACAATTAGCTGTTGCAATAGTATCTTTGACTTTACCAAGAGTAATTTTAAAACAGGCAATTATACCATCTTTAGTTCATTCTAATGTAATAATACGACATGAGGCGATGCTTACACTTAAATCTATGTTCAATCAAATACAAAAACATTTATCAGTTGTAAAAACAGTTTACAAAGGGGATAATAATTTATATATTTTAAAAAATTATGTAACAGAATTCATATTGAAGGTATGTATGTATGTATGTAATTTAAAAATCCATAGATTAAAATAGTTGCGAACTAACATTTTTTTTTTTTTTGGAGTAAATCTGTGAGTAGTGCAAATATACTAATTAATAATTTTTTAGAATGTACCCAATTTAAATATGATACTAAAAGTGTGGGGTAATACTTCTATGTCAGATCCAGTTGAAAATAGCAGTAACAATAATGAGCTGATGGAATTAGAGAAACATGAACACTTAACAATTATTTTAGAATTATTGCATATGTATAGCGATGTGTGTCCAAAATTATTGGATACATTACCTGATATGATGGCTGATACATTTTTAAATATATTGGATGAACTGGATGATACAAATGTTGAATTTAATGCTATTAAAGTAGAAGCTATCAAATTTTTAGTTAAGTTGCATCCTGATGAACTTTTACCACATAAGGTATGTAAAATAGTGTAAAATTTTTTATAAATTTTTAATTTATATATTATTTTTTAAATTATAAATAAATATTTTTTTTTAGAAAATATTTAAAGACACCTTATCATTTTTAATATCCATCTTAAAAGAAGAAACATCTTCAATAACATTGTCTACAAAAGCAACAATCAAAAGTTTATTAAATGCTACTGGAATGTTTGAAGGATGCAGCGATCACTTAGATATTTGGATTAATGGTTTCATAAATTTAGATGACAGAAAGAAAGTAACAAAGTGGTTTATTCGTATGACAAAAGAAGCTGTTCAAAACGTTGAAAGATATGTAAATGATATAATTGAAGCAGAAGAAATCATTAATCAAGAAGTAGTTCACATTGATAAGCTAGAAAGCATATTTAATGGTAAAATTTTATTTATCTGTGACATGCATTGATACAGTATGTGCAATTATCCTTTTTTCGTATATTGCAGAATTGACAAATAAGCCTAGTATTCATGAAAATTTGGAAAGTAACAATACTTTACCTATGCAACGATTTACAGCAATATCACCTCTTTTATGTTGTATACTGCATAAACTGAAGGAAGATTTACATTCTTCAATTTTATGTTATATGTCTTATGTTTTAATACATACATTACATTATCAAGTAACACCTGAAAGTTTAATACATTTTATTAAAGATATACAAGATATACCAGTGAAAGACTACTTATTGAGCTGGTTAGAAGGTAGTAAATCTATCGATATGAGAAAAGTAATTCCATCAATGACATTAATGTGTAAATTAAATGCAATGTTTTTAAGCGACAGTCAATTACAAATGAATGAAATATTTAATGGTGACAATACAGTTACTTTTCGATACAATGAAAAGGATATAACAATTCATCATTCTTTGTCAGCATTCGAAATTATATATTTATTTAAAATGACTATATTTTATTTCACACAATTTATTAAAAAAGACATTTTAACGAGAGTACAGTATGAGAATTACCAGGTGATTTTAATATCACTTTTGTACCTCGCAAATGATAGTGTAGATAATTCTAGCCTTGTCCAAGAGTGTGTTAAGCATATTTTTACACATCCTACTATTTTATATTACTTTTCACCGTTTCATCAAAAAAGTAAAGACGTCGCAAAAAGTATGCTAACTTTTACAATTGCTGATGTTTGCAACGTAGCGGCTGACCTGTGTAAAGAATGCAGCATTCAGAATTTTTTCGTTCATTTCAAAAATAAATTATTTACAAAATTATGTAAAATGATGGACGAGAAAAAGAAAAGTGAAAAGATAAATAATATTGACACGATTATTATATTGTTGGAGTTGTTACGATTAACATCGAAAGATGTTGTACATTTACTAAAGAGATTAGTTAAATTGGAACATAATATGTTTATTTTAAATGATGAAAAGAATTTATCAATTTACGGGCATATAGTCCCGAAACTTCTAAAAATTATGAATAGTAACGAAATGAAACCTGAACGGAACGTATTTTTTGACTTGGATGCAGAATTCATTAGAGGCATATGTTCACATCTACTTTTTCTGAAATCGAATCTAGTTTCAAATCTTGAAATATGGGAAACAGCCTTACACGAATACCTTTCTAACTTCTCATTCAACATTACTGGCATTGATGCAAGTGAGTTTTTGTTATAAATATTTACATTATTGCATTATTTTTTATTACAGTATGCACTCTGTTTTATTATCTTCTTACAATTTATGCAATATTGATATATGTATATGTTTACAGATATCATTGCATCATTGGTATCAATGGAAATGAAAGATACAACTGTAAAATTAATTTCATTTCTAATTAGTAAAAATATAAAATTCATACCTGTCTTTACGGAATGTATCATGAAATCTAATGATATAAAAAAAGGCAACATTGTGTTACCAATAGTTGCAAGTAACTTAAACTTCAAATGGAGTAGAGAGTTTTTAAAAAGTCTGAAAACACATTTTGAAGCTGAAATTATATCTTATTTATGCGATCCCAAATTTATGAAACTTTGGATAGAAGAAAATTCTAATGTTATTTGCTATTTAATCAAAACTACTTTCGATCTTAAAACATGTAATGAAACGTGTAATATTATTTTACAAATTGGCGATAAATTGGATAAGGTTTCTATAAATTATATAAAACTTCTTCAGAGTGTGTATAACAAATGTGCCACTCTGAAAATGGAAAGCGACAAATTTATTATGAATTTGATACACGTTCTTCTTCATATAATTACTTTAACGTTAAAAAGGGAATCAAAAAATGTTCAGAAACTGAGTATTCTTTGTGACGCATTGGACGATGCAGTAAAACGTTTAAGAAGTCTAAAAGAAAATCTTGTTTTCGAAGCATTAAGTATGAATTATTCATGGTCACAATTTACACGATTTTCTTTAAAATTTGGTCTTAAAGAATTCAAAAGTAATGAAGTCCGAGTACCGATGTTAAGAACTTTAAGTACTTTGTGTGATATTGCATACAAAAACGAGAGTAACGATGAATATGCTAAAACTTTATTTGAAATGACAACTTCTCATTCTGAATTTATTAATATTATGTTGGGTTCGTCAGATATAAAGAGTAAGTATGTAATAACAATGTGCTGAATAAATTTTCTTACATTTTATTTTACACTTTAATTGTTTATTTGATTTTTTAGGAGATCTTTTAGAATTGTTATGGATTCTCATGCAAAAGAATAAGACAGTTGTGACTTTAACGCATGTACCTGTTTATTTGGCGGCGTATAATGCTACTTTAAGTGAATCTGATCAATATATCTTAATTGTAAGAATGAAAGTAATTAACATAAAGGAAATTTTGTAGGAAGTACTAATGTACTAAATTTATTCCAGATTTTACAATATTACGAACGTAATGGTATTAATATATGTGAATATCGACCGTATGTGTGGGGGAATACTGCTGCAATACATTACAGTGTAAAGGGTGAAATGCATACAACATTGTGGAGACAACCATCTATTGCTCAAGTTCTAAATTTATTTGAAGAAGACATAATAATTAAGACCATAAAGTATTATCCTGTAGATAGAGCTTTGAAGGTAATTTGATCAATTTAGGTATAATATTAAAAAATTTAATATATTTAAAGTATTGATCTTTATGAACTTTACATAGTAAAGAATATTGCTTTATGTTTCATTTTTTACAGAATACTGAATTATTCAAAACAGACGATATATATGATCCGGCATTCTATTTACCACTGTTATGTTTTTTGTTATCTGAGAATAATGTCGTATCGTGCCATAAAGTTGCTCAAAGTGGTGCTTTAGCATTAGCACTTGCTGCATGTTGCAGCAAACATTCTGATGTTCGTATGGTAGCTTATACTGTTATTGCTAGATACTACATGCATTTGGAAGCTTCTAGGTATTTAACAGAAAGTAATAATAATAATAAAATTATCCATATTGTCATATTTGATCATATAATATACAATATGTATTCTGATTTATAGCTCAAAAGCAAGATTATTATGGATGCGATTAATAGATGCAATACGTTATGGTATTATATCATTACAGTCCGAACTTAATAATGTACGTTTAAATTGTTTAGTCTCCACATTTTTGGCAAGAACGTCTTTAATAGCCACGCAGCCATTGCATCCTCTTTATTCAGCTCTACAAACATTTCTAATGGCTAAGCCAGCATTAGATGTAAATACAATACCTGAATTATTACAACTTTTACACAATTCCGATGTACAATATAAGGCACATAGGTATTGGATTTTGGAAAATATTCGTGATGGTATGAAAACGGAATGCGAATTGGACATAGCATTTAAATGTGTTTTGTTTAAAATGCTCTTAGGTTTTTATATCTGTTCTCTTTCAGATTCAACTACAAAGGTAAAACGTACATTTTAGGAAGCAACTTTCTTCCTTGCTCTGATCTGATGTGTATATATATATATTTTTTTTAATTTTTCAGGAACTTATTTTAGAAGTTATTGCAGTTACATTAGAAATTACGAAAGCGGCTATACTTCTTATAGAGGGTCATGGATTATTTCCTTGGTTATTAGAAGTTACAGAGAATTTGCATAAACATGAAGTGCAGCATACTAAGCTTGTAGTGAAAATAATGGATAAACTCCTGAATACTATATTAAGTATAAAAGGAGATGTCGTTCATTACAAATTAATGCTTTTAAACGTCGTATTACGTTTAAATTTACATTTAGTTAGAGATATTGAGTTGGATACCTTTACATTATACATTAACATTTTGCAAAAATTAATTCTAACAAAGCAAATGAAAGTAATTGTTACCAAAGAACATCTAATGAAAATTCTTGAATTCTCTAAAGAATTATTGGATGATATAGAAGATTGTGACGATATGTTACGCTTCGGTTGTGAATACGTAACTAAAGTAGATTATTCAAAAAATAATAAATTTGAGGAAACAAAAAATAGCGTGAGGACGTTAGTGTGGACATGGTGTAGTCACGAAATAAAATAACATTCATTTTTATACGATATTTAAATATTGTATTTAAAAATTGTATGTATATACATAGGTTTGTAAAGTATAACATTTTAAAAATATTTGATACACTAACAAATGTTACCGCGTAAGAAATTTTTCGAATTAAGTAATACGTTTATATTTTGCGCCAATTCTGTATATTTCATCCGGTTCATATCGATTCGAATCGATATCTAAGTGATCGATATTGATTCGAATACCTACCTCTAGGGGCGAATGTTTGAACATTTTCAGTTACGTGTCTCGTGATTTGAATTATATTGTGCAATAATCGATTTTTTTTATATCAGTTATTAATAGCTTTAAGTTATGGTATATCGATATTAACCACGAAGGTAAATATGTACATTCTATCTGTTTAATTCTTCGTCTGTTACAATGAATTGTAGATATGCAATTTGTCGTAGCAAGTAACATATTTAGTAATGGCATCCATTAGAAGTTTAAGAGCTTCTTGGATAAATAGTGTGTACAAAAACGTCTGCCTCAGGATCTCTGTATTTGTTTTGGTGATGTCTTAATACCAATGTAACTCGATTAATATCTAATTCTCCTGAGAATTCTTGGCCATTATAGTATTCTTTCATTTTTGGTATTTCGTAATTGTTCGTTTCTAAATCTCTACGTGACAATGTCACTGCCTCGCTTGTAGCGCCATTATTTAATCTTCGCATGGCGTCTTTGGCCGTCGTGTGTTTTAAAGCTATGTGAGCAACATTGTCTTGATCGTGTCTGCTTAGGAAACCAGATTTCCGACTATTTGACGATCTTGAATAATTTTCGACGCTATTAGTCGTTCTTCGTGCATTTCTGTCGGATGCGTGGCCTCTAGGATGGCCACGTTCCCTGCATCCATGACACAAAACGTCTTGTGAATTGTCTAAAATAATTGCTGCGTCTCTGGGTGATGTACCGATGTATCGAGCGCCACTGATCATCAACGACATCCCATTAACGTAATCTGTCGATACCAGTTGATCGATTTCGTCGATCATACGTTTCGTGTTATTATTTATGAAACGAATAGTGTCTGTTCTTATATCATTGGTGCTTTTCCCAGTTTGAGCAGCAATCACTGCGAATAGACACGCGTTCAAATCGTGTTCGACATTAGTGGGATCATTGTTTCCCACTAATGTAAAATGCCCTATATCATTCGACGGTTGTTTATGGTATTGGATATCAATAGCATCGTTTCTATTTGTCTGATCATTTATCGTTCGATACAATCGACCTTTCGAGGTCCATATTCGTATAACTTTTCCTATTATGGTACTTAGGACATTTATGTGAATCAGATTCGTTGGTCCGTAATTTTTTAGATCGTTAACGAGGCGTTTAATTAATTTTAGCTTCCATAACTTTTGATTCTTTAAATTCTTGTACTTGCTGTTAAACTTTCTGCGATTTTCACGCATTGCTCTGTTTCGCAGTTTTTCTTCTCGCGAGCCATTTTTATCGTCAGATTTTTCTATTTTATTAGTAATGAGCATTACTTTGTATGTTTACTTTTAAAAATTTTGAAGCAACTTTTTTTTTGTTACATCTTGTCGCACTGGCTTAGCTTCTAAAAATCGGAATGAAATTTGTTTATCTCTTTTAGAGGAATAATAATTAATAATAATAATAATAATACGGAGATTAATTAATCTTGCTATAATCTGATAATTGGGCAAAGTGAGAAAGAGCAAGTGTGCGATAAATGAAGGTACTGTAAAAAGGAATCGTTGAAGTAACTAATTGGTACATTCGTGAAAATTAGTATTAGTGTAACATCAAGTCAATATATGCTTAGTGTTTAAAAATAAAGGTACAATAAACTATAAGCTGAGAGAATACCTTAATGCGAAAGAACGTGGTCTGTATTGTAGATTCATGTTTCTTACGATATTTATCTGGAATACTGGAATACTAGAATTTCGTGTCAAATATATATGATTTTAGTTATTCTTTAAATTTTCCGTTTAACCTTTACGCGCAACATTTTGCGCAAATGTTTCGGCAATGCTCATTTTTTTTGCGCCTCTCGCGTATTTTATTCGTTGTACAATTCGTTGATAAAGCATCACGATTATTTGTAATTATTTTTCTCGACTTTAATCAACCGCGACTTTTACGAATTAACCACGTATAGATTTCAAGCATCGAGAGAAATAATATTTTACATATATAAATTCAACTTCAGTTCAGCATAAACTAATTGCACGATTTGATCGACCGAAGAAAAAGTAACATTTTTCAGAAGCAATTTTGTTTACTCAACGAATATGCTTCGCTTGTGAAACATGTTCACAAGAAACACATCGTTGCGTCCACGTTTCCATCCCCATAATTCAACTCACCCCCTCAATGGTTCGAATATACCGGATAAAACGTATCTAGATGTCGCGAACCCATGAAGCAGCAGCAGCCTGTTGTCGCGGGCGTAGGGAGTGAAGCATGCCTCGCAGGGGCAGGAAAATAAGCGCGCGAGGAACCGATCGGTTCTCCGGTTCGCATTTATTAGGGGCTCGTCCGATAGGCGTGCTCGAGAGAGAAATCGTTCGCCCTGAACGGAAAAAGAGGGTTTCAGGACGAGGAGAAAAAGGAAACCGTTCGCGGCGATTGGAAATGAACGGGGAAGCCGAAAGACGGAAGGGGGTGAACCAGCCGGTCGGTGGTGGGGATCCTTCTGGATCCACGCTCGATCCCCGGCTTTCGTTGCTTCGCGCCGCGATCCATGGATCAGTCTCGATGCAACCGTCCTGGTTCGAGGTGGTTGCCGTCCCCGCCAGTGCTCGTGTGCCGCGGTCGATTTAAATGTTTCGTGCCCTCGAGGTTCCAGGTCGTTTTTACTCCTCGAACGAGACGGCACCGAGCTGGTCCCTGCGAGAATCCTCGTGGTTTTCCGCGATCGATCGGAAACCGGGAAACCGCGCACGCGCGTAGGGACGCGTTGATAACGGTTGTTGTTGTAAATACCCACGAGCAGTCAGTGTACGTATGTGCGCGGTGAAACAACGACGAGATGGTTGACGAACGACGCGTGTCCGAGCGTCCGTTGCGCGCTGTTCCGTTCGGATCCTCGGTGATTTGAATGCTCGACCAAGCGGCGTCCTCCGTTCTGCGTACTGGGTGTTTCGGAGGTGTTTCGGAGCAGTAGATACTTTTACGAACGGACCAGGGAGAGATGTAAATCGATCGATACTTGCGTTTTATCGATAAGGCTCGCATCTGGTTAGAAATACTAGTGGTAATCGAGTTTTTAAGATATTCAGAGAGCTCCAAATGTGGCTGCCGTTGAAAACGAACGAGACTTGCAAAATTTTATCGTCGACAGCCAAGTTTCAGTGGCTGACTGTTTAGTTGCGCAAAAGCACGAACGTTTGTCGTTCGTTTCGTCATTTTACTCGGTTATACGCTCGGATCGTTTTTAACGGTTCAAATAATTCTCCGTTTTATAGGGAAACGAAAAGGAGTTTGACTTTCGCTCGGCTGTTATCGCAACAGTTTACTCGTAGCGTTCCGCTTGTCGTTTCGAAGAATATACGGCGACGTTGATGCCGCAACGAAACGTGCTCGATGGTGATATCAATGCCCGCATGAGAAAGCTGCTACGACTCGTGCGTTCGATACGCGGATTGCTTTATTTAAACGCACTTTTCGTACCACGATCGTATTCACGCGCGATAAAACGTGCAGTAAAATACTTTCTATATACTTTCAATTAATTAAAGATGTGCATCCATTGAGTTCTGATTCTCGAAAATCTTGAAACCTCTTTTATCACTTGTTCTCCGTGGAAATATCTCGATAGTCCCCTTATGTTTCACGACGGTGTACTGTGCGCAACATTCGATTTCGACGCGAGAATGGATTGTGTATTCGTCCGTGAGAGCATAGTTCAATGTTAAACGTATTTAGGAATTGTTTTTGCTTGTGAAGGAAGAACAATCGGTACAATTGTCGAGGGGGAAAAATATTATTCTACCCTCTGTGGTTGGAGTGCTTTTATTGACGAGTGATTGTGATGTGCTTTCAGATCTAATTGATACAGTTTGTTGGTAATATGGTGTGATACACATGATCGCGTTTGGATTACGAGTATCCTGAACAATCCACTTTCGACGAAACATGTATGGCTGGTGAGTAGATCATTTTATTCGACTGTTACTGTTTTCTACATTTAAATCGATTCGTTTATCTTAAGTCGCTTAACGAATACTCCAAAGACAATTTTCTTCAAGACAATCTTATTGGTCAGTAGCCTTTGAAAATATGCGAGGACCCCAATGGTGGCGATTAAACAAATACCAAATTTCTGCTTTATATCGTCTGTTAATAATTAGTTAAGTTAAATTTAACTGACTAACCCAATCTTATACCGACCTTTTTGGTATTAAACCCATTCCATTATAGACTCATTGTGCGTCGAAAAATAATTACGTTTTTAACCAATTGATATTTGTTTAGGTACCAGTGGAGGCTTCACATATTTTCAACGAATACTGAATCTTGATATTTAAATACCGACCGAAAGGGATTAAAATGCTGACCATTTAATTTGTTGCCTTCTACAAATAGATAGGATCGTTCTACCTGTTTTCAGCATATATTATTATAATTGAACGAAATTGAAGCGCGTGTTTCGTGGAAGCATCGAACGGATCGTGTCAGGACCGTCGTCCGGTACGAAAGGCGGCGTCGTTTCGTGGAAGCCGTGAGTTTAACGTTCGCGTCCGTACTGAAAGGGAATGACGAGCCGCAAAACGTGCACGCACCGCCTAACGAACGTACCTATACGCTTCGAATGTCCTCTCGAGGCTGTGCACGCATAAACACGGCGCGTGTATATATTTTTCGTCGTTTTTTATTGTGCCGTGCATCCGGCTGGCTGCGTGGCGTTGGTAATAATGCGTCTGCCGTTGGTCACGCAACAATGACGGTCCGTTAAACTTTTCCGGTATCGATTCGTAGCCTCGTGTGCATTCTTCGACGTCCTCGTGACAAACGTGTGAGCCAGCTAGACGCTGCTTCGCGAGGGCGTTCGTCGAAGTGGTTCGCTTCGGAGGGCGACGCTTTGGTATCGAAATTTCAAACATACGAAAAGTGGAGATTTGGTCACTTTGGTCCGCGTACGATTCGTACGCAGAGCTCTCGTTGATCGGCATATATTTTCCTTAGATCTTTAGAACCTCTTGCAATAAAAACCGAAGGCGGTTCAAGTTCGTGCATCGATGGACTTACGATTGGTTCGTGTTTTCGTAGAACTCTATTTTCTGTTCTCTAACGCGATAACGAATTCTCGATATCGCGCCTTGCTCTTCGCTAATCGTGGAAATCTGGTCGGTAGAATGTTTCGAGAGGGAAGAAAGGAGGAGAGATAGCATCCTGCGAATGGTTACTATACAGTCCTCAGGCAGGGTATCCACGTGAGAAAGGTGAACCGCGTGTATGTATAGCAGGAAATAGGAAGGGAAGATAGTGTGCACCTGCCGCGGCGAGCTCGTCGCCGATGCATAATATAAACGCAATAATTCCGCGCTGGACAGCGTTAGGCCGCGCCGGCATCGCAGAAAATACGAATCTTAGCTCGCGAGCCGGTCTCCCCGGCACGAGCAAAAAAAGTGTCCAAGAGCAACGAAACTTTTTCCCCGGGACGTAACTTACTGCGCTCCCGAACGATGGCTGCATAAATATCGATAGTAAAATTAATTGAGTTCTGTTAGCGCAGATGATATCGGATACCGGTTTTCCAGGAATGTAGCGTGGTTCATTCATGCCTTACATCGGCCGCGAATACATTACCGAGTCCTTTGCGCATTATTCGCATCGACGCAATAGCGGAGAGGTATCGCGAATGGAATCGATTCGCGTTCTTCTCGTTGATCTCCGATCGTAAAGAATATTCGAATCACCGAACGGGCAGAATATTAATTTCCTATCCCAGCGCAACTTTTGTTTCTCGCGTTATTCCCAATTTTTCAAGCGCATGCGTTTTATCTTCTTTTGTTATCCTCGGTTAACGTTTAATTAGGAAAAAGGAGGATCGAGGAAAATGAAATTGCGTATAATAAATCAGCACGTAACTGGAGTGAATTTATACTAGATGCGTTAAAAGGACGGCCTTGGAGGGCAAATAAATTCTAGCGAATTCCACGTGGTCGGTATGGTAGGCCGCAGCAGAGCGTAACATTTACGTTTGCTACGTGCAGAGATATATTATCGTGATTATATCGGCGGACGCGACGCAAGGGTCTTGCAAATTTTGTTGCAATGCATCGGTGGCGATCTGCAAGCAATGGGTTCTCGATTTTTCCTACTTTTTCCTCTCCGCGAAGTAAACAATTCGTTACTAGTCGTTAGTGGTACTGCGATCCTTCTTAGTATACATTTTTTCCAATAGGAAAATTTAAACAGGGGAACAAAATTGTTTGTGACTTTTATATTTCACATTTGGTATAAAAATTGATCAATCCTCATGAAATTGCCGTCGACATTGACAAAGACAAATTGTATAATCGTTTATTACACGGTCGAAATGCTTGGCACTTCGACGTGGTACGTGAAACAAGGTTAATTAAGCGTTGCTGATGACTTCATTTCCAACTTGATCGGTCACGATGATTCGAATGGGCTGCGAGACACACCGTAAAAGAATTCAGTAAAATGTGATTCTCCGAACGAAAGCCTGTCATTAACGGCACCCTTTTTACTCGAGCGAGTTAAAAGCGTACCCTTAAAACCATAATTTCGGTTCAGTGACGAAGATACTTTACGGAATATGGTTCCGTTAATAGAATTTAACGATGTAACAGCTGCAACTGTTACCATTTTTACCGATGTACGCTTCGATATAAGATTTGCAACCAAAATTATAATTTTTTATTTTACAATTATCGATGAAAATCGAAAGCATGCGAGTGAATACTTTTGTTTTTCTAGTATATAATATCTAATGTAATATATCGAGTATATTCGTTGCTCGCGATAACAGACGCGTGTCATTTAAAAAATGTCGAGTTATCTCTTAATCAGTTTTCTTCTTCGCTAATGCTTGCTAATTTATTCCGAATTGTTCTCTTTGCGATTTTCCTCGCTAATGCTCCGCGACCGCGTGTGCGCGCACACGCACGATGCGCGCACTCGCATGCGATGGTAGACTGGAATATTGCTACCCTCCTGCGAAAGGACAGCCAGTAATTAGACTCCACTCTTTTATTATCTGCTTGCTTCGAGGATGAACGTGGCTGCGATGAAAGTCCGTGGTACTTTTGAGTTATTACCATCATAACGATAATTCAGTATTCCAATGCAGGAGGAAGGACACACGATTGATAAGCAGGTTAATGTCGGCCTGTTCCGTTGTGTTTTATACTTCTAGGTAGACGCTTAACGTTATTGACGAGCCATATTCTGTACGATAGTACGGCACTTCGTACGTGATTTAGAGTTCCCCAGCGGGAAACCGGAAGCAATGCTGCTCTTATTTTCGTCCACCCGTTCCCGATACTATAATTAAAGAATTAATAAATCTGGCGTCACTTTCCAACGTTAAAGTAAATATTTATCCAAACAAGATGTAGATATATCGAGCTGTTTAACATAATTGTGGAGTTATTTATGATTATGGCTGTTCATCCTTCAAGTTTCGCGACGTGGTCATTGGAACACATGTTTCCGAGAATCGACACTTTGATATTATTCTTATAAAGGTAAAACGTCATGATTCGAGTTGTAACATTTCCCTGATGGTTTGGAAAATAAATATAAAGCATCGAACGTGTCGAGGAACGAGTACTTTACTGATTAAGATTAGAACGTTTCGCGTTTCGAAGAAAAATCGTATCGTTGGCATTGAAGCCTGTCTTCCGCTCGTTAATAACATACTTATCCATCGCGTTTCCCCTAACCGGCATCAACTTCGCTGTGCATAAATAAATTTGTCGTTAATCAAACGCGATTGCCGATATATAAGCCGTATAAATTATTCCCCGTGCCCGCCAATAAATTACTTGCCAGTGATAATGGGTGTTCACTTTGGCGCCTTTGGTGTATTGAAATAACAAGACTTGGCGCGTGCACGCGTTAACTTTCGACGTTTCAAGACCGATCTTTTTTCTTTATTCCCTTCACGGGGATCGAACCCCCTCGATCGTGTTCCGCGCGGCCGTAGAAAATCACGGGTCGCTCCGAGAGGTACTCGAGCGGAAAATTTCTTGGTAGCGCACGGAACACGGGGCCAAGCGAGGTCCATTTATCTAATATCTCGTCACGCAATTTCCGTGTGTGCGTGTATGTTCTTGTTCTATGCATTAATTAGTCTAATCGTGACGATGCCGTAGAGTCGATGCATGTGTCGGGCGAAGATGTGTGCTCGCAGAAACCCGGAATGGATGTTAACCGACGAAACGCCGTATAATTAGGCGGGATACAACCGCGGAGATACAATCGTGTCTTGGAAGATCAAAAGTGAGACCGCTGTTTGAATGTCGCCGTTTCTAGATTCTATGCGCGCGTACGTACGACCAGCAAACAGTTCGAACGTACGTTTCATTCATGATTGATGAAGCACACGTTATCGACCAGTAAGATAGAAATCATGCTTGAGAATTTCCTCTCTCTCGCGAGAATTTTAAAACAGACATTGTACACAGAAAACGGAACCAGAGAACGTGCCAATTGGCACGGAAACGTGGCGAACAACGCGAAGGTATCCGCATCGAAGAGCATTGGTTTCGATGGAGTTTCAGTGGACCGGTCTGCCCACTACGACCGCAACAGGATCAACAGAAAAAAGGCAGATAAAAGGAAAAGAAAGGGGGGAAAAAGGAGTAAAAGAAGTAAAAGAAAGGAATAATCCTACCGTAAGGAACGGCGCATTACACGTCCTGCTGAACACCGTAGTCTTCCGAGCCGATAGCAGCACCCTTAAATCCTCCTTGCGGTTTCTCGTATCTACGATACACGGTGACATCGCACATTTCTTAGGCGTCGCTCGGTATCACCGACTTCTTAATCTCGGACGTGACAAATTACTTCTTCGTGCCGGGGTACGCGTATATTTCTTCTCCGCCTCCTTTTACCCCGTGCTGTATTATTTGCATCTTTATGCCAGCTCGGGCCGAACGTGATTTGAAAAGCGTATTCGCGGAGGTAGATTGAAAAATATGCTCGAGTTACGCCTCGGATTCTACTCGAGAGCTCTTTGCCCGCCTTTTTTTCGAACGTGTATGGAATACCCGAGTTTCGATCGAATCTGTCTTAGTGTTGCGACGTCGATTTGTCAGTGGTCGGATATGTCCATGCTATTTAAGTTGGTAATAGGATGTTCGATACACGCCACACTCGAATAATTTATTTTGTTATTCTTCGATTTATGGACGAGCGTGGAGAGTGGAGATGCAAGACGAATCGATGGAGTGCCTTTTAAAAATCAGTGTGATCGACGAAACGATCTGAATAGAAACTTAGCAGTTCAATCCATTCAGCTTTGTGGAAACCACAAATAACATAAGTGTCCTTAATCTATTTTACAGTTTATTCGTTCGCATATTTTCGCACAGTTTTATCGAGCTTAAGTGCAGAATTCTGTTGCACGAGAAATTTCTGTTGCATAAATTCAACCACAAAGTATCCCTATTCAAACTCAATTAACTCAATCGTCAGAAACAAGAGACCTCTCCTATATAACCTCCATTAAACGTCGAAATTCGACGCACCAACCGGGGAGGGCGGATTATCCTTCGACGGGGTTTACGATTCATCGTTTGTACCTCGCTACATCGAACAAAACAGCCGTGTTATATCTACGCGCGTGTAGCACTGCGAATTTCGAAGGAACGCACGAAACCGACGATAATTTATTCCGCGGCCGTAAACTTCGCGTCGGACAGCCTTCCTACGCTTGTTTCCTCTCGAGCCAAAAGTGCTAAGCAAACACGTATCCAGGCGGTCTCTCTCCCATTGCGCGTACGTTCTCTTATTTCTCCCCTCGTACACCCCCCTCTTCCCTCCACTCCTTATTTACTCCCTCAACCCTTTTTCGTTTCCCTCTCCTGCCACCCGACGCCACCCTATCTCCGGCATCTTCGCGTTTCACCTTCGTCTTTACGCGCGTACACGTTCGCCTTTTACTTTTCCCCGGTCGTGAACGCGCGTGTCTGCGTGAAATCGAAATGAATATTCTCCGACTCCGTGTGCACGAACGTTTTTATGCGAGGGACGCGCCGCGTTTCGTGTTTCTTTGAGCCGAGTCCTTTGGCGGACCGTTTCACGTTCACGGAATTTAACCAGCCAGCCATTGTGCTTTTCGTACTGCGCTGTTTCCCGGGATTTTCACGCGCGAATTCTCGTTGCTTTCAGCGAGTGGCCTTTTGGCGGCAGGGATCGTAAGTGCCTCGCGAAACGTAATAAATACTCTGGTTAAAGAAATTTCTCTTTAAAAAGCTAAAAGAAATAATAAAACCACTTCCTCCTGTTCGTGAGGGTAGAACCGTCGCAAGAATGTCCTCCAGCGACAATTATCCGCGTTCTCCCGTCTAATCGCGGGCCACGATCGCAACGAAAATTCAAATTACTCGAATCCCCGGGAACGTGTAGCGCCCTCGTTGCCGCACGGAGAAACCTCGACCCTGTTCCTGTAATTAATAGAACACGGCGTGTCCAGATTTATCGGTGCCCTCGCCCTACCCCTAGCCTCCGGATCGGTTCTCGAATTATCGAATTATCTAATCGGGCTTGTTAACGTCGTGTTCCCGTGCCGGAACTCGACAGATTTATTGTGCCCGTGATCGACGTGGCACTCGATCATAGCAGAGAAAGTGGTACATCCGTGGCCCCGCGTTCGCGCGGACCCGCGAGATAGGCGAATATGCAAAACGCCGATGGGCGATAAGCGAGAATCGGAGATCGTAAGGATTTCCTGGACGTAATCTTTTCTAGTCGCAACGGCGACGTTTCCACGGAGCAAACCGGAATAGCGCGTGATAAGTGCGACACTGCTGTTTCTTAGACGCGCAAAAGACACAGAGAACAAGTGTTTTTTCTCGTTGCCGCGATTATCCTTCTCTCACGTACAACGGTGGTTATATCTACTAAGGAGGTGTTGTTTTATCCTGCAGTTCCAAAGATTCGTATCGTACAAGGTAGACCGCTTAGGGACTAACGAGGATATTGGGTTTCCCAGAAAAATGGAAAATTGTTTTCTGGCTATAACGTAACGGACGGTGTAGAATGGTGTTTCGAACGGTGTCCCAACTCCTTTAATTATAAAAATTATGGGAGTGTGTACAATTTCCTTAACTGCCTATCACCGGTATATGTTTAACTAAATTCACTTTTCCCGATGGATGAAATCTGCATAAATCAAACTGGAAATCACAGGTGCCACACGTTCTCGATTAAATAAACAGTTACACAACACGTTCCCGTTGTGTCAATAATCTGCACCGCATTCCGTGGCGACGAAAATAAAAGAATAAAAAAGGAAGAAGGAGGTATGAAAGACACGGGTGAATCCTCTCTATTCCAACACCGTGGAAACAAGTTTTGCATATCGACCGATTCATAGCGGGCATACCGTCATTTGCATATGAAATCCTACTTAATTCACGCAGATACACACGTTAACGAGCTCGATGAAACGAGTAGATAAATTCGCGTTTGAACCTGCGCTGTACTATGGCATCGGACAAGTTGGAGGGGTACGTGGGGACCGGTGGAATTCCGGAAACTTGAATTTTCGTTGCACCAGGGAGCGGACGAGGAGAGGAAGAAAAGGGTTACGCGCGTCGTTTCGTTCGGACGAGATAATGACGATGTGCACGGCGGAAAATAAAGGACGCCAAGGGCGCAGAGGGTAGAGCGGTAAAAAAGGAAGGAGGAAGATGCGGACGAAGAAGAGGACGAAGAAGTGGACGAAGAAGAAGAAGAAGAAGAAGAGGATCGCTCGATCCGATCCACTGCACGCATGAATCGCTCCGAAGATCGTATGCATAATTACCGGCGCCCCTTCCCTTGCGGAACACCGTTTCCTTTCAGCGTACGAGGACAGGCTCCGAATGCATTTCTCTTTGTCGCCCGTTGAGTTAGGTGGGGTGTAATTCGTCGCATAAACGCGAGCAACCGATTCCGATCCCACTGGCTTCAGGAACCGAAACGTGTCGGCGGCGGCGGCGGCGGCGGCGGCGGCGGCGGTCCAATGAGAAGCGATGTCAGTAGATACGACCAGTTGCAATCGGACGGCCGCGCAGTAGATAGAACCGCTTCCAATCGGACGGCCGCGCAGTAGAATGAGCCACTTCCAATTGGACGGCCGCGCCGGACGAGCGAGGTTGGAACCACTGTTCGCGTTACAAGTACGATACCGTGGTATAAGTAATCGCTAGAATTATATAAGATCTTGGAACGATGATTACGGAATTCAATTAAATATCAGAAATTAATAATTCCTCTTTAATCTTCGATCAGCCATTTAATTAACCACTCCTCTTCTGGATTCGAGCATCAGATCTCGGGTTTATCGGCTCAGACTTTAATTACCGGAGTTAGCGCTGTTAGAACCACGCGACTTTACATTATTAATTACATTATCGGTTGCACGCGCAAGTTCCTGTCGACTTTTTTTTTTCAACCAAGACTTCTGAACACAAGCTTCGCGAAAAATGAGATATCGACCGGGCGAACTTTCTCCTTGCCAGTTGAAATAAATGGTGCATCTGATCCAATGGAAACGATCTGTTCGTCCGGTCAGAAATAGAAAAACGCGCAATAACGAAGTCGGGTCTGATTGATTTTCCCCCACCGGTCTCGCGAAACTGGGCGTGGATCTGCGTCGAAACCTTCTTGCCGCTTCTGTCATACAGCCGGGAAAAAGCGGAATGATCCAACCGGATTGCCTCCGGAAGGCGCAACGACGCCATCCACGAGGAGGACAAGTGTCACCTGGTTAGGGGAGACGAAATGGCGGCGCACGTGTTTGCTCGGTTCGTGTCTCGTCGCTGTAACATCGCTAATCGTCGCGTACTACGTTAATACAGGACTGGCGACCCGTCCCTGTCCCCGGCGGCTTTTAACTTCACGTGGATAAATGCGCGCAACGGTATAGAGAAATCAAGGATAATGACGGGTTATCGGGAGCAGTGGGCTTCGACGATCGTTTAAAGCTGCTCGCACGGTTTGCCTTGACGCGAGATAATTTGAAGGGATGGCGTTCGCGATGGCGAAAATACACGATTCAATTTCATCGGACAACGCGGTAGATTTTCCCAAGTTCTAGCGACAAAATTTAACCCTTCGGACTCGGCTAATGCCTCCCAGCAATAGAAAATCTCCATTTCGATAGAAAACTTGAAACTTGAATAAGTTTAGCCTCCGTAATCGCTAATCACTGGCGATCACTGGCAACGTTGAACTCCGTTTGAAATCATTTATTCTCTCCGAGGTCGCGTTCCTCTACCAAAAGCCACGGACGTCTCAAAGGACAAAGCCGTTCTCCCCAACCTGATCTATAAAAGGTCGTAGAGCGAGCGTAATCGCGTCGGCCGTGAGCCTCCTCGACCGCAGAGGGGTGAAAAACAAAGCGCTACGGTAGCTCGTATATCCTCTCCGTGCCTCCTCGTCGAGGCTCATTAGGATCTGTCAGTTGTTTCACGCCGATCGCATTCTCGATCGACCGGCCTCTCTCCTCTGTGTGAGAACCGAATGCTCGATTGCTCGCAAGGCGCAACAATTATACAGCGCGGCGGCTCTCGTGGCCTCTCGGATCGCCGGCTCTGGCGTTTCCCTCTTTGCTGCTAGGGGCGGATCGGGATCCACGGCAAGAACACCGCGGAATCACTTACAACCACGCTCGAACGCCGGTGGTTCGCGCGTTTTCTCATTTCGAAGAAACATCGCGGGGAAATTGTAATTTAACGAAGCGATCATAGCAGTTATTAGCGACCGAGGATGTATTAGCTGGCCGTTGAGTTTCTGTTTATTGGCCAACGCGAAACTGGTATTCCTCCTCGCGCGGAACGAGGTTTTCGAATGTACGCTCGGGCGGTTTCGTTTCGACGTGATTAACGGGGGACTTGGTATTCATTATTTGATTTAATTGTAACAAACGCTCTGCGATTAATTTAATTGGATCTGTTACTCGTCGAGAATCTGCATATTGCTTTAGTATCGGATATTGAGATTCGGATTGAGGTTCGAATGGAACGAAGAGAAAAACTGTTTAAGGAAATTTGCGTGCAAATTTTGATATGTTGAGCATCTGTTACTTACTTAAAACCCACACCAACAGAGTATTGTGGGATTTGAAGTAGTGTCTTTGGTCGCTACGATGCAGGCCTATTTGCCTGCTTTTGTCCCAAAAAGACCAAAGTAGCCTTGTCGTTAGTTTTCAAGATTCGAATAAAAGCGAAACATAGATTGGGAGTGGTTCGATGAGCAGTGAGAAATAAGCGATCGTAGGGGGAAGACGTAGCATAGCGTGCAAAATAAGAAATTGCAGCGAGTAATAGGTTTAAGCATAGCAGAAAACAGTGTGGATTTCAAGATACATAGATTAGCTTAGTCATAGCTTAAATAGTAAATAATTTTAATCCCACCTGCAGTTTGACAGCATTATTTATAAAACTTCCAATCCCAATCCAACAGCATGCATAATACTTTCGAAGACGACACACAGAGGTAGGGGTAGCGAGGACATTTAAATGCTTCCATTGCCACTACTATAATCCTCGACACCTTGGAACGTATCTTCACTATTTCACGCGTAAACCTGAATTGTGAATACGTAATACGTTTCTCTAGATCAGTAACAGCCGATCGCCACATCAAAGCGTCGACGACACCGGATCGTTAGAGTAGCCGGGTCGTTGCTAGTAGATTCAGCGTACGAGGCTGGCTTTGGCACGACATCGATTCACGGGGTAGAAAAACTCGTCCGACGTCTGGTCTTGCTGGATTTTCAAGAAAACCGCGCGGCCGCTCGCGTATCCGCTCGGCCAGTTGAACAGAGCATAAACTCCGTTCGTGATGATCTCGTCGTTTTCTGGATGCTACAGTACTCCGTCGACGCGTGTGCGTTTGTGAAACAGTGTCCGTCTAATAAAATGGTTGCAGCTTCCCGTGGAATGAGGTTCGCCTAGCACGTGATTGGAATCGCGTCCGCTCCATCTGCTCTTCGGTCCTTTTCATTTCTTTTTTTATTGATCGCTCGCCGTTGAATAGAAATTTCGATAGCTTCATAAAAATGGTTTGGACGCTGGATGGTTGAACCGAACAAACGACCTAAGAATCGAGTCCTCTTCCTTGGAAACGACTCCAAGCATTCCTCGAGAACGTATACTAAAGGGTCGTGGCGAAGGGTCATGGTAATGGAGATTCTAACTTCGTTGCAAACTACGGCTGATCGTACCGTTAGGTTTGATCGAGTGGATTTAGATGAAGATTAATCGACCGCTTTGAACCGTGATTACTTATTAATTGAATGACGCCTCGTTTCGTATCGATCGGACTTAATCGATAGCCGTACAAATGTTAGTTAACTTGGTCTTATCGAAGTTTGCGCAGTCGACGATCTTTTTGCCGCCAAGTTTCTCCCTGAACGCGGAACGCTTCGCTCGAAGCGCGGCGCGAGTTTTAACCAGGATTTCTGGTTCGCGCATTTCCATATTTCGTTTGCATAAAGTGCTCGCATAAATATCAGCGGTGACGTCGGCACCCCTGTGCATTAGCTTGTGCGGCGTCGCGGAAGCGCGGCTCTCGGAGAAACAGGCCGGATAAGCGCGCAATTAATGGAACGCTCGCGGGATTCATAACCGTTCAGGGGTCCGAGTATTTCGCCATGTTTCGCCTGGTATACGCGGGCTTGATAAATCAACCGCAATTTGCCATGTGCCGACAGCACGGTAATTGAATTAATTCGACGGCTCAAATCGAACCCGGCGAACGCCGATAGGTTTTACGTATCGTACGTGTATGCTGGTCCACGTTGGACGAAAGCAGGACTCGTATGCCCACGTAGAGAAGGCATCGTTGGTATTGTGAATCAAGGCTCGGTTACCAGGCTCGGAGGTATCGAACGCGATACCGGTTGTTATTGCTAATTAGAGGCGTTATAGCTAGTAATTATGCCCTGCGCTGGATTGATCCTTCCTATTATGCGATCTATTACACGACAGAGATAACGTTGGCTCAAACGACGCCGTCTTTTATCGATATCGCTACTGCTGTGCGTAATCGTCGAGTACGCCGGTTGTTAATCAGCGATTAGACCCGTTGAGGGTTATATCAACCCTCTGGTAGTCCCCATTCATCGACTCTCTCGAGCCTGTGATTTAGAAGTCGAGGCTTGGCTAACGGATGTATGAAAAAGATGTTAAACCGCGCGGTCCGCTTCCTCGTAGTGGATACCCTTCGCGGGCATGGGGTAATCAAAGAAACGTGACGGTTTGCATTTTTCGCAAGCGGAATGGCGGTCGTCTCGATTTCGTTCCTGGACGCCGTAGGCGGCCTTCCTATATTTCCATTGCAATTAAGTTGTACGTACAGCGCACGTTGGTCGGGGTATCTCGAGTGACACTAATTAATAGTTTTTGCTTAGCGTTCTTTTACCAGGAAGCGGAGTTCTTGCGGAACGGCCGGTATACGATCCATAATTCGCCGTCGCCTGTAATTATGTCAATTTAGACTTTCACTGGACACGCGCGGCCTTTATACGTTTGCGATTGCTGCTACCGATCTATTTACTCGTCGATGAAACGAGATTTGTTGCTTTTGGTCTGCATTGTACGCGCACTGACGAAGATATAGCGCTGCAATATATTCGTGTCGTTTATCCGGGGGACAGTTGACGTCTTACTAATCCTTTCGTTAATCGCAGAATTTTTTCTTCATTATTTATACCGAATATTTTCGTACGAACTAAACTCTTTTCTCGTCGGACTCGAGAGATTCTTCCTAAGCGTAGGTCTATAAAATGTTCGCTTTCTCTAGCGTCGTTTGTTCCTGTAAAACGATAAATTCGTTAAAACCGAGGCTCCCAGCGTCGAGCTTTCATGCTGGACGATTACAGTGCGCGATTTACTCTCATTATTCGTAATTGGTCGCAAGGGAAAGGGCCTGCGGTCATACTGGACAGCCGGGCATTGTTGCACGGATCTTGTTGCATGTAGAACGTGCCACGGCGAAGGAGGAAGCGGACCGTGCTAGGAAGCATAGTTATTGTGCTTACCTACCATGGCCTCGCATCGTTAGAATTTGAAAAATCCTCTCCCCTGGCTGTAATACACCGTTAAGAAAAACTGTTAATGACGGCCAGTTCCGACATGGAGGCATTAGGATGTTCAGTGACTGTCACGAGGCAACGACGACGACGTAACAGGAACAACGATCTAGTTAACGCGCCTGATGCGGCGCCAATTTTCGTAATCGAGCCACCGATAAACCCCTGGTGGCTGCCATGTTCTTGGTCACGGATCATTCGTGTTTCGCCGTGCGCCGCGAGGCTCCTCGAGGACGTTTCTTCGCGTCCACGCTTCGTTTTTGCGTTTTCCCGAGGCGAGGAAGCCGAGGTTGCCTTCTTAAGGAAGTCCAATCCTTTTTCTTCGCGTTCGGTAATTTACATGAGCGCAACGTACAATTGCAGACGCGGGTAATTCAACGAATGACCGTTATATTCATTTGTTGGGGGAGAAGAAGCGTAGACCGCGATGTAACGTCCAAGAAAGTAACCTAATCGAAGTAATCTTTCCCGTGGTACTTCTCCTAATCCAAGATTCTCGCGAATGGTTAAGATCGAGCCCTTCGATCGATCAAATGCGACAAATCTCCTTTTAGTGCGTTTCCGCGAAGCGCAGGAAAGCCAACGTTTCGATGGGCCTGGCAAATGGTGATTGCGATAATATGGGTTGTTTTCTAGGGGCCGCATTAGTGCATCGCGATGATAAAATATCTTAATGTTTGCGACGACGAAATACGAGGTAACCATCGTTCCGTGCAATACATTACGTCCCATGGGCAACGTCCAAAGCACCGCGTACAATGCGCGCGCCATGTTGCCCTTAACCGCGCGCTTTGTACAACTTGTACCGCTCGTGATGTGCGCGCGTTATATCTTACCAGGTACACCTTGCTGTCGATGTAAATTTACGCATTTCTCACTCTCGCCCACGCGCGGGCACCGTACCAGCAACGATTTTCCATTCGCTAACGTATACCGAACATGCATGCGGATTTAGACGGTTCGTCGTTTGTTCTAAGGGCAAATCTAATAAGGAGTCGGTTCTTTTCCAACTTCCATCATGCGATCTTTGTGTAATTTATGTGCCAATCCCGCGACGATTGCGATAATTTAATGGGATGTCGCGAAAATTTACTGGACAACTTGTAGGGTGTGCTTGGTATTCAGAGTCCGAAGTATGGTTTACGAGGCTATGGTATATAATGCACAGTTTATTGTTGCGCTCGACACGGTTTCTAGACTGTTTATGGTGGGTAGCATAGATTTACTTCGAGAGAAAGGCGAGTTCGATTCAAGTTAAGCACTGAAATACGTTTTAATTCCATAGTTGCCAAAACAATCCTTCTCCAAACACAACGAAACAGTTATTTGTATAACATGATGATCAGCATTCAAAAGAATAGCTTTAGAACTCGTTAGGAAGAGCTACCCGTTACGTTTTTACCCCTTTTATCCCTTATTGTACGGAATTCTATTCCTCTCGGAAGACTCGTTCCCCTCGATCAGATACCCGACGAAATAATCCAGCAGAACGTATCCGAGAACTTTTTCCAACGACGATGGTAATACGGCGGATGCTCGTTCGGCGGATCGTCGTACGATTTCCATTCATCATTTTAAACGAGCTCGATTTGAACTGGTCTCGTTGCGTGCGAGCCACTCGTAACATCGCGATAGGGTTGATCGATCGGTAGTAAAAAGCGCGGCTCGTTCATTATTCTCCTTCATTTCCCCCTTTCGTGATTTCTCTGTTATTTCGTAATTTCGTACGAGACGTTGGAGAGACAGAGGCCAATTAGTAATTGGCAATTACCTCCGAGAGATATGGATCGTTGGGAAAAAAGTCTGGCACGTCGTTTGGACTAGATTGCTTTGTAACGGGTCGATTAATTGAGAGAAATAATGATGTCGATTTGAGACAGAATGGGTCAGATGTAGAAAAAGTCGTTAATTGAAAATAACAGAGCTTCGCGTGTACGTGGAACCCATGCAACGGTTGAACGTTCTTAGCTACTGGCATTCGACACATTCTGCATGTTCAACGAGGGATAAGAGCGCGAACGACTCTGATCGTTAACCTGTTCTTTTCATGCCTCTCGACGGGCATTTGTCTTCGATATTATTATTTCGGCGGTGACCAGTCACGCCCACGTTAATGCACGGACGGAGTTACTAATGCCTGGTCCGAGGACGGTCCCCGGGCTAGGCGATCAACCCGATCCGTACGCGGCGCAGCATTTTTCATCCCGGGCCCTGAAAAAGCGACTGTCAAGCCTCGAAACTGCTGGCGAACGTAATCTGGCCGCGAAAGCCGCCCGAGACGAATAGCGAGCACGCGGGTATCAAGGTTATCCTTTGCGTTAATGCGTTCGCAGAATAAGGGAGGGAGCTGTTCCAACGTGGTATTAAGAAATTTTTATCAAGGTCCTCTCCGAGGTGTAGCGATTTCTTGATTATTAGCAAGCAGCAATAAAGGCGATGGTAGCATTTCAGTCGGTCGATGTAGCTAACTAGTTGGAATAAGACGCGGAGATTATCAATGCAAAGTAGTAGCTTAATCAGATACTCTCGTCACACGTGTATACACCCATTCCTGTCAATTACTCCGTTTCTTAATCGTTTCGAATTTCCCCCGCCGCGCGGAGGCTGGCCAAACGGTCTCACCACGAGAACCACTGCGATCAGAAGGGTTAAATAATCGCGAGTGGGGTGGCACACGGGGCAAGAAACGAGAACGCGCTAATAAACTGCCGATTAACAGCTCGACAACTCGACTTTTGCCTCGAATGCGTTCGGCTCGACGCGGTTTCGCTGATTGTAGATAAAACGGGGCACCACGGGCGCTGGCAGCCTCCCTTCCGAGCGGATCGCGCGGGACACGCCGGAAAAAAATGTTAAGCTTGTTCCTGTAACGTTGGGTAACGTGCATATCGCTGTGGCGAACGGACGCGATACCGGTTTCACGAAGCGTCAAGGATCATGCTACGTCGCGTCGCCTCTCCGGAGAGCATGCATTACGCAACGCGTTTTCGCGTGCTGGAATAAACGGTGAAATTTGACCTGGATCGTTATTCGTGATGGATCATCGATGGTCCGTTGCGTGACCGTCGATGGAATTAAATGATGTAGCTACCGAGCTATTAGCACGAGGCTAACTGTGTGGTTAATAGAGCTCTTAAAAGCAACGAAAGTCCTAATGATTTCGAAATTCTATGGGTTGATAGATCGATCGCTTCCGGAGCGTTCGATTTCTTTATACGCGTGTGCGTAAACAGTTTCGTAGATACTGTTTTTTCTAAAGATAGAAACGAAATGAATATCTCAACAAGTCAGAATATTAATAATTTAATATTCCCAGTATGAATCTATACTCCATGGTCCACACCCCTATATGGTCCACATGTGTGACAAAGGGCACGTAACCAAGAGATTGCAATTTTCTTTTGCAAACTTATCAAAGCGAGATCATTTCTCGTCTAAATGAATTTTTCTATAATAATCTCCCATATTTAGTAGGTGTCGTAATCGTTTCGATAATTACTTTCGATTACCATCGATCGTTACCAAACGCCGGTACCAAGATGAATGGTCGAGAGGGGGCCATATCGATGTCGAGCATTTCAACCGGAATATCGGTGATCTAAACGAAGGTGGATCCGCTAATTACGATCGCAACGAAATGTCGACGTCCGCAGATCGATCGTGATCTCTCGCGCCGGTTACAACCGTCCACTTGGACCGATCCGCCGTTCCATCTGCGGCCACGGTAATTTGTATGCATTATCGCGACGCGATATAAAATTGCCGGCGAACCCCTGGTTATCGTTAGTCCCGTTCGCGTGAACGCGGGCCGATCGGTTCGCGGATAAGGAGGCGATAACAAAGTGTGCTTTAATTGGATTTATTGATACGTGTAATTAGCCACTGTTGAGAACGTACTTAGAACATGATGGATTCGTATTACAGATACCCGTCAATTACCTACTGTTTTTGCATCGAGCCAGCGACATGATCCGTGTGACTCGAATTAAACGAACGATAACTTGTACAAATCGCTCGATGGGATTATCTGGGAAGTGGTGGTTCGAGCATACGGGATTCCTGAATGAAAAAAGATTACAACGATCGTCGAAGAGTATAAAAGTAATTATTACAATTCTAAAAGAACAGCTCTTGTCGTCGCGCTACTTTTACGCGGCATCGCATTCTGCAAGCGCTAAAAAACACCCTGTTTATAGATGTGATTCCGATTCTCTTCACCGCTCCTCGAAGGGACGCTAGCGTTCTCGGAAGGTCGTAATTCCGGTGAATCGTGGGTTCGAAGTTAAACTTAATCGTTCACCATTAAAGCCCATTAGATACAGAAATTACACGGTTAACCAAACCGATTCAGCCTCTTCTATTTATCGAATGATCAAAACCCCCCCCGGCCGACGCCATTCCGTGCCCGTAACACCGCACTCAATTAGCCCCCGCGGATCGTTTCGTTTGACCTCGAGCAAAAAGGAGGCACCGCGTAACCCTTCAGTGGCTTCCACTGAATTGTAAATCCTCCCGATTAAACGAGGGGGATGTGCCCTGGTGCGTGAAGTTTAAGCGCTCGCTGGGTAAACATATTAATATCCTAACTCCCATATTAGTGTGCGGCAGGCGCGTATGTTTTACGAGCGGTATCGCTCGTAATTTGCCCGGTTAATTCGCGAATAATGGCCGGGAACCGGGCGCGGGGCGTGATGGGGCCCCGGAATCGGCGATTCTCGCGGACGCGGAGCCAATGGTGAACGCGGGAATGCGTAGGAATGCGTGGCGGAGTGGACCCCGGCGCGTTTCATTCCCAGCGAAAAGGGATGAGTAGATAATTGTCCCGCTATTTCTTTCGACCGCGGCGAGGGTCGACGCGGAGGATTCCGTGCGGCTTCGATGCGCTCCCGTACGCGCGTTACGAGCCCTTGGATAAAATCATTTTCCCAATTAACCGGCGAATGGCCGGGGAACGGCAATTTTCTCTGTTCGCGGTGAAAAACCGCATGGCCAACCGGCGGAACGTGAAATTTGATGTCTTTATGGGAGAGAGGGAATTGGCTGTTCGTTTTTAGAGCTAAGCTCGTGGACATCTGATTTAACGGTTGTCTCGTAAATCGTTCGGTTCGTTCAGTTACCATTCAATTAGCTCGGTTTTCATCTGAATTCTGCGCTACGACGCTAACCTTCTGTAACTAAGTCTCGTATAATACGCTACTTATGCAATCTCGTTGATCGCTAGATCCGATCGTATAATTATTAATTAGCCAGGATGACTTCGTCCAAGTGGACATTTCGAGCCTGTTCGCAATTGACGGAGAACGTTGATTGAATGCGCGTCGTTGCATTTACTTCGCATACAATATGCATACGCCTCGTTAGCTTCCTCTCCCCGTGCGATGTCTCACTTAGAAGCATTTTCACGGCGCTTGAATAATTACTGACAACGTTACCAATTTCATCGCCCGCATCACCGTCATCGACTGCATCGTTACCGTTAATTGCTCAATTTCGATTGGTAACTGGATTACAATGTACGCGGCGCTATCGATTTGTCGGCTAGGAGGCTCGTTACCGCGGTACCTATCATTTGGACGCGTATAATTTCCGTTTTAGAAGTCGGACCGGTTCGTTATGATCACGGCATAGTCGCCGTTTTATCCAGACGGCCGGCAAAATTTAATAGCCGCCGATTAAGATAGCGAGGAAAGTAAAGCCTTTTTAATTGGATTCCTGGCACACCTTTCTTATGCGGCCACGACTTCATTATGCTTTCTTTTCGCTCGATCCACGACCTTTTCGATCGTGGCACGGGGCTACTGGTTTCGCGAGTCCCGAGCCTTCGCTCGAGATAACGTTACGCGCTCGATCTACGTATAATAGCGAGCATAATAAATTGGCTGTTATCAAGAGAGCACGTTAAATAGCATGGCGGCTAATAAGAAGGGCCAGAAAAATGTATACTTTATCACGACGGGACATTCCAATTAGATTTTGCGTCCTGACTAAGAAACAAATCAATAACGATGTCGATAACAACATTAATAAACCACTCCTTTGTAAGGAAAATTATAAGGGAAGAGCAATATGTTATCGGTTAATCGTGAATGGAACGACAAGCACTTAAAGGAAGAAACAAAATTGAGACAAATTAAAATTGCAACATTACAAAATGTTAAAAATTATGTTAACTTACAATCGTATCATATACACCCCTAGACACTCCTTACTTCGACTCTCTCCCTCGAACCACCCTCGAACCACCCTCGAACCGGCGCGTCTCGAAATCGAATCGCCTCCATTAGCACTAAACCGTAGCATTTAATGTCAGCTGGATCGCGCTCGTGTCGCTGCGTTCCCGTTCCAGGAACCCCGTGTCCATTCTCACGACAACGAAAGGGCAGTCACAGAAGTCCCGTCCCGTCCCGTCCCGTCCCGTTCCTGTTGCTTTTGTTCACCGGATGCGTTGGTACACACGTGATAACGCGGCTATCGATATATTTTGCCGGTGCACGTGTGCTCCTCGCGGTCGTACGGTCGACCGTCCCGCGTCGTACTCCCATATATGTACGCGCGTATGGTCGTTCTCGAGGAACCACTCCCATAGCGGGCGCAATTAAACTGTCCGTCGTGGATTAACCGCGCGGAGGGCACCGACGGTGGACGGAATCGGAAAAATCGGTGGCCTTTGTTGCGCGGGAAACCTCGTGAAATTGATTGCCGATCGATGGCTGGCTAATAACTTAGCCTGAGACTGGTCGGCGTCGACTGGGGGCGTCGGAATGGCGCCATTCCGACGCCGCAGCCTGCTTAGATTCCTCCGTCGCTACCGTTAATCCGTTAATAGGGCGAGCGCGATTTAACGAGTCGCGCGCCAGGTGATTAATGGGTGAAAATTATTGTGTCTTTCGAGGTGAAGGCTCTGACGTGGCGGTGAATTGGCTGTGGGCTTGTTGTTGAATATGGATGAAGTTTTTGCGCGAAACTTGGGGTAACTGGCTTGAGGTTTTCGCGTAAGAAATGTTTGGTAATGGTTCCTTGGTCGGGCGCTCTTTCGCGTAGCTTGTTTGCTGTACTTGTACGCCAGGCATTTATCTTTCTTTTTAGCGACGTGGTTTCAGGAATACGAACAGTAGCGCCTAAAACCGTGTACTTATACGTTACTTAATCCTTCGATCGCTGTCACAGCGATGTTCTTTTCCTCCGCGTTATCTTTCTTAATAAATATCGCATGAGACTCGTACCGATTTTTCTTTGTTCGCGTAGATAGCGATTTTTCATTTCGTTTTTCCAACGCGGATGATCCCGCAGCACGGTGGACATCGATCACCGTCAATTCATCGCCAGCGTACAATTTATCCTCCCGCGGAGCCGGAGATTATAGGAGTTGGCCGCCGCGCAGATTTCTCATCAGGATCGTTCCTTGATCCGTGGTTAGCGATCGTCCGTGCACGCTCCAATCGCTTTTAATGACAGTCGAAAACAATACGGCTTTACGGCCGATAAAATTCGCCACGGTGAAACGTTTCACGCCCTTTTTGCGATTTCCTCCTCGCTTCGTACGTGCACCCTTGATTTCGTGCTACGTGGCGAGAAATTGATTGCACGGGAAGTAAATTATATGGGCTGGAAAGCTTCTCTGCGGTAGTAAAATAAAAAATGGATTCATTCTTATTTTATTTTACTTTGCAGCGTTGTATATTTTAAAAGTACTCAGTTGAAGTTTCAAAATCAGGCCCTTTCTGTACCGCAGACACGAATAGTTTCACGTCTGCCTCGAAGCAGACGCTATTTGTTATCCTCAAACTTTTTTCCATGTAACACCTCGTGTTGCAAATGTCGTTATGCATGAATCACGACGTAAGCGCAAGTTCTGCCAGCTGTGATGACCTGTTTCGAGGTTCCGAGTAGTTAACAATGCCCTCGCGAGGCATCGATACCGCGATCTTCCCGAGTCATGAAGCGTACAGTGGTAAGATGACATCAAAAGATCAGCTTAGCGGACGCCTTTAACCAGTTCGTCGTTCAGTACGTAATCAGATTTGCTCGAACGTGTCCCTTTTAGTCCGGGATTGGGTATATCTGATAGGAGTATCAGGAAGTATCGACTGACATTCTCGAAAGAGTACGAGCGTGAAAAGTCACGCGTACCTTCGTTCCGTGTATCGGAGTGATTCTATGCTTTTAATGAGTCGGGCCAGTGTTATTTCGATCATAGGCTACGATTACCGAGTAAGGGGATAAAGTCCGAGACAAGATTTAAAGAACTAAAATTAAAAAACCAACAGAGAGATAAATACAAAGATAAGCTTGCGTCTTAATTGCATGCTTCCATACGTCTGCTGGTGGGTGTACATAATGCGATCAAGTATTCGTGCACCAGTCACCGTTGGAATACAATGAAGGGTTTCTCACGAATGAACCTCGAGATGCAACGATTACGATAAGTCTCTTTATTTCTTATTCTGTCTCTCAACGACGCGTTGCAACGCGTTTTTTCATTTCGCGTGCTTGCAAATAATAATGCGATATTTTCCAAGAGCGCTCGATTGCGGTCCATTTTCGACAGTGTCGTCGTTCATGGTTGGTCCTTGGAGTTTCCGAGGACATTTTCATATCACTGCAGTCTGTCGCGATTTTAACGAACCACGAAGACAATACCATGGTCGAACAATAAATAAGGTCGATACTGGCTTCGCGTGTCCGTTAATGCTACGCGAATTCTATATCAGTCCCTTTTCCTTTTTTCCTCCGCGTCTCGGACTGCGTATCGCCACTTGTTATCTACTGTGTACCTTCTGCACTCTCATCGTTCTGGACGTTGTACAATTGGCATACAATAGTGCGTATAGAATTAGAATCGGACGATATGCCGCTTTGTACTTGTTAGGAAACGACTTACGAGCCCGACGATCGGGGCTTGGTTCTATATTGATGTTCCATGTCCAGAACGATCGCTGCGTTCACCATAACTTTCGACGTCCCCTGCTCGCTCTCTCGTTCGCTTTAATTCGAACGATCGTTTTCTTGGCTTATAAATACTAAACGACGCGGAAATTTACCATCGACGATGTAGAGGTTCTCGAACAAGCTCGACCGCTTTCAGACGACTCAGTTCGTATGAAAAATTTACGTTGCACAGTAAAAAAAAAAAATGGAGTACGACCGGAGTGGAATCGAAAGAACCGATCGAACTCGTAATTACTCTATCCGAAATTAATTACAAATCAATAATCCACGCCGCGCTCTATCACGCTCTTTTATATTTATCAGCACAAATCGAAACAGTTTTCGAAACGATTATCCACCGAAATGCTTCCATGAAGAGGGTGATTTCTCCGGTATTAATCGAATCCTGCCGCGATTCGAGCTCCGATACTACACGACAGAGTTGTTCGATCCTCCAGTTAGAAGGGTATTATTCCCGGCCGCGGCTAATAATTAATAAATACCTCGATCTTCGGTTAGGGTGGCATTAAGTCGTTAGAACCGGTGAAATCGATTGGAAAATACTTATAGCGGCAATTTCGTTAAGCTGGTGCCGATAACGCTCGATGGCGAGGCAAAACCTGAACGTGCCCGATCATGTTGCAGCTCGCGCCGATCGCGAACTACTATGATCCGTCCCGCACTGTGGTTTGCGACCATCGATACCACGGCTCGAACGAACAGAGCAAAAATCCTGGTGCAGAGGTGTGTTGTGCACGCGACGAACGTGAATCGTATAGAACCGCGCGAGGTTCGTGGAATATCCGAGGCGTGATTTTAGTAGCAAAAACCAGGGGGGCGTCTAGAGGGTTTAACCGAGAGTTACCGCAGCTACTTAACAATTTAACGAACATAATTATCGAGGAATTATTTAATTTCGACCGCGATCGTCCGCGATGGTACTTCGTTCCGACGTTATGCCCCATTGTTCTTGTTATGTCATGCATTCATGCATGAACGCTTAGGATGTGACGCACTCTCGCGATGCAACTTTAGGCGTGGCTCGTTTCTTCATTTACAGTGGTCTCGCGTACCTCTTTTTCAAGACAATATTACGACACGATGGTTACAAAAGTCACGAATGGCGAATAAACCCGTCTGATTCCACCCTGTTCTCGGATCCACGTTACGTTCACATACGAAGTCAATCATTCCGTATGCGCGCCATCGAGCACCTATACGTCTCTGCCAAAACTCTAACTCCAACGTCTCGTTGCCTCTAACGCAACCATTTACGAACACCTCGTACACCATAGGAACGGGTCAGCGTAGAACCAGACGGTGGCAGAAGAAGGAACAGCCGAGCAGCCGGCGGATGCTCGTATGGCTGGAACAAACGCGAACTCAATAAAGGGACGCTGTAACCGCAGATAATTCAGGTAGCCAAGGGAGAGAGCGGCCATTGAAGCGTCTCGGTTGTATTCAAATTCGACGTCCACGAGCGTGACCGTGTCACGTAATCGATAGGTGAGCACGCCGCTACCGGACGGGGTGCGTCGTCCCTTTTAAACCGGAGGACGTAATCTCCCCTGGCCGCGTCAGTCATTCACGGTGCGTTATCTCGCGCGCATCTCGTTGACTCTATTCTCCGTCGTCGTTTAACCCCACGGCACCCCGACAGAAGTGTGTTCCGACGCGTGCTGCGTACACCTGCCTATAAATCCGTACCGTTCGCCACGCGCGCTTCCCATGTTTCACCTGTTGATTCCGCGACTACCGAGCCGCGACTACGCGTGCCACGTTTAGGGTTTACGAGAGTCGCGACGCCGTCTCGAGGGAGAGGAGGAGCATAACCCTTTGAGGGACGCGGAGGGCGCGAAGCTGCATACTTTCGGAGGTTCATTAGGTGCATGATTTATCTTGTGAAACGTGCACACAGTTTTATCATCCTTTTTTAACACGTGACTATCAATTTCGGTAAATTTATTAACCGCGGCTACGCATCTCGTCGTCCTTCGTTAATTACGGTGTCTCCGTTTCTGTTGTTTTTCGTTTAACGAAGCGAGTATTACGTGGCGATATTTCACCTTAAGGTTAGGTTAGGTTAGGTTAGGTTGGGTGACCTGCTCCAGTTTTTGTCGAAATTAATTAAGACCCCTTTTTATCTGCTCATTAACATTTTACGTCTTTTTAAGCAGCCGCTGCGTCTTTGTACATTGTGCTTCGTCGGTGAATTCTATGTCACAATTTATCTTCCTGTTTGTTCCACCTCTTTCTATTATATCTATTATCTTAGTAATATATAACGAGCTCTAATGAAGTCATAGCGAAGCTCGTAATAATTCCTCTTATATTATTATATCATTAAGTGAATATATCTTAATTACTACTAAGTGCTGACTAATGCACTGGCTAACAGGCATATTCCTTTCTATTGAACTAAGTGGTACCAGGTGTTCGATCCTACTTTGCGACTAAACGTTTAATAAAATTGACGAGGAAATAATCGAGACATTCATCATGTTCCTTCAAACTCACTCAATTGAATTGCAAACAACCGTACGCGCATTAGTCTATCTATAATACCAACTTTTGTTAATTTATGGGGTTCTTGAGCACTTATAACCGCCAATTAAATTAAAATTGAGGAAAGTACGGTGGAAAGGAATCGCCAAGTTTACCTCGTCCTCTATCTATGGTCGACGAGCAAGCTTAGCTGTTCCAGCAGCGACAAAACTGAACGAAACGATTTCCAACGACGAGGGCGTCGATACGCGGAAAGAACGGTACGTCGATCCACGAGGCTGCTATGCAAATATGTTACAAATAGTACCGGGAACAGCGCATTCGAAATGCCAGCGGTGGTATCTGGGCTCGTGGATCGGTTTTGACTGAATACCTCATTAGAGCGGGACATCGGTTCCCGGTAAAACGTCGTTAGGCGTATCCTACGTGAGGTTCGTCGTGGTTAACCAACGAACTTCGCTTTCCCTCCGTTGAAATTCCGTCACGGCCGTTTTTGTAGCGCCCCCGTTTAAGGGAAATAAATTAGACACGGCTGTCCGACCCCGTAAAAACGTGTCGGTTCATTTCTTCATCTTTCCCTTTAACGTGATAACGTTTACAGCGAACGGCTTCCCAAGGAAAATTAAAAGACTGGTCGGTTTCAGTTTTTGTCGGATCGTACGCGGACTGTGGGAAATTATTTTCATTTCGCGAAATTTAATCGTTCTCGTGATTCGGTGATCATCGATGTCATTATAATTACTCGACAAATACCGATATTCGTTTCCTACCAAGTTAAGAGCGAGTTTTTGCATAGCACGGGAAAAAGTGTTTGGACTGCGACCATTTTTTGTTCCCTCCGAAGCGAGGAGCGATCGTAAAGTCGTGTTTGTTAGCTCCGCGTTCGTGTATGCTTTCGTTTTCACGGACATAATCGCGATTTCAGTGGTACCGGGGGTTTTTACGCCGATACTCGGAGGCGTCTAACGATGCTGAACATGGTCGTAAATAAATATTGCGATTATATCCAACGGGTCCTGGCGTGTTTCTCCTTTTAGTTACAATAGCGAACTGATAGCCCTTTTCTTACGTGTAGACCGAAGGAGAACCGGTTTGCGAACGCGTCGGCAACCTTGGGAGTAGAACAATCGAAATTACTCGGTGTCCGCCATAAAGCATTTCAAGTAGTCCTCCGCTAGTCTCTTCAAGTGTACACACCTACGTCTCTGTTGCTTTTCAAAATTCATTTCATCTTTCGTTTCACTTTTTTTTTTTTATATATCTCACATTTTGGAGAAGCATCTCCAACGTTTATGCGAGCAACGTAGAAACAGATTTCTACGAGAATCATTTTTCAAGAATCCACGCCTCGAGTCGACAGAAGCAAAAATCGAGAACGATTTCGATGGGGCGCAGGTTGCTCATCGGGAACACGTACACGTCGCGCCAGAGGATTCAATTTCGCGAAACGATTCGTGGCATTCAAAAATCCCGTCGCGGACACGTCCGAAACGTCCCGGTTGTTTCTTACGCGGAGTCGCGGGTCATCTCGGCCGGATTGGCGTCGAGTTATCCTCCCAGTTGGAGCCTGGCCAGCCGAGGATGAACACTTAATTGAACGCTTTGTTCCCGTGCCTTTTTGCCGGTGGCCACCTCTCCGTGGTCCCGTGATCACGGAAGGAATGCTGCCCCTTCCTCGCCCAGGTCGAGTTCCTGTCCGTGGAGACGGATAATGCGACGCGCGCGGGGGAACATTCTTATCTCCGCGAGATCTCTAATTAAAAGATTTCTCATTGCCGCCTTCGCTCGGAGACAACGAGAGGTAATGCGTTCGCTGGCCGGTATGCCGATGCCGGCAGTTAATCGACGTCGATTCCGGTTAATCGGTAATTAGCGATGCGGATGCGGCGTCGAGCCGTTCGCGGAATGATCGAAAATAGAAGGCGGCTGCTCGCGGATCGAAATGGCCGCTTTTTCCCCTATTTCTAGTTATCCACACCAGATATCGTGTAGACTCTATTTTGTCGACCCGCCCGCCACGTTTTCGATCGGATTCCTCTCTCGCGGATACAATAGGAACGTGGTACAAGCATTTCCTTGCCATCTTGCCTTCTCTCTAATAATTAATCACAGAACGCCTGCACGCGCCGTATTAACATCAGCAATAAATGGCGGCTGGATAACGAACGTTCAATAATTCCACCGTACATGGTTAAACTCTCCATTTAGAGTGAAAAGTGATTGCCACTGAATTTCGCCGTTTCGAGGGGACCGCGGCGAGCCAGAGTTAAGATAAATCGTTCGTGTTGTAAATTTCGTTCCCTCCCTTTTCTTTTATTGCTACGCTGGGTATCACGCGGGCCCCGATTCCATCGCTGAAACGGTCGTGCGTTTCGTTCTCGCTCGCTCGCTTCGTTCGGCCATTTATCGAATTAATTATGGTCGAGTCGGGGAGGCAACAGGGAAATATTATCTAAATTATAATTCGTTACGATCTTCAATTTATTTATACACAGCATTTCTGAGTGTTGATCGTTTTGCGCGCGTATTCGAGAGGCACACGGATATGGTGCATTTTAATTGGGGTGCCGCGTAGAGGTGACAATTTTGTTGAGCGTGCTCGGTGGTGGAAACAGGGTCGGATATGCCTCGGACGAGGGCCGAAGTCCTGTTGGATATGTATGGACACGCAGAAGGAGGGATTTCTCGTGCGTACGTGATGTAAGTCCACTGTAATTAAGAATTCCGCTTCGCCTGGTAACCGAGAAGAGAAATCTGCTGCGTACCGCCTGAAAATGTTCGCGCATTAGTCGATACTTGGAAAATTATGGGGAGAAACGTTGATCAGCGCGTTGGCTACTTTTCTAACTGCCAAGCGATTTAATAACGAGCCCGATTATCAATTTCTGGTTGGAGACGGATAATCGTATGCGTTTTGTGATTGGAGATGATTCAGTTATACATTTTTTCTTTTCTCAAAAAAAGCACAAAGATGCCTAAATTACAAGCTGCACCGCGGAAGCTAATATCGAAAAATTATAGTATTGGTAATAATTGAAATATAGGTGCTTGACGTTTTTAATACATTGTGTCTTTGACGACCTGTCGCTCAATTAACGTACCCTTTAAGCATCGCGCTGATCACAGTCCTCAATCTTCCCGTAATACCGAAACTGTTCCGCGGTTCCGGTCGCAACTTTGTTCTAATTCTAGGTCGATTAATTTCTCCATCGTGCGCCAGGGACGGCGCGCGGCACATGCAAATAAGCGGCGCGCGAAGGTCCGATCGCGAAATTAGACCCTTCGGAACTTTCAGCGGTAGAACAGGTGCTGCCGAGGGCCCCGTAGTAACAGGGACGATAATTTTCTCAGCGTTCGACGACCGTTCCCCGTGTAATTATTACCCAAAGACAAGCGAGCCAAGAAAGTATGCTTTATGATCCTGTTTTTCGAGCAACTGCCTCTGATTACGGGTGCATCGGTCGATCGTTTGCGGTCGTGATTCAAGGGTTCTTGCCTCGATTGCTAGTAAACCGTCGCTTTTCCGCTATTCTCGCGTCGAGCCGACCGCTGATTGAATGTTTATCCGGCTGTGAACGGTCGCAATTAAATTTTGTTACCTTTCCCGACGACTTTTCCCCTTGCCTCGACGTCGTTTCTTGTAATCGTTCTCCGAATGCCGACTGTTATCGAGGTCACAGCGAACCGCCAGCAATTTTCAGGCTGCGTCGGGAAAACGTCGCTGGGATACCTAGAATATTTTCTAAAGTACCAAGTAACTTGCAAAACGCTGAGAAATAATGAGCGTGCACCTTCAGCCGGCTCTCGTCAAACATTTACTTACCTCCGTCGAAGTTTTGTTGATCGCGTTTAAATCGCAGGATGAAAGGAAAACGATCGAGCGATGGGCAGAAGAGACTGTTCCGTGCGTAGGGGAAGATGCGCTGTAATTAAAGTCCGTAGACGCGTAATTGGAAAAAGCGATGCTTTACGAGGTTGTACGTGATGAGATGCGTCGCTGGTGGCAGTCTTTACTTGGGATTAACCACCGTCCGATTTTCTCGTCACTTTTCCGATCGGGATGATACGATAACGTCACCGGATCGCAAGATGAAGGAACTGTTTGCATATACACACCAGGTTATTATTCGAATCGATTTAATTCTGCTAGGAATCTCAGGACAAAGTGATTGATGATCTAACAGATATCTCGGCTGTAATTTAACGATCCTCCTTAACTCGTTACAGTATTGTAATTCCTCGTAATTATCGTGCAGTCTGAGAAATTGAACATTCGTGAAAAATTGTTAATACTAAATATAAGCTCTAGAAAAGAGGAAGAAATTTGTTAGCGAGGCAGTCGAGCTCAAAATATTTTTCACTCGAACCCGGGAATAATCGAGTGTACAGTTTGGATGATCGTTCTTCGATCGTGTTTTAGTCGGTGCTGGCATTGCGCGCGAAAACTTGTGCAATATATTATTCGTTGGTCCTTTTTCCCCGTCTAAGTTATTAAGTTACGTTGTTACATACGCTGATTACTTCGGTGAAAGACGATCCTTTTTTATTGATCGCGATGACGAAGGATGGATGCGCGATAATTAAATTGCCGCCGGATCAGGAGGATATCTCCTGCGAGCTGGACCCGTCGATTGATCAGCTTGTCTGATTTATACGCAATCAGAATGAAAAAAAAAAAAAAAAGAAAAAGAAGGAATTAATCGTTGAGCCAGTAATTTCATGACGAATACAACATTTTTGAAACTGTTCCGCTATTACGCTTCGTACAATTATGCAAAATTGATAGTCGCGCATGTTAATATGTAGGTCCTCGCGTTCTCCATGTAGAATCTGAGAAGTGTCCCCAATTGGCGTCATGGTTTATTAAAATTCCTGTATTTCGGATTTCTTCGTTCGCACCTGTAATTTTCATTTTAATTTCTATATTCGTACGTACACGTGCACGCGTAAGGTTATTGGCACTACGCCATGCGAGACCAATTAAATTCGTAAGTTATGTTTTCTTCTAGATCGTTAACTTCATAAAGATCATTTGCAACGTTAATGACCCGCAGAATATATAACCGTATTCCCGATTTAAGCCACACGGACAGAATACTAAATAATCGTTGGCGTGTGTACCGCTTTCAACGCCGGTGACCGCTTCCTTATCCTGTTCGGATAATGATATTCACTTTTTACAATAAAACGGGATATTATATAATTTTGTGTTTTGCAACGTGCCCGTTCAGCGCTAGGGAAATGAGATTGTAGAAAAACGTATAATCTGTCGTATCAATCAAACAGATATTTCAGTCTCGTTTCTCTTTTACTGCTCTATCACAGGTTCTTTAAAAAACGAGGAACATCCGATTAAAAATCAGAGGGCTTAATTAATGTCGTTCACCTGTAGTTACAGGTCCTTGATAAGGGAAAAGAGGATGCAACAGATCCTTGATAAAGGAAAAAAGAATGTACCCTCATTAAGAATTTATATGAATCTTTTACAAGAGATCGAAATGATTATTCGTGGAAGTTCAAATAAAACGTGCAGTAGCGAAGTCTCACAGATAATTTACAATCAAATAATCCATTTCTCGTTGAACAGAATATACTAGATTTCATAGGATATGATTACAAAAATTCTCAAGTGAAAATCAGAATATGTCAACGAGCCATTTAATATTCTCGCGAGCATAGCGAACGCCCGGATGATCCGCGGTGTATTCTTTTTTTCGGCTCACGAACGCATCGCGTCCATTGTCTCCGAAAACAATGGCGCCGTGTATCATTGTTCCCTTTATAGAAGGACTACGCATTTTTCTCTCGCTTGTCACGCCCTTTCCGCTCCTCTAATGAAGATCTGGCCACGTGTATTACGAACGTGATTCCTCGTGTAATATTAATTTGATCAGAGGCGCGCGTCTGGTCGCAAATCGAGGAGACACGGCGCTACGAGCTTTTGTCTCGACTCGGTTATATTCGCGCGGGAAGCGTATTGTCGGAAAATAATGGAGAATTCTTTTACGTTGTTCGACGTAAATCATTCGCGTGGCACGCGTAACTTCGAAAACACAGGCTGCTCCGTTTCACTTTCTCGAAAATCTGTAAACATACCTCGCATTCTCGGAAAGGAGTCACGCACGGTTGGAGAACATTGACTTACCGCGAGGAGGTGGGGGAAGTTGTGGTTCCGACGAGGTTATAAATAAGGGCGTTTCTGTTACGGAAAATCAGTTGACCTCGGATAACGAATCGCACGAGTTCTGTGTCGTAGTTTACAGTGCGTCCGTAAAAGTATCGTTTAAATCGTTGTTCCGTTTAACTCGTAGTACATTATTGGGTAGTTTTTTATGCACTTTGTGGCATTGGTGTGCGAGATTGGTTATGACGAAGTGCGCTTGAGTGGTACGTGGTACCAGAGAACGCTTGTAACTGGAGCAAAAACTGACTGCTCACCGCGAGTTCGTTCCCGTTCTTATCATCGTACTCCAATCAGTGAATAACACCGTGAATAACACAAATTTTTGCAGATACAAGGGTGAGTAATTGTTACGATTGTCTTTTAACGAAGGGACGAAACGAGGTCCTCTTTACTGACGTAGAAGATATTATTTAGGAATATTATTTAAACATTCTGGATCGTTCGATCGTGATTCATCTCTGTTCGAAGCGATGCGTAAATAGACTTCACGTGCACGTTTAGAGAATTTATTTTGAAAGTGACTCGAAGCACTTCCTCTCGTGCTGGTCATTACCATAAAGAAAGTGTTAGCCATTTTTCTATTGGTAAATATCCTGTGTCTCGAATTCGCAGAAGTCTTCCCCCTGTTTTTATTCCCCCTCTTATCTCAAAGTAAGTGCGTAATGTCTTCAACCGGTTGACATCCGGCGGAAACTCGAATCCCCAGGTTTATCTATCATAAGGTATCGACTCGTGTCCAGCGGTAAAGAATGTGATCGCATAAAAATTAATGCGAAATTATTCGATGAAAGTAACTAATTATAAAATTGTTAATGGAAGTCAGACGTTTACTTAGTAATTCGAATAAAACGAACGACTTCCTGATGTATTATTAATGTTTGTATCATTACCTCTGATCTTTTAAAAGGAAGATATTAATATTTCTACCTGTACGAATTGAAATGGTTTCCAATAATTTAGTGGATATCGAAAATGCTTAATCTTTAAATGTCTCATTTCGTTTCTCCCTCGTCGTTAACGTTACGGCGAAGGGGATTGCTTCAAAGAAATGAGTTCGACCGGGTTTCGCGAAAAACAAGCTCGTCCGTTCGATGATCTCCTTTTGAAAGAAACTATATATATATCTGACGTAATAATCTGCACAGACTGCATGAAAAGCAGCGGGTTCGAAACGATTTCCGCTAATGACCGTCCATTTCCTCTTCTTTTGCAGATGCGTGGTTGGAATGGCAGAAAAGTTACGCGAGGCGGCCGCACGTGGCGACGTAGCGCGGGTTGCGCGTCTCCTTGACGAAGATATTAAACCGCTGCCGGACGAGGTGAGCTTTTTTACCCTCCATTGTTCCCTTTACAGTCGAGCAGCGTTTCGAAGAATATTTTACAGCCACCGCAGTAACAGTTCCTAATTTTTTATGTCAAACCCCCCCCCACAATAATAAAAATCCTGACCACTTGAAAAATCTCCTTTACATTAAGTACGAGTATTAAAAAATACCAAAAGAAGTCTGCAGAAAGAGAACGTGCAAGTGAATCTGTCGATGTACCAGATTCATCGAACGGAACAGGATGTTTTCATTTGTAGAAACGAAGAAACCATTCGTCATTTCGAACGTTTTGATTTGTCAATGCCTCGAGCTCGTTTCCGACATACCGATCGTCGTCCGCTCCGATTTCTAGTTCTACGCAGATCGAAGCCGCAGATTGATCGAACGAGATGCTTATTAAAAGGTTACGAGCGCGAGAATGTAGCGTATCAATTATGCTACACATTTGCATCTCCGTTGTGACAGTCGCCGTCGGTGGGAATGCAGATAAGCGTGTTCGGCGCGCATTTGTCAAAAGATTGCCTCGGAGGCCGCAACGCGGCCCGATTATCCATGCATTCGTTACAATTACTTCCTCCTTAATTGCGCCGATGAAATTAATCGTTCCGCGGGTTTTTTTTCTACCTCGCCAGCTAACTCGAAGCTTAAGATGCTTTATTACTCACGCGTCCGACGTGTGCGCGTGGAATAATTGAAATTATAAAGATCGACACGAAGATCCTCGTTTCTGATAGAATCGCATTCGTTGGATTCTGAGGGTATTCTTGGGATATTCGATCTTGTGTTCGATCGTATCGAACAGGATGAGGGTATTTAAATGTGGATGCTTGGACAAATTGTTTATTTATCGTTCGAATAAGTACTTTTTGCTTTAGACAATTTTAACAAACGAACACTATTCTATTTTCTATTTCGATTAAAATTATTTGTCATATTTTTATGATTCGTTTCGAATACTTTGCACAATGTTTCCGGAGTTAAGTAAAACGATGTTGAAACGTTACTTCCGTTTTAGTTTAATTAAGCGTTACTCGACAGCGCAGTGCTGAAAATGAACAGATTAGGTGATTTCACGGTATGACAATGTTGGTTGAAATGAAATTTATGTTGCCCACACGTCCACCGCGGTTGATTCATATTCCTAACTATTTACTATTTGATATATTACGCTTCCTGCATCTAGGGTTGCGTGGATAAGATATACTTCTTCATTAACACGCGGAGTTAACGCGGTCTATTACCCGAGGCAACGAGGCACGGCCTTACAGGAAATTCGAACATAGGTTACCCGCCGTGTCAAAGTGATGTATAATGCCATTTGTTAAATTTGCGTAACCTATGTCTTTAACGTGGAGCAGGAAGAGGTGGATAGTATCTACTACTAATGCCTCTACCATTTATGTCCGGTATTAAGGTGCGTTTAGTAATAGAGGTTACAGCTTCAGCCTCGATCTGGCTTTTACAGGACGGAAGAAATTTGATGGAACAAAGGATACTTTTGTAAAAACGTCTGATCATTGACTGAAAGTCATTGCACGTGCAGTACCTTTAGAAGATCGTACGTGAAAGGGTTGAGAAATAAATCGAACAATGGAAAAGTTAATTAAAATTGATGAAAGGCAAATTAGGGATCGAGGAGCAGGGGCTTGGCCACGTTAGTTGCAAAGATGCATTGGGTCGCGGTGGTTGAATCTCTGTTCGGCTAATTAAGCCTACGTTCTGCTCGATCGTGGGAGTTAATTCGACACGAGAAATGCGTGTGTTACAAACTGAAATGCGAGTACCTATTAGTTACGTAGCTAATTGATCCGCCCGTGGATCGGGCGTTGCTAAGAATGCTAAGAATCTTGTGGAATCAGAAATATCTCGTCTGATTCTATATCGTTTATTAAAAGTTTGACATTACATATCAGAATTGTAAGAAATGTAATTCAGGAGGAGAAATAATTCCCACGTTCACTAATACGATATATGTCATCTGAATACTTTATTAAACTGCAGTTATAAATTCTCAACTCTATCGCTAATCATTCTGTACTCTTTCGCTGTTCGATGTCAACTCTCTCGCTGCTCGTTTTCAACTTATTCGCTCCGAAGATTTAACCTGTTCCCCACGCATTCATGTATCCATTCTTCAAACTCTTGCGATCATGTCCACGCCACCCTTATCATTTTCAGTCACACGATCCTGTCGCCAGACACTGTCGCTCGATTGTAGACACTCTTCTTTCGCACCTCGGCCTCTCGAACTCGATCTAAATATCCTGTCATCCTAAGTTTCCACGCATACCAGTCGCAATAAAACCATCCACACTCCACAGAATTTAAGTGGAATTTAATGTCATAAATATATATTTTTCTTTAACAGAATGGTAGAACGCCTCTTCAATTAGCTGCTGGTGCCGGCCACGTGGGCGTCTGCGAAACTTTGCTTCTTCGAGATGTCGACGTCAACGCTGCGGACAATGTGAGTAGACGTTATCGTAAACGAATTATTCCCATGCAGAAGGGAGGGTTTTTTTTAAACCATCTTCCGCGTGGTTTAAAAAAGCAGAGGGTCTTCTAAATTCCGAAGCGGCTCGCAAACCGGAATTGGCTAATAATTCACGGGCCTTAGGTGGGCTGTTCTTCGCGTCAGTCATGCAATATATCAATATACCGGTTAATGAAGGGTACAGGGATAATTACAGCTGTAATTGCTGGTTTACGTTGTTGACCGAGGGAATGCTTTTTTTTTTCTCCGCGGTTACACCCGATGCTTCTATCATGCAAATAGAAACTCGTCGATAATTATCGCTATCAAAGTATCAATTTAATTTACGACGAGTCGTATCAACGATCAATTCTTTACGAATCACCGTATATCTTGAATATTCTTTAAAATTTCTTTTACAAAGTTAAAAGCTTCCAGGGAACGAGTGACAAATCTTCATCTTCCCGCCATTCAACTCTCCGTAATAAATTTTGAGATCGCTCCGAAGCCATCTATCGCGTCAGAATTCCAACTATCATCTTTCATCGATCCATCTTCCACGTACGTAAGCATTTCCGAAGAAAAAGACGAGTCTAATGAGCCCGAAAATGCTATCAATAAAGTCAATCAGATTCCTCCGACCCTGAAAGAGAGCCCACCCTCCCCCACGAAACGGACAGAGGAGCCACGCTGCAACCGCGCTATCTAACGCGGTATCGAGCGAAGACAATGATTCATTGGGAACATCGGGAAAAGCAATGGGGATCGTCTCGGTTATCGTGCAGGAAGATCCGGCTCGGCCACAATGCGCCCATTGCCGCGTTGACTGACGGCCAATCTCCTCTCCCCGTGGTCGCAGAACACGTTTGGCTAGATCCTGCCAGCAAGGGGTATCACGAGGTGGCTGCATTTAGAATCGGTGTACGCGCCGCTGGTGGCCGCGGGATATTCCTACTAAATTCCCGTGAATATCTTCTTGCAGCGCCGCGTACCCGTGACATTGCCGATCCTCCCTGCGTTTCCGTGTTCCTTTTTTTCTCCCGTTTGATTTTTAATTACCCCCAGGTCGCTGGCGATTTCGCGTCGCTGTCTGTGGGAAAGGTTAATTAATGCAGCGGGATTATGCGTTCTTGTTCGACGATGTCCCGCGTCGAGGTTTAAATGAAGACGTGTACAACTCGTTTCTTCGTGCGGTTTTAAACGACGCAGGGGTGAGTTCGAGTAGTCACGTCTCGTAGCTTTTTGTCGATCCCCCTTGTACGGACGTGTGTTCTAAAAATCGAATTTTCTCGGTACTCGTTCAAGGTTTTCTGTAAAAATTCGAGCCTTCCAGGCGTTCGTTCGTTTTTCTTCAAATTTTCTTTGCGCTTCTTGTACGCGCTTCGTTTCCTGTGTTCGCCAAGTGCTGTACAACGATATGGAAATAGAGGGGACGCGAGCGACGTCGATCGAAAGGTTAATTGGTTTCACGGTTAAACCGTTCAGAGAACGGATCTTTCCGGCGCCGATCCGCGGCTTCGACCGTTTTTGCCACGTACCATGGGCGTGTATAATAGACTATGGTCGTCGCGCGCCCGTACCTTTTGTCTGCATAAGGTAATCCCGCGAGGAACGATGCTACGCAGAATGTTGCCTCGGTATCTGCAAATGAAAGTTCGATATTTATTGGTGAGTAGAAATGCACAGCGGCCCCTTGTCTATGCCCTTTTCGAAGCGGCTGCACGCGCGGTTATGCGTGCATCCGCTGTACCTTCGCCGGGTTTTTTTGATTCCGCGGGAGATGAGACGGGTGGTTTTTTCGAGCGGCTAATGTGCTTGTTCGGATCGTTTAAAATCGTGGAATCTTATTTCCATCGGTGGATTTATTGTCGAATGAGCGAATAGCCTAAATTATGGACGGGAAATCCTCGGAAGAGGTTCAAATGAAACTTTATGACCGTAAAGCTGAACGTATCGGAGACATTCCCGTGCACTCCTTCACGGACAGTCGACTTTGTTACAATTTATCGAAGGTGGGGAATTATGAAATATTTAAGAGGATATCTCGACCGAGCACCGCGGCGAAAGAGTTTCGCAACTAATCGACATACACACCGCGTACGAACTGGTACGGCGAGGGAAGTATAAAGGGAGATGGTTGAATGGCATTTACAACCATGAAATTTACGACGATTTACCGGCATTCCTTCGTTGCTTTTATTTGAACTGCATAGCTGCGTTGCTGTACGCCTCGGACCGATACTCACGACGAATCGCGCCGCCGCATATTCTAAATCGCTCGGTTAGATTTACGACGGAACTGTGAACGTGGCAATTTGAGGGATTACACTCGAGAGGTTCACCGAACTTGAACAAAATTCTAAGTTACGCGGAATATTTTATTCCTTTGTTCCAAGCGCTCGACAAAGGATGTTACGTATTCGTATAAGTTTCATTCTCATTGCTCGATAATATCAGAACGTTTCTCAGGAGATACTGTCCACTTAATACAATACAAAAATACTTAATAACCATTGAAATTGCAAAACGATAAACCGAACCCCAAACGAACCAACCTTGCCACACCATCCACCAAGCTGCGCAGCGTCGTATCGTTAAAGACGTTTAATCCACCAATTTACTGCGACCCTAATAGTATAATATAATAGCAGAAGGGACACCTGGCCAGGCGTGAAAGCTATTGGGGGAGTCGTAACGTCGTTTAAGAACGAGCCTAAAGCCGCGTTGCAGCCACCGCTGGTCCCGTCCGCCATTTGTGTGCGTTCGTTTAGCCTCGTAACTCTTCCAAATATCTCCGGGATGAATCGAAAAAATCCGACGCACCCACGAACGAAACAGATAAATTTCGCCGCAAGCCCAGGCCACGTCCCTTACGATAAACTCCAGCCGTGCTCATCCCTCGAGATTTCCGCCATTCTTTGCCCCCGGACAGGATTTAATACGGTTCGGCTTGCGGGTCGCGCTGTTTTTCAAAGATTCCGCCGTGAGGAATTTGGCACACATTTCTCTTCGATGCATTATAGCAGAAGGTGCGGACGGTCTATAATTATGGCAGGCCTGAAAATAGCTTTTCGAAGGAACATAGGCGGTCTTCGAGCGATTCTTCTCCTTTTCAAACCGGATTTCGTCCGGGATCCACCCTGCTAGGCGTCCTTTTTCTTTTTAGGGGCTTCCTTTTCGCTCCGAGGTCGATTATCATATGTCCTTGAGGAGGTTTTAACGTTCTTATCTAGGACCTGTTCGATGAATCCCGAGGACTTGGAAATTGGTAGTCGAATAGCTGATCGCGGAGCGAAAGAAATATTCTTGTTTCGTTTCGCAAGCTAAGCAATTGCGATTAGTTGACGGATAACCGCGGTTGAGAAAGAAATTGAAATCCATATGGGAATGTTTTAGATTATTTATGGACATTCTAGCGCTAACGCGGAGCCTTGGTGCATTCTTTGAACGTTCTGTATACTTTGCGCGATTGTAATGATATGATATTTTAATATTAATATCTGGATACATACTGGAAAGAACCTGCGTTCCATTCTAAATATTGGCGAAGAAAGAATCAATACTAAATTCACTGTCGCTAAACTCATTTACTCCATAAACTGAAGAGCAGCTTCTAAATACAATTTCTCAGTGACTCCAAAAAATAAGCGAAACAAAAAAGCAGACTCAACATCCCTGACCATAGTAGCCGTTTCAATCCCAACAGGCGATAAGAAAGGTCGACGTCGAGGCTCGATTCAATTATCCTTCGGTGTAATTCGCCAGATACATCTTCACGGCGCGTCGACGTCCCGACGAATGGATTTTCGCGCACGTTCATCCAAACGGAAAAGTATATTCCATCGCATTAAGCATACACGGTGTCGCGCGTTCATCCATCTAGCTGCTCGTAAAGTTACGACGCGGTACGACGAACAGTGTCTCGTGTACGATGGCGGAGGCCATCGTCGCGTCTCGTACTTTCTCCTTAATTATACAACGACGATAAGACGAATAATCCGGCAAACGCGGCTGTAGACCGGTAGCAGCCATCGCGGCATCATCGAGGGGGGAAGACCAACGCGTTCTCCACCGACTTAAGACCGCGCGCGGCCGTTATCGAGAGACTTATTCGCGTATTTGTACCTGTAAATCTCTCCCAGTGCGGTATCCATCATGGAGAACGTTGGTCCGGGGTCTAATTACAGCCGCGTTGCCGATCGTTTACAGCGAACGCGGTATTATTAACTAATCGCGAGGCCGCTGATGTATGATTCCGTGTAACACCTCGCGCCACGAATACTTTCTTCCGCGGGCAACCTCTATTACGGGGTTCCGATAATTCGCGAAGATCACGAAGCGACGAGAAGCGAAAACGTGGTCGGTTATGAGCTTCGCTTTGTCGCTTTCACTTTTGCATCAGCGAACGCTGCAACGTGGGTGCCCTCGCGGGGATGGCTTCGCGGTTCACGCGCAGCGTAAGTACCACCGCGGTGGAGATTTATGGGAACCGGAAAACGGGGACGCGTTGGGTTTGGATTTAAATTAAATTGAAAAAACGGATTTACGGTGATAAATGGCTCGACGATTGAAAATTTACATATCCTGATTGAAGAGATTAAAGAAATTGACTGAGTTTAGTTTATTTGTATGTTTGATTCGAACTGAAATTGTGGGCAATGGTGGTTCCGCCCGAAGGGTTTCAAAGTAAGTTGTATTCAATGTGGAAAGCTCGAGGGTTTTCGATAAAAACGTGAGAATCGTTTTATTAAGCGGCGAACGTTACGACCGCGTATTTACGGAGATTTATTCGCTCAAGTTGGTCGCAACACCTGTGCGAATGTATTTTCATCGGAGTTCATTCATTTGTTGGGAATTTGAACGGCTTATCGCGGACTGGTTTATTGCCTCGTTATCTCCAGCTTTTAAGTTCCCGCCACCGGCTCTTTTTCCCCGCGAAGGACGCCATTTACCATTTTCCAAGTGCCATTCGTCCTGATGCGAGAGAAATCAGTCAGACTAGCGAGACTTAAGCGGAACGGAACGCTTAAGGAAAACGAGAGTTCTTGCATTGAAATTCAGTTTACCTCGAGGGCTCTGATTAACATTCTGCCATTATTTAACATCAATTACAAGCATCGTTGCTCTACCTGTTTGAAATACGGTTGTTCCTTCGACCTCTTTTTACTCGGGCACGGCGAAGCGATAATGTTGGAAGTAATAAAGCAATAATCAGGCACAGAAAAATGATACGGCCAGCAATTATTCAAGCGAGACTCAGACTCGGAAGAAATCCGAGGAATTTTAACGTCTGCCAGTTTCTCGTCTCAGCCGCTCGTTCGCGATGATTAATAATAATTCCACGAGCTCCCCCAAAAAATTCACTCCACTGTGTCACGAAGGGTGAAGAAAAATCCCAACGACCCGGAAGAATGTGATAAAATTCGCCAAACCGCGTTCTCGAAAATGCAACCTGGAACTGTCCGCGCGTTGCATCGAGTGCAGTCCCGTGCCCGGTTGCACTCCAGGAACAATGATACCAGTTTGACTGGTGTGGCTCTCCCACTCCGTGAAAGCGGCATACACTGTACGTCGCGAACCGAACGTACCCGCGTCGTTTTATGCAACGTCCTCTCCTCGAGGACGATATCACTACTGTTCAACATTATAGCCGCTAGAGAAATTGATAAGAACCGTTTGACACGCGCTCGACCGATACTCGACCGATACTCGACCGATACTCGACCGGCTACCATGTAAACGACTCGAAAATGGAAGCAGGCTAATCGTCCCGATATCGGCTGCCCAGGATGGCAACGTAATGGGGGTGCGGAGACACGAGTTTAATGCTTCGAGGACATTAGGAAGAGGCTTGTATAAATCGAGAAAACCGGTCGACTTTTCCCTCTTTTTTTTCTTCCGATGCAACCGCAGTTTCGTTCTACTCGTTTAGATACGGTTTTCGCGAAGTCGTTGCTCCTGCTCGCGTCCACCCCTTTATTTTCGATGGGGCGCGAGATACTTCTTCGAGCGAGCCAGGTTTTACAGTTCGAACAGTCTCTGTCGTTTTGGATTTCGATATTATGGTTACAGTGAAAGCAACGGAGAGACCAGGGTATGCACGGGATACGCTCTCAGCTATATTCGCCATAGTTGGCTAAGAGCGGCTCGGGAGATCGATCGGTCTTTATGTGGAGCATCGCTGGTACGATCTCCATGCACCAACGGTCGCTCATTGTGCATCGGTGCGATGCAATGGCCGATAATACCGCTGCGAGGGAAGTTGAGGATAAAAACTGCACCCCTACGTGCGATTCGTAATTGCAGATCGGACACGGAATAGTTGGTTAATTGCACCCCTATATCTCCGGATTGTTGCCGCGATCTCGCATTAGTTTCTTTGACAGCCACGCGAAAGCTTCCTGCGAAAGCTCGCCCCATCCCAATGCCCTCGTTAACAACGCGTGGTCGAGGATTTATTGAATCTTGAACGAGACGGAACTCGGAAAGTCGACGGTGAAATGCTCGACTCGATAATTAATGTTTCATCTTGGTTTACCTACTTAATTTTACGCTCGATGGTTTATCAGAGGAAATGTTAATTGATAAATTACACCTTGACGTAATCGTGATTCAACGTTCACACCGAATTGTCACATAAATCGAAGCGGGAACGAGGCGTCGTCTGGTCATCGCTTATTAACTACACCATCGAGATGCACCGTATAAATAACGCGCTATGCGCTCTTTATGGATCGTTTTTGGGTTGGTGGTAGTTCGGTCCGGTCGCTTGTTACTTGTCAGTGGGATGGGTGAAAAGAGCGCGACGTTGTTCGCGAAATTTATTCGCGCCCGTTGCGACGAACGTGTTCAGAGGGGAGAGATTCGAACTCGTTACGTTTCAGCCGGTTGCTGAGGGGATTTCGAGACGAAAGATCGCGCAAATGTACGTGCGCTAAGGGAATCAACTTGGCTTTACCGTACGTCGAGGAAGACACCTGTACTTCTTGCCGCGAAGCGAGAAAAAAAGGGAAGAAATCGGGCGCAGACGACGTTAATTAACAACTGGCCTTTGCGTCCCTGAGACGGTCGTAAATGCAGAACGCAGAGATTCGAACGACCGCGATAATTAAAAAATATAGTTCATACCGTGGCTGAAGAAATTGGGTTTAGTTAGTGTTTCGCTTCTGTGTGCTTTGCTTCTCTCGTTGAAACAAGTTTTATTGGGTGTTTGATTTCTTCAAGTGTGTACACGTGCATTTTTTAAATTATTTATATCTTTATTACGTAGTCGAGGGACTTTGGTTTCGATTATTCAGTTTGGAATGAAAATATCCGTTTGTCGGAAGGTTGTACGAAGTATAGCTAAATTATTCATTTTTATAATGCTGAGAACGCTTTCGCCGCGAGTTTAGAGCAAGCCAACTAACATTCTTCGAACCGTGCGCGCGTTAATTAAAAATAACCAGTGCCCCGACGCAACTTAAGGGCCTTAATTTAAGCGGAGTGTTATATCACTCGTTTGCACGGCTTCCTCATATTTCTCGACGTATAAGGAACATCTCTCACGAGTTTAAGACGAAACAACATTCCTAAAAGACACTTGTTCCTGGGTGATACCGCGCCGTAACCGTTGATCGTTTCCTTAACCGCTTGAGTGCCACAGACTTTTGGAGAAACCCAATTGAAAAATGCCATGGTGTGCGATAGCACTTCTGAATTTCTACGTTTAAAAGTGCTGGGGAGCGCGATGACGCTTCTCAATTTCTACGTCTCAAAGTTCCAAGCAGCGCGATGGCACTTTTCAATTTTCATGTCTCAAAGTTCCAAGTAGAGTGATGGCGTTTCTTAATTCCTACGTCTCAAAGTTCGCGATGGCGCGATGGCGTTTCTTCATTTCTACGTCTCAAAGTCCGCGATGGCGCTGTTCTTCTACTAATCAGTAGAAAATCTCGCGCTATTGTTGCGGTACCATTCTTGTGAGTATCCAGTGTACTATCAATTTGGCAATTCTCATCGAGTAGATGGCACTCAAACGGTTAACGTTAACTCTTAAAATCGACGAATATTCGACGCGCAACGTTCAAGATCGGACGAATGGCGAAAGGGCAATATTTCCAGGGAAGACTTCCAGTCTTTGCCGCGGGGAAGATAAGTCCCGTCGTCCTCGTTTTCCTCGCTCGACGGTATTTTACGGAATGGTGAAAGTTTCATTAGTTTTTGACGCGGTGCACGCTCGTGATTATCCATGAACGCAACGTGTCGGTATTCTCGTTATGAATTTCAAAATGCGCCGTTGATACCGGTTGACGATCGGAAAAAAGTAGTCGCGAGCCAGTCGATTGGCATGCTGCTTTTTACTTGGCCGCATACGCGATGCATCCTGATCGAGACCGCCGCTTCTTCCATCGGCTGGGTTATTTTCCGATAGAAATTGCTCGAGTGATCGTAGCATCGATGGTTACTTACTTGCTTGTACGTAACGCATGCAAAATTCTGCGAATTTCCGATGTTTCTTTGCTTCCCAGCAATTTTTCTACCAATTTCGAACGTATTATTGGAGTTTTTTGGATTTACTTCACTCTTCGTTTAATTTCAATAGTTCTCCTTTGAATTCTGTTTTAACCCTTTGCACTTGACGACTTTTGTGGTCGTATATCATCTTCTCTATCCCTAATTTCTCACTCGAGCTAATTTCACTTTTGAAATCCATTTCTGTGGGGTTTCGAAAGTTCAAGTCAGTCGATAAAGAACTTGAAAGTTGCCGTATGAAACGCAATGGCGACTGAGGGTCGCCTCTCGAGCGCAAAGGGTTAATTTCAATTGCTTCTCCTTCCAATTCTCCTTAAAAGTTACGAAAGTGTATCCATGCTTGCTGTATTATAAAATTTTACGACACGTTTCACTTTTCACTTATCAGATCGCGTCTTCCCTGTTGGGCATGGAAATATTTCCAGCTCGAGCGATGCCACTCGGGAAAAATCGAGTAGAAAGAATCGGAGCTTGTTTTAATCGCGACTTAACGACGCTTTAATACCTCTGAGGCGCAGTCCCATTTCTTCTCGGCGTCCCCCTTTTTTGCGTCAGCTACTCAGGGTAACGCGAATATTTAACGTACTTAAATCGAAGGCAACGATCGTTAAAGCGTTCGAGAAAACGAGCTTCGAAGGGTAATTACGTTTTCTACAGTTCGACGTGTTGCAGGAAGCGGCGCTTAATTATATAACTTTGTGCGTGTCGTTCCATTTTTCTTCGTTGCGTTCGGAACGTGTCTGAAAAAAAACGCGAATCTCGCGCGTTCCTTTTTTTCGCCGACAAAGCCGTTCCCTGCGACAAAATGTTTATTAAGCCAGACAGAAACGCAACGCGGGAAACGTTGGAGGACGAAACGACGATCGTTCAATCAGTGATTTTACGCGGAGAGGAGATATTTATTAAAATGAGTATTTAAAGAACGAAATTTATCTCGACTGGAGACGCGGTTTGGCGATAAAAATTGCCGTGAATCATTGTAAATGTCAGTGACGCATTAATCCGCGTCTCCGATTGATGTTTCGCAAGGAACTAATTCGAATAGCAACGACGCGTTGAACTTTGGCGAATTAATTTCGCTGATCGATCGGACGAGCCGGAATAAAGGACAGGAGAGAAATTGGGTTCCCAGCTTGAATCGTGGAATGAAATTGCAAATCGTCGATACGTGCCGGCGGTTGGTTGACATTTCGATTCGTTGCCGATGAATTCGCAGCGGGCATTTTCCACGCGTGAAATCCGCAAATGAACAATTGTCAGAACAATGCTGCATTAGATTTCAGCGGGAAAGATGAATTCGAAAGTCATTGCTATTCCTGTACAAGCGATTGCGTAAAGTAATTTTGTCATTCCCGATCTTCACCTCATCTTCTCTATCTTGATCCTCAAAATCACTCCATACGCACTTAACATTTCATTAAACAGCCCATCGCTCTTAAATTACGCGATTCTCTAGTCAGCAAAATGAGAAAAACGGAAGGTACCAAAATGGCGTCCGGACGCGACGCGGCATTGAAGTTTGCGGTGTCCTCATTGCCGCGTGTTTCCCCTTTGTTAGAGAAATGGCAATTGGAGTTTCGTAATACGCGAGAAGAGGGAATTGCTGGTCGGCTGCTGGCTCTCGGTGGCTTGGACGTCAGGTATAAGCGCGTCGGTCTCGTCTGACGTCCGCCCATTATGCGGATGATGAGATCGCAGCGTGAGATCTGACGGCGAGGGTAGCCGGAGTGTTGTCGCCGCGCGAAACGCGCGAAACGGTAACTGCTCCGATCCTAGCAGCTGGTTAGACCGTTTAAGGGGACGCTCGCGCGATGGTATCGCGGCAAAAATGATAATGGGTCGTGGCGCGTTGACAAAGCGCGGCTCGTTCTACGGTACGGCGGAATGCTGAAAAATGGAGGAGAGGAGGATGGAAAAAGAGTGGTAGGAACACGGGTAAATGGCTTTCGTTGCGTGTACGGTCGCAATCGGGTGTGTGGTATTGCTTGGTATACGCGTCCGAGCACGCCGCCTGATTTATGTATTCGACGAGCAAATTTCGCTTGATTCGAGTAAACGAGTTTTTTTTAAAAATGTTTATCCGAATTTGGGTGCCGGAATACTTTGAAATATAAGCGCGAGCATCAATTCCTGCAGTTCTCTGAAGATTGTACGAGTGATTTCCATAGGAACCAAGGATTTCCATGGTAATAAGTATACGTCGTATAAGAAGGGAATTATGGTTGAGTCTTAATAGGAACACGCATTGTGACGCGTAAGCTAATTTCAGGGCTGTCAATGCGCGGACGTCTCGTGTAAATTTCGTGCGATATTTCACAGGGGATGAATCCCGTTCGTAGCGGTTGAAGCGTAAACGACATTCCATTAAGAGCTTCGCGCAGATGACAGAAGATTAGCGTGTATAATGCTCGTAGGAACATATTCGGATTCCGAACCTGTTTAGTTGATGCTTGTTATTCGCGGATTACATTTTCCTTGGTCGACGCTCGCTGCACACTCGCGAGCACGTTTCCATCGCGTGTAACACTTTATTTACTTGCATATTTTTATTTTTCTCGCTGGTTTCGCCACGACATTAAAGCATTGTCGAATCGTTTAATGTATTAAAGCAATTAGTAATTGACTGGTATTAAATATAATTAATCGGACGTGCAAAGTTTTAGAAACGGGAGAGAGAAATCGACTCGTTCGGCTTCCCCACCGTGAGACTCTGTGTCACCGAAGCAGTCGGACTACTCTCACCCAATATCATCCACGATTTACGTCTTAATGAAACGTACGTTCGAACACGGGATTAGGTTTCTCCGAGATAATCCACGCTCGAATTCAGACAGAATTAACGACATAATCTACGTCTAGATTTTTTTAATGATTGAGGAGGCTCGAAGAGGCCACGCGAAGGTGTAAATTTACATAAGTCCCCTCAATTATGAATCTACGCATAGTATTTCACACGTTCATAATCATCGCTACCAGTCTTTCGCCAACAATTTGCATAGAACCTTCAAGCTGTAGATCCACGTCTCGAAAAGTTCCATTCTTTCCCGTTCTCATTACGATCCACTGATTCGATGCAATCAAGTCTATCGTTCGTTTCCTCCTTTCGACTCGCGCCATTACGTTCCACGATCCGCCACATCGACGAAGGTGTTCCGGATTCTCCTTCGTTCCAATTTCTCGCTGCCCTCGCCTACACTCGGCCAACGCCAACGCGCGAAGCCTAAATTCTCGGCTCTCCGCGGCTTGCCAAACACGATTTCACGTGCCGTCGAGCGGCCGATCGGACGCGTGTCTTTCGTAGACAGGGGGTAGACAGTGGGTAGACAGTGGGTATCGCCTCGCGCGAGGGTGGCTGCCCAGCAACGTCCAAGTTGATCGTTCAACGTGTCGATGGAGGATGACTTATCGCGGAAATAAAGACCGGCGGTGAACCGATCGAACTTCTGATTGCGCGTACAGTTACCTGCCTGCCTGGCGATGTTTTATTTATCTCGATTGGCGCGCGGCCGTCGCTGGATCACGATCGATTTCTTGCTCCAAGTCCCGCCGATCCTTAACGCGGACGCTCGAACCTTTCGACTCGGAGGCGGAACATTGGCGAACGGTGGTACATACCTTATGATTTATTTACAGTACGCCTCTGGAATAGTAACGATCGGACGACGCTCCCGCCTCGCGGAAGAACCGAGCAAATTGTCGCGAATATTTCTGCGCGATTTTTTCTCACTCGTCGGAAATGAGTTTAGAAAGTTAACCGATACCGATTCATAGTCTACGATATTCTTTATTTTCCGCGCCCTGGAAGTAGCTTGTTTAATCACGCGCTCTCTCGAGGGAACTGAACTAACGTTAAAACACACGGAGCCGATGACTTGAAGCATCGGTGATTAATCTTGCGCGAGCGCGAGGTCCTCTCACTCGAGAACGAACGATTAAGTTTCGTACTTGATTCTCGTCGAAAATTTTACGTATTCTTCTTACTCTTTACTATTTTAGGAGACGGTTTTTTTCTCTGATTAAGCAACGTATAATTAATTAGAAGGATCGTTTTTATGTAGAGTAGATCATTCAATTTGTTATAATAGCGATAACGTGTTATTCTCGTGAATTACTATGCCATTCGATTCAAAGGGGTGGACGTTCCATTCCGAAGGCAATTTCTATCCGTTTTTCATTGGCAGAGGTAAGCAACGGGAGACGTGAATCGGCAATAAACTCGGCGGAAAGTTTAGTCGGCGCAGCGATGGGTGGCACTTCGTTCGCGGTTGTCCGATGAAAGGGTTGCAGTCCTCGCAGCGGCGCGTTATTTGCGGCTTTTCACTCGCCGTCGCGGGTTAAAGTGCAGCTTTGACAGTTGCACAACAGCAGATTGCAGGCTCTGCCGTGTAATAACGTTCCCGCGAGAACACTGCGGTTAACTTGTCCGGAATAAACGCGTGAGAATTGTTGCAGTTAATGGGCCTGCCGTCTATTAGCTTCGTGTCGTGTGTCGAATAGATTTCCTCGGGATTTATTACGATTCCTGAACCGTACGTTGAAAGGTCGCTCCGCTGCGATACTCGAGTGCCGCGATCGGGGGTAGAAAGGAAACAATCGTGAAACTTTCACGCATTGAAAACCATTGAAACTAATTTATGGAGAGAATAAGAACAGTAAGAAAATAAAGAATCTCAGCATTTTTTAAAGCTGAGAAATTACTCTGAAATAAGAAAAAAAAAAAGATGTAAACGAGGGCTAGCGAGAGCAGTGTAAATTGTCAGAGCTTGAAACTCGTAAAACCAGTCCATTAAGGGTGAAGGCTGCCCGTCGAAGATTCCCTCGAAGATAGAGTATCGAATAAAGCTGCCTATCAACGGTATGTCGGTCAAGCTCGAGCAAGCGTTCGCGAGACGGCCCTCGGAGCGGTGTGTAACAGTTAAACGATAAATCAGCTCGTCTTTATCGCGCGTCGGCTGTCGGTAATGCATTCCCTTCGGTAGCGAGAAAAATGGAGCGCTTGGGCGGTTCCTTGGACTGGAAAACCGCGGTTACTGCTCTATTCCGCTATCGTAAATAATCATTTGCCGACAGATCACCTGTAAAGCTCGTCACATTTGTTGGAACGAGCCAACTTAATGACTCGAACGAAGAAACTGGTGTACGTTCAGTTTTGATTTTAAAAGGAGTTCTTATCGTCGATTTTAATCGCGTCGAAGGAGATGAATATCGTTTATGGGAACCACTTGGCCCAAGCTCACAGTTAGTGCCTTATTTGATGGTGAAATACAGGCATTACCGTAACGAAATTGCACCGTTTACTGGGTTCTCGGGAGTTAAGATACGGTGTGACTTAATTAGGGTTCGTCTAGAGAGGTTCAAGTGAAATACAGGATCGTTGGCTAATTTTTATAATGATCCACCTTAATTGCGTCGTGATTCTAGCGTCGCGACACGCCCATGCCTGAACCGTGGCGTGAGTAATTGTTCTCGCCCAGAAAGAGATTTCTAACGAGACCTCGTGAAACGGTGCTCGTAAACTTTTCAAGATGTTCGTCTTAAGTAGCGCGATTTCCATCGTATCGAAATTTTGTCTGGAAATTGTCGGGGCGATTAACGATTAATTAAACGATTCTCTAGTTTTACTAAGATCGCGAGGATAAGGCGTGAGCTGGATTTTTAATCAACAGCTTTCGCGCAACGGTTGGCAAAAATTCCGAGCAATCGTTCAATTGCTCGAAGGAATGTTGCCGAGAGACTACTTCGAGGAACGACCTCTTTATTTGATGCACGGTCCAACCACGATCTTAATCCCTAATAAATCTCGCGGCTTTCATAATTTTGTTAATGGTCGACTCTAAAGTCTTAGACATTCATTAACGCGGAATCATGATTTGTTTAGCGGTAATAGCTTGTACGTGGAACGAGTAAAAATCCGTCGCTTTCACCCGGTTCGTGTTTTCTGCGAGGCGCAAACACGCGAGCCGCGCTCTTCGACACGGCGACTGGAAGCATAAATTTGCTCGCGAAAAACCCGAGTGTCGCGCGATAAATCGCCGGCATCCTTCTTTTCTTCGTTTCTTTTTCCCCCCCGCTTTTTCCACGGCGCCATCGGCGTGCACCGTTAATTCGCGCGTAAATAAGCGGCGTACGCTAGATGAGCCGAGCTCGTAAAATTATTTATCTCGCATCTCTGTAATTTACAACCACCCTTAACCCGTGCGTTTCGCGTTTCTCTCGTTACGGGGCGGTGTAAATATCGCGAACGTTCCTCAGCCACTTAGAAACCCGTGATATATTCGCGTACGCTCGTGATCGAGGTTTTACGGTCGCCACGCGTCAATGTTTTTAATCGTTTTCAAATGAATTTCCATCGCGAACGCATCTACGGACGTTTCTTCCGCGCGGTTCTCGATTTTCAGCGAGAGAATCCACGCTGAAATATGGGATCCGCGTTGGCTCTGGAATACAAAGTATTCCCAGATGCGGCTCTCGTTAGTCGGACGATGGATCGTTTTAATAAGCAATTATAAACATGACCCGTTGACCCGCGGAAACGAAATCATGAGTTCCGAGAAGAATTCGTGCCGATCCCTCGGAGGATCTCGCAGACAGCATCTCGAGAGTCACGACCTGGTACCTTTCGCAATGGTATCTTTCCAGGAAGATATCTCGGGCGAATTGCTTCTTCTTTCGTCCCTCAGTCATGGTCATCGAGAATCATTTTCGCTACGGTCTTGGAAATACTTCCTAGTTTTCAGACGAACATTTTCCTTTCCATTAATTACTTTCCTTCTCATCGAGAATCTTTATCGAGGAAGTAAGAGTGCATTCCGATGATATAAATACATCTTGATAAATTGATATATGAAAGGATGAAAAACACAAGAGAAACTCTTGGAGCTAAAATATGGACACACATGATTAGTCCAATCATAAAGTGATTATAGTCTTAATCATGCGTGTACTAATATTAGTAATCTTAATCATACGATACTCTTAATCTCCTAATTATCCGAACAAGCATAATCTTTCAACATAATAATAAAGAGAATCGCCGGAGATTTTTATGTAAACCAGTGGGAAACATCTTTCACGTCGTTCAAGTATGATTGATCGGTGCAGAGAGTTATGAACCGCTGTTCGAAGCAGCCACGGAAACCGCCATCTAACAGGATAATAATTACAAAGGTGTTAGACTCTCCTAGATTGCCGCAGTAATGGATTAAAGTCTTAATTAGGAGTATCGAGCCGAGTAACACGTAAAGAACGATCGCGATCGCTAATTAATGTGAAATGATAATCGTTTCCAGATAAAGTCCGATCGTGCCTCGCTCGGTATGAAAGTGCGCGAATTAAAGCTATTAAGAAAAAATGAAGAGGAAAGAAAAAGAGGAGAAAAAATGCCTCGACGTTGCCATTTCCTTTTTCACCTTTCCTTTTCCTACGAGTCCTTATTATTTGCACGTGTACCGGAGCGCGCGGCGAGCAAAGTCGAAGTATTAATCGCTTCAGAGACAGTGATGTATGTTTGCTGCATCAGGAACTCATTAGGCCAAGTAAGTAGACGGCGATGTAGAACGGCGCGAAATTTAATTTCACCTTTTTCGAGCTACTGCTATTTTACCATTTTCTTTCGCATCGCCGGGGCATTACTGGGGCGTTTAGGGACGTGTGTTTTGATTATTGCAGTCGCGACGCTTAATTGTCGCACGTTGATTCGCCCACCTTCGAGGGTACGAGAAGAAATTTTTAATTTTCTTCCTTGAATTAAAATTTTTGTTGTAGCTAACATCCAATCTGATTTAAAGTTGATAATCTGTAAGATATTGCAATTCTTCGATACATTTTGTAAATGATTTTACTTTTCTTGCTGCGCTAAAAGTATTCGCAGTTAAGGGGTTAATCGCATTCTAATTTCCAGCCCTTTCAATTCTTTTGTTGCAAAAGGGGTATGCAATATCAAATCTCACGTTGTACATTAATGTTTCGAAAAATTGCGATCGACTGACGCGATCCTACGACGCGATAGAATCTTCTTCTCCCCCGTAGACGTTGAGAAAATTCGTAGATTGCTTGATTGTGAGGCGAAAATTCCTTTTTCCAACGATGCAACCACGCGGAACGCAGGAAATGGAGTGTCGAGGCTACGGGTACGCGTTTTATTAGCGGTCATTAATCTTTCGCCAGCGGCGCCTATTATTATGGTCGGTATTTAACACCCCGGGATACGAAAATCGTCTATTTTCCAAAAAGTCGACCATCATCTAGTTACCGCTGATATCGGCCCAGGTACAACACGTTTCGTACCCGTTCCGCGTGATCCGCTTCGTGTTCCTCGCTTTTCCTTTCCTCGATCGGTTTATCGCGCGGTTCATTATCGTCTTTCCTCCGCGCTTTCCTTTTGCCATCGCCGTTGCCCTAGCCGGGAATCATTAAGCCGGATTGGCCGTCTCTAAATTGAATTACACGACATTCGAAGAAACGACAATATTAGACTATCGAATGTTGCAACATAGTTAAGCGATGCTTATGCAGTGAACTAGTTGCGATGAGTAATGGACAGGTAGCGGATGGTAGTCCGTAATTAATATTTCTTCGATTCGCACCCATTAGCCGGATGAAAACGACTGGTAGATAGAAATATTCAGGAATAACTGTCCAGAGGCAGCGTAAAATAGTTGAATTTATATAAATTTCATTCCAGCGCTAATTTCTGTCGTCTCTTATAGCCTCCACTGAATTTACGAACCTCCGTACACCTATTTCATCCCCTAGCATAACTCTTCCATTCCCCTGTAACTTAAAAACCGCGCGCAACTGGATTATCTACTTCAGAACCGATCCAAACCACCCGAACGAACATTAATTACGCACGGTGCTTCCTCAATCAGTGATTAGGAAGCAATCCAAGTCACCAAACCCCCGGAGGTCTCCCAGCTCTCCCCCTATCATCTCTATTAATCCTCCGCCCATCGCGGCAAGAAGCTCCGCGCCGAGTAATTGAAGGAAAGCCCGGGGAAATCGTAGAATCATCCAGTTCCCGGTTGCGCTCAGCCTCCGTCGAAGTCAGCTCTAGTTCGTACGATCGTGTCGAACGTAATGGTAGCGCCAAATGTCTCACTCGCGGAGTTAATCGATGTCCGTCGCGGGGTAACAGCGGGCTAACGCGGGCCGCGATGCACCGCGCGAGGAACCTCGGTACCGGGCGTAATCTGTCGGGATGATTGTAATTTGTAGCGGGGCCGTGGCGGCGGCTCGGGATAGGTGCTCAGCTAAATGTTCCTCATCCGGATAATGAGAGGATTCGCTCGTCCTGGGTGCATTAGAGCAAATGATCCGGTGGATGCGCTCCATCACTCCACGCCGCGATCCTCGTCGCGTCTGGACAACGTCCTTGCCGGTTCCGCGCGCGGTTGTACAGTTATTCGGATGGGAAACTCGGCCAATGACTCCGCGGATGCGTGGAACGGTGGCTCGAGAGCTGGGTCACCTTTGGGTGTCGCGCGTTCGATGAGCGTCTGGACGGTATTCTGAAAAGAGTGGATGTTGGGGATGGTTTTTTGTACGGTTGAAAAAATGATCCGATCCGTTTGTTTCGCGGTGGTAGGAATTGAGTGCGAGAGTGAAACTAGGTAATTTTCAATTATCTAGGTGCTTCATTTTAATTAGACGGTGATTATTGTTGGTGACACTGTATTTAACTCGCTTATATTTCTATTTGGAAATAAAAGTAACTGGAGGATCCTGCGTAGCCAGTTACGAATAAAAATTTCACGCGTTCCATCTTTTTTTTTTTTTTAGATGTGTGTGATTTTCCCAGAAATGGTGTTTATGATACTACGAAAACGTAAAGGAACGTGTTCATTAACAGGTTCGTAGGTATCGAGGTTGTCGAAACAGGTTTAGTATTGGCTTGGAAGAATTAATGAATGAATCTACTCTTTTTTTCGCGGCGTTCGGTAAATACGTAAGTGAAAGTGACACGATGAAGTTAGGACTGGTTTCTGAGGGATGTACGACAACTCCTCGTTCGTTTCAATTTGTTCGTTTTTTCTTCAAAATACACTGTACAAAGAAAAAGAAAAATATATATATCAGCTTGAAAATTATTTAAACGAAGCAGAGCTAGCCGAACTGTTATCGATATCCAGCATCCATCACTGTCTATGAAGTTTCCTGTGCTCGATGAGAAAAAGAAACGTTAATTTTTCGCATGCCAGCCGTCCTCGTTCGTCAGAAATGATCGACTTCGCATCTAACTATCTCGCACAGATGACGGTGAGAATCTCTAGGAGTCTTCATTGTACCTTGTCACTTCTTACCATTCCTGATGAAACGTATTTATTAAGAGCTCGACGTGCTGGTGCACGCTTCTTCAGGCGTCGTACGGTCGCGTTACAGTTATCGACGGACGCCATAAAAACCGCCAAGAAACCTCTCGGACTTTCAAGCATAGACGGAATATAAGACATACCTAACGTCCAATTTATTTCTCCGTCGTACGGTTTGGAATTTCATCAGCTTCTTTTACCATTTTAATCTTATTCCAAATATCATCGTATTATCGACGTGGAGCACAAATATGATAAATTGTATCGTTTGCCACGATTTGAAGGAATCCATCGGAGACGTACTTTAGATTATTCAACCCACGATCGTTTAAAAAACGATAAAACGCAGGATTAATCGTCGCAAATGTCACGCGTGAATGTTCGCGAAGCAAAGAAAGATCAGGAAGGTCAGAGTCACAATGGCCGTTTAGAAGAATGGAGCAAAGAAGGAAACAACTCGCGATGCTCGGCTCTGAAGGCATAGAATCGCGAGTATATAATAATGTTGTTAGCAGGGGAGTTATTAATCGTTGGACGACGGTAATATATCGACTGTCAGGGATGCGACAACAGATCATTCTGATCTACGACACGAATGTGGCTAGGAAAGGGGAAAAGGCTTTTACATAGTAAATCAATTCGTAATCGTGGCCTTCCACCGAGATCTACCACCGTTCGCAACAGACACGAGTCAAGATGAAGCGATCTCTGCAGCGGCCCAGCAATTCTTCGACGCTGAATGATTTAGCATTGCGAGCCGTTTGGCCGATTGAACGGTTAAATACTCTGAAATAAGAGAAAATCTAAATCACTCTGCTACCATTCGAGGGATCAGTGGCTCTGGATGAACGTTTGATAATCATCTTGCTGCCAAACAGGTATAAATGTTAGGGATCGCTATTTTTGAGAAACTAGACCTTTAACTGTGCCATCTGGGTGGTATTCTTAAGTGGTACGTGACATTTTCCTGTTTTCCACTTTAGTAGGTTTCTCGATTCTCAATTACCCTGAGGCAATTACCCTGTCGTAAATTTAAGAAGTGTTCAGCGAGCGTCTGGTCACCAAGTGTTTGGGACCAGCAAATGGTCACTGCACATCGGTTAACCGGATAGTTGCCACCACCCTCAGAATCAATAGCCTCGTCATCCCTTCTCTACAAATGTACCAGTGGTACTAGAAGGGATGTCGAAGTGGTTTCTATAGGAGTATTAGAGGAGTATTAGAAGAGTTTCTAGTCAACATCAGAATACTGAGTTTATTCAGTCCCACTGTTGGTGGTGGTCTTTCGAACTTGAAATCAAAGGCAGAGTTCTTAACCAATAAATGCTGAGGAATTCCACTCGATTTCGTATTGTTTTAATTTTCGTTTCAAGCATCGATCAATTATTAGATCACAAATCGTGGTAATAAGTAAAGCATCTTTCTTCTGCGATTCTTCATTCGAATATGGATGAGGAATACTTACAAATACCTAACGGAGTCTGAGTAACTAAAACCGTTAGCCATCTGTGGAAACTCACTGTCACCCGTACATGGATGACGTTGTGTTCCGAGTGTTGAGGACATCGTGTTCTCCGATGGATGCAAAAAGGAGCAGCGAGGAAGAAATTGGAACGCGGACTTGCAAAATGAGAAAAGAAAACAGTGCTCTCTATGTAATCAGATAGGAATTAACGAAAGTGGGACTTCTCGGCAGAGAAATTCGTAGGCGACGCGGATCCATCAGTGAGATCTCTCGCTGTCTGTTTGCGACTGGCAAAAACGACAGCCCGCAGTAAAACCAATTACTTGTCTGCGCGCATGTAAATAATCAGGGGGAACCTCGATGCGCGATGCGCACGTTACGCCTACGCATTGATTTATAGTAAGTAATCCTCCTTCCACTTCTCAGCCCGATCTATCCTCCGCGGACGAGTGTACGCCTTTCCCTCGGCCCCAAGCGCGCACGTACAACTTCCGGTCATAGGTTAACTAGTATCCCGCGTCTCACCCCTATTTTGTCCCTTTCCTGCGTCTTTATGCGCTATTACTTTTTCACTTTTTCTTTCTATTTTCTCTTCCTTCATTTATATTCTTCTTCTTCGTATAATGCATATATGGTTTCACTCAATATCGTCGATATTTTATCTTATGGCATACTGTTCGCTGTTTATTGAATTTTATTCGATTCTACTTCAATCGAATCGTCAGCTTGGTTCGCCGTTCCCCTTCTCTGTCCCATTATTCGAATCCACGGTCCTCGACCGACACAGCCCTGTCCCCTTTCTTCCCTTTGTCTATTCCTCGCTCCCTTCATCGCGCTCGTGCATCGAACCGCCTACTTAACGCGGATAATTTTATTTTCTCGTTATGGCGGCGAGCCTGGCCAGGTCGTGAAAGCAACAAATTAACCGACGACACTATCGTAGCTCGATACCGGGTATGCGCAGAGAGTTATTGAGTGTTCGCACAGCCTTTGCACGGCGTACGTTTTAACCGTGCCGTACACAGAACGTACCCGCTATCTAACGCGAATCCCCGTTTCCACGTGTAACGAGCGTAATTACGCGTGGTAATTGCCGCTGGCGCTCTTTGTCGCCATCCACGATATTCACCCCGATCTGAATAGTGTTATGGCCAAACTCCATTAGACGATAGATAGGAGAGGACAGTATAATTCACTATTATCTATTCTTCGACCGCGAGGTGCTGCAGCGAGGCAAAAATTGGAATTCCTTCGGGTACTCTGATTTTTTTGGGTAACCGGAGTGGTGATAATACTTTGTGAAGTTTCTTTGTTGGAAATTTGTATATCTATGGATTTTTAAATTGAGAATAGGGGGTAATATGCGAGGGAAGGGTTAATGTTGGGATTTGTATAAGTAAAGACTGAGGATGAAGGTACTTCACAGATTTTTTTTTTAAAGAAATTTTCATTGCCTTTTATGGGTGCTGGCTCTCCCGTATTTTGTGAATTATGTAAGAGCACGTATCAAATTAGAGTTTATCGGTGGCCTAGAACAGGCTTTCCTCTTATCACAGTTACCTAATCAAGAAATAAAAATAGACTCTCTTCTATTAGAGAACAGAGCTGCGCTATGTTTCAGATGGTAAAATATATTCTCTGATTTGTTCTGCACTAAATGAATGACAGTTCTGTGTCAAATGTAACATTGGCTATGTTTAAACATATAAAATATGTTAATTACTAGATATTTTCGAATAATTTGTCTAAATTTACAATTCATATTCCAAGCTTGAAGGTATTTGCAAGATGGAAATGCACGCAATTCTTCGTGCAAGTAACGCGTTGCTGATTTTGCTTTGACCAAATTGCTGGTATTATATTGTAATGATATGTTCCGCGGCAAAAAAAGTAAAAAGTGATTTCGACCGTGACAGGATTCGAACCTGCAATCTTCGGATCCGAAGTCCGACGCCTTATCCGTTAGGCCACACGGTCACTTAGGGGTAGTTACCCCGAACATAGAAGTCCATCGTAACGTGACAATTTCAATCCCTTTTAAAACGTATAAAACGTTCATAATTTCACGCAACTCGTATTACATATTGGTTTCCGAGAAGTGTTGCAGCCTCAGAGCAAATAAAATATTATAATTACATGAAATATAGAAAAAGCACAATACAATTATAATACCAGTATACACAAGCAATACAATTTGCCAACACTTTTCACGTCAGAATTAATATTTCTCTACCGTACTGATTACAAAATAGATGTTAGATTCTAGAAATAGAGAATCAGAATTTTTCTAGAACATAAAAAAAGTTACATACGTGTTATATGTAAAATTTTTTGCAAAATTCTGTCGCGTATTCCCTCTTTGTATTTCTCGAAAAATGAATAGCAGGCTGAACGTTCTAAAAAAATGAGAGAAGAAACCAAAATCCTATTCCGCGCTTCGTTCTACGCTTCCAGTTAATTTGACCGCCCATAAAACGTTGCCAAAAAACTAGAAAACAACATGCGAAACGAAAACCTACCGGACCCATTACGAAGGGCATTGTTCCTCCCCGGGTTGTTGCATCGAAAGAGAGCCCAGTCGTATGAGATACGACTTTTCACGCTTCGCCATAAATTTTCTACCCAAACACACGAGCACCCACCCATCGTCTCATTCCCAGGCTGACCCTAAAGGGCCTAATGAAACCGAGGATGAGGCGGCGGACACGCGGCAATTATCGAGTCGAGCATTCGACGCTGTTCGACGCTGTTCGATGCTCGAACCCACGGTCTTCTAGACAAGCGTGAATACTCGAACCCGGCAAGCGTTCATCGTGCCACCTCGACTAAGCCAGGACACCGAGGAACACCATTTGTACAAAAGAAATTACAAGCGCAACAAATTAGAGAACCGCTCGGTGCTTTATTTGCTGCGACGCCATTTTGGTTCCACTCGAATCGCAGTCTATCGTACGCGTTCCCCGCAAAAAGGCCCGGAGACCGCGCCGCGTGCAAAATTGTGGTTCGAGGCGGTCAGTCCGTCAGAAATACAGCGGTGAAAAAAAAACAATAATTTTGCGGGGAAGGGCAGATACCATCGGAGTTTTTCGATCGACGATAAACGCGAAGGCCTCGCGGCCTCGTCGCGATTTCTTTTCGCCTGGCGATCCGCTGCAGGATCCGGGGGAGAGAGAGAGCATCCTCTTCTTCTTGTTATTCGTGGATCCAGCGGAGATAAATCAAGGCCGCGCAATAAATTCAGAATACTCGGACGTTTTATCCTTCGGTAAATACACTGATACAGCGGATGATTTAACAGTTCCCGCCTCGCCGCGCGGCTTGTTAGTTAGACAAATGTTGCGTTGTCGTTGCAACATTCTTTCCGTCCTCCTCTCGTTCACGGCGCCGGTGTTTCGAAGCGGCGGAGCTGGCTGTTGGTGTCTCGCCTTTATTTGGACGATAAAAGCCGAGGCCGGTTTCATTCGGACAAATGCCAGCGTGTCTTTCGAATTTCGCTCCGTATGAGCCCTCGTTGCAGCGTGTCCCACGGTGTTTCCATGTCCGAGACCGATGTAAGGCCGCAGAGGACGGGGTTATCTCGTGCGAACAGAACTCGGTAGGGTTTTTCCGAATCGCGATAGTTTTCAAGAACAGTTTGCGCTCGCGGAGGACTCGCTCTTCAAGGTGAAACTCAAGAGTTATGTTTGTACGTGGAAAATATTCGAAATAATAAAGAGAGGTATTTAAGATTGTAAGTAGCTGTAAATGAGGATCGTAAAGTGTCGGAATTAGGCATCTAATGGTGGGAACTGAAAGCAGGAGAGTACTGGAATTACTCTCTTTTTATGTGTTCGCTGAATTCTGCGCTAGACAAGTTCTGCTTGTTCGTTGTTTCACGAAGGGCTTAAGTGAAATGGTAGCACTGTTTCGTAGATTGCGTTGTGCAACAATATGTTATGAGATAGTGAAATTTTTAAGCATCTTCGATACAGAGGATTTTCTTTAAGCACGAAGAGATAGATGTAGAATCGTTGTTATCGAAAAGTGGAAACCGATGGTATTACCAATAGAATGGTGAGTGCTCGCCGTGGCAGACATCTGAAATCAAACGAAATTATTCTTCTATGTAAGGTAGAACGTGCCCAGAGAATTGCATGCCAGCGTGGTATCCCACTATTGTCCAAAAGGCAATTAGCATGCCTCGGCTGACTCTTCTAGAAAAGAGGGGTGAATACATTAAACAACACTCCTCCGGATACTCGTCGATCGTGCGTGGGAGAACGTATTTCTGTGAACGCTGTACACGCACCGCGCACAACATATTTATTTCATAGATGCCCACTACCTAAAACTCGGTGTATTGTAGACTAACAAACAGGGTAGACGCTTCCACGGATTAGGGAAGAATTTCAAAAATCTTCGATTTTTACAAAATTTCTGGTCATCTAATTTATAATCATTGAATAGTAATTGAATAGTGTACTGCGAAAAATAAGTTTGATACGATGAAGTAATCTGAGTATGTTTGGGACCAAGTTTCTCTTTGGAACTTAAAAAATTCAATGCAATTAAAGCTTAATGGACGGGTCACGTATTGGATTTATTTCTTGTTGCCAGTTGTAGTACTATCTGTCTGTAACCGTGAAAATGGCAAGCACGAAAGAGTTTTCTGTGGAAGATACGGAAATCTGTAAGGATATTTATGCAGATAAGTTATCCGATGTAGGAAGTGTAAATGAATAACAGAATACAAAAAAAAGAAGCGAAACAAGATACATAGTTCAATTCTGTCAGGTTTCACTTTACAAGAATGAATGTTTTACAAAATATCACACTTGCAAGAAACACTAGACATGCAACTAAATAACTTTGCAAAATTTGATCAAAAACAGTGTTGATCTCACAAAACTGCAACACTTTAAAGCCATACATGTTCATTTAATTCTCTCAGAAGTATCTGGGAACCGAAAGAGACGGAGAAACCAACCCGTCCGTTGAGTGTTAATAAAAATGAACGCGAAAGAAAAAGAAAATAAGTAAAATCGAAGAGGAGGCAGCGTAGAATGGACAGTAAAATAAACACAATATATTGACCGTAGTAGACGGTGGCCTCCGCGAGGCGGTCTGAATGGTCGAGTTAATTTAGATTCCTCGGTGCACCTCTTGCGGCGTAAAAGACGTCGAAACGTCCGGGCGCGTTTCAATGTTACGTGATGGAAGCCCGCAGCCCGTGCTACGGACTAAAGCGCGTAATTGACGTAACAACGTACATCATGAACTTTCGCATACCCGGTGCCCGTACCCATTTATGGCGTTAACTAACGACGAGTGGCCATAACGCGACCGCGAGGGGCTTCCATAGCGATACACCGGCACGATTGCCCCGGTGAAAGCGGACCATTGTCTCTGTTCGCGGTCGTATCGAGCGAACAAGTGTTTCCGCGGCTACCCTGCCACGCATCCGTTCCCCTTTCTGATTTATTCGCGATCCCCGCGAACCGACTTCGCCTTTGACGCGGATCCTTGGACCCGTCCGGGTCGTCCGTGCGATTCCCTGGGACTTCAGCGCAGATCGCGACGATTTTCCTGGTGTTTTCTCGCTGCAAATTTCTGTTTCACGCGAGGACGGTAAGGGATATCGATTAAACTTGCAGCTCTACCCATCCCTTCTTCCTTCGCGTATAAATAACAATCAGAAATTGTGGAAAATAGCAGCGGAGTTGGTTATTTAAATTTACGTTGGTCATTGCACGAGGATACCCGACCGCTTCGTTACTCCTCGGGTTTAGAATTTATACGCTTCCTCGAACGGCGGACACCCTCAAATTATTTATGGATAGAGCGACTTGCAATGCTAATTAGAAGTCGATGCGCTCGAGGTTTCGTTCTGCTTGTCAATAGCGATTAAGGTATCATAAACACGCGAGAACGGCAGAGTTCAAACGAGGATTACGGGATCGTGAGCCGGTTCTCCGAGTCAAGGGCGTGTTGCATCGCATACCTGCGTGCCTTGCGCTGCATAATGATTGCGCAAAATTCAGGGAATAGCCGAAAACATACCCGTTGCAGTTTACTCGCACCTGTAATTTCCCTAAAACCATCGGGGGGAAGAAAATTGAGCCTAAAACTGGCTCTACGTCGGCTGCTGTGCTATGTTTCGTCTAATAGAACTATCTCAGTCTCGAATTTCGAAGCAAGTTTCCAACTTTGCTACCCCTCCGAGTTTCAAAGTCTGAAATAGGCTTCCCAGTTACTCAATTGTATGCAATACGTTTAAAACAAAAGTCAGAACAGCGGAGTATCTCGGAATTCCCAGTACTGTGCTTCCATCGAAAGAACAAAAGCAACAAAACACGGTCTAGCAGTTCCTCGGAAAGGCGGTATTCCGTATCTCGAACTCCTAATCCGTAAATTCTTGGAGTGGTCGACTGATTGACAGCAGCTCACAATGGCTCATATCTCAAGCTTTCTCGTATTTTCTACGGAACGCCGTGCTTTTTTCCCGAAAGAGAAATGTCTTCCTGCCAGTGGCAGTCGCCAGACTAGCGCCGACTACTTTGTTGGCGATTCTACCTGGTAACGATCGGTACCGCAATGTCAAAATGGTCTCGCGGCGTAGACGCGGCGGTACATTTTACGAGCTGCTTCCTTATTATTACGGTTCTACTGATGCAATTAACTGGAAGAGGTTTCAGATGTTGAAACGTTCCTTCGAATTAATCACATAGCAGCCAAGAGACCACGAACGCTTGCTTTTCTTACAAAACTAAAAAGAACAGCAGCTGCGCTCGATTTACAAAAAGTTACTTTGGACAAAGGTGACACAATTTTGAAAAAAAGGAATTAAACGGAGAAAAGTGTACCACGAAGATCGACAAATTTCATAGAAAGCGGAGGAGATCGGTTTATTTTCTGAGCGTTGAAAACAACTGTCAGGCGAACGAGGTTCGGCTAGCATTCATTTCGTAATGGCCGTCGGTCAAGATTAATCTGAGTGATTAATATTAACGCGGACAAGCGTGCCGCTTAATTAAGTCACGAATTTTACGACACACGCACCTGTAAATAGCGTTCGACGAGTATAATGCTGGAACGACAAGCAAGAAACGAGCAAACACCTTGTCCTGGTTGTTATGTACGACCGATGTTATTCGATCGGCGATCGTTCCTCGTCGTCGCGCACTTTAACGATTAACAACTATGGCCGACGCCCAGCTGGAGTTGGCCTAATCCTTGGATTAAAGTACGAACGACGCGCAGCTGACACGAGATGGCCACGCTTGTTTCCGGTGAAGGGCGAAACGACAAGGTGCTGCGCGAGCGTTTCATCGGCTGGTTTCCGCGCACTTCCTGCGGATGGACGCGTAATTTTTATAGTCCTCGTTATTATTATATGCTCAACACGTGTTCTTCGTATTATAATATAACAATTTTGTTAATTAGCCAGCACAGCAGGTATTTCGAGACACGTTTTCCTATTTGTCTCGCTTGCCTCGTACAAATGGCTTACTTTGCGCTTCAAATTCTTCGATAAGATAGCAAATGCACGCTAAACATATACCTTGAACGCAGATGAGTAAGATTGTTATTAAGTACAACTCATTCGTATCGAATCCGTTGCTCTCATCGCATCTTCCCGGCAAATAAATGACGCCGCGATAGTTTTGCCAAGATCATAATCGCGTGATTAAGAGAGAACTGTCTATAAACGTTGGGCAGAAAGTATTCTACAGTTAGAAAGCACCGCGGTATGTATTAAACCATTTTTGTTCGTGCAGCAAGCAGTTTCCCTTCTCTTGTTAGGCTGTTACTCGCTTTAACGTCGCGTGAAATCGACACCTTCGTGAAACAGTTTACACGTAATGATCGTAGCGCGGCAGGCTTGTAAGCATTGGGTATAAGAAACGGTACCCGTAGTTTAAATCCATTTTTTGTATTAAAAAAAAAGAGAATTACGTACGGTGCTCTCTAAATAGATTCTCGTATTTTTCATCGAAACATTAGGAGGATGAACGAAAGAGGATTCAGGAGATGGAGATCAAAGGATCAGGATTCCTTATCGAACGATCTCTTCATCTTACGTTCCTCGATCCTATTCACTCCGAGTCTTGCAGCCACGTAGTAACTCGAGCTTCGTTATCTGCAACGATCTTCGAACGAAAAAATGCATAGTTCTCGAGATATAGGAAGTCGACTAATTGTATTTGAAAATTGCCCGTTTAACGTGCACCGTACTTAATTCCACGGTAAAGTGTGCACAGCCAGGATTAATATTTTACCGTTCGTAGAACATGGACCGAGCCTTGAGCCACGTTTCTCGAAAGAGTGGAGGCAGCCAGGCTCTCCCAAGTCGTATACGTATACACAGTTAACCGAGACCAAGCCGAAGACCGCAGCCTAACCACCGGTTAATTAATACTTATTCGACTCGAACCCGGTCATTTCCGTAATGACAGCGGGGAACAAAAGCCGGGTCCGTTCTCCGCGTGCATTTTATTAGCCCCCAGGCTCTACGATCGTCGCGTGTACACGGTTCTACGAAGATGTTGCGAATTACGTTGCAAACGTCGATGATTTCCGCGTGGAGATGAATTTTTCCTCGATTACAATCCACTTTTCGTCAATTGTTGCGAACAACGATACCGTACGCGTTGTGCGGCAATGGTTCGATACATGCTTGGGTCGCATATTGCTGAAATTGCAAGAAACGACAATCGGACGAGATAATGCCGCGCTAAACAGACGAGCATCGCAGCCGATTAGAGCGTACAAGCGCGTTAATATCGAGTAAAAAGCGAAAGCTGGCTCGATTCGAGGACGGGAAAGGGAACGGCGCGAGTTTTCTCGGTCGTTGAAGAAGGATGGTCGCTTCTGAAGAGGGGATTCCATCACTCACAGCCAATTTGAATGATTCATGAGTGCACGCGTCGCTGTTCGGCTGGCGAAAGGAAAAGAAAAAAAAAAATAACTTTCCCGTTTACATCTATAAGCTTGGCGATTTTCATGTAAAGCTCCCCCCATCGCCGCTCGTTGGGAATCTGTAGCCACACGCGGCGAAGGGGGTGAAGTTTCGCTCGGAGGGATAGCTTCATGATTTATGGAAGATGCGTCGGGTACCCACCGCGTCGGAATTATTGGCCAGATCCTGATATGTCTTCGTCGCAGTCCTCGTCCTGATTGTAAGACGGTAGTATCTCGCCACGTCAAATGGCCTCGCTGACCATTTGTCCATTTGCTGTGTCGTCGGGACACGGAGCTGGGTGCCTGAAAATTTCAGCCCATCGATTCTCGTTCTAGACCGACGCTGCATTTTACGAGCGTCCATGGGAAGATACAACCCGAAAGAATCTTAAATTTAAAGTTTAGAAACCAATTCAGAAGCGTAGAACTGTGGATTCTCCAAATGTTTTCGTTCCACCATTCTGGAGTCTTAAAATTTCAAAAATTCTCACGCAATCTATAATTTCTGTTATATATCGAACGCGAGGTATTCAAATTCCGAGTATTCGTAGGACGATAAGTAAAGTCGTGCCGATCTGCTTTCAGTTTCTTTCGAAAGAAGTAGACAGGAGCTTATCTGAAAAGATTAGATCGAAAGGAAAATTCCGTGGAAAGAATTTCCGTTCGCCTCGGGACAATAATCCGCGGTTTAACGTTTCACGCCTTTCTAAAGTCGACGGATAGGCATCGTGATCGACGCCCACGTAGAATCACCGATCAAAACCCGTCCCAGCCGCTTTTTTCTCGCCCGTTTCCTACTTAACGGTATACACCGAGCTACGTCGTGGACGCTAGACAACCCTACGAATTTATGCGCGACAGTTTCTCGGATGCAGACTGTCCTTCCGTGGACTACTTACATACTTAACAATCTCGGTATCTTTAGTGGATCTTTCCTTGGTTGTACGCACACGACCGTCCAGGTCCATCGAAATAACGACACAGATAACGCGAGGCCCTTGGAGTCGTTGAATTGCTTAATTTGTGATTGTACGAAATACACGCGGACACACAGTTTCTGTCTCTGTTATCTTTTAATGAGATTGAAGCGTCCACGTTGAACATTTTATTGCCCGTCTCGTTTTTAGGTACATCTTCGTCTCGGTCGAGCGATGGAGTTTGACTGCATTGATGTGTTCGTTGCGTCGATTGTAATTTGCACTTATTCTGATGTCAGATAATAAGTAGACGAGGTATTATTGATTTTTAAAAAATACTAAGGTAGAGGTATGCGAGCGTATAATTTCTATGCGATATGGCCTTATAAATAGTTAAGCGGCTTCTTATCCGACGCAACTGGTTTCGATGTAATTTGAAATTTATAGCACGATAAATCAGAACGCAGGAAGAATTTCTTCTACTCGCGTCTAACGCTTGGAATTTTTAATACACTTTCTAATGGAATCTGACAAAACACAGAACGCTATCCATCATAATTCTCGGTAAAAGTTCATCGTGGATGCTCGATTATAAGGAGAACTGGAACAGAACGGATCTCGAGTTTAGGCACGTTCCACGTGAAACACGGGATTTCATTTGTAAAAATAATGCATTAGTGCTCGCAATTTTTCTGACCGGAGGAAAGCGTACTGATAAATCTTTCATGACCCGAGAATGTCACTGCGATCTTTACGGAATTCTTGCAATACTAGCACACGAGGGATCGACGTGTTCCACATCCTAAACGAGTAGAAACAAGAGCGTCCATCAAGAAGCGCGCAAGTACTTGTTTATTTATTGCCAGCTAATGAATTTTCTTTTCGATTCGTTTCAGACTGGCGTCACACCTTTGCAGAGGGCTGCCTCGGAGGGTCACTTGGAGGTAGTGGAACTGCTGTTGAAACGCGGTGCAGACGTTTCTCGACAGGACACTGTGGTGAGTGAAAATTCTAATTTAATCGATATCAATAGATACTACATCCTTTTTACGACGACACGTCGTTAAATCATACTAAATCTTAACGTAATTCTCTGCGCAACTTCGTCCTGGAGACTTCGACGCATGGTTAAGCGTTACAGAGGCGTCTTCGACAAGAAGTCTCCAAATGCTGCAGTGCGACCAGTCTTCGATACTCCCTTAACCTGATCCCAAATTTCTTTTTCAATCACAACGCCACGTAGTTCATCCAAGCCACGAAATATTCCGTCAAATTAATTCCCACTGAAACGAACTCACCCCGTGCATCAACCGCGATTACAGTACTCTCGAAAGCAACAGGTCGCGCGTAGGGAATCGTGCCCGGGGAAACGAGACGCGCAAAAACGTGTCCCGCGCCGTCGCAGCCGCAAAAACGCATTTTTCTTCCGTTTACCAGTTTCTTCGCCGAACGAATCCGGGAATGCGCTCGGTACATCGATACGAGTATCCCGCTCGCGAGAGCCCCCAGCGCGCAGCACGCGGTCCACGCGGGAAAAAAGGAGGAACGGGGCGGTGAAAAAAGGCAGGCGAGGCGAAGAGAAATCGCTACCAGGAAGAAACGCCGCGGCGAGGATGGCAATAATTTCGCGTTCTTTTTAGAAGAAACAATTTACGAGGATTTTTGCGGCCCCTCATTGACAGCGGTCTTTTATCACTTTCTCGATGGCGATCCCCCGGAGGCGTCCGCGCCGCGTGGATTTCCTTCGTTCCGGCAGCGCGCTTCGTTTCGTAACGCTCAGCGTGTCCTCTCGCGCGCGTCGCTTAACGAGAACGCGACACTCGGCCACGGATAATAAATCCGCTTGATAGCTGCGATTACCCAGAGGGGGAGTAGTATAAAATACCCGCGACAGCCACCGACTCTCTGGCGTAAATCGGCGAAAGTAAATTGGGAAATCGCTGGGATCCGGCGGTCTCTGTTTCCTATGGGGAGACGTTTCGAGGCGTTGGGTGCTGGGATGCTCGCGCACGGGGAGATAAATTCGCGATGGAATTTGATACGAGCTAAAGGCGCGCGTGGAATATGGTAATGTGGTGTGAATTATAGATTCATCATACGAGATATTCGAATTACTCGCACGATCTGTTCAATTACTTAAACTTTATACTCCCCTTGTTTGCTTTCTTTTTCCACAATTTATCCCGTTTTGTTCGCATCCATTTCATTTGAAGAACCAACGCAGCAAAGCGAACCATGGAACCGATACTTCAGCGTAAGCCACGCTATCCATAAGCTGCCATCAACCCTTCGCACCATCTGTTCCCCCATTCGCGAACGCGACACGCGACACCACGCTGGTGCTCCATTCGCACATTAATACGACCATAAATTCTTGAAACGCGTCACGCGATAATTGTTGAAGAAACAGAGCCTGCTCTTCAATCGACACTCGACCACGAGGCTCGTTAATATCGTATGCAAATCGGGCGCGGAGGTTCGCGGACGTCGCTGAGAACTTCCATCGGCCATTACCTCGTCGACGACGACAAGGACGCCGCCTCATCAAAGGTCAGAGTATTAGTCGGACCGATATCGACGCTGTGATTACGTCGTAAAGCGATTGATGAGCGTGTCATTACCGATATTGTATCGCGTTTATCCGGGCTCGCGTTAAGGAGTCTCGCGTCTGATGATCGGCGACAGGCGATTTCGTGGCTCTCGTAAGCCGACAATTTCGCGTGGAGAAGAAGCGCAATGAGGGGCACGAAAATCACGGTAGGCGTGCATGTCTTACGTCTTAATGACGGTCATCGATTGATGCGTCGAGCTGACAGGATCGCTCGCGAAACGTGCTCGACGTATCCTTAAATGGTATTTACAATGTTACGGAAAAAGCTGCGCGAACCGGTGCGGTTAATTGGTATAATTAATCATAAGCGTTTGTCGGCGAGGCTGCAGGGCGAAGAGCGGAAATTTATACCGAATTTCGTATTCATCCCTCGGGCTTTTGGGTACGGTGGATGCGAAGTAGACGAAAGTGGTTGAGCAACGAAGGAAACCAGGCAAACGTTGTTAAACGATAAAAATAGGACGTGTAAATATATGCTCTAAGCAAACAGATGTTTTTTAACGCGCGTAGGAAATTGTGGTTAGTACTTCTGTGCTAGTTCGTTCAGAAAATATTTGTCTTAATAATAACGCTAATAACGATAGCTCGTATAGGTGAAATCGTCGAACGAGCCATCAAACACTTACTTAGTTAGGACACTTACGCTGAAACACTCGTTCGAGTAATTTTAAACAATTCACGGGAAGCACCTATGAATTTTCTTCTTACACCATCGTATATATATTTTCCTCTGCGTTTCCTCGATCTTCGATCTTCTCCAAAGGAACGAACGTAAAAATGCTCGATTCGAGTAGTTCGAGAGGGAGAGCCAGCATCTGAAAATAAACAATCCCGCCGGGAACAGGAACCTTTCCATCGTGCGATACTCGCGGCGAGGTTTTAACAAGATCCATGGTGGAATTTCGCTCGACGGGGAGTCCATGGGGCTCGCTCCCCATTTTTCCGACGCCGCGAGGCTCGCGATCCACGATTTTATCCCTCAGGTTCGAGTGACGCGGCGATATCCTCGCGGCAGTCGCGGATGCAAATGTCAAAAGAGTCGCGAGCGTCCAGGAGCAAAACGGCGAACAGGAGGAGACTCGCGAGCGGGGCTATCGACGCTCGTGGATCGATTCCCGATAGGGGAGAGAAAGAAACGCGCCGGTAATGCGCTACCGGCCATCGGACGCTGGAGACCCTCTCTCACGAGAAAGAGACGCATTCTTCGCCAACGACGACGGTTTTGTTCGAACGGATCGTTCGAGCAAAACTGCAACTGCGTTGTTTGTTTTGCTCGCGCGCAAGAATGTTGGCGATATTTTTCTCTTCGACGAGATACAGGTTACTCGTTCCTGTTGCGAGTCGGGGGATGGGGCGATCGAGTAAATCGTTTCATTTGAAAATGAGATTTTACTTTTTGTTTAGTCTCTTGCCGTTTAACTCGGAAGAATTTGGGGCCCAAGCACAGCCGAACATCGATTATTTATTGTATTACTGTATTTGGTCCAAGATTAAGATCACGAGTTTCATTTGTGATATTCGCGTTTGGTTCGAAATTTTTTGCAATAGTACTTTGTGCTCGGATGTTTAACTGTGGGTTCATACACGCGCGTGACTAATTAGTTGCAGTAACGATGATTGCTGAGAATTTTTGTAGGAATTTAAAACCCGACGAGTAAACCTACCATTAAATTTTTACATTTTTTATTCGATTATTATACGTGCAAAACGTGGTACACGGAGTGAAAAGGCGGAATCGAAGTTGGAAAGATTCGAAGGTGCGATACACGCATCCTCGAAGCGTCGTTCGGCAGTTCCTTCTGCAGGCTTTCTGCGTCGAGGTTCTTTTTACCGATTTTCACGAGCGATCTCGTTGCTCGTTTTCTGCCTTTGCCGTTCTTTCTTTGCAATCAGACACCCTGATCTCCTCCCCACGGGCGGTTTTGCTAACGCAAGTCGATAATTGCTTCATTTGGATACGAGGCTGCGGATAGGTTAATTGCAAGCTTCGAGTCCCGATGCGATTGAAAAACCGATATCGCGTGCGTTACTTTAGAACAGCCACGAACAGTGGTGATGGATAGAACGTACTCGTTCATTGAAATTATTAACAGGGTAGGTTCGCGGGCGAGGTATTAAATTTCCGCGGAATTACTTTAATTGTTGCATTAGCTTTAACCGAAATCTTCGAGATTCGTTGGATTTTATCAATTAAAATGCAAAGTTATGCACGACAATAAAAACTTGTTGAACGCTTATCTCGAAGTTCGACGATGCGACGCGCTTCAAACTATTTCTTTGTTCATAGAAGTGATTAAGATGGCTTACAGAAATGGCTTCAGCCCGACCACACGCACAGGTTATTCATTACCCTAATAAAATATATTGCATTCCCAATAACGATAAATTGCTTTCCAACGTACTACAAGAGAAAGTACTCGCACTACATAATCAGCGTGTCGCGCTCGTTAGAGACGCGTCGCCTTAATGCAGCCTCATAGAAAAGTGCAGTAACTAGCACTAAACTGGAATAGCGATAACGCTCTTCTTACTCCGAGTAAGAATTTACGCGTGCAGGATACTCGCCTTGGCGACATTAGTCTTTCATCGCGTTCTCTTTATTATACAAATAAATACTTGCCTTTTTCAAAAGCATATTATATCTCTAATTGGACCACGAGGGATTAAATGCGTCGAAGTAAGCTGCATTTTTCGCAACGATCCGTGAAACGGTGACTTTTAAACGATCCAGTCGCAGTTTTACGATACTGAGTATCCCGTGATTAGAAAACAAGGTGTCGATCGTGGTAAATCGAAATAGAAAGAAATTTTCACTGCGTTGACCAGAGTGAACTGGTTTCAACGCCATAACGCGGATATTTATGCTTCCACTGTCTGCTGATACCATTTCACGTCGCTTAAACTCGATCTATAAATCAGTTCTATACGAGAAGCTGAAACGATCTTATTTCGAGTGCATCGGTGTAACTGTAAATCCTCTGTAAAGGAATACATTGAAGGTAACACATTTCGCAAATGTTCAGGTTCGACGTGCATACACGTCGTTAAGTAAACGGTTTCACGGCTCGAAAAGAGGTGCTCGTGTAACGTATGCAAACATTATCGGCTAGCAAATATAAAGGCGCTAGAAATTCTTATAAAACTGCGCTTTACAATCTCGAGTGTTGTCGAGGGGTTCAAAGAGGGTTCAAAGAGGATTTGAGGGGCGCTAACTGGCGTCGATGACGTTGCCTTTGAGTATTCGAGCTCTTTGTGATCGTTTCGTACGCTATTTGGTTTGGGTTACGATAGGTTTTCATCTCTTTCGCACCATTGAAAACCAACGTATTCGTATCTCGATTATTCTTTCAATCTCTGATTCTATAGTAATCGATTCTAAATTGCAATAATTCAATAATTCCATATTACAGACTTCAGTCGAACACTTGTTGACTGTACCTATCAATCTGCTCGCGTTTACCATTTATGACTCCTTACATGTTTTACGATGGAATTAAAATGAAAATTCCAATTTACCCGTGGAATGGCTCAATTAACTCGGTTCAGAGCATTTCCTCGAACAACACGAACTCTTTTAATTTCTAAACATTTATGAAACACGATCATCCGGGGTGCTGGAAGAAGCCTTAGTGGCTATCGCCGTGCGATCGAAGTGATCGGATAAAAGAAATGGAAATTACAAAAATTGAAAGCTACTTTTAGACGACGCCCTCTTTTCTTGCGTATCCCGTGCGCAATTACACTTGTGCAAGAAGAGACACGCGGCGGTGCGTACCTCGCAACCATGCCCAGGATGACTCACTTCCGTTCCCTTTTATTACTTTTATTGATAATTACAGGTGTCATCATCTCGGAGGATGAAGGTGTTGCGCAACATTTTTTTGCCTTTTTTTTTTGGAAAATCGAGACGTATTAACGACCAAAGGTTCTCTCGCGAATCGACTCGTTTCGTTTTGCGCTATCGCTGAACGAGGAAGCGCAGAGCGGTACATGCTACGTGCTATCGGCTCGATTTATTCGAAACTTCTAATTTGTTACGTAGCTCCTTCATCTTCGATGACCGTCAATTACTAAAGCAGGAACCGCGTGCAACAATTTGCACGATTATGTTTTTCACGCTGTATATATGCTGCATAAACTAAGACGAAAGTAATTCGAATTTGTTATACGATGTAATGAATTCAATCAAATTGAATCACACACACATACACGAGTTACATAGAACAGGAGGGTAGATCGAAAAATTCGTGGCCTGGCCGCGCATTTCTATGGCTTGTCGGACCATGATCTCCTTGTAGAGCTTAATCTACTTATACGATCGCCAGAGTCATGAACCTCGTACATGCATGACCACTCACCAGACCGTGTACTCAGTTATGTACCTTCACACTTGGGTCACGAACCTTACACGGAATTACACGTCTTCTAATATTTCTATACAGAACGAAATTAAATTACGAACGAACGAATTGAAACGAACCTTCGTGCAATTTCGATTCGTCACATTTTAGCAGGGTTTGCGTTCACCACGCGCGCGGACAGTTTCAATTTCGTTTCTTCGACCCCGCCACGGTTCTCCAACCGAATCCAGCCGTGCGTTTTCGCCTTAAAGGTAGCTTTGGGTGAACAAGGCGATTTCTCGATCGGACGGGACGCTTAGTGGTTCTGTTCGCCTCATTTGTCACATTTGCAACGCTTTATGGGCCGGTACACTTGACCGCGAAAGTCGATCGCCGCGGACCACGTCGATGCCCGGTTTCCATGTTCGCGATAGGGATTTTTCTTTGTGGCATACGCCGCGTGATCCACTTTGCTTTTTACCGTGGCCACGCTCGCGACCGTTGGTCCGATACCGCATATAACGACGCTGGTTCACAGGACTCGCGCGGCGCTGACTAATTAAAAGGAAGGCTTCTGTCGCTGTTTTTCCGGCCTGCTGGCGGAAACCAGCCGAAACAGAGCGGTCATCCGTCGCTTTTTTCGGGGGAAAATTGGTGCTGCAATACTTGAGACTTTCGTGACAGACTTTGCTATCGAAGGTAGTCGAACATTCGAAGTACATGCTATGATAAATAGTTCTTCAATTGCGAGCGGAAGCACACTAATTTCTAGTCAAATAAGAGACCCAGAAGAGTACTGGAATTCTAAATTCTATAATGTTGAAGATTTTTCGCTCGAAAAATCGGACAACTCCTTCGCCCTCCTCATCGCGCGAAACCATCGCCCGAACAAGTTACCACCAGCATCGCGGAGAAATCCGTTCGCAGGCCCCGGAGGGGTGCTCGACCTCCGTAATCGTGCCTCCCAGCGATCATTCGTCGCGACAAAAAAGCCCTCGATGGCGTAAACCGTGTACGCGTCCAGCGGTTTCTATTCCACCGACGGGGAAGCGTTTTAACGTCTTCTTCTTGCCCCTTAACTTGCTCGGTTAAACGCCCCTCCGCCCTCGGCCCTTGCCAGCGCAGAAGTCGATACGCCTCGCGCGACACGTGAACCACGCATGTAAAGCGAGAACAGACGAGCACGCGATCGTCCATCACGACACGTAGCACCGGTAACTGGGAAATTGCCGATCCGCGCAGCAGCGGCTCGGAATTGCCGGATCGTAAAAGTTACGCGGCGCACACCGGCTCTGTACACGCTCCGGAACGCTCTAAATTCACTTACCCGTTGCGGCCGTAACGACGCCCGGATCGTCGAGCGAGCGCGCGTTTACAGGAGTCGTCGATTTTTGCGCTGGAACAGTTAACTCGCGAGCGCTGCCCAGTGGAATGTCTTTTATTGGATAACACTTTTTTCTCCCCTCCCCCTTTTTTCCCGCCGCTTTTCATTGCCCGTTGCATTTTTCATCGGCAGCGAGGCACGGAGAAGATGAAAAAGCGGATGGGAATTTAATTAATTCAATTTAGCGCGTCTACAGACAATCGTTGGTACTAAAAGAGCAGCTTTATGACTCAGACACTCGTAGAGATTTTATAATTACAGGTTTTAATGAGATCGTATAAACAAACTTCACGTATATAGTATCGTGTGTATAAAATAATCATTAATAATATCTGTCTTTACGTTTACTATATTTTTGTAATACTCCATCGCGTTATAACGCATCGATCGAATCCACAGTCGAGATTAACGACAGATATTTATTGCCCGCTTGAAAAAGCTGACAGCCAGGTCCCATTTTTCATACTTCGTACATACAGTTAATAAGATATTCATTAATACGTACGCGCTCTTAAATGAAAAAAAAGAACTATGTAATCGGTAATGAAGAAACAACGTCGTATAACCATTACACTGTTTCTTCTTTTTCTTCTTCGACCGCCTCTCACCCCTTTCGGATGGTGGACGAAGAACGAGCGTAACAGCAGCGTTCCAGTCGACTGAAGAACGCGAAACCGCGGAACGATAAGAAACACGATCTAAACGATGTGTAATCGTTAACTAATGCGAAACGAAACGGAGACGATACCTTATAAATCGGCCTGCGTCCGTACGGCGAACACGGGGCTCGCGCGCTTGATCGCGGATCGTGAATTCTTTATTGATCACCAGCAACCCCCATAAATCGCCTCCAGTGAATACAGGGTTCGGAGAAATTGTTGTATCCAGCCTGTACGACGCGCGCCATCGTTTTCGCGTAGCGAAAGTGCAAGTCCAAAGTGGCACGATCCGTTCGACCTGGCGTTTCGTTGCCATAATCGGCAACCACCGAGTGCTCTGTTCACGCGGTCTACGCATAGGGACGGATGTTTGAGCACGAGGCAGGCAACGGTGCGTTGTTTACGCTTTCTAGCTGAAAACTTTGTTTTTTCTTCTCTCTACGACGATGATAGAATTTGTGATTAATTTGTTTGGTTTGGAAAATGTTAACTTTGAATTTGGAGAATTACTTAGGTCAGCAGTGGCGAACCTTTTTATATGCGTGTGACAAATATTGCAATTACTTTTTGCCGTACAACTTTGCCATTGCTGACTTAGGTAACTAATGAGGGGTATACGAAAAAGTAAGAAGTAAGTTTCGTGGAATATATAGGAAATTAGATTTAACTCTTTGCTCTGGGATGTCTCCTCTGAAGGGACATCAGTTTTGATTAGTGATTGCAGAGGATAAACTTATCTCACCGCAAATTTTTGAGAAATGCATGTTTCTCTGATGTTCTCCATTGAAATGGGAACTTTCTTTTGCTGGGAGATGTTAGCAATAGAATCTATTGCTAAAATATTGCTATTTTAGTAGGGAAGGAGTCGATTGTAAGGAGTTAATACTGTTGCAAGTATTATGCAAATGAACAGAGGGAAAAGTGTCGTGCGGTATACTTTTAATCTTGTACGTATGGTGCAATGTGAGAGAGAATCGGTAGCCGTAGTCTGGTGAAAGTGATCTGAACACGTCTATCAATCTTTTTGCTACGCTCACGATTTATTGGACTTTCACATGTACGTATCTACGCCTGTGTAAACGTATTCAAGTGCAAGTCAGCTCGACTGCCATAGGAACTTGTAAAACTAGCGTCGCGTGGCGAACTTGGCGAAGAAAAATGCGGGATAAAAGTATCGGCATAAAGGCGCCTACGCATCCGTTTTCTGTTTCAACTTTTTCTGCCATTTCGCTGTCCAGTAATAGCGGCAGTATCCATAGCACTTGGTATCTATTTTAAACTGTTGTTCGACAATTATTCTAAAGACTCGAGACAGCCGCTTCTTTTACATCGTATAATATACTTTCAATTATCAAGCAATTATCCCTGTAATCACCAGCATATATAAAACTGTATCTTAATTACCTACCGTGCGATAGCGAGTTGTACCAGGGCCCATTTTTCATGCAAACCAGTATTGCATTAGCATAACCTAATTAATGGTCAACGGGCTGAACGAACGTGAAAATCCAGAACGGAGAACGCGTCGGTTGTTTTAATTGATAAAACGGAAAAACGACCACCGTGCTACGCGAATCATTACGTCTTTCACGTAGTTCACGCAGTCACGCGAAAGATAGAAATTAACGTGGAATCGAACATTAAATAGAACAGAAAGCGTTTGATAGCATTATAGCTCGCAGTGTGCAGGACTTTTCATCCCTCTGGGCAACACAAAACTATCCTTTTTGAAAATGCCCTCTCCTACATCCTAGCCCCACATATACTCATCATCCTCGTTAACGAATTACTCGAAAAAGCACTCACCAATCCTTGAGTCTGGCTTTCGTCAAACTTTCCCTTTTATGGCCATCTTACAAAATACATTCTGCTCCGCATTCCAAACTCCGATACTACAATTAACGACAAAACACATTTAAAATAACAAGTAAACTCGTGCTGACAGCCAGTGAGACCCCCTACCATCCACGAATGTACTCGTGGTTGGCAGCGAATGGGTTAAATGACAGTCATCACGAAGCGCTGCGCAACGTTCGAACTGTCGCGTAATTAAAATACCGAACAGTCTCTGTGATACGTGTTAATTCGAATCGTCGATGCCTTCCCATAGAATCTTAATTGTATTCTTCCAAGCTGTTTTAACGACGAACACTAGAAACGTGGAAACTCTAACCATCTGGTAGAAATGGCCGATTAAAATATTTCGTCGAGTATGAAAGCTCTCCCAGGTTCTATGAAGCAAAATATAATCGAATAGAGGTAATAAATGGTATGGATTTCTACGTGGAATATACCGTTCGAATGATTATCGTAAAATTGAGTATTCGCTAATATCGCACATGTATTTAATTATTATAATACATTGGGATTTTTGTCTACGATTAAGTCAGACGGATCGAGGAACATTAAAAGAAATATTTTTACGCCTTGTTTGAAACGCGAGACTTGGAGCTGGAATTTTGTTTGCTCGATTTACTGCAATCTTCTTTTTATGGTGATGGTTCCAATTGTGGTTTCAGAGGAATTGGCGTTATTTATGGTTCAGCAAGCAAAGACGCGCCTCGTAAGATTACGTTGAAAAAGTTACGCTACTCAGGATTATTTCATTCGCTATAATTTTATGTAAATACAAAGGGTGTCTTCGGTTCGTACTGGATTATTCTTGTTGCGTTAGATTTTTCGAAACGATCTCCAATTTGAAAATTCAACCACGGCTGCATCGTTCATTGCACGAACCTCGATACGTGCACTTCGTTGCACTTATTCAGTCTCCATTGCAAGCTTCAAACGTGCCTGTTCGTGGACACCCGTATCGCTCTAAAAACGACCCAAGGGTACCCAGTGTCGGTTCAGGAGCAGGTCTAACAACGAGGTGTCGTCCAAAAGCAAAAACCGCCTCGATTCCAGCTCGGTTGTAACTCTCCCGTAATGATACGTTGTCCGTCTAATTGCCAGAGCCGAGAAATTAGAAGGGAGAGGTAAATGGCACCGTGCGATCACGATTTCGCGAGATCGACTAGTACGCTATCGTTGCTCTTTTCTAAAACGTCGATCGGGCATCAATCAGAAACAGCATGGCGCTCGTTAGTCGACGCGCACCGCCAGGTTTTGAAACAAAGTATCCAGGAAAGTCGAGTCATAAGTCACTGGCCGTATGGCGTTCCGCTTTTAATCTGGGTCGATAATGCGGTTATAAAATGTATCGATCTCTCTATCTCCGCGTTAGGAGATGTATCGATTAGAGGACGGTTTCTTCTTTTTTCGCCGCGATCGGATGATGGACGAGCCTGGCGCGGTTTAAAACGTGGGAGTGCCACGGTTGATTAGCGTAGATGTTGGTAGCTTGGTATGGTTTAGTCGTGTCGTTTTTCGAGCGAATCGAGGGACTGGTGGATCGGTAGACACGCGAGATTAATGATCGATCAGGGGACATTTGTTGGTTCCAAGAATAGGACGTTCAACGACGCTGTTAAATCGTTAAGTAAAAAATTTCTGACGTTCTTCGAATGCAGTATCTTAAAAATGAAAGTCTAATGTGATCGTTTAGCTAGATAGTCATATTTTTATGGCTACTTTGGTAAACTCTGTACGCGCGGCTCCACATCCCAATTAAGATCCATTGTTCGTGCATTCCAGGCTCGCGCATGAACTCCATCGTCGAACGGTACATCGACAAGGAAGTTCATTCCAGGCGATGGTAAATTTCATTAGGTGACTGCAGGCAGATAACGCGTACCATATGCCAATTCGTTTCGCGTCATTCGAAATGCCACTCGTCGCCGTTTAAGGGCATTATTACTGCGCGCCACGTTTCGGAACGAAGTCAGACTTATTGCGGAGGTCGCGTCCATTGTATCGCGGCGTTCGTAGCTATGCAATATGGTGATCGTGTGGGAAAAATTGGACGCTACGGAAATAGAGCGAACGGTAAAACCCGTGGATGTAGGAAGAGAGAAAGAGAGAAAGAGATAGCCGTATGTGGCGTTAAAATCGTAGATATTTTATCACGATTATAATAGATTTCGTAAGCCTGATTGCAAACGCTATAACTGTATCAATATATTACATTACATAGCCCTTGCTAAGTAGTAGTAGTAGCACTGAAGTTACGTCATGGAAACGTACATTTGACTTGGGACATTTTTCAAAGACACATTTAGAAAATATACATTTATTTTCAACATAGGTTTCACAACATAGGTATTCGTTACAATTATACAACTTCAAGACGTATATTTTTATTATTTCAACATATTTTTATTCACAACATTTGTGCAACATTTACTTGACATGATAATGTAAGCGATGGCGTTTAAATACATGAAGGTTGAAAAAGAAAAAAGTATCGGTCGAAGCGGGACTCGAACTGTCGACGGTTCGCATGGTATCTCTCACTGCGTTCGTAGGTATTCTGTTCGAAAAAAATTGATAATTATCGCATTGCAATTACATTTCGATGTTGCGATTGTTGTGAGGAAATGGCAAAAGAATTTGTCAGAAGTGGGATTCGAACCCACGCCCTCATAGAGGACCAGAACGCTCAGAAATACTCACTTTGTGAGTAAAGGTGGAAACCTTGAGTCTGGCGCCTTAGACCGCTCGGCCATCCTGACATATGAAAACATACGTTCAACATGATGCTTATAAGTTAGTAAAGAATATATATAATAGTAAGCATGGTATCAGCATAAATATTTATCTAGAGCTCTTTTTATTTATATACCATTCGTGTTAATAGAAAATTACTGAAGAAATAAGAAATTTCATTTATGAACAGAAATAAATTAGTGCAGGAATAATATAAATGAAAATTATAGTATTCTTTAAACAATATGCTTTAATTACATAAAACGGTATTACGTTACTGTTTGAGGGGATTAAGAAACGCTTTAATCGCAGAAATTAATTCAGACACACAATCTGCCGTGGAGTTAAAACGATTACGTGATCATTAAGTAATAAAAAACCATTCGTGCATGCTCGACACGTAAATCAACCTTTTCATTTATAAAATAAGCCAGTCCGCTGTTCGAGAATTGGATTTCATGGAACTCTGGTATCACATAAAAAAGAATGTAGCGACAGACTGGATTTACTGTAGAGTACGAAATACATGCTCTAACTTGTAACATCAGAAACAATCCATACAACTGAGTACTCGATCAAAGTAATTAGAATACTTAGACATTCAATGAAATGATTATTATTTAACCCTTTACCCTCGAAGGAAAAAGTAACAGCATTATTATTCACATAACATTTCTAATTTGCTAATAGAACAAATGAAGATTTGTTTTTTCTTTATGCACTAAAAATTATTTTCATTATCTCCATCGAGAAGCCCCCAAGTTTGAAGACAAATTTTCAATGGCTCCGCCCCGGAGACCTCGAGTGCAAAGGGTTAAATGGTATTACTCGACTCCTTCCCAGTTAGCAATCAAAATTATTATTAAAATAGCAATAATTTAGCAATATTTTCCATAGTTAACGTCTCCAAGCAATAGAAAATCTCCATTTCACTAGAAAACTTGAGGGAAAGTTTTCTCATTTCTCAAAAAGCTGCGATGGAACAAGTTTAACCTCAGTAATCGCTAATCAATACTGATGTCCCTTCAAAGGGGACATCCGAGTGCAAGGGGTTAAATTCCCACGATGGAAGCTCGCAAACGGAAGACCTCCGAGTCACCCTTGACCGCCGTTTCGATCCATCGCTAGCAACACCACTCGTTCTAATTCATTCTTATCTGGGCCCAGGTACCCGAACCTGGTCCCTTCCCCATCCACAAAAAGAACGCATAATCAACCCAAACGAACATACGAAACGAAACAGGAGAATTACGATTGACCGTGCGCGTTCCTCTCGATCTCCCTCGCGGTCGAGCCACCCACAACTCCGACAATGGCGTGGGAGCAGAAGAGGTGTCAGTGGCCGTGGCATATCTCGACTTTATTACACGGCCCGGTCCATCTATCCGCTTAGAAAGGCCGTATCGAAGACACGCGCGTCTCTACGACCTGGACGGTGAGGGTTGCACGATGGAGCCTATTTTACGAGCCACGAATCGTCGTCCAGGAGAAGTTCGGTCGACGTCCGGTCGCATTACTCAACGTCTTATGGGATCTTACGGGTGGCTCGTAAATCACGACGAGTGATTGAACGCACCGTGCGCTATTGCTATCAGAGGGGTGGAACTGGCTAAGATATCACCGACTAAGTGGCGGTTGCTGGATATTGGATGATTTCGGGAAGCTGCAGACGAATTTTATGCCTCCACGCGAGGTTGAACTGTGTTGTGGTTGGAATTGAGGAAGAACAGTGGATCTACGTTGGAATTTTGGAGTCAGAGTTAATACTAACTATTTTCCTGAAATTTGTATGAAACATTTTAAAGAATTTTTCGAGTTCTTTGTTTCGCGAAGCTATTTGCTGTTCAACGACAGCACTTCTCGTGGAAGAAGTTTGCAAGCGTGTTTCTGAGAGCCAAAAGAAGGAGATGCTTAATATTCAATCGACTGTTTCCAATTTTAATACCTTAAATTTATATTGTTAAAATAAGAAGGTCGAAAAATGATCGAGGAAATGAAATCGCGAAGCGGAAAATGAAAAATACAAACCAGAACTCGCGCGGCCTGAAAAAGGCATCGGAAAACGAGTTCATATCTAGGAGAAGAAATGGAGGTAATTAATCGTCGTTTATTTTTACTCCTACAAAAGACTGGTTTCGCGAAACGATCGGCCCGGTTGCAATTTCTTAGCGACGCCTTAGCCAAGTGACGAGCCTTCGAGTGAAAGTGCGACGACCCAATAGAAAAAGTCTCATCCTCTGCCGGGCATGGAATTACAAGCGCGATAATTAGCCGTGAAAGTGTATCGGTAAGAAGCGTCCTATAAGACGAACGCGTCCTTTCGCGCGGTTATTCTCCAAGTGAAAGAAGCCACAGTCCCGTCCGCGCTTCAATTTCCCCACCCGTTTGCTCAGCGTAATCACGTTATCAATCTTCTAACTGCCATACGATCGAGAGAAATCGCGATAGCCGGCGGAAAAACCGTGGCTAACCGCTGTCGATACCCGATGTCCACCGTAAACTCGCATCGTACCTTTGTCCAATTAAGCTGACGCGTATCTCGCGTTGCTTCTGCGAGATGTCGTGTTATTTTACACCAGCGGTTGACCCAGATTTCTCTGCGCTTTATATGGGAAAATTGTATTCCGGGATGCTCTGCGGCAATGTTAACGGCGTTAGCATTCTCGCGTCGTCCGACATTTGTCCTGTCTCGCGCGGTTATATCGATATATGGCAGAGCGAGGCGAAGGGAAATCGCGGAATTAAGAAATTAAGTTTAATTAATTGCAACGTCAAGCTCGGAATGTAATCCCTCGGGAAATTAATTACGCGTCTGCGCTCTTTGGTTGTCACTGGTGACTTTGCGATTTAAATTCTAGCCGATGTCTGCAGCTTTTATCCGCGTCAGTAATATATGCAATATTTTTCGAAACGATGCTAAAAACGCGCAGAAGGTTGTTCGAAGAAATCGTTTGCAGCCGCGCCAAACAAGCGCTCGGATAAACGCCTCGTTGTATGAAAAAAAAAAAGGAAAGAGGCGAGTCATGAATCAAAACGCAGCGCGATTTCTATCGAATCACCCAGCTCCCGTTTCAATTACTTTATTGCGGGTATCCCGTTCCACGGTCTCGAGTTTTTGCCACGGTTCACGCGAAAGCGTAAGGAGAACAATTTTGCGTGAATTTATAACAGCAGGAAGTGGTGAAAAAAATCCGCTCCCAGCAGCGTGACCGACGCGGAATGTCGAGATCCTCGCTGGTCCGCGATCAAACGGATGAGCGGATCTACACAGCCCGGAGCTGTAACTAGGATGCACCGGTGCAACGTATGCAAAGATGTTATGCGCTGGCTGCGGCCAGCTGGCTACTTACGCGATAGAGGTGAACAAACTCGCGTTGCTTTTCCCCCCATCTTTCTTACGCATCTCCTGCTCTTTTAATATCGCGATATGTATATCTATCCGTGCGTAGACGCGGTCATTTTGTTTCGCGAATGGCCGCGATGCTAATGGAGCTCTCAGGTTTCGTCGAACAGCCTCCGCGGTTGGCGATTCGTTCGAATCGAATGGGAAGTATACTTGAAAATTATTATCGTGCCGTTCAAGCTGTCCTATCCGTTTAGGTAATTAAATGGTGAAAGGTAAAGGTTGGTTCGCACGATTAGAGAGTTTCGTACGCGCAGTGTTGTGCAAAACACGGGGAGATCGAAGAGGAAGCGGGATATACCAGTCTTCGTATCTTTTTTTTCTTGGTTTTTTTTTTTAAAGGAATAACAAACTGGTTACACGTGTCTTTTCGAACAGTGTAACTTTATCCTGAGGAGTTTTTTTCGCAAGACCATAAATAACAAAGTTGTTCGGCTCTGTCCATTTGTGTACGCGCGTGTGATATGTACGATCAGATGTACATACGTACATACGTATGTAGATGCGCACATATTTAAAGCGGGATCATTTTCAAAGGCGATAACCACTTATCAGGTTGGAAATCCCGCGGGCTGAGCGTGGCCATCTTACGGCGTACGTGAGATAATGGCGGAGCTGCTGGCAACTTCTGACGTTGATTCTCTTTTTAACCGTAAATCGGCGGCCCCTTAGAAGCCGCGATAAATTACTTTACGCCTGAATCAGGGCTAACGTCACGGAATCCCGGCGAAATGCGCCCCGGCGTTCTCTCCCGTGTATAGCGTTCGTTTCGTTCGCTGGTCTCGTTAGAAATACCTTAATGACTCAGCTGGAGACCGGTAACGAGATCGGAGTTATGGCGGGAGGTACGATTCCGTTGGGGGTGAACGTAAATTCGCCGAAAATTTTATGAGAGGCCAGAAACATTATCGAATACGACCATTTCATTTGGTATTTAATGCGAAATAACGTCAGCACGCGTGGGAAATAAAAATCGGATATCGTGTATCATTAATCGATTTCTGAAGCTAACGATTTCGAAGCGATATGTGGATGGAGAATTGTTGGTAATAATAAACAAGATCGCTGTATATGGAAACCTATTTTACGATCCACAAAAAGGGAGCTTATCGAACTTCATCCGCTCCAAAATCGTAGCAATTTAATGTATATTTATACAGTTTATACGCACACAGAGCTAGCAAAATTGCAAATCGATACATTTCCATCATCGAGGATACCACCGAAAAAATCAACTATGCGAAATCGATGCAGCTGATACAAAATCCCATCGAATATTTCATCCGACCTCGGCGCAAGAAAAAAGAAATGGGAACTCCCCATCGTCACGGTGTTCCCGTATTTTTACCAACACCTTTCGGACGCGGCTCGAAATCACCCGTAATGACGCGTAATTGCACGATTTAACCGCTTGTCAATTACGGCTGTTATCAAAGTCGACGCGACGATCGGTCGAGTGGCGAAGAAGAAGGTTCCAAGATGAATCTGCATTACGGCGCAGCTAGGATCCGTCTAAACGCGCGCGCTGGAACTGGTTTCGACCTCACACAGAACGTTTCGTACGCGGATTCTGGAGCCCTTAATCCGGGTATGCAGATGCGTTATCCACCGGTAGGGATCTCTGTACTGGCCACAGGGGGGAGGGTTGTTCGTCGCATTATGCGCCTCGTATGCGCTACCAGCGCGAGTACTAAATCTGCCAACAGGACCCACCGGTTGTCAATTATTTCGTTATCAACGTGATAAATCGCCACTGTTCGCCGGGGACAATTGTCGATTGGCCGGTTATCGAGCCGGCTCGATCTGTACGTGGCACTTGTCAGACGCTCGCTTCACTTTGTCATCGGAGTAGCCCATATTGATAACAGCGAATGGGGTGAAACGTGTCGACACCTTGGCGCGCAGCAGCGTAGGCATTCGCCTCTCGGTGCGATGACGATCTAGGATTCGATGCTCGCCAGGAATCTTTAGAGGAATACCTTCCACGGAGATTTACTTCGTACGATTTTCAGATTTTATGCTCGAAACTCCCAACGATCGTCCATTGCGTTTGCATAACGAAACAATGATTTCGTGAATTTCAAAGAACGGTACCAGACGCGAGGTTGGGGTGTACCCGCGATTCTAATCTTCAGCGCCAAGCAGTCGCCAATTACCTCGTTATCAGACCGAGTGTCAGCCGCGTAATACGAATAATAGCGGGAGCATCGGTCGAGATAAATCTGTATCAGTTTACCACGGTGCAATTCGAACGGGCGCTGCGGAACTGGTTTTCTCTCGGCGGTGATAAAAGTACCAGCCACGGATCCGTTCGACGGAAGAGGGGCTGTTCTTTTGGTCGAGGCGCAGCCGCGGTACGTGAAACCGTGCGGGCACAAAATGTCTAAATACCGTGAAGCCATATCGGGATCTCGATTCTATGCCAACTCGTCTGGATGAAAATTACTTCTGCTCGATGATCATTTCGATTCGTCCAGCGATGACGCGCCGTCGAGGCGTTTCACGAGGGTACAGAAACGTGAAGCGATCTTTCTTTGTATTACTTTAATTGTGCGATGGTGACTCGCGAGTTTTGTACGAGCATAGGAATACGTATACGATCTTCGAGGGGTTCTCTATTAATCCTTCAACTTTCCATTAAGATAATCCATTCACGACTTAATAGCACTTCGATACGAATTAAAAAATGCGTCAACGTTTCGAAATCATTTGTACGTCGTTTTCTCATCGTTTTTTTTTTGTTAGATACGCGAGAGTTTCGCATCGAGCAAGTATCAATTATTGCAAAAGGAATATAAAATTCATCAAACGCGTACACAATAGCGCGGTAAGAAACAATACGAGAATAAACAACGTCGAAAGCAATAGCTCGAGGCTCGATAATGTCTTCACGGTGAACCATGACGACGCCAGGATGTTAATGCAGCCACGAAGACCGGGTACGGCGACGAGGACGAACTTGTGATCCCTGGCCGGTCGTCGTGACCCGGCTTACATTAACTCCTGACTCCCCCTCCATCCCCCGTTCTGTCTCTTCTCTCCTCTTAAACTCGGTTCACACCGAGCTCCGATATGATCAACACGCGGAATGGCGCGCGTCATAAATATTCCGGCGAAACCCGCGCGGACCCTGACGAACCGATAGCGATTCACTCGAATTCATTCAATTCGAGAAAATTGATTTTGACGCGAGATAAATGAAGTTACACGAACGCAGAAGCGTGAGATAGGCTCGCGAACCTGCGTCTGGTGTTTGGTACACGCGGCGTCTTTCCTGAAACCAGATTCAAGTTGAAAAGATGGCGGAATTAGATAAGCTTAATCTTCGATAATGGAAACGATTAAATTCGCTACAGGTATTACACATCGTAGGTTCACCTTTATTGTTTTAAGTTTAGTTGAAGTTCATTATCGTTTGAATAACTCACTCGTAGAAAATCGTTCGATCTTTTAACCCTTTGACTACGGCAAACTTTGAGGCGCACCAGTCGTATCATACAGTAGGAATTCATTCGCAATTTACACTCGCGATTTACAAATTTCTTTGTATTCTGTACTGTTGCGTTGCAATTTTTCTAAGCACCTACAGTATTACAAGCGTAAGTTTTCTAGGTGCTTACAATATCACAAGCGCAAGTTTTCTATACGCCTACAGTATCACAAAAGTTTTCTAAGTGCCTACAGTACCACAAGCGCAAGTTTTCTAAGCGTCTTCAGGCGCCAACAGTAGTCAAAGTCTTAAATACTAGCTTCGAAATTGCAGTGACCGTCCGTTGCAGTGATTCTACTGTCCGACTACTACCGTCCGATCTACTGAAAAACGTCCGCGCCGCTGGCCAGTGAAGAGAGTCAATAAATCGTCCACCGTACGCGAAATCCGCAGATAAGCGATTTTATAAAATATGCGAGTTCGCGCATTGAATGTAAAATGTAATTAGGGAATGAATATTTTTCAGAGAGACGGAAGGACGGTTGATTTAATGGTTCCGCGGCGTCTTTTTGCAAATGCGAAAACAGTCACGTTTCTCGTTATGCAAAACAGTAAATTCCAGATCGAGGAAACGGGTTCCCATTCTATTCACGTGTGGGCAGGACTTTAAGATCTATAAAAGGATTCTGTTGCTCCGCTAGCATAAAATGCACGCGTGCATCGCCGGGACACTCCGAGCGGGTTCACGTGCGTGTCCGCACTTCCTTGATCCTGAGCGAGTCTAGGCAACTCTTCACCCCCTTTCGCCGCAGGGCTGACAGTTATTATGCGCTTAATCATTGTTTATCATTCCACGTGTTTACCGTGCGCATAATGCCAGAGTAAGCACCGCGATATGAATCGCGTTAATAGCTTTCCTAACGGGAACGCGGCCTTTTTCCCTTATTTCCGTACTTCGTGATTAAAGTCGAACAAGAAACTCCCCTAGCCCTCTGTCACGTTCCGTCGTCCCATTCGCACAGCTCGCGTTATCAGCTAGCATTTCCTATTACTCATTAGAACAACGCGCACCAACACTGTTATTATCGATATAAATTGGAATTCAAAGTAATAGGAGAGGAGGAGAATATTAACTTTTGTCTAATTAAATACTTCTATGATCAGTTCCTGTTATGCCAAGGCCATTCGTTGCGTATGCGATTACTTCGACAGTGGGTGGATAGGTGATTTTGAAAATATGCGGACGGTATTTTTCTACACAACGATGTTGAACAAAGAAATTTCAAAGTTGTGGGAGGTTGTAAAATTTTATAGGCTGGCTCTTTTGTGAGCCAGGCCACGCGAATAGAAATGTCAATAGCACGCGTGGGTGGCTATTAAAAAATACTGAGTCAATATAGACCTTTAGAGAAAAATATGGGCCGTAAAGTTCTATTCAATGGTTCTTTTGTATCTTCTGATTTCCTTGGGGCCAGAAGTGTTGACGGAGCGTGGGCGCTGCCTTGGAACTTCTGAACTGAGGATATTCGTTCCACCGTGCGCTCTTATCGAAAAATATCGACGCACTTATTATCACAATGGAATTCGTTCCACGCCTACCATCCGCGAATTCCGCTGCGTTTCGTTGAATCGAAAGATCGCTCGCTCGGCGCGATGACCGCAATGGCAGCCATTTTGATTGCGCGTGCTCCAGAGGGACACGCGATTCATTATCGCGAGATTGATCGAAACGATTTCGCGCGAACATCGTATAATTTGCATCCAACTGGAATTCGTGTAACGTCCGCGCATCCCGAAAGTGTGTCAACAATGAATGGGCGAAAAAAATGACATGAACCATGGGACCGGTCCACGCTGAATAAATTAACCGGCGTTCTCGCGATACCTGAATTAATTGCACCGGTTGTAAGAACATGAATCTTGGTTTTTAACGCGATACGCGAGGGTCTGTCATTAAACGTTGATTCGCTCGTTTCAACGGCGGACCAACGGTGTCGCCATTGTAACGGCGGTATATTTCTGATGGAAATGTTCGATCGTTCAGCGCCTTCATAGGTTGTCAAACGATCGTAATTTCCGAGATATTTTCAATCTCAAATTCGAATCTCTCGCTCTCGAACAAAATTATCGTTCGATTAATTTCTTTATCGCAATTACTGTCGTATGTGACGATCGTTTAATTATCGTAATAGGATATCCCGTAGAATAAATGAATCGCGCAAGAAAGTAACGCGAGAGAAGCACCAATTCCAATCGATCGGTGTTTGTTTAAAGAACTAGTTAACTAACTCGTATCATTGTGGGAGCATGCTCGTCGAAAGTTATCACAATATTGCGGCTTATCGCTCGCCATCTGAAGATCGTTATAACATTTATCACTGGGGCTTTCTTCGCACTGAGTGGCTGAGCTTGTACTAACTTATGGGTTACACGTCAATTACGTTGTAGGCTCGATTAGATCGAGCAGATAAGCGATCAGAGTTATTCGAGGGATGTAATGCCATCATCGCTGGTTGTGCCATTTCAGCCGGCACTTTGTACGGCACCTGTATTTATTCTCCTCATCCATTCTCTCGAAATATTGTACTTTCTCGATGCTTCTACCTCGTGACAACTAATGCATGCATTTCCATGTTTAATGGAACCACGCGAAACGTGTTCGTATTAAATAATGCACTTCAACGACCGACAGTCGCACTTTTAGCCGCGCGAAGTGTTAACGAACGGAAATTTCGACTTTAAACAATTCTCTAGATTCGTGCACTCTTGTTCATTGTGTATACCATTCATTATACCCGTCCAGCGTACGTAATAGGAAAAAGCGACGATCACGATTCGAGGAAGACGAGGAGTTAGAGTTAATCGACTCCAAAACACACATTAATTACCCAGGAACCAGTTTGAAATGTTTGCCAAGACCAGTTTACCGCTAGATACCCCGGCGATTTTTCCATCGGGCGCGTTTCATTTCGCGTCTCGACGGCGACGACGCTGTTGGTTTTTCTCCGTGAACGAGATTCCTAGTGACGAAGGACAAATTTAATTGTGAAATCGACGGAAAACGCGCGCAAAAACGTGCTCAGTCTGCGGAGTATGATTAATCGTGGCGATGGCCGCGCGGAGTAGATTAAAGTTTCCGTGTAGCTCGTTTTATCTCGTTCGCCGACGTCGGGACGCGTTCCAGGTGATTTCACGCGGCCGGTTGCATGGTTCGCGTCATCTAATAATGCGACAGGGAACGCGCCTCGCTCTGGAAACGCGAAGTGATGGATGAGGAAGATCGGCGCGCGACGATTGATATAAAATTACTTTCGTTTCGTATGGGCTATCGCTCGCGGTTTGTTAGCTTTATTTTCACCTGTCGGAAATGGTATCGTGGAATTTCATTAAAAATCGTAGTTATGGATTAATCTGACAGTTCGAGGCACGAGGTGGCAGTCGAGTGTGAATTAATATGATTGATTTCGGGGACGATAAAAGTCATCGACGCATCGTTGCCATTTTTAAATATTCGCCTACCTAATGATCAATTAGATCCAAGCGTGTGATAGTCTCTGTCGTCCGATGGTACTTGCGTGTAATTACTATGATTCGATGTCGTGGAAACCAATTATGGAGGCGAAAAAGCAGCTGATTGATAAATATGAGTACTTGCTATTAGCTATTAATTCCTAAATAATCAGTGGTGGATTCAGTGTAACTGTATTTACATGGTACCTAACTGACGTTTCTTCAGTCGCAGCTCGTCGAAGCGACCAACGGACCGTCATTATCAGCCGGGAAAAGGCTAGAAATGAGAATCGAGAGTGTAGGAATCCGACAGGATCGCGAATCCCTGGCGAGGACAGGCTAACTATGCTTTAAGCTCGCGTTGATCGCAGATGCGCGCGGCTGATTGAAATCACGTCTGTGACAATTAATCATAAATGGTTCGCGCGAGAGCACAAACGAGCGACGATCCTCGTTTGATACGCGACGAGGGCAGATAAATCGCGGCGAGGGGAATCCAGCGAGAATGTGGATCGGTTGATTGTGATAGGGAGAAGGGCGCGGAAGTGTCGTGGGAAGAATGTCACTTCAGAAATCGTTCAACGGCAAGAACGACGGGAGTTGATTAAAGGAAAGTGACGCGAAGTTCGTTACCTTTTCTGATGGTTGTTTTGCTGGGTAATTATGGTCAGATCGTGTCGGTCATTTTGCGTAGCACCGGGTCTTTTTGCGCTTCGAGAACGTTGTCGAGATATAATAACTCTTCGCGTACTCACCTCTAACTTACTTTTATTCGAAACGATACTGAATTTAATTGCACCGTCCTTATCGGGATCGCTTTATGCGATTATGACATTATTAACTGTTGATCGGCATTGTCCGTCGAACGGCTAAAAATGGCCAACAACCGTTACGCTCGTGAACGACGCCCAGAAGAAATGTCCAAGTCAGCGGAAGAAGAGGGAAGAAGGAAGAAAAATCGAAGGCGCATCGGCTCCGAGCACGGCGCAAAACCGCAGGATGACCAGAAGGACGTTCCACGACGGGGACGTCCATCGTTCAGGGTGTAGTGACCCAACGCGAGCACGCCATGGGACAAAAGCTACGTGTTATCGATGTTCACCGGAGAAGTGGACGATAATCCTCGCGGCCGCTCATTACGTCGTTCATTAAAACGTTCCTCAGCAAAGTTCACGCTGCGGGAAAGAAGGAAATAAGTGTGGATGATTATACTTTCGGAGGCGGCTTGAAAAAAGGAGAAGGAGGCGTACTCCTGGGAAGTGTTATTTCGCAATTTTCTTAGAGGTCTTCGGAGGTTGCGTGCTTCTACGCGTTGTTATCCGTAGGGAAAGCTTCGAGGAGAGCTTGGATTTTTTTCGCCGACTCTGAAGAGCAACTGCGAATAAATACTATCATCGAGCAAATCTACTTGAAAAGAAGAATTTTAATAACAACAGCGAGGAAGAAAATTTACTTTCGATAATTGGATGCGCTACGAATTAAAAAATTAGTGTATTTAAACAATCTTTCTCGTTTATCTTGTAAACGCAAAGCGTTGAGAAACAAGCATCGAGGAAAGATTTCTTCGAAGAGCTTTTTCAAATTACGTAATCTTGGATAAACGCCTCTCGCGAGTACTTGTTAGAGGAAAATTTCGCGAGATAACAGCGCAGATAGAGGATCTGGTTCTACTTCCGCAATAAGGGTCACGTTACCAACAGATTACAAAAGGGAGTACGAACGAAAATCAAGAATGGATCGATGCCATCGCTGCCCGCAGCAAGATTAGACGCTGACTGCGTTAGCCTCGGTAATCTCCGCTGCCCCGACAACAAAGTGTCTTCCACACCGCTCCTGCGCTCGTACAGTATCATTAGTGGATCAGCGGAAGTGCAGCCGCCAGTCTCCTTGAAGCTGTCGCATAACAAGCATGCCCCTGACACTTGGCGTCGCGGTACGGCAGATCAAACTTTTTGCCCCCGGATATTAACATTCAGCGGCTGGACGGCGGTGCCGTGGCCGCGCTCAGAATTTCATTTACCCCTCTAATGAACCGTTTTCACGTCCATTCAGTGGGAAACGTATTGCGTCGAGTGGTGGAAAATAAAGTTACCAAGCAATTACTCGTTCTTTTTATATATATATAGAAGGAGAGAATCATTGAATTATAATTTAACAGTGTGGAATAATATTGTGCATGGGAATAAGTTCCAATCGTTTTTCTAAAAATGGCATTAATGGTATCGCTTGCATTTTTTCTGATCTTTCGATACGTGGATTTGAAACACAGTATAAGACTTTTGTTTGGAGTGGACACCAAGTATTCATATCTTCACTACTGTATTTGGGAAAAAAGTGCTGCAGGAAAGTGCCGTTTGTTTGTGGACATTTAAGGCGACGATGCTCCATCGAAGCCAACTTGCAGATATTGGTTCCAACGCTTCAAGAATGGTGATTTCGATGTCAACGACGAAGAACGCGACGATGCCCCTAAAAAGTTCCAAAATGAGGAACTTGAGGAATTGCTTGACATTGATCCGTGTCAGACACTTGAAAAATTGTCTGCAGCATTGGATGTTGATTGGTCCACCGTTGGAAAGCACCTGCATGCGCTGGGAATGGCTTTCTATGCTAAAAGCTTATTCCTATACCTAATAATAATAGTAATGGTTTCATTTCTTTCGCCACGAATGACAAATAAGTAGAAGGAGGTAAACACTCGAAGATTGCGAAGGCCTTAGAGATAACGAGATGTTATACATACATACGCTGTAAAAAGTAATTGCGAAACGCGAGTTCGAACGTACCGCGCAATATAAACGGTAAGAAACGATCGGATGGTACTCTCTCTTTCGAGTCGTGGTAGACGATACGTTCTAAAAATGGCATAAGACGGCCACGCGGTTCAGACAGAGTGTACGCGCGGCGATTTCGTAATGACGGAAAATAGTTGCATTACGTTTCAACAGGTTTCTTGCCGCGTACACGTATTTGAGGATCAACCCGCCCACTTGCCAGCCACGAGCAAAGGGGTGGACGCAAGAAAGTGTAGTCTTAAAACTGGTAGAATGAATCACTGCGCAGCTGCGCAAGCTGGGCCCGGGAAAAAGTTTCACGAACAAGGGAAACCCCTCTCGACGAACAGCGGAGAACGCATTATTATAACGATTCGAATAAATGCCTCGTTTATGTTCCTTGCGAAAAAACACGTACACATCGGACCCACGGGGATTAAGTAATTCCTTCGGTGGTAAATTAAGTCGTTCGTTTTAAATAAACAGTTTAGCTGTACTAAATTGAAAAACGAAACCAAATCATGATAATACGTAGCACAGAGACACAAGGAAAAATACATTTTCACAACTGAGGATACCACAAAAGAAATCCAAGTCGATTCCCAAGTGACAGCAATGACCTCCCAACACACCGACAGTAATTCAGGATTCTAGAACTCGTAAGACTCGAGATCCTCCGCGTTGGGTTAGAGTACCCAACCACAAAGGCACAAACTCAATCTACTCTACCCACCCGCCGCAATACTTCAACGAACAGGACTGAACAGCAAACACCGTACGATAAAACGATACGACGTTGATTCCAATTCCGCTGAATCGAAGCCGTGTAAGCTATCGAACGGACAAGAAGTGTAACGAACCGGATGGCCGGTGTTGATGGTAACAGCAGATGGTCGATTCCCCCGGTGCAACGGCATGCAAACGTTTCTTGTACAATTCTCGATAACTTGCAATAATTGCCGCGGTAAATTGTTGCGCCTACGGCATCGGTTCCCTTCAGCTCGACGCACGCTCGGCGGAGAAACCATCGTTTTCGCTCGCGAGTACGTAGCCTCGCCCTGGACAAACGTGCGCGCGTTCCGCGTGCACTCGCGGGCGTACTTATCTATCCTCTCACGCGAAACGCGACGAAATGGCGAGGCTGCTCTGAATAAAACGGCCACGACGGAGGGAAATGCACGCGTTGCACGCAACGAACGGATCGGGAACGATGTCCCGGTGGAGGGACGGACCGGACGCGCGGCTTTGGTACCGGAAAATCGACCGTGGAATTTATAACTGGCGGGCACACTTTTTCTTGCGCGCTTGTCCCGCTCCGCGCGTCGTCCACAGGTGTTCCTCGAGGGAGGGACCGATTCTAGGTTTCAAAGCGGTCGTCTCGGTCGCAGACTCGGTTTTTCTCTTGCGGAGGAACTTTTTGGTTGCGCGGTTCGTCACGGATCGGAATTGAGTTAAGGATTTTTTGAGGTCACGGTTGCGGAATTGTTGAGGGCTCCCTGAAGTACGACGGAGAGAATTGTAATTGAGTACACGACTGCTTTTCTTCGACTGTCCCTCGTGCTGCACATACGCATTCTTATATACATTTGTCTTTCGATTTCCATGCATTCCCTTGTTCTCCAGGTACTCACATGCACGCATATGCATACTCTTATGCATACAGTTTGGAATATTCTCGAATAATCAATATTCGAATCAATATTCAATACTCTCGATTATATCTTATGTTTCCACGCACACAAAGTCACACGCAATAAAATCATTCGCACCCTACAATATTTTTACACTGTTTAGAGGTTTAATCACTCTCGTTACCCTCTCACGAGCAGTTTACACCGCTCTCAAGTAAACTCTCCTCCTAGACTCCGTGACCAGGAATTAACCGCCTCCTCCGCTATAAGCGCTTCGAAAAACCCCGTGGTGATCGCAAATCGGCCGGTCGATCGCATCGTCGACTTCATGTTTCATAATCAAACCGTAAAACAGTGCGGCGACCGATCGCGCCGGCTAAAGAGGCCTTGGCGGCGCGCAACCGCGTTCACCAAGCACAATAACGTACGGGACGAGAACGGCGACGAGAGGGACCATCGTTCGAGCCCTCGCTTCCTGTGTCTGGCCTGGCCAGATAGACCCGGCCACAATTGACTCGTAATTCATTTGCGTTCCCGCGCATCCTGTGTAATCGATGCAGCAGCCCAGCAGCAGAGCAGCCTCTCGTCGTCCGGCTCCGCCGACAATGACGTCCACCCTTTGGACGAGGAAGAGGCCACGGCATTTGCATGGCCGGCCGATTATATCGTTCTTAACCGTGGACGAGGAGAAGAATCGACGGGGGATGGAGGAAGGGACGCGAAATCGATTAAGACCCTCTTAATGCCGCGGCCCCCTTCCGCTGCACCTCGCGCGGACATTTTTTACCCCGGTCTAACTGCTCGCGAGCTTCCTCGTCCACTGGCTACCTGTTTACTTTGCACTCGGATGGATCGATCTCGCGATGGACGATGAAAAGAGTCGAATATGACTGGTGGAAACATCGTTAACGTTTCACGTGCTTCAGGGACAGTGGGGTTGGTTGTGCGACATTGTCGCGAACCGGAAGTCGCATTCTTCGATGCGGACTCGCGGACAACATTGTGGACGTTCTTCAGACTTTCTGATATTTGCGGAATTATTAAAATTCTTGTAGTTTTTATACTTAATTTGCTGAATGTTCTCAACGACGAAGCGTGCTCTTGGCATTTCGAGGCCCCTTGAAGAGGAAAAGAGGATTTTGTGTCGTGAGAATTGGATCGAATCGATCGGTAATTAAATATTTTAGACTATCGGAATACAAATATATTTCCGAATGATTGGAATCATTGTACATGAGAATTGGGTTAATTGGATCTCAAGGCGTTCGATTGTTCCCTACGCGACTTCTCAATACACAAGTCGCTCACAAATTGGTGCCGCAAAATCTCCGAGTCCCAATAACTTCGACAGAAAGCACTGCCTCCATAATTCGACCAGAAAATCCTTTCAAGAATAATTAGAAGAAGGACCCAAGGATGCAGCTCGAGTAGCCGCTGATCTCATCTGAGAGTCGCCGCAGCTGCACGCGTATATGGAAATATCGCGAGTATATACTCTGCCCACCATGCCGAGCAGGTGATCCGTGGCTCCTTGCTGGCCACGATTAATGCGAGGCATTTTTCCGCGCGCCCCTGTGAATAATACCGGCGAATTCTCCGCGGTATTTCGTATTCTTTTCGCCTGGCCGCAACAACGGTTCCCGTGCACACGATCTTAGAAGGGTGAACGGGCGAGCGGATGCCTGGCGCGTGCAATGCATCTTCCTGAAAGAAAGGGACATCTACATACCGCGAATTCAACGCGCTCGGGTGACCACTTCGAGGGAGAAGCTAATGGCTGCCGGTTGTTCCGAGCGATCCTTAAAAATCGTCGCCACTCTCGATTTTTCTGCGGCTGGTTTTTCCACACAAACGTGGAACTTTCATTCTTTGCTGGAAACGGAAAATTGATGCTTCTGGTGAACTCTGATGAACGCAAAAGTGTAACACTCAAGAGTCATGTTTGTAACATTGAATTGTCTCGTATGGAATAGGAAATTTTAAAAATACGCAGAGGACAGTTCAGAGCTTCGAAATACTTGAAACTTCGAGCTGTTGGAGTGCAACGAGTGTTCGCGTTCGCGATTCGCAAATCAGGCTGTTAAATAAAGCGCAAGATTTACGTGGAGTAAGGATCGAGCAAGGATCAAGCGCGCGAGTGTCCGCAGGAGCGTCATCGTTACCCCTGGGGCGATAGTTACGACGCGTAACTGGTGTCGCGAGCTTCCGCGAACAGATCTGGATACCGATTAAGGTCCCTCGTGTTTGATATATACCGCGTGTCCGTTGTCGTACTTCACCGCGTCTCGCAGCCGCGGTGTTACTTTTCTTTTCACCTCGTTAGAAGCTTTCTCGCGAAATCGTTAGGTCGCGGAGTCGAACGGTGCCGTTTCCGGATCAGAATTTATAGTTTAATTAGCAGCGCGTCTGCAACACGTATTTCAGCCGTTTAAACGGCTTGGACAGGGGTAAGGCACACCGTGAACGGCACTCCGTGACGACTTGGAAACGAGATGGTTCCTCTGAAACTTCCGTCATGCTCGCTGTACGCCAGCGAGACGATTCAAGAATGTTGGAGTGTTTGTACGCGTATAGAATGTGCAGATGAAATTATTCATTTGAGGTGTTAATGAGAGTAATAATGAAATGAAAAGATATTTAGTAAATATTAAGAGCATATTTTTTAACGAATGCCACTTTTTTGGCACCTAAATGGTAACGTCGTTGGATAGAATTGGTATCGAAGCTTAGTAATCGCGAACTGATCGCTGCTCGTGGGAAAAGGGAAAGTCAGCGAAAATGGAATATCCGATCGATGGTGTGAGAAACGTTTAGGGTAATTAGCGGAAGGTTGAGCTTTGGTTTAAGGATGAGAACTCGCGCGATTATGCGGTTTAACGTTCCACCGGGTAATAAATGACGATTGAATCGTGAGACCGACAGAGAAAGTTGTAGTATCGGTAGTACGCCATAATTAATAACCAGGGCTCTGTGGAAAGTGAAAGTTCGCGATCTTTCTCTAGGAAGTGGTGCAAGTACAAATTACATGGCATGCTCGTCGAGCGAAGCAAACATTTACAAAACTAATTAACGTTTTACGAAGTATTTGGTACACGTTTTATGAATCTCGAACACTTGTCGATGATGTAAAGATAATTTAGGAATCGTCAAAGATGTTTTTCGTCGTTTTATGAAACGTTAACAACTGTGTCCTCGATTGTAGAACACGCTGCACCATGTGCCGATGATAATTTATAAATCATCAAAGTTCCCGGTTAATTAAAACACCTCGACCCGTTGGAACCGGTATATCTAGTTCGGAGGTGCGAATTAGCCGTGCCTAACCGTGTCGTGGCGTAACGCAAGTCTAATTTGCGTACAATGGCAACAAAAAACCGGAACAATGGTTTATCGAGATGTCCATCTATCGATACGCGGCGGGGCAGTCGGTATTTCTGCGATTATTGTTCCGACGTGAATGAATGAATCTAATTGCGATGCAGCAGGTTGAAAAAGAAAGGATGTCGCAAGCTTTTCTATGCCTGCGCGCTGCACCCGAGTAACAATGAATTAGTCGAGATCGAAGATAGTAAATAAATTATTCCTTTTAAAGTTGAAACTGTGCATATGCATACAGGATGAGGCGCGGATATCGACTGAACTATTCGGTGGAATTGCATGCGTAAAAGAACATTTCAAAGGCACTGTCGAGCGTACGTGGGAATTTGGTAATGTTCACTGTAAAGTGTTAAAGAATTACTTTTATTCGCTTATTGTTTAAGTGAGTCAATTTTCATACGAAAACAAGTGGAAATTGAATTCGAGTAGATGTTTGGAACTATCGTGACCCGACGAAAAGTGAAATTGACGAGTAATACCATATTACCAGTAGGAATCTGCTAGCCACCGCTTATTACCGATAAAAGTCACACATTTAGGGTAATCTAAAATAACGTCCACCTAACTATCCACAAACTATCGTTTTTACGTTCCACGGGATCGTTTAAATAGACGGCGGCCGGAAAAATCGGGTAGGATTACTTCTTCGATCGTGGATGTTTAATTCAATTTTACATAATATGTCATAGATAGAGAACTCCATGAATTTTAACGATGCCACCGCTCGCTTTTGCACTCGTGGCGCAGCGGTTTTTATAGGATTTTTATAGGGCAGCAAATCAAAAATCCGCTCGACTAAACGGGAACGACACGTGGAAACATCGCGTAGGTCCTTTAAAATCGGTTTTATTCCCCTGGGGGCGTTCTTAATACCGGCTGGCCAGAAAGTGCCTGGCGATCGTTAAAATCTTACTCCACTTTTATGGTGCCCCATAAATTTCACGCGTCAAAATGTCCGCGCTAGGCGTTTAAGACGGTTCTAATAATAACGCTTGGCCCTCGAATTCTTTTCGTAAATCCACATTTTATTTGTGCTCGATGAAACTAAGCATCGATTATATAAAATAGTGCTATTTAATTGCTGTGTCGAAACACGCGACAAAATGGTACACGTATACTTTGTACAGCGTAAATGCCCAAATTCAATTAACGATCTACGACTTCCTTTTACCATCCGTCAAGCAGAGACCGGAGAAAACGGTGGATATATGAAAACCAGCGAACCAATGACGCAGAGACGACTTTAGCGCAATTATACGACCAGTTAGAGCTTTCCATTGTAGATGGAGGATCGCGTGGTGGCGCGTTTTTGCCGTCGACGCGGCCTGTCCCTTCCTTTTCTCCCTTTTCTCCCTTTCTATCTGGTCCCGCTTATGCAAGAACGGTAAGAGATGGGCGAAGGGGAAGAGGAGGAGTTCGCATTGCGAGAACGTAATGATCCTCTGCAAGAGGAGAGGCCATCGTGGCCGCCTCGACTCCTCTAATGACTCCCGGACTGATAGATAGCCCAGCGACGATCGACAACTTCGGCTCTGTACCGTGGACCTTGAATAATAAGTTACATAAATTACGCGGCTACCCTGCCCAGATCCTGGCGATGCCAGCACAGATAATGGCGGAGCTTCCAAGTGACGAATCCGCGAGGAACGGTGTTTGGCGCTGAGGATCCAAAATGGACAACTTTTAAATAGTATCTCGGTGTAAGCGGTTTTTCGCCAGGTTCGTGCCATATTTAACTAGTTGGGAGTGTTCGTAACTCGTAGAATGAAATTTCTCCAGCCAGTAGAGTCGAAAATCTGAAATAAAAACGATGATAGCGATGCTGAGAAACGAATTCCAGAACGGGAATCTGTGCAGTTTCAAAGCTACCCTCAACATCTGTCAGTTATAGACGAAAGCCTCGATACTACAGGAATTGATTCTGGGTGTCATTAAGGAGCTCAACAAGCGTGGATAATAATCCTTTTAAATAGTATCAGAAGTTGAGGTCATTTTCTAGTGGAGCGCTCGCAGAGAATCAATCGTAAAATATAATTTTATCCACGTTTAGCGTATTGCGAAGAAATTCGAAATATTGTCTCACAAGTTTAGAAATTCGTTTCTCAGTGTTTCTTTTCAGCGTGTATCTCTAGTCGACGATAGGGAGTGATTAATGATGCTGTTATAGAACAGCGGTTTCATCTCAGTGAGTGATGGACGCTATTCGAAGCGAACGTTGTTTCGAACGATTCTATTGATTCGATCTTCTACCAAGCTGCTTACGGAAGCCGGGGAGCATATTGTTCCTTGCGTAACGTCAGAATCGTCGGGACGTGCCTTATCCTTTCCATCTGGCGAGATCTAATCGGTCTATTTGGTTAGCTGACAATAAGTGCAAACAGTAGAGGATAATTGTAATGGGTAACACGGTTATATAAGAAACACCCATGTGTTTTATATTAAATACGACGATCTCAATAATTCTTATCAACTACGAAACTTCAAGAATTCTCATCTTCTTAATTTTCAAATTGTTTTCAAACTTTTTCAAACATTCCAGTTTAACTTCCGCTTGAAATTTCAACAAAAATTCTCGCAGAACTCCTCAAATCACTTCATCCACCTTTCACTTTACGAAACCTCCACCTTTTCACTGGCGAACCCCTCGAACCGCGCGAAAGCATCGCGCAAAAGCCACAAAAGAGTATCTCGCGTAACTCCACCTCTCCGCAGTGTCCATCACGATTATCGCAGGAACCCGTTCCTCGACGATCGTCCTCAACTGCTTCCGTCGCGTCACCCCTCGCGTGCACCAATCCGGGAACACCTTGCCCTCGGCAATTCGGCCAGCTGTCGTTCCGCGCCACCGCGGCGCGCGGCCTCCGTTCTAAGCCGCAGAAAACCGCCGCGTTTCGTCCGTTTTCGCGTAAACGGATATCTCAGGGGCGGGTTGATGCATCGCGACCGGTAGAAACGTCAGAAGTTAACAATGCCAGCTTTTACCGGTGATTTAGAACCGCGCGGCTGCCGCTTCGTGGGCGTGCGCGCATTTGTCCTTACTCGCGTGCACGTCTACTACTCCTGGCTGCGGTACAAAGCGGCCATGGTACAGATGGGGAACAAGACCGTCGGGGATTTTTCTTCTCTTTGTCGTTCCGTGCGTACCTTTTTTCGCCTCCTTTTTCCCCGTTTTTTAGTTTGCCCCGCCGCACGAGGATTCCACGGGACATCCGCTTTCTTGCCTGTTTCGAAACGCATGTCGCCTGGAATGATAATGCGAGGGCTTCGTTACGCTTCGAGTTTCGTCGCGTCGAGAGAAGTTGGGATGTCGCGTCGAGGTACAGAAGGCTGGCTGGTCGGTTCTCTTGTTGTTGGCGGGGAGTAGGTGGAAATCGGTATGCGGTTCGCCTCTCGCGGCAAAAAGTAAAAATTGATGAAGATCGTAGAAGTTGTGAAACGCCTTGGTATGCGATCATCGTCGAGTGTGGACGATTGCGTCCAACTGCGTTTATTTTCTGCGACGAGCAATACAATAGATCAATGGAGGGAAAAAACGTGCAACTATTAATTATAAAATAAAAACGGGGATGCATAACGGGGGCTATCTGGTAAACCTCAGCAATTTTGTATTTAGTGTTTTGCCAGCAGTATCCTTTTACAGACGAAGAAGCGGTGGGGAAAAAAAAAGGAAGGAACGGGGGGAAAAAAGGAGACGAGTTGCTCGAGCAGAGGCAATGATCTCGGTTGGAGAACAGCGTGCTCGGTTTTTCGCGATTTTTGCCACGAGAGGCAGCAGCACGGAGCGCGCTTAGAAACCGGAATCGGTTTCCGTAATTTTCAGCGTGCCAGGACAGACAGCGATGATCAATCTTACGGTGATTCGACGCAGCTGCCTCGGAAAGAAGCGGACTCGGATGTCCATCGGAAACAAATGGAAGCAAAAGGGAATCGATTTCGTTCGCCGATCACCGGTTTCTCTAAACGCGTCTTCTTTATCGGGAAATTCATGGAGCTACTTGAGGAAGTTATAGATCCGCGTGCCTCGAAGGAGTTTTTCTTCATAACTCCAAGTTATTCGAGCACCGAACACAGTTTTGTTCTTCGATCCATTTATCGCGAACCATTAAAATCTGTTGTTGCGTTACAAACAGATGGAGGATTCAGAGCAATCTTGTCGTTCGTTCGCGAAGCATGTTAAAAGTATGAAAAATAAAAAGACCGAGCGAATATTTAAAGCGTACGAGCACAGTACGGTGGCTCGAAACGACAAATTTATCACGGGGAAAGATTGTTACGGCGTTCCTTTTGGCGCAGTGGTCGCACTCGGGGCCATTGTTTGATTTTAGCCGGGGCAAACAGAGGCGAAGCGTCTTGTAATAAAGCTCTGGCAAAATGGCACGTCGTTGTTCTTGAATCATTGGAGGGGAACCAAACGGCGAATAAACATCCACGTCAGAAACGATCTGAATTCCCCTGGTGGCTGTAAAACCGCGAACGAGTTGCGGTTGCGAGAACAGTTGTGTGTGTATGCTTTAAATCTCGCTACCGATCAGATATCGCACCTACCGGATTGAACGGCCCCGTGTTCTCCATTTTCTCCGCTCCTTAAAACTCTTTTTTCCCTGCTTTGTTCAATGGACTGCGTTGAATTTTCACGCTGCGGTTTTGTGACCCATTAAACTGACCGCTCTTGGAGAAGGAAGTCTGTCATTTTTTATTCAAATCGTGGTATAACTGTATTGCCATTGCGTTGCATTGGAACATTCTATTTATTCGTTCGTGTAAATGAAGATGAGTTTTCTTTAAAAAATTCCATTCCATTTAAGGTTCCGATAGGTTGAAAAGACTCTTCGTTTTTCGAAGAATACTGGTCGATTACCTCGACGTTATTAATATTATTGCGCGTAATGGAAATAAATAAATGTGATACACGTCGAAATTGATTGTGGTAAGTTCAATCCCTCTAATAATGGCGTAAAAATTGGTCGGTACGCGGAGCGAAACGTTCGTGGCGTGAGCGAGCATAATGGCCGGCGCATATTATGCACATGCAACAATGCCGCGAGCAAGGATCTTCTTTACAAAGCCACCGATCGGCTTTCCAAGTGGTACGTGTCAGGGACGCATCAAGGAATCTGCCCTTTGCATTCGTCAGATCCTGTTCCCCAAGTCCCCCAGCGTCATTGAACGAAAATCACGTTACTATAAAATGCCATTGAACCCGCCGCATTTACGCGTACAACGTATACTTAACCCTTGCACAATGTACAAGATTTATCTTCTCTTGTTTCGCGTAATGCGATATATGCGTTGCAGGGTAGTTTCACTTGTTGGGATAGTGGAAAAAAGGAGGAACATCGACGCGTCGCATTTCGTCATTCTATTGTGGAGGATAGTTGTAAAGTAATTTGTCAAAATTTAGCGAAATCGTCGAATCACCTTTCAACGATCGACGGATCGACATGGCTGCTCGGTCCACTCGATTTTTCAAACTTTTAACGAGTCTACATTAACATGTTCTGGTCTTAAAAAAGTAATCGTTGACTACATCTCTTCTTGGTTCACGAAGGGTAGCATTTAAATAAAATTACACTGTAACAGCAGCCGATGCAACCATTCATAAATCAAGGAAGTTTTAACATGTTCGCTCTACTTACGACTCGTGTGGTTTTCAGGTGACTGTTTGTAAATGTCAGATACTTATCGCACAGCGTCTATTGGCTGTCTTATATTCTTACGACTGGTGAAGCGTACAACGCATCTATTATTTTTCATAAATTATCTATTTATTTAAATCGTTTGATAATTCGAGACTCGTGATTTTTATCTTTAAAATAATTAACCCAACTATTTACTATTTTCTTCCTAATATAAATCACGCGTCCGTACAGTTGAAATTAAGCGAAGAAAAACATGTGCCTAGGTGAATGTATCCGGTATAAATTGTTCTGTCATTGAACTTTAGTTTCGTGTAACAAGTATAACGTAGATTCGAAGTATCTCACCTACATTCCACACATTCCCACGGTACACTTTCCCAAACCCAGAGCCACGACGTTACCACGAAACGTGGACCATACATTACAAACCCCGCGTTCAAGTCTCCAACCTCGACACGCATTCATTACCAATTCCTCCATCGCGACCCAACCTAATCCAAACCAAATGAAGGGTATAGGCAAAGCACGCTGACGTTACAGTCTTTGTTGCGTTAAAAAAAGCACGAGACACATAGTTCCACGTCTCCTACGAGCGTTACCTCTTCCTGTATCTCTCAAACTTAATTATAAGAGACCAATGTATGTAATTAACCGTTCTCCTTAAGAAGCTCGCGCGAAGGCGTCCCAACTTCCATCGCCTCTTCCCCAGAAATGACCAAAAATGGCGTTTCCACATGATCGACTCCGATGCCAATGCGAAGCTGACTCGCGGCGAAGAAAAAGCGCGAAACGAAAGGGGTCTCGTTATCGCGTGGCCGATCTCGCGTTAAAATTTAGCAGGGTAAATACCCAGGCGAACCTGTAACCGGTTCGCGGAGGAGCGTGTGGCGTATGGAGGAGCTAAAAGAAGAAGACAAAGGGAACCGTGGTAAAATTAGAAGAATGTCAGCGCGGAGGAGCGATCGGTTCGCGCCTTGTCCGCCCCTGGCCCGCTACATTGTGGTTTATTCTTCCGAGCTGCGGGTAAACCGCACGCCTGTCAGGCCGGTGCTAAAGCCGAGTTTACACCTGAAGCTGGCTCCGTATCGGGCGATCGGACCATCGAGCGACCGCGGACGAATCGAGGGAGCAAAAACGGTCCCCCACTGCTGCAAGAAGTACTTGGTACATACTCGTACCTCCTAACGAGATACTTCCCAACCAAATTCTCCATTTTATTCATAAAACGACTGCAGAAAAGTTACATTTTACGATCAAGTAAACCTCAGCCGAGGATATCCCCTAACAAACCCCTCGATCCCCCACATTTGCACCCCAAGTCCAACCGCAACCACAAACTCTCCCTCGTTCAAGTCGCAATCGCCAAACCTCTATCTGCAAACTCGTCCGAGCGCAAGGAAGCGTCATCAGCGTCCTCGCGCGACCCAATCGAAACCCCAGAGGCCGAGGGCCCAATTAAGCAACGGTCCGCGATCAGCGTCCAATTCCGCGTCCGTAGCTGCTCGCTCGTCAGGTGTAGACCCGGCTTTAAGCGCTCGCTCGCTCGCTCGCTCGCTCGCTCGCTCCGGAGAAGCTGAAAAAAAGTCGTGGAAGGAAGAGAGCCGGCATTCGAGGCGAGCTCTCAGACCAGGGAGAAGAGGAGCCCCGGCCGTAGCTGGCGAACGGCAGACGCCTCGGTGGTCAATGAACCGCGGGCACACGCGACGCGCGCGCCCGCGCGCAACGCTGCCCTCGCCGCCGCTCGGCGTACACGCGCGTCCTCGCCGCGCGCCTCGTTATTACGCACGGTACGGGCCCGCTGACGGATCGATCGAATCGATGCGCGGCCGGAATAAAGGCGTGATGCGAAACTTCTTCTTCTGCTCGCTTTCCCTTGTCCGACGACGGTCGGCGCTGCGCCTCTTCTTGCGCGGCCCTCGTACGTACACAAGGGCGACCAGCGGGAAATGGGACCGGGACCGTTTGCTGGATTCGATCGGGTAGGCGAGCGATGTTTCACTTTTTCGAGGAACGTTCTTTGGAGCGTTAGAGCGGGCAAGCGAGGCGGTCGGTCGATCGCGTTCGGGGTTTAGCAGCGTAATGGGCGGAGGATGATAATGCGACGTCGACGACGGTCGAGGCTTTCCGCGTTTGGGAAAGGGAGAGGCGAACGACATCGTGATAAACGTGTGATGCGTATGCATCGAAGAAAATAGATCTCGAAACCGTATAGAGCTTCCGTTCTTGCCGGGTAGATTACAACTAATTCTTTGAAGTAAAAACAGGCAAGAAGCTGGAAAGGGCTTTTCATTTCGCCCTTACCCCGCGGACACTCCTTTGTTACTTTGGCACTCGCAGTGTCTGAGGCAGATCAGCTTTGCTAGTCATCTTGTGGATGAGTTTTCTATCTTAAAATAGTTCACTTGCTTTGATAGTGATCTTAGTGATAGACGGAAAGTGGTGATCGATTGCCTTTTTCAAAGGCCTCTTGTGTCATGGAAGTTTGAGGAAATGCAATTCATATCTTGTCGGATGTTTTGACGATTTGTGATGTAATTTACAAGGAAAGAGCTTCATTGCCAAAGTGGTCTGTATCGATACCAAGCAGTCAAGTCAAACCTACAAGTGGTCCATGTCGGTGAAAAAAAAATGGGGGGTGCATGAGATATAAATGGAGATCCACAACAGTTTATATGTAATTTCAATGCTAATTATCGAATCCTACTATTTTATATTCCCTATCAAAGTGAGTAGCTCTGTGTCAGCTTCGAAGACACATTTAAAGTTGATAAATTTGAGATATGAATATCAGAAAGGGGAGGAGGGTTGATTTTGACAAGTTGAGGAACTATGGCGTCGATGTTGAGAGGTTATGAACGAATAGTGAGAGTGCAGGGAAACGTAGAGCGCTTTTTATACAGAAATTTAGGAGGTCTTGTTATTTATTCAATTTTACAATTTAAATGGAGATTAGCCTCGTGGATATTATCAAGCATTTCTATTAACGTAGGCATTCTTATTTATAGCACCGAAGAAGCAATTAGTCTTACTGAAGTCTCCTAATCGTTCATACGTAAGACAAATTGGATCTAGAATTCTAATTAAGTTTCCTAGTTGTCATGCGCGACATGTCCTGGCCAGATCGATGGAATCGATGCAACGTAACCGCGACGCGAAGTCTCGCGGCAACTTATAAGTCCTATTAAACACGTTCTTATTTTTAGACCGGCAACAGCGATTATTCTTCTCTGCGAATCCCATTGAATCTCAGTAAAAATGCAACGAGCAACCTTCGAATAATCTGTTATCCTCTCGGATCGAGTGCTCCAGCTTTACACGCGTGTAATCAGAAACAGCGAGGACTCTCTGAAACGACTATCGATCAATTCTTTGCAAAAAATTGCCGCGATACTCAACGAGATCCCTCTTTCAAATTTCATACCCGATCGAAATCTCCATATTAGTACACGCGAGAAGGCCGCGTCCGATCGATGAGACCGATCGAGTCCGATCGGAGTCCATAACGTTCCCGCAAGAAACTCCCGCGATTTAACGAGCAGGAAGCGAGCCACGGCTGGAAAGCCTTTTAGCTGATGGCACTCGATGCCTCGTGGCGATTGTTAAAGGGTTTTCCACGGCGGGCACGCTCGCACTCGACACTGGGGACCGCGGTTCGCCGATTAGTCTTCTTGAAGTTTCTTAATCGCCCGCGCCTGGCTAGCCTGCGGCGCGAGTCGATCGGGGATTTTGATGAAGTTCACCGGCTGTTACGCATAACGTGTCCTGATAGATGGATGGCCTCGCCGGAATAAAGGTGTAATGTTCTAAGGAACATAGGAACTGACGAGCCGGGTAATAGGATACCGCTCGGGACCGTTGATGACACGAGCATGGTAATGAATGTCGGCGCTTTTTGAACCGATCTTCCCGTGACGAAACGGAAAGAGGAAAAATCGAATCGAAATCACTTGCGCGGAAAAAGGAACGAGAAGATGGAGGATGTTCGATTAATGACTTTGATTTTTCGAACGAGGGAAATGCAGAGTGAATTTTGCTCTTAGGGGATCGTGATTAACTCGTTAACTGCGGGTATTTTTAGTGCAGAAAAAAATTAAACTGAAAATAAGTATATATGTTCTAATTTTCTATTACTGAAGCGATAGTCTATTTTAAAAGATCTTTTTTATTGTATTTGTCGTATTTTAGTGGTGTATAAACCACAGCCGCAATTAAAGGGTTAAGAAGATTAGCTTTCTACGGAAACATTTTCCACGAAGAGGATGGGAACGTTTGACGAATGTTGTTTCGTGCTCAGAGTGTAATGGTTCGGTGGAGGAATGTAGGATAAAATTGGAGACATTCACAGGGGGATCCATTATTATGTAGTTTGTCCACGAAATTGTCTGCGCCCATACCACCATGAACACGATTCCCGATAATCATCGCGAACAGGAAATTCTTACTCCTTGCATTCCGTCACGATCCCGCTCTCGATGTTCGAGCAGACACTATGACAATACGATATGTACCGCGAGTCGCTCCGACTCGTTGTCACGAATCCTCCGTCCTTTCGCAAATAAGTAATCCAAGCAACAATTAGGGATCATTTTATCTAAATACATATTCACTACTTCGATAAAGAATTGAAGAAAATAAAAAATATATACCACGAGTCGCACCAACTCGTCGTCACGAATTCTCGTCCTTTCGCAAATAAGTAATCCAAGCAACAATTAGGGATCATCTTATCTAAATACATATTTACTACTTCGATAAAGAATCGAAAGAAGAGATAGAAAAATATCAAAGAAACGATCCAAAGCGATCCAAGGAACCACAGCGCGAGGTCTCTCGAGAACCGCAGGCGATCGATCAACCCCAAATTAATCAACCCCCTCGACTCTGCTCTTCTAAGAGGAAAAATCGAGCTCGCGCGAGCGCCAGAGGACAATGCACGGGGGAACAATCGCGGCGCGGAAAAATGGCATGATGCATGGCCGTTCTCGCGGCTACTTCCGAGTCCTCCGGAGGTCCGACATCGCGCGCGGGTAACGTCGCACGCGCTTCGACGGGCTCCTCTGTTCCGTCCCTCCGGTTGAGCGATAGCATCGTGGTGACCCTCGGTGCGGTCGCCTCGAAAGGGCACGCTTGACCCATCCTGGTCCCGTCGTCGTTGTTCACCGGTCCGCGGCTATCGACGTGGCCTCACCGAGGCGGAGGAGGCGCGTCGTGATCGCGCCTCTCCTCGGGGTCAACGTAGGCTAGAACAGGCGAAGCTCGAGAAGAAAAGCACCGCGGCGGGAGAGGACGGTTCAACAGCCTTGTATAAATATACAATAAATCATGCTCGCGCTTGGCTATCATGCTAACCACCGGCCATTATTATCGCGTAGCTCGCGCTGTTTCGCGGCGCGAGAGGGGGAATTCATTTAGGCGTTCTTCGGGTATCGTTCAGCGAAACGAGATTGAATATGATTGCGAATCGCGATTCACGTACACGGCGGATACCGCGATTGGCCGCGGCGAACAGAGACGTTCGGCGTGTATGCCCGTCCCACGAAGTGATTTAGAACTTGAAGGTCTTAACGAACCGCTGCTGCTCGTCGTTTAGAATTAGCGGTAAAGTTACCGATGGCTTTTTGTCGCCGCGCTGCCGTGCTTTTTAGAGACGGTGTTTTATTGATAAATTGCTTGCTACTGTATCTCCGCTTGCGTGTTTTCTTTTTGTCGCGATTCAGTTCTAGAAAGAATAACGCGTAGAAGTTGGACACGTTAAAATCGTGTCCCGATCGGAGATAGGAAATTCCGTCCGCGTTCTTGGGAAACTCTCACGAATTAGTCTTGCGTAGGTACAGTTAATAACGTTACGTTTAAATCAGTTATGTTAAATCGCGGTCGAGTAGACAATTTTTTACCGTTTTCGTGCTAGATGTGTAATGTAAAATTCTATTTGGTTTTATACACATGTATACTACAATTTGTTACGCGGAGCGCTATCGTGGAAAGTCATCGTGCTACATTTAACATCAATTTTATACATCTGCTGGAAAAATTTTCATATTGATATCCTTTATTAATATTAAGAGCCATTTACGAGTTAAGGAAGAAGCTACAAGCATTTGCGTACAACAGCACAAGCTCGCGAGCTGAGTCGCAGCGGTATAACGCGAATGGGTTAAGAAATCTTCAGAATAGAAATCATTCTTAAATATTCTCAGAAAAAATGTTATTCTCCTGATACAAAAAACGACGCGACTTAGACGTAGCAGAAGCCAATAGCCGTAAATATCCGATTTAATACACGATAAAGTATCTCGCTAAAAAGTCCACCCTCTGAAAGCCGTCGCGATAGAGTAGAAACGCGGCAAGAATGGCGTCGTTTCGAACCGAGGATCCACGGAACGGTGTGCACCGTCGACGTTTATCCGGTCGAGTGGCGAACGAAACGGAGCACGCACCAGGGCTGATCTAAATTGAATAGACGTTCTGTGACGCGGTCCGCGGCATTATATATCCACTGCAAGGGGAACCGCCCACGATAAGCATGGCTGGCTTCTCTCCCGAGCTAAATACGTTCGAAAGGCCTCACGTCTCCATTTAGTCGGCCTTACCTTCCGGAGGACGTTTACGCGTTTTCTACACGCACCAACTTGCCGATTGACATGTTTACCAGGCTGCAAATATAAGTTTTATCGCGTGGGACACAGGGGTAGGCCAGGGAAAATGGCGACGCGACGTGGTAAAATATGCTTGGATCGTCCTGGAAACGGTATGGGGAATAATTTAGGCTATTACCTAGGTTGTCTATGAACTGGGAAGTTATTTCAATGGCCCTAAACTTGAATCGATGGAAAGGGATGGATGCGTGGACGAGGAAAGCGAACGTTTCCAGGGTAACGCAAGGATTCTACGGATTCTTAGGAATGGGCACTAATCAGACGGATGTAGGAGTTAGGATAGCGCGCGAAGCTGGTCACCAAGTGTGGATACGTAGCGACCAGGTCTGCAAAGGACCGTGGGAATCTATTGTAGGATTTGGGAGGAATTTTAAGTGAGATCTAAGAATCCTAAACAATTGCGTGGCTGCGGAGTCGTAGCTGCCACGGATCTTTGGGTATATCGTTTATTTTTGCAAATACAAGTGTCATTATCATTACACTTAAACAATCGAAATCAAATCGCGACAGACGTACACCAGAAACGAAAAGAAACCAACAACAGTACGCTCTTAGGCTTCACCAAGCCCCTCCGCGATATCTCAACTCGAAACGAATCAATTAATCGTCATTACTAACCAATCGATCTCCCGAGATAGTCAGGAATCGGCCAAGAAAAGAGAAAGGTTGATTAACGATCCGTCGTCGTTTTGCCCGATTTCGTATCTGATTCGTCCAAGACGCCCGTCCAGTCCCCGGCAACAGCCACCGGGGGATCCCCGTTCCTTTCCCTTTTCCCAAACCGGAAACCGCTCCAACCTCCCGATCGGGTCGACCAACAAGCGCGAGCTTCGAGCGATCGATATCATCTACAGCCCGCCGCGATTCAGCCCGTTCGACCGCGTCAATCGACTGACCCTCCCCCATCTTTGCTTTCCAGCATGGAAATTCAGCGCTGCACGAGGCGTCCTGGCGTGGGTACAGCCGCACGGTGGCCGCCCTGGCGAAGGCCCTGGGCACCCAACGAGCACCCCTGCACGCGAGGAATCTCGCTGGATTCGCGCCGCTCCACCTCGCCTGCCAAAACGGCCACAACCAAAGCTGCCGCGAGCTCCTGCTGGCCGGCTGCAATCCCGACCTTCAAAACAACGTGAGTAATAGGCCGCGTCTCTTCTTCTTCCCTCGTTCGTTCGGCCTGGCCCATCTTCCTCGAGCCGAGCCGTGTCTTAACGCTTTGTAAAATACGATCGTTAAAGTAGCGCCGGTTTTATCCGATGTGTTGCTCGATTGCTCGTCGAGATGGTTTCGTTCGAAGGAAGGGATCATGGAAGGAACGAGCGGGGGATGCGGTGAAAGGGTGCGGATGCGACTTTGGATTTTCCTCGAGCGATGGACGATTGATATTTCGAAATAAGTTAGCGGGTTGCTTGTTTCAGTACGGGGATACGCCGTTGCACACGTCCGCGAGGTATGGACACGCTGGAGTGACCAGGATTCTGATCTCTGCCCTTTGTCGAGTCTCCGACCAGAATAAAGTAAGTAGAGATTTCTGAGGACTGTTAGGGTTGCGTGGCTATTGTTTTAGTCTAGTTTATTCTGTATATTTCGATGGATACTTATGAATATATCGATCCGTGCATCTCGTGGTTCGTGCGAATGCAAATCCTTTGAAAGAAAACCTGTAAACTCCGCCAGCCTCAACAGCATCCTGCCTATCCCCTTGTCCCGCGCCACACGCACAGAATCGACTATAAAAAAAGACACCGAAAAGAATCCCACTCCGACGATCATCCTCGTATCTCCGCGTATCGATCGTAAAACCCTCGCGTATCTCGGAAAGCGATCCATCGCTGAGTCAGAGAGAGCGAGCGAGAGAGAGAGAGAGAGAGAGAGAGAGAGAGAGCAATAAAAGCAGTAAAATAAAAACAGGACGTGTACGACTAACGATCGTTTCGAACGCAGAACGGCGACACCGCTTTGCACATCGCGGCGGCGATGGGACGTCGGAAGCTGACGAGGATCCTGCTGGAGGCCGGCTGCGACCGTAGCCTGCGGAACAAGCAAGGGGAGACCGCGAAGGACATCGCGCGGCGCAAGAACCTAGCCGAGATATTGGAGATAATCGGTAAAGCGCGAAGCAAGAGTAGAACGCGTAGCAAGAGCCGCGAGGAGGAGGCCACGCCGGCTACTCCCACCGACAAGGTCGATGGGAAGAGCAGCGGGTGCAGCGGCGGCAAGAACGAGAAGAAGCGAGAGAAGACCGGTAGCGGGACCAGCGGCAGCAGGGACAGTTGCACGAAGAAGGAGAAAAAGAAGCACAAATCGTCCGGCAAGCAGAACAAGGTCCACTTCGAGAAGGCGGTGATGGGCAGACAGTGGTCCCCCTACGGGTGCCATTACTATCCCGACCCGGAAGCGTTCCCTCAGCCGCGGCTGGACTCGCTGCCGCCGGACCCGTTGGGCCGCGGCGAACAGTACTACCTGGACCTGGCTGGGAACATCAGGAAAGGCCCGGTAGGGGTCGGTTACACCTGTTACTGCGCCCCGTTCTTCAGGCACATGGAGGCGAAACTGGAGAGGGACAAAGCCGAGCTGAAGGCGCACATAGACCAGGCCCACGAGAGGCTAGACTTGAAGGTGGCCAATTTAGAGAGGAGGACCAGGGGACAGATCTCCGAGTTGACCAGATGCGTCGCCGCTGAGAGGTCCAGGTGCGACGAGAGGCATATGCATCTCCAGCAACGTCTCTCGAGGGGCGGGAAGGGGAGGCACAGCGAAAGACCGGCCAAGGCCACGCTGGCCAGCGATCAATCGCTGCCACCTGCCCGCGCCAGGTCCCTCGAGGACCTTCTGGACGACAGACCCCACGACAGAAGCTTCGAGATCCCCGGCGAGACGCCGATTCATCGAGGCAGCCTGGACGATCTTGATATTCCCGCTATACCACGGCTGAGCAAGTCGATGAGGGACCTCCCGTCCGGTTCTGGTGTCTCGAGGTCGACGCTCAGGGTGCTCGACGTGCCCGCCAGATTGAACGAAACGTTCGACGGGGTGATCAAGCAGGATCGTAGCTCGCCGCTAGGCGCCGCCTCCTCGCCGTCGATCGGGTCCAGGCAGCAGGTCCATCAGCAACGCGTGAGTGTGTAATCGGGGGTTCTTTAGTTGGTTACGTTAAGAGTCGCGGGGAGGTGTTGATTAAGCTGCGGGACTCTAATGACACGTTCCGCGGGAGAGAGGCATCCGGGACGATGGCCGAGTTTACGACCGGTAGACCGGATCGGTAGACCCTCTGGCTGACTAGGCTGACTTTTAGACGATATTTTCTCCGGGTTTTAATTGAGCCAGATCGGAGACAACGGTAATTGCTTTGTCTCCATTTTTATCTACGTCTACTTGCCGCTCTTTGTTGATTCAAGATAGAAATTACGACGTAATAAATCGAGTACGTTCGAGAGATGTGAAAACAGAAGGCTGCGTAGTGCCTTTGCACATTCCATCCGGTTTTATTTTTTTCGTTTATCGTCGAGCAGCTTAAGAAACGCTAACGAGCTATTAGCAGCTAGCCAATGGTAGCTATTAATTGAAAAATGTCCTGCTTGTACAAAGCTGACATTTTTCCGAGTCTGAGACAACAATTTACGAAGCGAAAGACAAATTTCTCTTTTGTATCACGAAGAATTGCGATCGAAATGTCGCCAGGATCCCTCGTCTCGAGATCATGGCATGAATTCCTGCCAAGACGAAAGTAGCGCGACGCGGAAGAACGAGGACACCGCGAGCGAGTGGAAATCGTCCGGACGGCGGAGCGTCCACGAGATGATCAAACGGTTTCAACAAGTACCTGGCATGCACAACGGCTGGCGGGGACCGCGTTCCGGTAGCAGCGAGCCCACCAGTCCCGAGAACAGTCAGTGTTCCCAAAGTCAGAGGGTACAACCGCAAGGTGGTGTAGGGAACAGTTGGCGAGGCGAAGGTGAGGTTGTTTTAAATGTATGTACCTCGAGTTGATAGCGAACGATCCTGAACTGCTTGAGCGAAGTTCTCGAAACCGTTGCTTTCGTCGTTGATATTTTCTGTATTCAAATTGAATAGAGACTGCATCTAGAGAATACTTATAAATTATATTATTAAAACGTAGGCAACGACAGCGAGAGCAGCGAAGGAGACGACGACGAGCAACCGGAAGCGTTAAGCGGTGGGATCTCTGGAAAAGGAGTGATATCAGAGCACGTGCATTACGACAGTATCGCCAGGATGCCGTATAGGTCCCGTAATGCGGTTTATAGCCCAACACCGCCTTTGCATGACGCACACAATGACTCTGGATACAGTACGCGCATGTACGGTTCCAGCAAAGGTGCTTCACCTTCATTATCTGGTAAAATGTTCCTCCACTTACGTCGACTATTGCGTCCTTAATCATTTTTAAGCGTCAACGACTCGTTCCTACCCTGTGCTTGAAATATCTTTTAAATCTATTCGATATTTCCTCATCTCTTTAATAAGACGATTTAACGTAACGTGTGCGTACACTTTTCTTAATGATAGTCTTCTTACTTTTAATATCTTGTGTTTATAAAACAATGGTAGCTGTTTCTATTCCCTCTGTAGGTCAATTAGAGTGCGATGTGATTCTTCCAACCGCTACAAACGCGTTTCCCAGCGGCGAACAACTGGCCGCGCTGCTGGAACAGCCGAGGAACCACGATCTCACGGTCTACGAACGCGGTGCCGACAACTGTGTCATTAACATCGGAACCGCGAGCCTGGTTTAACACGTACAACTGATCATTTGGAAACGATTTCTCGTGTATCTTCCAAAGAGACCGAAATTTCGCATAAGATAACGATACCTACTCAGGTGTTTATATCAGTGACGTGCGGCGACATCTGCTGATAAGGAAGCTGTGTTTCCGTAAAATTTGCAAACAAATACTAAAAATGGCGAAAATAAACAGTTTATTTGTCTTGATTCCAAAGTAGATACAACGTAAACGCTCTGACAGAAATAATCGCACAACGTGCACTTATTATTTATATTTTAGAAAATACAAGAGAAGCGGCGCTTCCACAGCTTCCAGGGACTGCACGCCACTGGTTTATGTAACTTCTTTTTAAGGTACAGACGCGTGTACATTTAAGCTGTTCATCGCATTAAAAAGTGTTCCGTGTACAAAATGATTCTCGTTTCAAAGATTAAAACTTCGTCGTTTTGTAAATGACTTTGTAAGTATACGTTCAATTAGTGCGAGACTTTGAATCTTTCTGTTGATCGTGTATTTATTCTTAAACAAAAATGGTTTCCACAGATGCCGATGGAAGCGTAGAGATGAATAAAGATGAAGTATTAAAGGACGCGTGTAGAAATTGTGTAGATTAGAGGAGAGCATTATAGCATGGATAAGAATTTTTTAACTCTTTGGTTTTAACCTTTTATAACAGGAAACATAATGTACCTATCGATTGCCATATAACACAAAAGTAGGTTAAATTGTATCTATTTATTATTTTACATGTATCATACTATGTACATGCTTCCGTTTTCCATTTACAGTACTCTTATATCAGTAGGTACATACGTCGATTTAATTTTGTACGAATGTAATTAGATTTTACATATTTCGCTCGAAAACTGAGTGTATTTTATGCAAGAATTAAGCGTGATTAAATAACAAGTGAAATCACGTATAAAAGAAATCACTTATTTTATTTGAAGATGCATGTTCTGTTAACGATGAATGATACAGAGGGACACCCATTAACGAATTGGAATTAGCATCCTGAATTTTCACAACGACGTAATCACCTATTTTTATCGATGTTTTTTTATCCGAATATTTTCCAGCAGGTATACTCATCGGGGGAATCAGAACTCGAATGTTACCGTCATTCTTCGCTCGAAGAATGTTATTGTTCCGTTTGCTTGCCTAAAATTCAGTTATTACATATACATATCACACTCTGACCGTAGCAATATCACAAAAAATTATAAAATTGACTTACCCTTTCCACAAGTACAAGTTGCAACTGTCCGATCTGTGACTTATTTAATTCCTCTGCGTGTGTCTTGTATAGTTCATTCATTCTTGCCAACCGATCTTTTTTCACACTTTCTTCTACATTATCTATGTAACGACGATGTGCGGTTGTTTTCTAAAATCAGTAATAATTGGTAATCGATTAAATCTTGTTTCAAATTCGATGTCAATAGATTTGCGTACTCTAATGAACGGATAATATTAAATATTAATTACCTCCCGCAAGCTATAACAAAAAAGGTAAGCCTTATTATATTTTACTAATTCAATTAATGACAAAGTATCCTGAAATTCTTCTTCCGTTTCTCCGCAAAATCCAGCAATAAAATCACTGGAAAGACAAATGTTTGGAATTGTTTCCCGTATATGATGCACTAAATCTATGTATGCTTCTCTTGTGTATCCTCTTCTCATTCTTTCTAGAACCGTGGAGCTGCCACTTTGTGCTGGTAAGTGAATTTGTTTGCAAATATTCGGCCTTTCCGCTATCAGTTGCAAAACCTCGTCAGGAAAATCTTTGGGATGCGGCGATGTAAATCTAACAATGATTGAGAAATAAATAAATAAATGAAAGAAGTATATAGTTAGAGAGATTCCGCTTCGATGTATTTTTCTTAAGTTATTTTCGAGTATAAAAAAGAACTAGGCGTACCTAATCCTCATTTCCGGATTAACACGGGAAACTTCATCCAACAAATCACAAAATCGACGTCCTCCCTTTTTCTTTTTGTATACCGTTTTGAAACCTTTGGCTAGATTTGTTTCGGTATTATTACTCATGTAAAATTCCGTCTGCGACAAATCTCTGTAACTATTTACATTTTGTCCAAGAAGTACTACTTCCTTCACGCCGTTATCAGACAAATGTTGAATCTCTTTGACTATACTATCGATTGGTCTCGATCTTTCTCTTCCTCTGGTAAATGGCACTATGCAATATGTGCACATGTTGTCACAACCACGCATTATTGTGCTGGAAAAATGTAACCAGATATTAAAATAATTTTAATTATTTTGAATGCATACAATAATAAGAGAAATTAATTACACAAATGCAGAAGTCGATTCTGGATTTAATCTGACTGGTGTAATATCTGCATATGTTTCATCAAATGACAAGGTAACATTAATAGCAGTTTCATTATCTGCCACTGATAATAGCCTTGGTAGATCCTTGTAACTGTCTGGTCCAGCCACCACATCAACAAAATTTTCTCTCTCTAATATTTTTTCCTTCAATCGTTCTGCCATACAGCCTGTGTTGTTACAAATGAATCTTTTGTAAAATCAATTTAGTACAAATTAATTATCTACAATTTCATTGAAGTCATACCTAACAAACCAATTTTTATAGGTTTCTTTCTATTTTTTTTCTTAATATTGTTTAAAATTTCTAACTTGTTCCATATCTTCTGTTCTGCGCTGTCTCTGATAGAACACGTGATATATAAAACAATATTTGCTTCTGCTAGGGATTCTACTTTCTTGTAGCCATGATTTTTTAAAATAGACCAGATGACCTCTGTATCGTTTACATTCATCTGACAACCGTGAACTTCAAAATAGACTGAAACAGAACAAGTTTGTGAAAAAAATCTTGCCAGGATATAAATTAAGATCACCACTTCTTCTAACATTATAATTTTGAAACTATGCTGCTAATTGTTCCATTACCTTTTTGGTTGGAACCATCAATATTTTCTATGTAAGGAATATTTGGTATGCTAATAGATTCGTTGGAAATTGTAGATTCAGGTATCAAAAAATCTCTGAGTGACGGCCCATTCTGTGATAAGTCTTTCAAGTGTTTTATACCAGCAGTTTCTTCTTTGGTACCTGCAGGAACTTCCAATTGAGTAACAGTTGTATGCACTGTTTGACATTGTTGATACTTGTATAAAGTTATGTCGCTACATCCAGCATATTTTTCAATGAGCCATTTGTTTAAAAACGTATATGTTTTAGGTTTAATTTTGTTTAATGAGCATAAAGCAATTGTACGGTGCATAATTAATATTTTAATGTAATACTAAACACATTACAGCATTTATATTTGTAATCTGATTATTCTCTTTAATTTAAGTGATGATAATCTAAGTATAACGTAACTTCTGTCCTGCAAGAGCTCGAACGAACTACTACCACATTCAAGCATCCCACTAGTTATTTTATTACTGGTGGCGCCATCTCTTTAAAAAGTGCTCAAACTGGTCGCGCACCGTTATCGACAGGGAAGTAAACTGCTGGGTAACTAGTGGCGCCATCTCTTTGGGAAGTGCTGAAACTGGTCGCGCACCGTTATCGACAGTAGTCACTCAATAGTTTACTTCACTGTCGATAACGGTGCGCGACCAGTTTCAGCACTTTTTACAGAGATGGCGCCACCAGTTACTCAGCAGTTTACTCCCCTGTCGATAACGGTGCGCGACCAGTTTGAGCACTTTTTAAAGAGATGGCGCCACCAGTAATAAAATAACTAATGGGATGCTTGAATGTGGTAGTAGTTACTGTTAACTATTTCGTTTTCTATATTATTTGGAAAGACGGTGGAAAAGACAAATGTGTAAAGAATATTTTTGAAATGAAACAACAACATTTATTTCCACATATACTTTTATTATGTACTTACTATAAAAATGTAATTTAATGTGTTATTTAATGATGAGCGGCTGCCTTTCTCATCTGGACAAGAATGTTTCCAAGCTCTTCACGCTTCCTCTTAGCTCTGATGTGCGTACCCAACTGAACATTTATTAGATACGCACATATTATTATTTATCCATAACATATGTAATAACAAATTAAACAAAGTAACACTTTTTAACATGCTTACCCTCCTCTTCAAGAATTTCAGAGCACGTTTATCTTTGGAAACTTTCAACAACTCCATAGCACGTTTCTCATATGGTGCATGTCCAGTCACTTCACGAATTAAATCTCTAACGAACTTACTGTGCTTTGTTTGTCTCTGGAATGATATCATTTATATTTTAGAGCAAAGTCAATTACCTCTTATCGCTTTTGCAGTTTTAAAACCTTTGCAATTAGAAAATGCAAATCGAAAGAACGTGTTGATATCGAGGTACTGTCAAAATATTCACGTTTTTTCTCCAATAATATGTACTAACCCCCTTTAATCTTGCTGGCAGAACGCACACCGTCTTCTTCTTCTCATTTTTGTTTTTAGCCACACGAATCTTAGTCGTCTTGTGGCCTCTGTTAAGTCCAACCGCTAATTCGTATCTTGGAGCCATCCTACAAAAATAACACCGTGACTTTTATAGGTTAGCTAACCAACTGTATTAGTATGATAATACTCATATATTCCATCATAATATCAAAAGTATCCGATTCTATTGACATATAGAAACATATATTACGATAAAACCACTATTGTTTTAACAAGATCGCAGAAATATTACAAGATTTGAATTAACACAAACCTTTACGTTTCAAATACACGTATAAAAGGAAATAATATCCTATACTCAATGGTATATTTGCGTTTCCTCTGCATGTGCGCGCGCCATAAAATCAGTATGTCCAATTTACAAATGTACTTTGTAGAAATTTCCCTGTAATTATCTATTTCATGTTTTATGGTAATTTTATTTGCTTTGTATAATAATTTTTTACTCATATATGTAATTCTGTGAGCAGATTTCATGCTGTTTTTAATTACGTAGCCGCGCAGAAGAGGACGAAGAATTAATTCCTCTATTGTTGGACGACACTTACACAAAATTTACATCGACGAGAAATTATTTCCTGTTCCTCTATTATTGGAAACTTTTCACTATAAAATTTATAATTAATATACTTATGCAAATGCATAAGTTTTTCTCGTTCATAGCAAATAAGAACTATATTGTAAATGCGTTTATGAGGACAGTCGCAACAATTAGCTTGTAAGACCACATCTGTAATAGCTAAATTATAGCAATAGTTATAACATCTAGATCATAAGAATACTTTTGTAATCTGCAAATTGCTAGAAAGTGTCAATAAATGTTCAGTCACTGTTAATTAATTGTTTTAATTATTTAACAACATAACCAGCAATCCTCACGTACCAATTCCAATCCTTAAACGAGAAATAACTCGTAAAACACAGCCCTGAACACATTTAAACTCATAAGTCTGAATATTGGCGCCTCGATTCCAAAAATTTCGAGGATTCTTGGAAATGACGTCATTTTCCAAGAAGTGGCACTTGGGATACCTCCTCGCATATCATGTTCTCCTAATACAAAGTCCCGAAAATCGGACTTCACGCTTGAGTGAGCACCAGAAACCGGGATTTCCTGGAAAATGACGTCACTTCTCAGAATAGCCGAAATTCCAGGAATTCTCGATGACGTCAATTCCAAGAAGTGGCATTTAGGATACCTCCTCGCATATCATGTTCTCCTAATACAAAGTCCCGAAAATCGGACTTTACGCTTGAGTGAGCACCAGAAACTGGGATTTCCTGGAAAATGACGTCACTTCTCAGAATAGCCGAAATTCCAGGAATTCTCGATGACGTCAATTCCAGGAAGTGGCACGTTGGGATACCTCCTCGCATATCATGTTCTCCTAATACAAAGTTCCAAAATCCGGGTGTCACGCTTGAGTGAGCACCAGAAACTGGGATTTCCTGGAAAATGACGTCACTTCTCAGAATAGCCGGAATTCCAGGAATTCTCGATGACGTCATTTCCAAGAAGTGGCACGTTGGGATACCTCCTCGCATATCATGTTCTCCTGATACAAAGTCCAATTTTTCAAGCAAGACCCCGATTTTCGACTTTGTATCAGGAGAACATGATATGCGAGGAGGTATCCCAAGTGCCACTTCTTGGAAAATGACGTCACTTCCAGGAATCCTCGAAATTCCAAGAATTTCGCCAATTCTTGGAAATGACGTCATTTTCCTGGAAATCTCAGTTTCTGGTGCTCACTCAAGCGTAAAGTCCGATTTTCGGGACTTTGTATTAGGAGAACATGATATGCGAGGAGGTATCCCAAGTGCCACTTCTTGGAATTGACGTCATCGAGAATTCCTGGAATTTCGGCTATTCTGAGAAGTGACGTCATTTTCCAGGAAATCTCAGTTTCTGGTGCTCACTCAAGCGTAAAGTCCGATTTTCGGGACTTTGTATTAGGAGAACATGATATGCGAGGAGGTATCCTAAATGCCACTTCTTGGAATTGACGTCATCGAGAATTCCTGGAATTTCGGCTATTCTGAGAAGTGACGTCATTTTCCAGGAAATCCCAGTTTCTGGTGCTCACTCAAGCGTAAAGTCCGATTTTCGGGACTTTGTATTAGGAGAACATGATATGCGAGGAGGTATCCTAAATGCCACTTCTTGGAATTGACGTCATCGAGAATTCCTGGAATTTCGGCTATTCTGAGAAGTGACGTCATTTTCCAGGAAATCCCAGTTTCTGGTGCTCACTCAAGCGTGACACCCTGATTTTGGAACTTTGTATTAGGAGAACATGATATGCGAGGAGGTATCCCAACGTGCCACTTCTTGGAATTGACGTCATCGAGAATTCCTGGAATTTCGGCGATTCTTGGAAGTGACGTCATTTTCCAGGAAATCCCAGTTTCTGGGGCTCATTCAAGCGTGACCCTCGATTTTTCGGACTTTGTATTAGGAGAACATGATATGCGAGGAGGTATCCCAAGTGCCACTTCTTGGAAAATGACGTCATTTCCAAGAATCCCCGAAATTCCAGGAATTCTGGCATTTCTTGGAAGTGACGTCATTTTCCAGGAAATGGCAGCTGTCGAGATTTTTCAATCGAGTCCTCTATTTTCGGACTTTGTAATAAATTCAAATAATTGAATTGGGGATCTAAAGAGTATGGAATTGAAAGTAAATGATAAAATGTATCTTTTTTTGTTTAAATAAATAATTTATTTATTTAAATTAAGAATGTATATACAGTAAATTACAATTGAACTTAGTTTAGAATGATACATATGCTTACATTACAGTATTTCTTATTGCTATTAGTATAGGTACATATATACGCATAATGTTGCATACTGTATATATAAAATATAACAATTTGTTTAAAAGTAGTATACACAATGATAGGTGCTGTGTAGATAGTATAACATCTTGTTTTTTCTCTCCATTCTTCACCAGTGCATCCGTGTGTCAGCATAGGTATCTGAAACTGATGGAATAGTTACTAAAGTCTTATTTTATTTATATCATGTTATTCTACTTTAACTAAATGTAAAGTATTTGTATATATTGTAAAAAAGGAATATTTGGAAGTTTTGGAAAGAAGAGAGGGCAATTTTAAACATGCCACGTATGAAAATTAAGCTCTGAACTTGCCTATTAATTGAGGGTTAGTAAATGACTAAAATTTCCTAGGAAGTATTTCAGTCTGTCTAGAATGTCATGTACCTTAGAACATAATATTGTAATGATAAGGAATAATACGTTAATTTGTACATCAAAATTAAATATACGTACCATTTAATTGTTTGATTAAAAAATTTGTGTTTCATGTAGATTTTAGTGTCTCATCCGTTGGATACCCTGTGCTGTAATTGACGATCTTGTTCAACTTCACGATTACGGTTCATAATTGCTGCGGTGTCAATTTTTTGAAGGGATTTTTTAAACTCATATTAAAAAACGGTATGTGCGTGACATACGCCATCGTATCACTTTTTTCAAAAGCATCTACCTCGTAACATTTATTTTCGCTGACAAGAAATCATGTCGAAAGTGAAAAACATTCCGAATAACTTAACCAAATGGGATCTGTCAGAAGATTCCCTGGCACCCTTAACCAATTATCAAAGAGAATGTTTATTAAATTTAGAAGAAGAATTGTTTCCTGACAGCAGGCTCAAGACTGAAGAAACGGACGATACTGTATCCGCGAATAAAGAAACTACAAAATCAGTACAAATAGAAAGATGTCAAGATTTATTAGAACACTATGCCAGACTAGAACAGAAGTGTATAGATAGAAAAGACATAAAATACATGCTGTATCTTAATGAACTCAAAGCTAGGAGACAGGAATGTCATGACCTTTGTCTTCAAATAGAGAACGCGTTAGAAGACTTCACTATGTTATATAAACAGTATGCTGAGGTATCTGATAAGACGACATCTCTTTACGATGCCAGCGAACAACTAGACTCTGATCAAAGGAAATTGAATTCCATCATAGAGAATATCACGGAATATGTGAAATATTTTAAGGATATTGATATGATGATGGAAAAACTAGAAGCGCCAACGCTATCGGTTAACAGTGAAATGTTCTTTAACATACTAGATAAAATTGATGCTAACATAGACTTCGTTCAAAATAATCCATCTTTTAAAGAAAGCAATACTTATTTAATCAAATACAAACATTGCCAGTCGAAGGCAATATCTATGATACAAAATTATATTTTCAATCTGTTTAGCAAGACTACGGAAAGTATCTTAAATTTGAAAGACAATGATGACTCGCAGGATAACGCAGATGCAGCCTTGGCCCTTTTTTATGGCAGATTTCAAACAATTTTGTCAAAAGTTAGACCAGTTATAGAACAGATCGAATCAAAATCTTACAAAAGGCAGGAGTACGACAGCTTACTGTCCGAGTGCCATCAATATTATTGGAGTCAAAGGGGATTAGTATTAGGCAGCAGTGTACAAAAGTCTTTAATGTCTGTAAAAGAAAAATACAATGGAGATCACTGTAGTTTGGTACGAAACTCGTGCGCATTGCTACTACACGCATCGATGGACGAATATAAATTATTCTACGAATTCTTCTCCAAGTCATCCAGTGGATTAACGGCGTATCTAGAAAGCTTATGTACATCCTTATACGATACCCTAAGACCTTTTATAATTCATATTAATCATTTAGAAACGTTAGCCGAAATATGCTGCATACTGAGAATCGAAATGTTAGACGAACACGTACAGAATAATTTCGAACCTTTGGAAGGGTTTGGAAACATTTGTCTGCAACTACTGCACGATGTACAAGAGAGGCTTGTATTCCGTGCGCATCTTTATTTGCAGTCGGACGTTTTGAATTATAATCCATCGCCTGGTGATTTGGCGTACCCGGAGAAATTGAAAATGATGGAAGACATCGCGGAGTCGATAAGAGAGGAAACTAGACAAACAACAATGAAGAAAATATCCGTGTGTTCTAACGATGATAATATTCTGGAACCAGTATCCAGAAATCATATAGAAATGGATTCTATCTACCAGAAAACGCATATGGGTAATTCGCCGGCCGATCTTCATGGCATGTGGTATCCTACTGTACGTAGAACGTTAGTATGTTTGTCAAGATTGTACAGATGCGTAGACAGATCTGTTTTTCAGTCCTTGAGTCAGGAAGCGATATCGCTTTGCGTTCAAAGCATAGAGAATGCCAAACATGAGATCGAAAAAAAGGCGACGTCTCTGGATGCGGAATTGTTTCAGATAAAACACTTGCTCATATTACGCGAGCAAATCGCGCCGTTTCAAGTTGACTTCACTATAAAGGAGTACAGCTTGGACTTTTCTAAAGTTAAAACGGCTGCGTTTGGTTTGTTCGAGAAAAGTTCGAGACTTTTCACATTATCAAATAATGCGCTGCTAGAGTTTCTATTAGAAGGCGCACCTCAAATGAAGGAGCAATTGATCGATTCGAGGAAACACGTGGATAACAAATTAAAGTATGCTTGCCAACGTCTGATACAACAGGCGACATTTTTGTTGATACATCCGATCTTGAAGTTACTGGAAAAGGAAAAGCAGCAAGGCAATGCGCCAGATGCACCCCAAGCGCATGCTCTTGGAAATCCACAGGATGTCGCAGCAGCGATCAGCGAGGTACTGCGTATAATTAGGTTTAAGTGCCCTGAAATCCAACAGTTGATGCAATTGTATCTTTCTAATAAGGAGACAGAATTTATTTTGTTTAGACCGGTAAAAAATAACGTTTGCGCTGCATTTACACAACTATATCAAATATTAAGTAAGTATTATAATTCCGAGGAACTTTTGTTAATCGCGTGCCCATTACCGGAGCAAATTTCAGTTATGTTGAGCTCGTCCAGTCTTACTCATGGAAAGAGCACACAAGCTACTGTTAGGAAAACGTAGCCAAAATGAATTAGCAAGCTCTTGTAATTAGGTATTGTACATTAATGCTATTTCTGTGAATCGTAGTCAAATTATTATTTTTTCAATTGCTTGTTCTTAAAATAGATATTATAATATATAACAGATATATTTTATACTTTTAAGTAAATTATGCAAAATGTATATAAACGATTAAATTCTGCGCGTAAAGTAGTTCGAATATTTAAGCAAAATTACAAAAGCTGCTGCAATTTTTATCGTCCTGTATTAAAGAATGTTATACGATATTTTAATCCTTTGTAATGTATTTTAAAAGAATGTGTAATTTTTATATTACGAAGTGTACATATTCAAAATGTTAAATTAAGTTACTACCACGAAATTTGTACGTCCCTTTAGTCGGGATTTATGATCTTGAATAAATTTTTACAGAAATTGTCATGAGTTTAAAATGAATAAAGCTGTATATTTTTGTAGCAAAAGCATATAGCGGAATCATATTTCGATAATATACTAACGGGTGTACTTGAAAATATAACTAACAAATAATAGATATAAATGATAATAATGTACATTTTAAACTGTCTACTTATTTCCATTTCGTAAAAATTCATATCAACCCGTTTTTTTCTTTATTTATGAAAGAAGATAATTAAATTTGATAACATATCGAACAAACCCGAGAATTACGTGATTCAATGGATCTCGAATAATATTGCATTATGCGAGAAAATATCAAATATAAAACTACTTTAAGATATTACTTTTTTCCCATTAATTTATACCATACGGACAAAAGTGTTCAATCTGTTAGAAACTGGATTGTTATCTTCCTGAGATTCACTTTCGCGGGATTCTAAGGGAAAGTGTCGATTAAATTCTTCGGTAATATTAGGAACTGGTAGGTGCAAGTAATCTTTTACAGAAACGTATTTCGGCCCGCCAAAGGTGTCCAGTACTACAATTGATATTATCTTCAATTTGGCGAAGTAAAAGCGATGGTCTGCAACAGAATGTTTCGAAATTAATGCGCTCTTTATCAAGTGATACCATTTATCAGAAAAATTCTTACCAGGTGGCATATTAACCAGTCCTGGATGTCGCTGGAAAAATGCTTTCGCCGCTGTTACGTATTCCGAGCTTTCATTCTTTAACTATAACAAGAATTTTCTCATTAGTCGTTAACAATTACTCTACAAATTACGTAAAGAAATTTACTGACTGGTTTAACTTTGCCTGTCAGAATAACTCTGGCGCATCGCGGATCCATAGGGTCCCACCGTTTGGTTTTGCAGTATTCGCCTTGAGCTAAAGTAAATAACAGCGAGGCTCGGTTATCTTTCTGCAGGTGAAAAAGAAAGGATTAAATCAATGTTTTTCGATCGATACAATCAGTATTCGATATTCCTTACTATCTTATCGCATGATGGTAACATTAAAAAGAATATATAAATAGAATTATATACACAAGTTTTAGTGATAATTACTGCGAGATCTTGAGCTGTAAAATCCAAAGGAGTGAGGTAGAGATATGGAATCCCAGATCCGTTTCCTAAAAGTCCGTCTGCGTAAGATACTAAGGTTGCGACTGGGAACGACTCGATGTCCTTTCTCGTGCTCATTGTCGCCACAGATACCCAATCTGGAAATAAATATAGGCAAAATTAGTAATAATATGCGACTAGCAGAACGAATTAATAGCATATAATGCACACGCATTCGTTATTATTGAATTATGATTCGATATTTCTAGGACTTCATATTATCAGAAGATTTCAAATCCAGTCAGCTTGAATTTAAACGATATACATTTCGTTCTAGTTTGAAAATTTGGAGAACCGCCAATATCATGCACACGGCCCCAATATTAACTTCCGTCGAATATAATAATCGCTAAACGCGTATCTATATATAAAGTTACATACTTTTTCCACTCGTTCCGTTTATTAGCACATGAATCATAATATAATCTGACATTCATCAAGTGCCCTTGTTTGAAATGTAAATGTTTGCGCAATTTGAACGTTGCATAGCGAACAAGTAACTGCGATTTCGATCATTTCAAATCGAAGTAATCATTACCCTAAGAAGCATTTTTCTTACCGCCTTGATTGACAATGTATCTTGCCATTAGAGCCGCTTGATCGATAGGCGGTGGATCGTTCACAGGAACTTGTTGATTCCTTTCAAACGGTTTGTACACATCGTGATTTTCACGATGCCATTTCTCGTTCTTGATTTCTCGCGTATTATCCTCGTGCATTTCTCTTGCTTTCTTCCATTTCAAAAACTCCTCGAACTCTTGCCATTGTTCTTCTACCGAAAACTGCGGATTCTTCGCCTCGATCACTGAGACCAGAAGAGCGACGAATATCGCAAATCGCAAAATCATGGTTCGTGTCTGCAATCGTTCGCTCTGACGGTAAACGTACACTAAAATTGATGAGACCACTCCGGCGTGCCCTATGTGAATAACGTCACATTTGGGGTCTTCTTTTGAATTTATCACTTATATAGCCGTGTATCTGCAAATATTACGAGGATGACGAGTGTGTTCGAGCTCCAATGACTGTCGAGTACGTTGATTCGAGGTTAATATATCGAACATCGAACCATTCCGCACCACGCGCTGCGCGAAAATGAGCGATTCTGTTTGTCGGGCGAAGCTAACCTAATATTTGTGAAATATCAAGAGGTACATGTATCGCCTTTTCATTGCAGTTAATTGACTGATATTACTTGGAAATTAATATTGAATGCTATTATTGCGTGTACATTGTTTTAAGTAGTCGTGAAAATTAATGTAAGAATATTGAAACTTGTATATTATTATACGTATGATATGACTGAGTTGTAGGTTCAAATGGTGTCTGAACATTTTTCAATGTTTCCGTACGTTTTGTCAGTACGATAGATTGATCAATTTAGATGTAATTTTATAATTGCTTGATTTAATCCGTGTTTTAAATCGATATCAAATACTGAAGTTTGAGCAAAGTAACGTAAAGTAAGTTTCGTAGAGAGGAGGTTATTATAACCTTACATACGTAGTAATGCTGAGCAATGCCATATAATTTATCTAGATTCATTTCGTTGCATAATTAACTTAGAAAATTATGGAATTAACAAAGCGAATGGATGACTATATTCTTTCCAATGAATTATTATATATGAAGAAATAATATTCTTTTTTGTAATAATAAACGAAGTACGTTGATAATAATTATTATTGTTATGATAACGAAAGTTCGAAATTTTATTACATAACACATAGTTCATGTACAATTTTTTGCAAAAAATGAATTACCTTTGCAATAATATTAAGTGGAATTTAAATTGAGGCTATCCTTTGCTTGGACAATAAAACAGGATAAGCAAATTTATTATCAGTCTTATAAACTTTACACATGATTTTATCCGTTTGCATGTTTTTGAAGAACAATTCGATAAGGCATATTTTCTTGCGTGCACTGCAGTTTTCCCATTTTTAGACTGTCAATTAATATAAGTACTTTCTATATATATGTTGAGTATTTTTACACATAAACCAATTTGTTGTATTTATACGCGGAACATCGCTATTTGGCAAAAGCTGATTTTCATCCAATTTTAAGTACTTTCTATTATTAGAATTTTTTTTTTATACACACTGTTCCAAGTATATACATAGAGTAATTTAAATTACTGAAATAAACGTTAATTACAGAGGATGAAATGAAATTTACAAATATAATAATAATAAAACAATATAACTTGTGTATGTATTTTAAACCTAAGTTGTGAACAGAAGTATAAACAAGAAACGAATTCAACAAAATCGAATTTTTATAATATATCGCGTATTGTTGACTTTGAAATCCAATAAAACGCGTGGGATGATGGATTTGCTAAAATTTTGTAGCATTAATTATTGTACTGTAACCTTATTAATCGTAGATGGTCATTCTTTTCTTCTTTAAAAATACCGCACAATTATAGCGAAGAATAAATTTGATTTTTTATAATTTCAGGCGACAATTCGAATGTATCACACTGGTGAAAACTGTACTGAATTATGAGGTTTCGTTTTATCAAGATGGAGACGTTATGCATATATTTTAATGCTTAAGTCACTGCCTTACAATGTTTCTTCAACGAAAATAAATTTCGTAGAAATGTTCCGAAAAATTATGAATAGAAATATTCAACAGGTGAATCTTACAGCACATAAAATTGTATTTACACGTGTACTCGTCAAAAAACAATTCATCAATTTACAACAAAACATAATAATCTCTCTGAAAGAATTCGCTACCTCTAGCAACATATACATTTCATGTTTCTTTACTAAAAATGCGCTGTGGATATATTCACAGTTGTTTCTTTTATAAAGCAAAGAGCCTAGCGTCTTTTTTTTGCGTTCATTTCGTTGTGTAACTAGAATTATTTTTATATATAATCAGTAAGGCAGTGATTTATAGTTATCAGACAAATTGATATGTATTGAACGATGTTGTCGATAAACGAACGCCGAAATTTCACCGATGGAAAGTTAACGCGACTCTGTTTTAGAACGATCGATAAGGTAACTGAACAGCTGATGAAATAAGTTAACAATGCTAAAACGCTTTTCTATATTAATAGAGATAGCGATTTCCTTCGTGAAATGTTACATACTTTCTTCCTTTCTTTCTCTCTCTCTCTCTCTCTGTCTCTCTCTCATTCACTCACTCACTTTCTCTCTTTTCCTCTTTCGTACAAAAACAACGTTCGTTTCATTTACGTTATAAGCAAAAAGGTAAACATTATTCCTCTCTATCCGATCTTCTTAAATTAACGCTAAAAAACGTGTAACGATTGCACTGTCGACTTCACTAAAGTCATTATTTACGCAACAAAATGTTACAAGTATAAAAAATTTACGACAAGTACGGCTTTCTCGAGTAAATTCAACGCTAACAATCACGCCGGCGTCTTTTATTTTTCCGTCACAGCAACAACGCTGATTAAACCCTTTGTTCGTTCCTCCGTGTACTATATTCTCCCGTGCGCCGTTCTCGCGTCACGCTGGACAACTAATTACGCAAATTAATTAGTCGTCACGCTGTCGAGTTTCACCGTGTTTGCCCTTTGAGCGTTTGCACCAAACATACTCTGTCTCATTTTTTCCCTTCCCTTCTTTTTTTCTCTCCCTCTTTTTTCTTTTTTTTTTTCTTTAAGAAATTCCTACCCTCCGTTTACTCGCGCGAATATCTCCGAAAATGTCAACATACATAATAATTTATTCTGTTATATTACAATAAGTCGTTCTACATAGTCGAGAATAGAGAGCAGCGATTTTTTACAAGTTCAATTGGCACATCGTATGCGCGCGTACGATCGCTGGGTTCGCGGGGATGAGAGGGACAACGCGTTGAAATGGAAAAAAGACACTAGAATAAAAAAATGAAAGAAAAAGAAGAAGACTAACTTGGAGAATGGTATAGAAAGGACGAGCGAAAGTAAAAAAAAAAAGAAATATAGTACAGGGTACTAAGTGTACACGTCCGAGAGGGTTTTGGATCCCCGAAAAACGCGACGTGCTATTAACTTACCTACATCGGTACCCTTTACTACAAATGAAGCAAACGGAAGAGGACGAAACGAAACGAGAATGAACAAACGTTCGGATGAAAGGAGAAAAAGGGTGAACCGGTGTACAGAGGATGGCAGGGGTGAAATTACGAATATCACTGATATGCATGTAGGGGGGGATGGTGGGGACTTTGGGCTCAGAATTTTCAGTTACTTAAGTACACGTCTCTCGCGTGCCGGCGCACGCCACTAGGACGTCGAACTGTACCAACCGTTCGTCGTCGACTTGTTCGTCGGATGGTAAATGTGGAAACCAGCACCGGCTGCCGGATGATGGTAAAATTGCGCCTGCTCGCTTAACCCAGCCGAGGCGTATGCTGCGGCAGCGTCCAACGCGCTTGGATGAACCGCGGCCGAGTACACTTGCGGTTTCAAAGGCAACGGTTGCGCCGGTTCGTACTGATGTCGTAACACAGGGTCAGCGTAGGCGGACGAGCCCTCGTAGCTGCTGATCACGTTCACCGGATGAAGCTGTTGCTGTTGTTGTTGCTGCTGCTTGTCCCTCGGCGAAACGGACGACGGTGGTGTCATCGCCGAATGATAGTCAACCGTGTAACCACCAGCGGTGGAATAGGAAGAGACCAGGCTGGTGAACGCTTCCGCGCAGCTGGTTCCGGTGGCACCTTTCTGATTGTGCGTCGCTAATACAAATTGATGTTCGCCGTAGGTACTGGACCCTTCCGAGCCAGGCGGAGTGGGTAGAGGGCCACTGGGTGTCGTGTCCCCGGCGTAGTAGGTCCCACCGGAAGAGGGGGTTCTCGTGGTGCCGCTTGACGTGATCCCATGGACGTTGGCCCGTATCACGCTCTCCCTGTTCGCGTACAATTGTCGCAGAAGCGCGGATGCTGGTAACGGCGCGGTGGATGACTGCTGAGGGCTGAGATGACCCAAATGATGATGCGCACCGATCCACTGTATCGTGCTCCTCTGCTGTTGCTGTTTGAGCAACGCGTCGGTACTGAAATCCGTGGGCTGATGCAAGGTCGGTGAATGGGATTTATTCAGACTTTGCACAGGCAGATGCTTGGACATCGCCTGCTCCAGATCCTTCACGGAGGTGCCGGTACTATCGGCGTTGCTTGTTCTGTCTTCGACGCGTCTCGATTTTGGGCTGGTCGAGCACAGTACTTGTTGCTCGCCCCCTGAAATGGAATGGTTTGACGGAGCTGGACTCAGAGCGTGGCTCTTCTCGTTGTTCGTCGCCTTCACCGTCGCGTCGTCCTCCTCGTCCTCCTCCTCGTTGGAACTGCTATCGTCCTCCGCGTGCAACTTCCGTTTATGCCCGCGTAATTTTACCACCAGCGTGCTGATATTTCCAACAGCCGTTTGCGGTTCTTGTTGCAGCTGAGCTATGTTGTCGTGGTGACGGCTGCCCCGTTTCTCGCTCTCAGAGCCGCGGGTGTCTTCCCGATCTTCCGGTGGTGACCTGTGTGGGTGCTCCTGGTGCTGATTAGATGGCCCGCCGTGATTTCTTCCCTCTGCAATATGTTATAACAACAGTTTAACAACGGAGGATTGATTACTGACGAAAATGAAGACTTTAATTATCATCAGTGGAGGTAAAGCAGTCGCCTACTGGATAACTTAATAAATTTGAAGTAAAATATTTTATGATCTGTACCTCCTCTATCAGCGTCCGGCGATCCATTCTCTGGATCGTTTCCAGCAGCATCCTCTCGTTTGACACCCATAACACCTTCCTCCAGTTGACAACAGTCCATGATTAAATTTTCGTATTCACGACCACTGAAAGAAAAGGTAAGTCAGTTTCTTACGTTTGATAATTATTGTACGTCGATGTTCGAAAACTTAAAAGGCTTTATTTATCGCTAGAAAAGATTTCTGAAACCTAGCGTTCAATTTCTATTACCTTATAACGTAATTGACACAGATGATATTTTGTTCCTCGGCGTTTTTCGAATTGCACACGACGGTGGCGCACGTTTGCAGCCACGTGTACCCTCCGCTTTTGTTCATCAGCCTGTAATAATGTGTCAACACTTGGCCCTTGTTAATCACTGCAACAAATAAATCATTTCGATAAAACAATGGCCACCCTTTCGTCCGTGTTATTAATAAATGGAATCGGTAAAAATACTCACAGTCAATGTGAGATTTTCGAAGACGATTCGCGTCTTCCCCATGGCACAACGTATAAAGATTTTTCCCCGTTAATTCGTCGGCTGTATAATCTAATAATTCGGATACTCTATAAATCGACATAAAAGCGGAACATATTATTGTATATTGTTCATAAGAGGCAGGTAAGATTTAAAAATGGCTACGGATTCGATTGAAAGTCCGATGGAACAAGCTTTGAAAGTGATTATTGACGCTCGTGATGCTCACCTAGGCTCGCAATGTGCTATCCGAAAATCGAAGCTGATCCGCGTGACGAACATGTCCGCCTCGAGGCGAATTTCGTGCACACTCGGCGGAGGAAGTGCGATCGCCAGGCCAACCATGCCTATCAACGGTGGCGCGGACTTTCTTGTATGGCTAAACGTATACTGCGGTCTCAAACGGCACAGCAACAACACGACCTGAATTCGTAATCGTTTATTAACACCTGTGGTTTCGTTGATTGAACGCGATTGATTCATGAAACGCCACAATGATGGAGTCGAGAATACACGGTACATACGATAGGAAAGTAAATCGCAAGAGTGTACCGTTCTCTTTAACAAAATAAAAAAAAGTTGTTCCTCATTGTATTATTTCAAGAAACCGTACGATATATTGTTAGAAATGGTGCTCACCCTATAACCAGAAGATTTAAAGTGGCAACCCCTTTTCGTTAACGTGGATTTCATCCGGACGCAGAACGCTCGATCGTACCCCTTGTAAACGCTAGTTGCTGATAACGACATTACCGAGGACACTGTAATTCAATGGAAAACAACAAATAAATAACCATCCATATGTGTACGCATACGTATACAAGAGAATATTTGAAAGAAGCTAATAAAAATTTAAATAAGATGATGAAATTATCGTGAAACAAAGGACAGACATCTGTCGCTGCCTTTCAACGTCGCCAGCTTCTTACTCTATCAAGAACGACAGATCTGCTCAAAATCCTTTAACGGCTGCTCAAAGTTTATCAACGAACGATCTAGACGCGAATGATCTCATCGCGGCTCGTTCAGTCGACGAGGGACAAGCGAAAAATGACATTACGAAGGACTCACCGTCGGGATTCGCGGTGGAAGACGAACCGTGTTCTTCGGACGCCGCGCTACTCGGCGACGCTAGTCCGGAGCTCGACGAGTGAGGACCGGAAGAGCTGCTCGAAGTCAGCCCGAGGCCCAATTGTTCCGCGACTTCCACGTGGTCTTGCTGATGAACGTAATCGAAAACGCTTGATCCCGTCATTTCTACCTGGAATCCAAAGATTGGAATTAAAATTAGAATAGCTTGGTTCAAAAAGTAGGAAGCTCGTTGAGTTTGCTTGCGGTGTAACCGAGACAATTACAATTAACCACAGATCTTCTTCTCAGAACTATGTTTTATATCAACGTTTCTGTACCTTTCGCGAAAAATTGATTCTCGTAATTGGGTTTGAAGTAATTGCACAACTTTTTCGAAAATATGTTCGAGTATGAAGTGAACGTGACTTTGGAGGAGAAATGTATGTTTGAGTAGTTTCCCTGACGAGTTACAGAAAGGTGACTTAATTAGTGGAAAAACTGCAGACGGGAACAGCTTTCTCGAGGCGACATTGCAGGGAAACTCTGCGGGTCTTAATATGATAGTTTCCACGAAAAACTGCTTCGACGTGACTGAACCGGCGTTCTTTCGTACGGAGCAAATGGCTACCGTTTTGGAGATTAATTTTCTTTTAAGAATTGGGAAACTTTTCCAACAGCATAATCCCCGCCAAATAATACTCTTTGTTATATTTTTCAGAAACTATCTTCGAAATCTAATCAAATTTGCATGTAGCGGATGCTATGGGGTGGTTGTTTAAACTTCTTCTAATGGGGTTGAAGTGAAGGAAGATTTTGTATCGATAGCACTGTTTTTCTTTCCATATAACGCTTGTGGGAATATTAACAATGTTTTGGACATTTATTGAAATTGTATGTGGAAATGGGAACGGAATTCTGACCATTGCAAATGAGAACGGGAAGCTAAACAATTTCTTCTTTTCACTGGTATCGCGTTCCCACTATTTAATGTTATGTAAATATATATAAATGTATTTTATACAATAAAACGTCTTTTATTTTATCAGCTGTCGTCTCTTCGTTCATCGTATAGTAATTATTACCTTTAATGCATATTCTCCATACATCCTATGGACTTATCGGAACACGCGTAATCTCGACACGTCGATTTACCCTTCAATTCCAAGATTCCCGGAGCTCGCGCAAAGACAAAGCACGTAAGAGTATGTAAATCCCGCGAGGTAGATTACTAGCTCAGAGGGGCACGGTTTCCAATCGGGGGAAGCTCTCAACCAACTGTGCGAAAGACGGGGAGAGAGAGAGAGAGAGAGAGAGAAAGCGGCGGACTCAATTTCATCGGGCGCGGAAACTTTAATTTCAATCGAACTTCTCGACAGAATAATAATAATACTAAAACCAGTACCCTCGTAACCCAGCCAACAGAGGAGACCAACAGACCCATTAAAAATCAACCTCGCTAACCAGACTCGAAGATCGTTAACGTACCAAGCAGAATGCCGTGGAACCATATTACCTTCCTCGCGGGGGTGCAGTTTACGGGCGAAAGAAAGGAGGCTACCTAAAAACGCAGTTCCATTCCTGCGAAAGGACTCCGAAGAGTAGACAGGACGAAACGATTTCCATATCCACGTTGGAGGCAACGTCTTCTTCTGGCTACGCATTCCGCTGGCCGGTTCTCTCTCGTAAGAAGAAACGTACCTCCGGAACGCAGGGGCTGCCACGGCGGCCATGTTTGTGGCAACGTCGGCGCCGGTTTCCCGAATCCCCGAAACACCCTATTGATTGCTCCACGAGTCTCGCAGAACCGAGCTGGTACACCGGTCACCTCCCGTACACCTCCTGTTCCTCTCTCTCTCTCCGTCTCTCTCTCTCTTCCTCTCTCCTTTCGTCTACCTCTCTTCCTCTCTGTCGATCTCTGTTCCTCCGTTTCTCCGTTCCACTCCCTTTTCCCTCTCTGGTAGCTATTCCTCTCACAGTCCCTCTGTCTCTCTCTTTTCTCCATCTACCTTCACCGGCAGAGCATTAGGAATGGCGAACACGCCGCCGTGCAGAGGCTACGTGAGCCGCATGCGACCACCCCCGCCCCCAACCACCCACCCTTCCCTCTCGTCTATATCATGCTTGGTGCCAGCCAGTATGGCCGCCAACTCATACAACCTTCTCCTCTTTTCCTCCCTTGACCTCCTCCTCTCTCTCTCTCCTTCGTCCTTATCCACCTCCTCTTTTCCCAGCCACGCTACCATACAGCTTGGCTCGTTTCTTTTTCCCTTCTCATCTCTCTCTCTCTCTCTCTCTCGTCTTCTTTTCGCCGTTCGCCGTGGCCACCTCCGCTCGCGCCACCGCCTTCGTCTCTACCCTTCCTCTCTTCTTCATCGAACTTCTCCTCTCCTCTTTTTTTTTTCCTTTCCTTACGGACCGTGTTCCCTTGCTATGCTGCTATCTTTGCCCTTCCGGCTCGCTTATACGTGCCAGCCTCACGTGCATGCCTGTGTCTTATATGTCTTCCGCTTCATTTCACCCACCCCAGACCGCTACCACCTATCTCTTCTACGCCCCAGCTTCGTTCGTTCGTACGTCTTCTGCCTTTCCCACCCTGCGCCGCACATGCTCTCCTCCCTTCCTCACTTTCTATCCCCCTTTCACCGGCTATAGGTTCACCTTAGACTCCTCCTGGTCTAGCTTCCATCAACATCCCCGAGAGCGAGTCACGCTTACAACGACGATTCGTAAAGGGAACGTACTGCGAGAGAGCTGCACCTACTCACCTGTGAGAGTCCAAGGTAAATTGAGACGGTCTCGGATATGTACAGGAACCGTCCATCAGCGGCGACCGCCATCGCGAACCCGTCCAGCGACTGAAACGAAAAATATGGCTGCAATCGCTTCCCAGGCTGTTTCTATCTCGCGTTTTTTTACTTTAGCTCCCTCATCCTATTTCGATCCTGGGACCAACGTAGCATCCCTGTTATCCAAGCGATCAGTTTCAACCCCCGCTGCTGGACGTCGGGATGTTACGTTGGTATCTTTGCTGGATTTATCTCTTTCAACGTGGTTACGTATTTAGAGTAGGATAGTAATAGAAAAGAGTCAAAGTTCTCTTAATGTTTATATAAAATATAATAATGTCGCACGCTTACTTGAAGTATGTGGGTCCCTTGATGTACGTCGAAGTGGTCCAGCGCAATGGATGCTGATGACCTCACTCGATTTGCACCTAGAATCAGAAATATTCCCACCGTCTACGTGAATTCTGCATTATTGAACAGGCCAACGAATACGTGGAACTTCGATTCGACTGCCTAGTTCAAAGGGATTTTATTATTCTATTTTTCATCGGCTAAATATAGACGCTTCCGTAAAGAATATGACAGATCCATAGTTAATACGGCAACGATATGTGTGTTAGCGATAAATTTGTATTCGCCACCTGGCGTCAAATTGCATATTGCCGAGCATATCGCGGACGATGAATAGTAATGAACAAACGGAACTCGATAAATCAAAATTCCACTTGGGTCCCTCTCGATCATCCTCTCGATCATTTTCTGACATAAACCTCGTTCGAAAGAATTACGTCAACTCGGCAAACAATTGTCTCATCGCGAAAAATTCTTCCTTAGAAGATTTATGCGAATCTATTTTATATGAATCCTCCGTTTGACAAACAACTGTTTCATCACAAAGGATTCCTCGCTAGAAAATGTATGCACATCTATTTTGTATAAACAGCTATCGCCTCAACCTCAAAACCTTCCACTCTCAATGAAACCCATTTTACAACGTCATTCTCGAAATTAGAGAATCGTGTCCAAAAAATAAAACATAACAAAACCCAGAAAAATCTCTTAAACCGAAACGAGCTAAATATCGTTCCTAAAAACTCCTTAGTTTCCGCATTATCCTAATTCTAATACCATCTACCGCCACTGCAACTGCCCAAAAGTCTCCCCAATGATCCCACATCGAAGAATCCCAGCCAGCAGCTCGGCAAAGAGTTAATAAAGACGTTTGCTCGAGCGAATTGATTGACGTCCACCGTTCTCTTGCTACCACCGGTTCATTCTGACCATTGTGACTCACGCTGCGTCCGAAACCCCCAGAAAGATAGCGTTTCTAACCATGCCACCGGTGACCCCTTCGCGTCTTCTTTTCTCCCCTCGTTTAACAAACAAGACGCTCCTGGTTTTCGCCCCGTAATAATAAACCCACCCACCCGCTCGCAGCCAGGACGTAGTAATGAAAGACTTAGAAGACTCGATCAAACTCAGACGCGAACCGCTTAATCTGGTAAGCCCCACGGAGAGCCGAGGAACGAGTCCAAGTGGCCGGGCTAACTGCTCGGATTGATCAGCCTCTGGCTTTCGCTATTCGGTCAACAAGTTCGTTTCGATATTTCGGACCCGGATTCCCAAATAATCCGGCCGGACTTTCGCCGGTCTGACGAAAGCGTTTCCTTCGTACCACGGCACCGCGGATGGGCTCGTCTCGTTTGGTTTCGTTTCGTTTCGACGACGATCCGTGAATATTGATTAAACTTTTACCAATCGGGGTCCCTTGATTTTGGTTCGCGCACGCTCGCATATGTGGAAACGCGGGATACCTCGATGTTTCGTGGAACCGATGGGATTGTTTCCACGGGGTGTGAATGAACTGTTGCAACGGCACGTTGCTGCGTAGCGAGAGTACGAGATTTTCCGCAGACAAGGAAGAATTTTGATAAAGGAGATCTATTTTTCCTGTGCAATACTCGATCGAGTGATATTAAAAGGCGGAAGATTAATTTTCGTTCGAAGGAAGCTACCTGGCCGTCACAATATTTTGATAAATATCTAAGGGGATGTTTTGTTCGATTGTCCGGCAGCGTGGCTCGCGGATATTTCCTTGGGGATGATGGAAAAATAGCTGCGCTCCCGGCGCGATCAATTTAGCGAAGATCAACCTTGGTAATGCGTTATTCTTCTACGGCGACGAGTGTTGAACGAACGATGCATCGATCGACTTTTGTTATTGCGCGAAACTTGGTTTCGATGTTGAGGAATTTACTCTTAGAGCGAAGGATAAATTAAGTTTTTGTGTACTCTGTAATAATAACTATAAAAGATAAATCACAAGTTTTATACTACTTATCTAAACGTTTGTTAAGATAAGGGTACAAAAATCAATTTAAAATACCACCAGCTATTCCGTGACATCCAAAGGCTTTAAAACGCACTCTATTTGGAATGTGCTCCAACAATTCGGATCGCTTTGCCAACTTTTGGGCGCTATTACTGGAAACGACAGAGCTGTATCACGTTGGTAAGTGAAATTACCATCTACAGGTTTCTCTCGCATTTTTGTATCATTGTTTGAAACGAGGGAAGCAACTGAATTGCGGTGCGAAATGATACGAGGCTGAAGAAATGTAAATTGTACATGAAACTAATTTCTATTTGCAGACTAACAGTTCGCAAAACCACGAACCTTTCACACCCTCCCTCTGCCCGCATCGTCACGACTTATGCTCTATATATAACAGTTAATACCCTGTATTTAACAATTACAGAGCAACCTTCGTACTCTCACCGCTATCCCTTTCCCACCCTCTTCAAACGAGGCGCAGAGACACCCGTGCGCTCGTCCGAAAAAGTAAAAAAAAAAGGAGAAGATAAAACGTAGCCAGTTTGCTACTCCCCCCGAAAGAGCAGGCAGGGAAGAAAGGAAATAAATCAACCGACGTGTCTGGAAATCTTTAACGCATTTTACTTCGTTAAGTCGAGAGGCCTCTCGTTCCAGTTGTGTGCCGGTGACATGCGGCGAGGGTGAGCCGGCCGCGGTGGATTTAGTTTGACGAGGAGCTGCGGCAGCGATGTGCGGACGGTGCCTAACTCAATTTCGTTAGTTTAGTTACATTGGCGGTTGGTAACGCGAGGCCCCGCGCAGGGGTTGCCGTGATTAGATTTCCATGTAGGTAGTGGTGCACCCGCCTAAGCCTTTACGCGTTGCCGCTTTATATGTACATGCAGCCCTCCCGACCCGCCACCCCCTCAACCCCGCCATCGTTCGTCTCTCTCCCGCGCCACGACAAATATTAACTCAACTCGAGCACCCCCTCCTCAGATTCGTCGAAAGTAGTGCCGATGAATAAGTGAATTCGCCAGACAACCGCTACCTTCCTTACTTTCCTTCCTCTCGCCTCGTTGCAGCGGGGATTCTCTCGGCTAGGTGGAATTTTTAGGTGAACCGGGGGTGGTTGCGTTGTAACGACGCGGCGAACGGTTGATGGGGAAAAGGGGGATAGCGGTTTTTCAGAAAGAGCGCGGATTAAGGTTACTAGCGGGAAAGGATCTCTTTTAGGGGAAAATTTAGGAGTCCATTGCGGCGATTGTGGAATTGCTAGGTGATCGGATTGATGGAAGGGGGTGAATTCGTGGAAAATTGTGCATTGTTCTTTCTGGGATCGATGAATTGGGACTGAGTTACGAGGTAGAATGTTTGCAGAAGACAATGCAACTTCTAACTCGCACCTTTGTTACGAAGGGTTGAAGATTACTAATCCATCACTACTAATGCGTTACTAATGCATCATAACTTCCTGCTCTGAGAGCCCAATTTTCATCTAACGCAGAACTGATCAAACTGATTTATATTTTACTTGCTTCTGAATTTCTTATAACGCGGTACCAATTAATCGCGTTATAGAAGGGTTGACTGTGCGATATTTCGTGTCACACGCGAACCATCGACTTTCTCACTGCTGACTGGTACCAAGGATGCTCCTTTAGCGTTTCAATGTTCTTTTGGTCGAGGCGAAAAGATGTCCGGCCCTCCCGTTTACGTTAAATGAACCACGAAAATGAAGAAAGCCAATGGCGATGGTATCGCTCGATTATAGCCGACAATTCTCTATTACTATGTATCTGTGAATCTCGTGCCGGCTGCGTGGTCACTCTCCAGTTATAAAGGATATCGCTGGGCTCGATCTATTGCCGGGCCGCTTACGCGAATTCTTAAGAAGACCTTTGTCCGGTTAATTCGATACCGGTGTACCGTGAATTTCCATCGAAATTCAACGTCCAACCATCCGCCCACCCTCACCCCCTTCGTCGCGATGGACTGGACGATACGAAGACCGATTCGAGCGCGCAGCTCCGTTGCAATTAATTTGCGACGCTGCAATCGGTCCGCTACTCTGATTAAATGGTAACGTTTGTGAAAATAGCTTCCCTGTTTGTAGCTTTATTTCGTATGGATTGCGCAACGTTAATTTTACGCTGAGAAAATTGTTTCGCTGCCCCAAGAGTTGTTCGTATTTTTAGTAAAAAATTCGCTTTCACGAAGATTTACGACGAGTAATGTTATTGTGAATATAATAGGATATTTAGTTACTGTGTAATGCAATTTTAGTGAACGTTGGGTTAATTGAATTTGGTGTCTGACTTGTATTGCCTGATCTACTGCATGGCGTCTGAGTAGAATAAAAAATTGTAAGTAAATAGTGGGAAACGAAATTTATTATTTCGTATTCCCATGGTTTGAATAGTTGTTTTAATGAAAAATTGGTTTTGTAGGAGGCTTCACTTTCTCCCGTGCCTTTCACCCCGAATAAGACATTTCACCGCGCGACTTTATGCTCGTCGATCTTCAACAGCGGATCGACTCCCCTACCGGGGTTAAATACTGATCCATCAGCAGATATCACCAGCAGATATACTTTCTAATAAGCGGGGGTCCAATCATCTGTGTTGTTTCCACGTTGCAGTCGCGTTAGGAGAGGGATTGGTGAACGCGAGGAGGGTTGAAGGAGTATCTGTTTTTCAGGGACGATAATCGCGTTTTTCCTGCTCGCTGAACAGTCGATAATATTTAATTAAATCCTGAATCGGTGTTGGGAATTTTGATATCTTCATGGCTGGCATCGTAAGTATCATCTTTCTTTTCGAATTCTAAGATAATCGAAATAGTTGATACGAACCAGAATGATAGCAAAATTTTAGATACCAAAAAAAAAAAGTAACTAGATATAATTTAATAAATTTTTCTTTCCTTTTACGATATTTATTAACTCGTCAAAGGTTTCCGCGATACGGTCTCAATGGGTTAATAATGAGCTCCTTACCTTTGCCCGATTTATTTGGCGGTGGCCCATCCCGATTCCATGGCGGGTCTCCGTGACCCGAGAACTCCCGAAGTTTGAGGTACGAGATGGTTAGCCTTATTATAGAGGCTTTGTCCAACTGGGAGGTAATAGCCGCCGGTAATGGCAGCATTTTCGCTAACTCGTAGAACTCGAAGTTCTCCTTCCCCCTTCGAGACCTGGCAGCGTCTCTGCTCTTCTCCTTGCGCAGCTCGAGGATACTGTAACAGATAGAGAAAAGAAGCGGAGGTTAGACGGGCAGGAATCTCGTGGCGTGGATAAATCTAATTCTTTTCACTTTTTCATTTCTTTTCTTATCTAGCAGCTTCGATCGTGTCAAAACGTTCGCCTTTAGTCGACGTAGAACGAAAGGTGCAAGCCTTAATTTCGTTACCAGATATTTCAGGCGATGGCGAACGAAGTTGTTCGCACGATATGAATTTAAGATATATTTTGTCTGTGAAAATGTGCTGTTCAAAATTATTTTGGTATTGATTCTTAACATTTAGGAGCTAGAAGGAATATATTTAATTATTAATGCAATATAAGAAAGTGGTGGCTTTATTTTACGTTTCATAAGTGAAGTGCAAAGGATTGCTAAGTCCTGCGCAATGTTTTCAGAATGCAATAATTCGCAACGTCCTTAAAATTCCGTGGTTTTACAAGTTTACGACAAATTGAAACGCGTAACCGTCCACGCGCTCGGAATCGAAACAATCCTCGATCCCAGTTCGAAATTCGATTATATTATTTGCTGGCACTTTAAGATATTCGTTTCGCGTAGTCCTTCCGCAAGGACTCCCGTAGTTGATATGCCAGCAACGAATTAGCCGCTCTGCCGGAATCAGCGTTACAGCTATTGACCTAGAGTACGCAGCACCCCAGGGTGACTGTTTCTTTTCGATTCTACGACAACTTCATGTAGGTTAATCGATCGCGCGCGTACATTTCAAACCTAGACCTAGATCCAGGGCTGATTAACTACACTCTGATTTCTGCAAGATGTCTTCTAAGCTGATAGACATTCAAAATACTTGTCCCCGTTGGATATTTTATGAAAATCGCAGTGTGCATCAAATTATAGATATACAAAAGGACAAGATCATTCTAAGAATATTTTATATATTTTATAGATATATCAGTTAGAAATCAAATATCTAATCTTAGGTTGATCGCTCTACATTTTGGCTGGTATAAAAAAAATATTTTCCAAATCAAGTAACTCAATTTTCACGCATTTAAAATACAAATTATACCTTTCACACGTGTAACTATTAATCCATTAATCAAATGGACTACCACTTTGAAAGGAAGCTTTGTCCCAAAGAGTTACACGCTTCTTAAAGCAGCTCCATTATATTTCCAACAGTTGAATAATCAATTTGCGACTGTTCGAAATATCTAATTACCTCCACGAGCTATCGATAATTCGCAGCTAGACAGGAGTCATAGGCGTGGCGATGAGCGGCCACGAGCGTAGAGCAAACGCGCGGCAAAAGCGGCCACCCGCTCGGCCCGGCATACATTATTCAAACGCTATCATGCCTGTGTTTGCTGACATGCCAGCCGAATGTATCTGGGTGAATGTCGACGTAACATTAACCACGCCCCCGTGGACGGCCCCTCGATTCCGGTTTTGCATTTAAACATTAAACGCTGACCAATGGGAAGGTAATCCGCATTATTCGAAACCCGTTCCTCCCTCTACTAGTCACGGTCATTAACCTTTTGTTAACCAGGGAGGAAAAGGTCTGCCCGCGTGCAGATCGACCTGTGTACCGACGAAATTTTCAATCGTCCGGAATTTACATTGGTACAGAATGTTGGTTCGATGTGGTTTGTTGCAGGCTTTGAAAATGGAGGGGGTGAAATTGCCATCGAAATGATTAATTGAACTTTGGATTTGTTGATCTCGATATCCAACTATTTTACGATCGATGATTCGACTGTTGGAACTCGTGGAACCGCAAACAATTGAAAATGGAGAGGTTGAAATTGCTATTGAAATGATTAATTAGATTTTGGATTTGTTGATCTCAAATTTTAATAATTTTGCGATCGATGATTCGACTGTTGGAACTCTTGGAACTGCAAACAATTGAATAATAATTTTCCAAGGCAAAATGTAGGATGAACTATGATATTAAATTGTGCTTTTGATCATTATGCGATTCACGTGCAAGTAGCGTTATTTAATTAAAATGACCGGTCAATAAAATACGACCGTTCAACGCGAGCAAGCATTTATGACTCATTCTGATTCGATTTTGATGTATGTATGTATTCATTGGCTGGCGATCGACTTAAAAGGAATTAGAAGACGTTTTCGTGGCATAGTTTAGTATTAAAGAGACTGTTACGGGTGTAAAAGTGACGAAGTTGCAATTTCATAATTTTATGAGGCACCGGTGCGAGCAAATGAATTAAACATGGGGCGGTAATCCAATTGGAGCCTTGAATGATCCTTAACAACCACCTTGACACACATAAAACTGAATATTTACACGTGCCCCTCGTCGTTAGATTTCATTGCGTAATTGATCACATTTATGCGCACCAGTGAAAAGGTGCGGATAATCTATTCGCGACACTGATATGGAAGTTTGATAGCGCTTCGCATGCAAACTTAAAATTATTCAAATCTCAAACCATCGTTGGTCTCACTCACTAAAACTATCAATACGCGATGAATTAAACAATTTCATCGATTCAACGCATTTTGAAAAGTAAAAAACCGTGAAAAGGAAACCCTCCGTCATACAGACGAATTACTCTACGCCAAGGACGCCCATCCCAAGCGATTAATGAAGAAGCCGGCATCAACGCTTCGAAGAAACGCGCGCCAATTAAACGCGCCATTTAGCTGGTCGGAAGGGTTGCAAACAAGATGGGATTTTTATTAGGCCGCTATCGCGCTTAACGACTGTAAAACGACGACCCCGCCGTCCCAACCCTTTTGCGCGTTGATCGCGCGAATGCCATCCGGAACGCGACGCAGCCCCGTTACGGCCGTCTATTCCGCGCGCGCGGCTCTCGAAAGTCGTAAAGAGCCAGGGAAAAGAGGGAAAAGAGGGAAGAGCAGGGCCCGACCGTTCGGTCACCGTCTTGTTTTCGCATTTTACAAGCGTCTCGCGACTTTCCGCCGTTTCCGCGCCCTCGAGACTCGCGCGGGAAGACGCTCCGCTCGTTTCCGGTCCCGCAGGGACAATCACGGACGCCCCACCCTTTGCTCCCCGCGGAAGCACGCGACGGATGGCTCGAGAACGCGAATCCGAAAACACGGGGAAATTTCATTTGACATCGATGCCGCCCAGGCGATTCTTTCTCGCGTTCAGGAGGAGCTTGAGTGGTAATTTAAAGTTTCGAAGGGTGCGGCGAAGCTCCGTCGAGAATGGGGTTGTAATTCGTGTTTGGCGGGCTGGATTGACGGAAGGATGGCGGAGCAAGAGTTAAAGAGCGTCAAAGTGGTCCGGTTAGGCTGGGCAGGTATTCATCGGGTTTATTCGCGATGGAAGATTGCGTGGTTCAGTAAGGAAGAGGGAGGGATCGCGAGAGTTTTGTAGAACATCGAGTCGAGTTGGCTGTGGTTATTAGAGTTAATGGAGTAATTAGTCGTAATTACAGCTCGCGACTGTGGAACGGTCGGGCGGAGAATTGCGACGTGCAAGACAATAAATTCGTTGTTAAATAAGTAGCTGTAATTGCACTTCTCTAAAGGTGCTTCTCAAATCACGATCATTTAATGGAAAGATATGAAGATTATCCGTCGACCAATGAGCAACAGAAAAAGTAGTAGAGATTATTAAATTTAGTAAAAGTTAGTAAAATAATCGCGAGGGAAGAGAAAGCTCGCAGGATTCTTTCATGTAACAGCCGTAAACGCGAATTCGCTGCGCTATTAAAATTCGTGGTGCACCGAAATGCATCCGAAGTGTCCGGCGACTGCACCGTTGCACTATATCATTCGTTAATACGGAATCCCATCGTTTTACCGTTGAAACGAGCCTGTCGGACGGGCAATAAGCAAACGCAGAATTTTTTTTACTGCTCGTATCGGTTCAAGGGTTCCGTTGGAATTTGGGATAGGAACACGGTCGCGCGCACGGACTTTTTACGACGGCGAATGCAGAAACGAGCGTTCTACGTGCATCGCATACGGGACGGTATGCAACGATGCTTACTAAAATGCGGGCAGTCCGTCGTGAGTTACGTCAAACGGTGGCTCCTCGACGGATCTGATCGCCCCTTGTTGAATTTCCAGCCGTCTGCCCGTGGAAAATGGTGAAACGATATTCTTGACGCTTGTAAATTTCAACGAACGACCCGGTTTGTCGAGTTGGACGAAAATGCGTTCGAAATTCGAAGGTAGCGCTTGACGCATAATTTTTAGGTGACTCGAGAATTTCGAACTTCTACTTTGCGTTTCCAATTTTAATTTTATTATTGAGATTTCGTGAAATCGTTGCGATGCTCGTTTTGTGAAGTCAATGGACGCAAGAAGCTCGATAAAGCTGTTGCCTGATACTCCAGATGAGCTAAAATTCAGGTTACTTTTCCCCCGTTTCCAGGTGAAACGCTACAATATATTGTCAGACGTCTCTATTGCAGTCGCCTACACGCGTTGCATAGTAATCACGCAGTAATCGCATAGTAATTGTACGGCTAATTGTGTATAGAAGAGAAATTCTCTACGTCTTTAATAATCAATTGGAAAGTGGAAATGAGAAAGGCTGTCATTCCCATGCGGGTTATATTCTTTCCTCACGTCGTCGAATCGGTAACGAGTCGAAGGAAGCATACGATTTCCGATTGGTTAGGAAGTAAAATAAGGCGCACACTTTTTTTCGCTGTGTTTTGACACGCGAACAAGTTATTTAAATTACACGCGAATGGTGCAAAATTAATTTAAGCTATTAAAATGTATACAGTTGTGACACTTGTTTTGTCGCAACATTTTTAACGCTTCATCCGTACACGTTTCCAACCGATGTCTATAATTTCTTTATGTCAGATCGGTTGATGGTTTATTTTTCAATCATGCAAATTACGCTGTCAACCGCGATGCATTTGCGTTGTTGATTAGAACGTCGCGTCAGACCGATGTGACTCATCCTTGAAAACTGCGTACTTATTTTATTCGAAACTCATTTTAAACGTAGTTCACAGTTCTAACACCTTCCAAGGTAACACTGTTGCCTGCATTCGAATTGCAAAAAAATCTGCAGCCTTAATCGCGGCTCGTTGTGTGCTAATGCAACGAAATGAACGATACCTTTTGCGAGCGAGTAGTCTGAGACTTTGATCGACACATACCAAGAAGACATAAATGGAAAAATATTTGCTTTATCCCTTCTGGAATCTTGCGCTCTTTCAAATGTCAACGCGGTTCAACGTGATTCACGCGCCAAATGTAGACCGCCATGTTTCAACACGAACAACTATACTTGCCACCGCTCATAATTATCGCTCGAACGTCGCTGAGATTTTATACACACGTATACTATGCAGAAACATCGATACAAAAGACAACTATCATATACTACTGTTACCGCAGATACTTTTGAAATCCCCCAAACGATTATGAATTGCGCTGCACGACCATATTCTATCTACAAGAACTCATTTCAATGACACCTCATATTAAGACTGCATCAAAGACGTTGAAACGAATCCAAAGGCTCGACGAACGCGCGCGACGAGATCCCAGCGATCGACGTTGAGCTCGGTCACGGAACGCGGGCCAAAGTGCGATTAGAGACGGTTTCCGGTGCTGATTGTGCAAAGATAAAGGAAACGGAGGGACGCTGGGCCGCGAACAGACGGGCAAGGGCGCCGCGTTCGTCTCTCCCGAGAAGTATCCCGAGAGGTATCCCGAGAGGAGCAAGCGGCTGTCCAGAGAGGAAACCACCCCCGCGCGCCTCTGCAAAGACGTGCGAAAATAAAATTACGCGGAACTTTCGGCGAAATTCGTTGAAATTGGGCGAACGGGGCCAGGGCAAGGGCTCTCGCGGCTCCCACGGGACACGGGATAGAGGCTGCCCTCTTGCCCTGCGTCTAGCGCGCCGCCTACGTCCGTAGCCATATCGTTGAAGGGTGGCAACGCGCCTTTGGACACATAAGGATCCTCGCGCTCGACCGTGCTAAGTGCCGGCCATCAATAATTCAGCAGCGGACCCTGACGAGGTTATCGAGGCGATCCTTTCGATCGAGGCGCCGCTGGATTCTTCATACGCCGATTTCTAGCCGCCACGGGAATTATGGATAGACGCTTTGGAAAGGGGTGCGGCTTCGTCCTTTCTAAAGTACGATGGTGTTGACTGGGAATTTGTGGGATAGCTGGGTTGTCGGATAAGAAATAGGGTTTTGGGTGAGCGAGGGATGTTGGGTTAGTTTATCGTGCTTTCAAATATCGAATAATTTTGTATTTCGAGTGGTAACTGTGTCGATAGACGTAGTATGGTTTAGGAGAAATGTTGTTATTGTAGTTGAAATAGCGAAAGAACGTGTATAGTAGATGGTGCGATCCGTGAGAGGATGTTTTAAGTGGAACGGTCCATCATTGGTCAGACATCGAGTAAGCGATTATCGAATGGCTCCTACGAGTCAGATATATCGAGGCGACTAATTTTTTGAAGAAAAGATTGTACGTGTAGGTCAGTTGATTCGACTGGAAGATTAAAATAGAATAATAGTAACTAAAATTGATTGTGCGAAAATTAATTTGTAGGATTTTTCCATCAGAGAGTCTTTGCGCTGAGAAGCCTAGTTTGTTTGCCGAGATCCGGCATAAAACTATGACAGCCGATCTATAAATACATTTTGACACATCAATTATTCAAGCGAGTGATCACTTTCGAAGCAAACCTCTATTCCAACAGTCAATCTGGAACGCCAAACAATTTCTTGCTGTTACGCTATTAGACAGCCTACTGACCCCTTTTAAAACCAGCAATGACCATAGCAACCCTTAATTCTAGCACTTTCGAACCATGTACAATAAAATTCCTTTCCGATATAAGAAAATTATCTAGCAGATCTAAAGTAATTCCGAAAAACATTCCGAAAAGTAATCGACGTTTCATCAGTGCGCACCCAACGGGCATCAAAATCCATGGGATTCACCCTCGACGATCGTCGACACCCCACAAGCGTCGGAATCCAATCGAAACCGCGCCGCGGAGCGGTTCGATACATAATAATCGCGGAAAAGAGGCGGCAATTAGCAGGCATCGGGGGAATTATGACGGCGGGGCGCGGTAGGCTCGTGGTACGTCGGCTAATTCAATTAAACAATTCATTTGCCGGTCCGAAGCACCACCTGAGGGCACGTCCCATTCCCGTCCGCGCTTCTCTCGCCAGTGCCGCGTCCGTGTGGCACCCCCGTGTCCGAGTGTGCGCCGATATGGAGGAGCGAACGTGAGCTGGAGAAGGACCAAACGCTCCCTTACCCGTTCCCCGGGGAGCCGTAGCCTCGCGCTACAATACAATGCTCCTAATGTTACGGCTCCAGTTTCGACATAATTTTCTTTCGCGGCCCTTTTGGCTATCGGATGCCTGGGCTTTTGTACCGTTTCGACAAAAGAAAATGTCATTTCCGGTGCCCGGCTCGATAACGAGGGAAAATTCGACGATCTGGACGGCGTCGGCGGACCTTACGGGTGTCTCTCAACTTGGATTGTTTGCGGTGTTTTCGCAGAACAGCTCTATTCACGATATGGGTATAATAATTTCCATCTTGCAATTGCACTTGCTGCCTGTACGCGGCCATCTGGATAGCAATCTGACAATTCGCCAACGAATCGACTACGACAGCACCCAAAGCAAATCAGGCATCCGCCACGATTTCGCAACTTCCTGCAACCCCTCACGACGTATCTGCCGACAGAAATCAGCGACGAACGGCAACGAAACGCGAATCTTCCTTCCGCCAGGGCTCTAACGTATTCACGCGAGCACGGCCACAAAGGGTCCCGCGTTTTCGGGAAAATATTTCGTCCGCGGCGCGGCGGTGCCTCAATGAAACCCTTCCGCGGCGGCCACGAAGAAAGCGGCCGAGTCCCCGCGACTGGTCGTCGTGGAAAAAGGCCGGAGAGACGCGGTAGAAGAGACCTTTTGCGGTGGACGAGGCGGAGGGACGGGGGGAGAAAGAGACAATACGATAACCACTAAATTATCCCAGCACATCCGGCGATGTAAATCACGGAGTCGCGCGCATGTGTGTTCCGTGGGCACCGACCAGGAGGCGGGGGAGGGAGGAAAAGGACGAGCGGGGACGAGGGTACAAAAGACGAAGGGAAAAAACGAAGGAGACAAGGTGGAAGATGGAGAAAGAAATCGGGAGGAGAGGCGGTGTGCGTGCGAGAGACAGAAAAAGCGCGGACCGCTGAGGGTACCACGGGTTTTACACGGAACGCGTGTGTACACAGAAACACGGTGGAGCGCATAGAACGGGGAAACGGCGGGGAAAAGGAGACGGAGAGGCCGGATAGAGAGACAGAGGGAAGTTGGTTCTTGATGACGCGCAGATAAGGGAGGGCTTAAAGTCTACGTGATGTGCTTCCCGATGTGTCCGAGCGGAGGTCGAGCCTGAGAACTTTCGGTAAACGTACTCGGGGCCTCGGACGAAACGTAGCTTCCCTCCAGCCGGAAGAACCCCTTTTGCATTTTCGATAGCGGCCCGGCCGCGGCGGCCCGACACACGCTCGATATACTTTAATCGCTCCTCCGGTACTGACCTCCGAAAACTCGGCCGCCTCGACCCGCCACTTCCGGCGATCGCGGGGTTGTCACGGGTTTTCGGGCCAGAGATGATTTCTGGGGCGGATTTTCCTCGGTCTCAGGTGGAGATGGGCGATAAGGGATGGTCGAGGGGGAAATGTGCGCGTCGAGTTTCGTTTTGATTGAAAGGCGATGTAAGTTGCGCTTCGAGCGCAGTTACAGCGCCGATACTTTATGTTTCGCGGTTCGATATTAATGGTCCACTGAGGATTGCGTTGGTATCGAGAGTTCTCAAGGGATTTCTTTCTCTTTAAGTCTGCTTGTAATTGACAAATTCTTGTAACGCTCAAGGAATTCCAATATGTTTTAAGAATCTGAGGAATTTGAACGCGAATATTTGCAGCGAGGAGAGCAGAATTTGCGGAGTAGTTAACATTTATGTTACGATGAATTCTTAGTAGATTAAATATAGGAACGCGGAAGAATAAATTGACGAATGTCATCGATTTCAGATAATGGAAATGTCGGCACAATCGTAGAGGCAATTCAAAGTGTCGTAATGTATGCGAAAAAAATCCTGTTCGACTTCCTGTCTCGAATAATCATCGACAGTTTGACGCACGAGGAAAGCTGGAGTCTAGCCTCCTAGGGGTCTCACGTTCACAACTTGCATCCGGACATTCTCATGTCCCTACTTCCGGGAACGTGAGGCCCGTAACGGCAACACCCTCGCCAAACCCAGACACAGCTTGCGGTCACTGCACTTTGTCCTACAATGCTTTTATTTGATAACAACAAGCTTATCAATTATTACAACGTGACGCCCTGAAACGAGCCCTAAAACTTATTTTATGGGTTATCGTAAAATGATTAAAGCGAACAAGTGAAACATTGGTCGTTAAAGAACTCGTAGAGAATACTTGAAGAGCGAAGATTACTTTCTAATCGTCGTCTACCGCTCCAACGAGAAAAGGAACAAAGAAATATTAGATAATTATGTTTCACGGTGATTTTATGAATGACTCGAGGGAGACTAGCAGAGAATGTAGTAACGATTAGCCATCCGTAGTTCTCCTCGATTCTGGTATTCTGTAAACGTGGAATATGAAAGTGAAACGTGACAGTACCTAGTCAGACGAGACTCTAAACTTGGTCTCACAGATATATGCGCACATCTGATTATACGGATACGTCATTGAAAACTTTTACTTCCTTTATTTATTAATATAATTGATCTTTAACTAGTCACTCCTGATTTCCTCCAACCTACAAATTGACCACAATTTTCCCATCGCTTTCCCAATAAATCACCGTCGAACAACCAAAAGTACCAATTACGATCCACTAAAAATGCCTTTCGACAAACCCATCCACCATCACGGGGAACAATTTCCATTAGATACCGATCGCTTTAGAATATCGCAGAAACCACCGACGAAACTCCCTCGAAGAAACCAACGTCTACCTCTAACCACAAAACGAAAGCTCTGCCGGTGCGTCGCGTCGGTTCCTCCAACCTTGACGACCGTCCCACCGACATTAAGCCACTTTCATCCCGCGTGTGTCCAATGCAGCGTGTAACTATGCTCGCAATAACACGACGATCGTCAAAGGTGGCCCAGGGAGAAGAGATGGAGTACGCAGCGATCGGATCCGTACGGAACGGGTGGCGAGGAATAATGGAAAGAGGGCGGGGTTGAAAATACGAAGGTAGTGTTGACGGCTCCCCGGGATGCCCCGTCAGCATCAGCGTTCCTCTCTAATCGTATCGGGTTTACTACCGCGGCGTGACGTACTCATCTGCGCCGTCGGTTTACCAGCCTCCAACCCTCTGCACCCATCGTCGCCGTCGTCGCCGCCGCCGCCGCCGCTACGTCACAATTCCCATTATCCACTCGCTGTGACAGAGCTCCCCGGGGACCAGCTACCGGCGACGCTATTTCACCGGGATGATCGGGGGAAATTCTTCTTCGGAACGTATGTACCTGACCACCCTGTCCACTTTGACGAGGACGCGTCAAAGCGGAGATCCTTCCCCTTGCTCTCGACGTGACCCGTCGACTGAAGGAACGGTCGTGAGGTCGAGCAAGGGGCGACGAGGACCGATTCGAGGATTCGTGGCCAGTCGACCTTTGAACACCGCTGAGGCCAATTACGAATGGAACGAAAAGCGAGCATTTCATTTCTTGCGTAAAGTTGATTCTTTGAGTTATGAGTGTACGCAGTGATGAGTTTGAGGAATCACGCGGATATTTAATAATTCCGTTATTAATTAGAAATGATTGTCGCTTACTTGGCCTTTGAATATCGTTGAGAACGATTACGATTGAAACGAAAATCGAGCATTTCATTTCTTGCGTAAAGTTGATTCTTTGAGTTATGAGTGTACGCAGTGACGAGTTTGAGGAGTCACGCGGATATTTAATAATTCCGTTATTAATTAGAAATGATTGTCGCTTACTTGGCCTTTGAACATCGTTAAGAACGATTACGATTGAAACGAAAATCGAGCGTTTCATTGCTTGTGTTTCATTGCTCCTTTGAGTTATGAGAATATGCGGTAATGACTTCCATTATTAATTGGAAATGATGTGGCTTTCAAGAGATGAAACAAGCATGCTCTTCTGAATCTCTTAAAACTGTAACATGTTCCACTTTGTTCACTATGAATAGATTTTTTTATCGCGAGCTTATTAACTCTGTCTATTCGTTGAATACAAGTAATATCATTCATTGTGTGATCCGTAAGTTTCAAGCTGCGCAGATGTTCTCGTACATCTTATACATAAGCGAAGAGTGAATCTACAACCTCTCTGTTACTCGATCAAAACAAAACTGACGCGATGTGGAAACCTTCCGAATCATGCGCGATAGTGTATACAAATAACATTGCTCGCGCAAGACACCTACTTCTCACAATTTTTCAATCTTTGTCACCCCGTAATTTCATTAATTGAATGATTCTCTGGTAAATGCGAATGAACAATCGTTATCAATCGCTCTTTCTCCATATTGTCATCTATTCTATTGAAATTGCATGCGTCAAATTAATTTCATTTGGTAAAATTAGAAGAACGACAAGTTTTTCGAGGTGCCCGTGAAACAAGCTGCGATAGAAGCAGCTTTTCTCTCGCTTGCCAGTTCCTGAATTATTGACTCGATAATGGTCGCACGGAAAAAAACACAAGGGGAGCAATATTACCCTATAAAATCATATCTCGACCGGTAAAAAACTTACGCGGCTGATATTTTCGACCACTTTTACACGCTCGTAAAGTTTCATTACAATCGTTCGTACGCGCGAAACGTAATCGAGATCTCGTTCCCTCCTCGTAACCCATATCCAAGCTGTTCACCAACGAGAAAAACGAGAAACAGGAAGCGCCCACCGTTCGATTCTAATTAATCATCGCCGCTCAAGTTCCCTTTAACAGCCTGTAATTTCTGAATTTCGAAAGACCGTGTTCCGTAATCTAAAGGAATCGAGAGAGGATATCGAGAGAGCGCGTTACTCTTCGACGCTTAAAAGATATTAAACACGACCTTTTATACGAAGATCGCGCTACCAATTAGTAAGGAAAAAGGATGACTGGCTTTATGGTAATAACCGTCCAATTATGCGACTGCCTTTATACGCTAACCGTGGATCGTCGTAATATATGGCTGAAATTATGTTAACGTGTTCATGGTTCTTTTTTAATGGGGGGTGGACGCGCGACTGGATTTGTGAAACCGGAAAATGTTAGATATTTTAATAACATATGGTAATTTCTAAAGAGCGTTCACTAATGAGCGAGAAATGGTATCTCTGAACGATTACGGGTAAACTTCGGCGCGGAACTATAATTCACGTCACCGTCGAGATTGATTTAAACTCCCCAAAATCCGTGTTACAACGCTCGTGCTAATTAAAACTTCCGAACTCTTGGATTTCCCGACTAATCGAGGCTTTGAAACTTCCCGAATCAGAATTTAAATTTCGCGGCTTCCCAGTCTAAAAATTAGCCCCGCCGTTCAGAACTTGCCCAATTTGCAATCCTCCATTTCCCTTAATCAGCGTCGCGGCGCAAGCAAACCGCGGAGCCGCGAAACCGCGGCAAGTTTTAATTCGCGGGACACACGAAACGAGTCCATCGTTCACTATCGTACGGTCTCCGACGCGACGAATAAACAGCCGCAGCCGCAGGTTATGCAATTCCGTTTAATCGAGGTGAAAACTGGATTTACTGGTACTCCTTTGTCCCGTCCGTCTGTCGCGCGACCGCCATCAAGAAATCACGGTACACGTACGGCAATAAAAAAACCGGGCAACGATACGTATGCAAATTCGTGGATGAGGCAACGAGACCACGGATATTCGATTCTCGTTGCAAAATTCAGCTTCGTTATTACCATTCTCTTCCCTTTGGTTTTACGCCGTTTCATTATTCAGTTACCTGCTGTTTAACCGATGTTTTCCTTCATTTCGTTCGCCGGTGACAATAAAGAACCGGAACGTCCGATCGAAGCCGCAGAGAGAAAGAGCGAAAAAATAATGTATATATATATGTACATAGACATTCGAACGCCATCACGATCGGTGCTAGCTCCCGAATGAAAAAGGTGATTGATAGCCTGATAAAAATTCGACATCCTGCGCGCGAGGAATGATTTACAGTTATAACATCAACTTTACAGCGCACTATTTACAGCTTCGGCTCGAGTGACGTCATCGTCGATCTACGTACGTCACATATTAATGTCCGCCGTTCTTTGAATCGTAACGTCGAGACGATGGTCGAAGACGTAGGTGAACGCTTCGCGGGGAAATCGATTGTCCCAGGAAGACATTGCTCGCGCGCTGGACGCGAGTGGAAATTTTTTTCTTTCGACTCGATGTTCGTGGGACAAAGTACTTCTGGTTTCGATATTCTTTACAGACCGAGGAACTCGAAAATGTAATCTGGCGATGGTTCGCATGACTTGGTATTAAATTATTTGTCGAAGTAGCAGAGATGAAAAGCGTTTCATAAATTTCTAAATGTACGGAAAACGGAAGCTTTTTGTGAAACCGGAAGCAGTCTCTACGCCATCGTTATTCTATTTGTATATAAGTATATCTATGTTACATGGAGATATTGTAGGTGTGAAAATATATCGTTTAGAAACGATCGTGTTTTCCCTAAAAAGGTAAAAAGTAGTGTTACTTGAAGTATTTTATAGTTTATGATTAAAGTGATCGAGTAAATCGTCGCGATCTACCTCGAGAGAGCAGTTTGCTACGCATCTCTAGCCCTTTCGCTGCTAGAAAGCAATGAATCGTACGACTTGCTGGCGAACTAACAAAATTTTCTTTCGAAGGTCTTTTCTTACACTTAGTTTAAAATGAAATTGAGCAATGCTTGTTTTTGTCAAATTTGTGTAAATTGTTTAAGAGAAATCGGGGTTCAATACTTTTGTATCGTTGACAAACATAACTCGTTTACATGATCAAGTGCGTTTCCCTCGAGAGGCCAGTGAATACAAATGTAAAATATAATGTTGCCGATGAAATATAGTAGTAGATCATACGCGATAAATCAGTTTAGAACTTTCACAGAATCGTTTGTCAAAGACGTGGTTATAAAAGGCTCGAGAAACTTTATTTTATGCGACATACTGCACTTGAATCGTCGGACTACCAGTACTGTTGGGAAATTTAATCGTTCAAGTGTACGCTATAATTTATAATCGTCTACAATGTCAACCATGCAGCGAACCACCATTATTCTACTTTCTAAGAATGTTTTAGTGATCGCTGAATGTACGAGCGATCGAAGGACCGATATTACAACCGATATATTAAAAGTTTTAATTCGCAACGAGTACCAAAAGCAATTATCTATCGTTTGTTAGCAAAATGTAATTCTACTTGACCGATACATTCCGCCGAATCGTTTCTATTCACCAAATCCATCGCTCGGGCGATAAACTACCGCCAACATCTTCGTCAACGACTCAAAAGGGTTGAACCTGCACCGAGAGGGTTGCGCCTCCTCCGCGAACACAGACGCACGATTCACCCCTCTCGCGATTAATGCTCTCGTCACTTGCGAAGCGACAAATCGAAAACAACGTTTCCCCTCCTGTTCGCCAGAATTACCACTCGTTGCGTCGATGGGTCCACGTCGTCGCGACCCTTTCGCGTCCCCGGGAATAACGCCGATTACAGCCCGTACGACGACCCCGTTTCCGTTTGAGGTAGCAATGACAGCAAAGGGTCGTCGATTTCAGAAATTCAATAACTCCCTGTCGTTCGTGCAGCCACCCCGAACTAAGCTGTCTCCCACCCCCGCAACCCCGTCGCATCGAAAGGGCTAGGTAGATCGTAACGGCCGAGCAGATTAGAACAGATTTCTAACGTTAACTACTAATGTAAGAGAGAAAGTCTATTTAAAATACGATAGTAAGAAAAATAAGTATAAGAGAAACAACATGCCCTGGCTCGAGGAGAGGACCCTGACTCTGTTTGTACGGGACACAGAGGTCCGCCGGTACGAACCAGGAGTGCGTGAACGCGGGGTTGATGTTGAGCGCCCCAGCGGCCCCCTGATGGGGTCCGCCGACATCGACGCCGACACCGACACCGACCCCGACCGGGCTTTGCCGCTGAAAGCCCCCATAATCCATGGCCATCTGATACGGCAACATCTCTCTTTTCTCTCTTTTCCTTTCTTTCCTCTTTTCCTTCCTCTCTCCCTTTTCCTTCTCTCCCTCTTTAATATCTCCTTCTCCTTTCTCCTTCTCTCTTCCTGCGGTTCCTTATTTTTCTCGATAACGTCAGTAACACTGTTTCGTCGTAGCACTCAGCCGCGCGCCGTCAGCCGCGTGCACCACTAAGCGAACAACCGGTTCCCGGAACAACACCAAACAACAAGCGGTCACACCAAAACAACAGTCATATTTTATCTTCGCGTATCATCGTCCATCGCGCGCGACTCCTCCTCTTCCCGCGTCATCCTCGTCGAGGCACCGAAGCCTAGTCGGCATCGACGAGCGTTCGCGCGTACGCCCGACGAGATCGAAAACGGGACCGACGGCCGATATAGCGCAACGGATCGACGACGAGGGAAACGACGATGGAACGAAAATAAAAAAAAGAAAACGTGGAAACACCAGCGGGAACGCGTGCGTATGCGCGCGTGTGCGTGGCGTACGTCCGTATATACGCGTCGAGCAGACACGAGAGCTCACGCGCGCGCACGTGCGTGTCAACAACTCCGGAGCTCGGACTCTCGCGTCGTGGACCAGCTGTTACGGGTCCTCCGTCGACGGGGTCGGGTCCCTTCGATCGCTCGAATCACGCGCCCGATGTGCGTCGCGGACGTGGGGGTCGCAGACAGCTAAACGGCCGCTTCGTGACCGAACGACAGACTAGACCGGACTGTACCGGCCGTGTAACGTGAGCCGCAACGCGGCTCCCGTCGGGGGGAGCGAGACAGCCGCCGTCGGTGGGAAGAGGAGCGAGAAAGAGGGCGCGAGAGCGTGCGCCGAGCGGCGGGCGTCACGGCCACGCCCGCGACACGCTGGGTCGGCGAATCGAACGGCGGGGTCGCGCGCCGCACGCCACGCCCACCACCCGCCGCCGCGACACCGACACCGCGCACTCTCTCTGGCGACCTGCTTGCGTCACTTGCACCCTTTGTTGACAGACAGATCGGCCGTGCGGCGAGCAGAGCCGCACACAGCCGCGGCCGCGGCCGCCGCTACACCCGCGTAGGCCCCGCCCATCCCTGCTAATGACATTTGCCGGATGGTTAAGAGGTCGGATCGTACACCTACGAGCCGGGGGGAGAGGCTACCTTGTCGCGAGCCAAGGGCGACGTTCCCCGGAAGTGGCCCGCAACCGAGCCACGTGCGCGCCCGCCGATTCTTAACCCTCGCCGCATCGCGGAGAGCTTTCTCGCAGAGTCGCGTTCCCCGCCGACTTGTTTTCGCTTTTGCCACTTTTTCTTTGTACTCTCGCGTCTCGCTTTCGGGTTCACGGCAAGTTTCGAAACGGTGGGAATAATCGAATCCGCGTTGCTCGGGGACGCCGTTCGACGGCTCGTATCGATCACCGCTGGAATGAATGGAAGCGCACGGATTGCGGTTTTTTGGTGACTCGTTCTCTCTTTTCGGGTCCCGCGGCGACGTCTCCTTTTTTAATGGGCATCACGTGCTTTTTCGTGTTAGTTTCTCTTTCTTTCTTCTTTTTGGCCGCAGTTCTTTAGCTACTATTACTAAAACGGTCACGTGGGAGTTGTTCGATGCTCAAATTGCATCACGACCGGACTTTCTTTTTGTTTTGAAAGCGTCCGCTGGTTTATGCTGATCTGTTCAATTCCTTTTGTCGAAGATTATGGATCCAGTTGCGTTGACTTTCGTCGAAACGAATGGCGCGCCGATTTCGTACCAATTTAATTGCTATCGCATTGTCGCGTGAAATTATATCACAGAAATCAGTATCGAGCGTCGATCGGAATTTATAATTCGACTATTTCATTTACACGGAATCCACTTTATTTCATCGTTAATTTTGTTTGCAGAAAACGATGCGTCTACGAGTGGCGTTCGCAGCGATCCAACGCGTTTTATTAAATTTCCAACACCACGTACTGGCGAACAGAAATCGCAAGGCTGTCGAATAGAAAATAGAAAACGCAATCGAGCGCTAGAAATAACGCCTGTCGTTATTTCCGTTTACCCTGGAGTAGCCGTGAAACGCCAGAAGACAACGAATCGTCCGTCTCATGGTTATTCATAGACCGCGACTTTTTCTGTTACTCAATCGCCGCCCCGATCGTTCATTTATCTCACGCATCGTCTTTATGCAATTACGCCGGAGAATGCGCGACACGTAATAAAATAGCCGAGAAATCGACGCGAAACGCGCGACCCGCGGAGCGAGTAAAATCGCCACGTCGGACATTGGTGAAAATAGCCAACGTCAGGTTATTTGGCATCTCTGTTAACTGGGTGGGAGACCCACTGCGCGTGTAATTGATTGCAGCACCCACACCCTTGCCGGCCGCCATGTTCCTCTTTAATCGTATCGCTGCTACGATGCAACTGCTGTACACCTACGTCACTTTGCTACGGAATATGGTAACACTTGTAAAAATATTGCACAGCTTTTTTATCAAACGAATCACTAAGCGAAATAAAAATCTCATTGTGATTTCCATGAATGGTCAACCCTTTTAATCTTCAGCCGATCTGTCTCATTCACAGCATTCTCTTCCCTTTAAAAGTACCAGCCCTGGTCTACGCGCGAACAACTCGGAAGACAGACTGATCAACACGAAAATCAATTATTTGGTCTCTGGATGGCGACGCATTAATATGTATCCTCCGCTAGGAACTGGAGAAATTAGCAAAAAATAGTGTCAATCAACTTGGCTCTCGAGTGACTCATCCGTAAGCTCGTCTATACGGTCAGTTCCTTTAGCGAGAAAGAAAATTCTATATATATCTGGCATTCACAACCCTCAAAACACGAACACCTTCTCAGCACCACGATTTCCCGCGAAACGGTATTCAATCGGCGGCGAACAATCGAGTCGAAGGAGCGTCCCGTCGTTAAGGGGTTCGTGCAGGCGGGAATTAATTCATCGAACATCCAATCAGCCTTTTCCCGGGAACCGGCGATCGTCCGCGGCCTCTGCACGAGAAAGAATCGTGGTGCGTCGCGCAGAGGTCCCTGGCTGGGTGCAACGAGCGGCCGGCACTTAGCATGCATCCCCCGATACGAAGGATTCCTTATTGTATCGTTGCACGTGAGCGTAATGCACAAATATGAACTTAGCTGCGGGCTCGTTCCTCGTGTCTCGGAGTTATATCTCCCTCTCTTTCACTCTCTCCACGGCGCACGGTGATAACTCCCGTCCTCATAATCATACATATGGATATCCCGTGTACGTACGCCTCTGGCTGCTCGTCGTCTCTCGCTTGACCAGCGTCGTGTCTGTTTACGCGGTGAACAATACGAACGAGGCATTGTTCCGTGGCGGGCGGCTACGGCGATCGGTAACGAGGGAAAAACGGGACGATTTCTAAGCGTCGCCGCGGTCTTGCCCGTTAATTCGGTATGCGAGGACGATATGGGCGGAACAGGGGCTGTTTCGAAGAAGTTCGGGAAGAACGGCTTCCAGGAAACGAGCTTTCTAAATTCTCGATCGCGTACGTGGACGCCGCGGGCTCGATCCCTCGACGCCATTGCGGTTTAGAAGCGAGTGCTCGTCGAGAACGCACCGACAGAGCAAACGTAACAGCGCGGGGTTCTGTTCTCCGGCAGCGTCCAATTTTTCTAATCAAAATCCTTCGCTTCCTTCATTTTTCTATCGGAGTTTCTGGTCGAAGTTCTATCGAGCTCGTATAATACACCTCCAACCTCACCTCCACCTGAATATCCATTCACTTCGATCCCCTTTACCGTATCCAGAGCTACCAGATCGTCTAGATCCTCGAATCTCGGATAACATCAGTTTTACGCGTACACCGATCCGTATCTAACCCTTTCGTGGCCCATGCATCACCGCGGGCATAAACGTCGGCCGGGGGCTAAAGAAGGGCCCATAAAATCCGCCCTCGCGGACGCGATAAGAGTTATCTCCGTTCTCTAATTGAAAGTTAATTGGTCCGGCGGTTTAGTCGCGCGCGGAAGAGGCGACCGTTTGCAGGCGCGGCGGACGCTTAAAACCACCCCCGCCACGGCGGCCTAGGGCGGCAATTTAGCGAACACCGCCGCGGCTACAATAATGAGGACCCTATCTTACGGCGTTCCCAGGGACAGAGCGAGCGCGGGGACGAACTGGTGTGTTCGAACAACTCCACCAAGCCACGGTAACACGTATTACCTACCGCGTTACGTGCCGCGTCGGGTCCTCTCCCACGTGCTCGTAATAAACCGGCCCTCCTCCGTCGCGTAATCGAGAATTTCCGACAAACACGTACCGCGCGACCCGCTGCGCCGCCGTACTCTTCGTCCCGGCATCATCGCCGAGATTGCGATCGGCCCATCGGAACACAAGCGCTACGCTTCCGCACGTGTCCTCCGGGGCAACCGCGTCGCGACTTCCGACTCGATATGAAAATTTTTACCCCGTCCCGATTTCGCAGCGAGAAGGTGACGCTGGTCCGGGCGAAGGCTCGCTTTCTCTGCTAGGTGCGAGGGTTTTTGGGTTTGGGTGGACGGGGGACGGTGCGAAGAATGGACCTTTGCAGGGTTGCGAAGAGAGATCTCGCGCGTGGGTAATGAAAAAGTGGGTGAAGGGATGGCGAGTGCAAGGCGAAGGAACGTCCAATTGATGAAAAGATCGCTGGAAATGTTTTTGCAGTGAAAAATTCTATCGGTACATCTGAGAATCCTACTAAATTCAGCGAGCTAATCGATAGCGTGCTCCAACAAGGGTTAAGTTCGGGGAACTAGTTTGCCATCGTTGTTTCAGAAAAGTTGCTTCTGTATCGGGAAACCGTACAGATTTATGGCGCGCTTCCATGAAGAGTGGAGTAAAAGTTCCGTGGTGAAGTATGATATAGTCTCGTTGCTCGGGCCAAGATCGGACAACGCGATAATAATTGCTACGAAATGTCAAGTGTATCAACAAGAATCTTGCTTGTACCTTGGGCTAACAGATAAAGAGATACTTTCGAAGCTCTTGTGGAAGGTTTGACGTAAAATTTTTTTAACGAGGACGGCGCTCGTATTTAAACATTCGTCGTAAAATGAAAATTTTTAATATCCATATTGTATAATTAATAATAATAATATATTTTTTTATATCCTAAGAAAGTCTGATACCTATTACGCAAATCGAGAGCAAATTAAGAAATGTATCTGTAGACATTTCACGAGGGGGTGTACGGTTATTCAAACCAAGTTATCGGAAAAACAAACAAGAATCAGAGACGAGCGATCCCGTGAAAACAGCCGGATCGTTGCGTCCTATTCGACTAACAAATTAATCCGATTAAACGGATTGATTATACGAGGGTTGCGGTACGACGGTGTTGAGTAGATCGGGGATTGCCCGCGAAATTACAGTTAGGGTACAACGCTGAACGCGGCTTCGTCACTGGAGACTACATTCGACACCTGTTTGTAAAACGAAAAACAGCAATAAACATTTTACATTAATAAGAAGATTATTTTTTCTCAACCTCGACTAATCTCAACATCCTTTCAGTCCTTGATTGGTCTAACACCTGCAGTGGGCGAAAATCAAAATCGTCGTCGCTCAATTTCGAGTGACACGAGTCGGTCGTACGAATCACAGACCACTGGTTTTCATTTTTATACCGAAACGTTCGCCTCGTGGCCACGAGGAATGCAAAAGTCCGTGGGACGTGTGCGCGCGTGTGCGCGGGGGTGCGTTGGCGACTGTAATTTTTCAAATTGCATCGCAGTCGCTCGAACCCCCGACCTTCTGCCCCCGCGGACGGAAACGGCGACCCCCACTTTGCCCTCGTCCGCCGCCCCATTTTCCACCCACGGATCCACCCCACGTTTTCACCGACACAAGGGGTGGCAGCCGGCTACTAACGAGAAACGAAGTTATTTGAGGGTTCTGCAGAAAGGAGTCGAACAATCATAATAATCAAGTGCGATTCGCGTTTATTGTCGGCGATTATTGCCCGGCACCCTCTTGGAAATTAAGCGCGTCGCTCTTCTTTAGCCGGAGGGTGTGCGCGTACTCGCGCTTTTTCTTCCGCGTGTCTCTGCGGATAAATAATAACAGCAGCGCGACAGAAACGGAGTTAAAGAGGCACGAGCTGGTAGAAGGGTTGAAGAAGGCACGTTTGATTGCTGAGAATGTTATTTGACGAAGGATGAGAGAAGTTTAGTGGTTGCTTTAAGCTTCTTTTTAAGGGATGCTATTGTGACGAGTATTGCGCTTTGCGGAAGATCTTGATTTCATGTCGCTTTACAAGTGTAAAGTTATTAGTTCTGAAAATGCGATTAATTCTTGATTGTTGATTATCAAAAAGAAAATTAAAAGGTATTCCATTGACGCAGGAAGCTAGGAATTAGAGGGAATTACTAGACATCCCTTCGCGCAGGGGAATGTAAGGTAAATTTAATGCTGGACTATCGCACAGATAGGTCACGTTATTAACATATTCGCCCACGCATCCCTTCTGCATTTACATTTTCCAAGCATCATTTGGCGTAATTCTACCAAGTGAATTCGCAGGGTAAAGGAGGACCACCCGTTTTCGAGTTTAAGCGAAACAGAAATGAGCCTAACATCGCCTTCCTCTCGAAACAATTAACTCAACACTCGAAACTTCTGTACATTTTTACCTCTATTCGAAATTCGCGTTCATTCATCTCGTTCTCACAAACAGCAACCACTCCCACCGACTCTCTTTCCAATTACGCCTGTCGTCGAAACAGATTAGCAAGATGAATTCTACGTCCCCTCCAGTTCGCGCGGCACGATATACATATCGTGTAATTTTTTTTCCACGTCGTCGGAGGCGGGAGTAGAAGAGGAAAAAAAAGTTTCGAGGAGACGGGGAGTCCCGTGGCCGCGTCTCCACGAGAGCAACCCCCAACGAGCCATCCCTCTGCGTTACTTAATTATCCTTCGCTGGCTCTGTCCGCCCCGCAAGGAGCCGATCGGTCTAACTTCGTTTCGCAGCCTCGCGACGACCCCAGCTCTGAAATTATCGTCGACTCGGTATTTGTCTAGGACCGAGGATTTTGTTAACGTCCTAGACGCAACGAGAAAAAGCTGACACGCGAATAGACATTTTTTTACTTCCTTCTTAAGACGTGGCTATTTTTCGATATATTTTTGCGTAGTTGTATTTCTTTTTTTTCTAATTGTTCTTTTAAAACTTATTTTACGATAAGCAAATTGTTATGCTAGTAATGTGACGCGGAGTAAAGTGCTTCTTAATGTTTCAAAGAAAATTATTACGTTAAGTATTGTGACACGAAATAAAGTGTTTCTTTGCGTACGTCCATTCTTTGCGGCAATTTTTTTCCTCGCCGATGGCGCTCGATAAAAAGTCGCAAGTTCGAGAAGAAAGAGAAAGTTCCCCTGTGCCGTTATTTAACAAAGTAGGCGAAGCGGTCGGAATACCGGCGCGTGGACTGTACGAATTCGTTACAATGGGGCCATTTTAGGTCGGAATCTGGCCGATCGGGCCGGGGCCCGCAGTTGATTAGACTCTATTTACTGGAGGCGAGTTTAGCGGCTCAACCCCTCTTCCCTTTAGTCTATTTCGTCCCCTTTGTGGGAAATCAACCGGCATACAGAGGCACTGGCTTCTTCGGGCGCATTTTTCCTAGCGCGCCGATAATTCCGTCCGAAACGCGGCTACATTCGATCAAGTGTAATGCCTTTGATGGGAAGAGAAAAGGAAAGGGGAAACGTTGCCGAGCGATGCCTTCGACAGGACTTCAGCGAAACAAGTTCGATGCGAATCATTCCATCATCGATCATATCAATCGTCACAGTCGAAAGCTACAAATTTATCACCAAAGATTTAATTATTTAATCGCTGATCTATCGAAGATTGGATGATACACCTTCATCTCCTTCGATCTTCCTTCGAAAAATACATTTCCCGCTTTCGATTCGACGACTTATTTTCACGAACTGTTACCCCAGACTCAGCCAGAATTGGCAGCAAGTCGACGCACCCGGTTCAGACCCGAATCCCTCGATCGACTCGCGTCGACGTTCCTTCCGGGTGGCTAAAGGAAAAGTAGCCGTTTCAGAATGTGCGAAACGCCCGGTCGTCGTCGCGTTCGTGGAGCCCGCCACGAACCCAGGGATTGGAGAACGAAATAATAGGGTTCGACCCTTATCGGCGGACCAATCAAATCCCCCTTCAGCAACACACTGGCATTCACTGAACTTTAAAATCGAATAATGCCTATTAAAATAACAATACGCATCCTCCGTCGGCCAGGTTAAACATTCTCTCGCCTACGTTAACCCGGTTTCGGCAGCGCGCCTGCCGCGCATTACCATACGGGATCGGGTTACGAAAATCGAGTTACGAATTCCGACGCGACTTTCATGCGTATCCGTGCCCGTTCCCGCGCGGAACCCTTTACCGCGCGAATCCTACCGGCTCGCTAATAGAATCCCGCCGTCGAACCGATGCCTTGTCGGTCCTCGTTTGCGGCCGATCGACCATTTTCTATCCAACGTAATCGGTTAACAGCGTCGCGATAAGTGCGCCATTCTTTGCCTGAGCTTGCGATGGCGCTTTGCGGCGACTCCAAATAAAGTAAGAACAAAATTGCGCACTGCGAATATAGGGAAATTTACATTTGGCTATGTTCGATTGAACGTTGCAGATTCTTTGCTTACGTCTGCGACAGTGCTTCGTGGCGATTCGCGGTCTAAATAAAATAAAAACAGAGTTGAAGACGAAGAGAGTAGGAGTTAGTAGAGTAAGAATGGTTCGAAGTTGTATCCTTTGGATCGAAGGCATTTTTTTCGTGCCATAAATCGGATGAAATGGTACCGTGAATGATTGCGGGGAATTGGGGATTCGCGCGGTGAGCAACTCTTGTCGGATCTGCGGATTGGCATACGGCGGTACGGCAGTTTTCCAGTTTATTTAGGCGTTTGCAATATTTATAAGAGAACCAGCCTGGCAGAATGTTCCCCTGAGACGGGGGAGGCCCGGTTTATCTGTGCCGTTCTCGCTCGGGGAGGATTCACGACGGCTATTAGGACAACAGCTGATCGTACCCGATCGATGCTCATTACCATATACATTCTTCACGGGGATGTTAACCACCGTCGCGATTTCCGTCGACTTTCTACGCGCGAATTCAAGAAGCTTGGTTTTAAACAACGCCCACTACTTTAGACAAGATATCGGAACTACGCGCAGATTGTACAAGCTTACGTTCAAGCTTTGCGTTTATATTTTTAGAGGTTGAATCAGTACTTTGAACGATTCGAAAATTCTATCAAAAGTCATCCGTGTCTCTAAAAAAAAAGCCTCGAGTCGATCTCCCAATCGATCAAGCCGCCCAATTCCATGAACTCTCTCCCAACTCTCTCACCTTCACCCTTTCCCTTCCCCCGTTCTTCCATATTTCCCACGACACGAGCGGTACTTTTCCAGCTCGTCGTCGCGCGGCGGATTTTCGAAATCGACACGGTTTCGATCTTAACTGGGTCGCCGCCAACTGTAACGGCCGATTTCCGTCGCCGGACGCGGAAAAAGGAAGGCCCCGGCGTCGTCGCGCTCGCGAATCAGGCCTCTCTCGCGACGCTTAAAGCTGACCGTGGAATGGTGATGCGAGCTTCGTCTATCGAGTGACGGTGGCGCCGGTGATCTAACGACCGGTGCTGACAACCGGATGCGAGAACAGAGACCGATACACGGGTACGCTCTGCTCGCCTCCCTCCTCTGCCTTCGAGGCCATTAACATGCAACCCGCGAGCGTACATATTTTGGGGAGTCCCCGCGAAGAATACCAATATTCCTGCTTTGACATTCCAATAAAACGCGGCCGTTTTGTTTATGAGCTTGTACGGCCGTGTCGGTGTGCGCGACGTGCGCTACGCTCGCACGTACGCGGCGCGAGCGCGCGAGCGCTTAACCCCTTCCGCCCCCGACGCTCTCGCTCGCCCTTTTCCATTTTTCCACGCTCGTAATTCGCTAGATTTTCATGGTAATTGATGGGAACCGCGTGGAACCAAGCGGAATTGCGTTCTTTCGCGTGGATCACTTATTTTTGGGAAACTGTAGATCGTGGCGTTTTATTAGTATAAAAGTGTTTACTCCTTTTCTGTTCTCGCTGGTAATAATTGACGGTTGTCAGGAAATTCGATTTTCATCCAGAAGTCGAGCTGCCTGGTCCCCGCTCCGACGTGTGGTTGATTTGCTCGTTTGCCCTGGCTTGTTATTCGGTATCACCCGATTGGTAGCATTTTCGTTCGACTTTATTTGCCATATTGGAAATCCTGATGCGTTGTTTCGCGATCGGTTCACGTAGCTCGCTGCATTTTCGGGGGGATTTTATTGATGCCTCGCGACGCAGTTTTTTTATGGTCCTGTTTTGCCGCCGGTTTTTAATTTCTTTTTATTCTCCCGGGTTTGTTTTTTGATCCCCGCTCAATGAAGTTCTCTCTCCGTTGCTCCCGCTTTTTTTATGTCCGATGCCCGTCACGTTCCCTTCTGTCCTTCTTCGTTCTTTAATCATCCCCTCCCCGTCGTTCTTCCCACAATTCTCCGCGTTGCTTTTTTATATTCTCCGATTCTTTCATCTCGGCCGTAGAAATTATCTTTTGGACACTGCGAGCGAATTTAGCCCCGGCTGAACGAATGACAATCCACGCTGACTGTCCAAACGAAGACAAATGATCTTCGCGCGGGGGTGAAAAAAAAATCTCGCACGATCCATGAGGGAAATCGGGACAAATCGTGAAAAGAGTATCCAATTATCAAGAAAAATCCAATATGTTACCTTTTTTTTCATATCTTAACGCGATATTCCTTGCGTCATTAGTCTCTACTTTCATTACTACGCCTCGCTATTATTTATCGCGCGCGCCATATTTTATTCCTCTTACGTTTTGTCACCAAACCGAGGGAGACTGGTTCTGCTAATGACTCAAGATACACGTGCAAATCGAAACGTCCGAAGACGTAATTAACGTCGCGACGAATGTAATTCATTTCGTGCCACACCCCGCAACCCCATCGCCGTACAGTTCGCCGCCTAATGGCGGTCCACGATACTTTCAGCGTTCTTAAATTACGACGTTTTATCGTTCGTGTACCGGGAAGTTATCAGTGAGACCCAGTGCATATTTCTTTCGCTGAAAATAACGGAATACCTACCGGGGCGACGCGGAGATCGCAGATAATTGTGAAATTATTATTTTCGCGGCCTGACGGGGGTGGGACTCGTCGTAACTAATCTGCTGACGGAAGAAACCGCCTCGAAACGTGGCTCGAGGATCGAGAACGGATTCCTGCGACCTTTCGATCTGCATAGCCACTCCTGGCGTTGTTTCTCGATCACGCGACAGGATACGGTTTATTACACACGACAAGGATCTTTCTAATTTACCCAACGATTGGTCCTATCAACGAGAATGCGAGATCGTATCCGCTACTGTGCTGCAATTTGTATGCTGAAGCCACTCGTGTGATTTTTACGAGTTTTTTTTAAGACGATTTCAGGTGCTGAAATAGTCGCACGACAGCGAAACGTTCATTTTGTCCGCGTAAAATGGACGATCCTTCGATAATCCAGCAATATTCAGCCCTCCATTCATCGCAACGTTCGATTTCCTCGAGTTAACACTTGCGGTAACAATCGTTAGCTCAACCACCTTATAGGATAACTCGATACGATGAACTCGTGCTTTTCAGACAACTTTCTAGCGAATTCCTAGCGACATACTTTCCAATAACAAGAAACAAACGATTAACTTCGAGATATATCGACCGAGGAGTTCTACAAACTACGTAATTCACCCATCATCGAACCAACCAGAAATTCCAGTACTCCGTGTTCCCCACCCACGAATCGCCCTCGAAGAAACCATCGCGAAATTGCTCCTCGTCTCGCTGAACGCATCGATCCGGCGACCACCGACTTTCAACTTTTCTCGCGAGATCCCGTAACACGAGCGATAAACAGCGTCCCGAGGTGTGCTCGCAATTGTCGAACGAGACGAGAAACGGATAAAAAGGGAGGAGGGAATCGCACGAAAAAGGGGTGACAAGGCGACCGTATCGGTAGCCGGGGACGATAATGGGCCCACGATGGCCGCGAGCGGGTGGAAGGAGGCGAACGCCGCGCGTTTCCGTGCTCGCATCACCGGCAGGAAATCGAGAATTACAAAGCACACTAGAATATCTACATGGGGGCCGTCTCTCGCGTCGGTGTCCGGGCCGCGGTCTCGCGGCTACGAGAGCGCGTTATTCTCGTTGGTATGTGGCTTCAAATTGCAGCCGCTCCCTCGTTACATCGCTCATCGGACCGTCCAGCCGCAAACCGCACAGTGGTGCTTTGCTGCCACGGCTCGCATCTATATATTAAGATTATCGCTGACCGCCTCTATTTACCACTCGTATTCATTCTTTGTCCATCGGTTGTCTCCGCTCGCGCCCTTTTTGCCACCCTCGCCAGCCATCCTCGCGAGCGACGATCCGAGGGGATCGATCGATCGGGGGGGGCCCGGTTCGAATCGAATCGAAGGGACGTCGAATTAGACGCGTGTTCGACGCGAAACGTTCCCTCCATCTCTTTCTTCCTCCTATTTCGTGGGACTCTCGCGTTTCTCTTGGTCGGACTTCCGGTATGCAGATCGAGTCGCGCTTGGCTAGAAGACGCGCTCGCCAACGCGGTTCTTGTGGGTGGTGCACGAGGATCATCGTCGTCGTCGTCGTCGTCGTCGTCCTCATCTTCTTCTTCCCTCATTTCACGCCTCTTGACATATTGTAAATAACGTTAGCGGTTCGATGCCAGTCTTTTGTTGCTCGACTCGTTTCGCCTTGCTCTTCCTCTCGCTCGCTCTTCTCGCGCGACTTTATCCTGGTCTCCCCGGCTTCTCGCCGTGGTTAATTGAAACGGTGGTCGAGGGAACGACTGTGCGTGTAATTGCAGCTTCCGAGAAACCGATGTCCTGCCCGGTTTTTGCCAGCCAGTGGTTGGACGAGCCTTTCGGTCGCTTCACAATTGCAGTCGTTCTGTCCTCTCGCTTTTCTCCTTTTGGAGCATCGCTGATTATGTTGATTCTGCTCGCTGAGATTTCGCGTTGGCTTCTTCTGCTAGCTGCGTATGATTGATTGGAATTACCGATGATCCAGGAATTTTTTTCCAATACGCAGATCGCCTTATTACACCGATAATTATTGATATTTATGACGACGAAGAGATACTGCTTCGGTTGCTCAGGCGTTCGAATGAAAAATCGACTGCACCGTTTCAACGTAGCTACAAATCAACGCCAACCGACCAATTAATCTCGCAACCGCAAACATCGCGCTACGCCTCCGCGCATACCTGCAACCACCCCCGTCGACACTGCAAACAGTGACCCAAAATATTCTACGCACGACACGGTCTGAACCCCTAAGACAGAAACGGAACCAGCCGAGTCCCGTTAGGAAGCACAGTGTCGTCACGCGTGGCGAAGTCTCGGGACCGTCCTCGATAAGCGATTCACCATTTCTCGCCCCTATCTTTCATCGAGTCGGCCGTGTAAACAGGGCCACGACAACACACCGGACACTGTATATTTCCCGAACCATTGTAGAGTTTTTCTTTCTTTCCACCCCCCTCTCTCTCTCTCTCTCTCTCCCTCTCCAACGAAAGACGAGGGGCGAGGAGACAGAGCGAGAGAGGATCTTCGAAATCGAGCGCTCGCTGGTTGGCACGCGGACGGTTCCAGGCGAAATCTATGGCCCGATCTCGATTTTTCGGCTGGCAGACGCAGGGCGAGGTAACGGTAACCAGTGTCCGGCAATATATTACGCCCGTGACTCTGCGCGACGAGCCTAACGTCTCTGTTAGGCGCGACCGAAGATCGGAGCGGAGATTCGCCCTTCTCCCGTTTCCACCCCTTCGCCGCGTTTTCACCAGTAACGGTACCGTCAGCCGCTTCAACCTGTTACCCCCGTTGGCGGACGCTTCCTGGATCCCGCGTCGCCTTTCTATCGCGTCCTGATCGCGTCCTGATCGCGTCCTGATCGCGTCTTTCCGGCCCCTCGATGGACGCGTCTCACTTTTTGAACTCGCGAAATTGATTCACGGCGGCGCGTAGCCGAGGGCGAGAGAGATCGGACGGAACGGAGTGGGAGTTCGCGACGTCGGGCGACGATGCTCGATGGCGTGCACTGCGTGTGCTTCGTGGAATGCACGTGGAGACTTTGAGCAAAGAGAGCACGTGGCATGGGTGCGCCATCGGGTTACGCGGTGGGAGGAATCGGTGAGTCATTTTGCGGTAGACTGTTTTTAGAATTAGGAGAGATTGTCTGGGATGTGGAGGAATATGTTAGTCCCCGAACTCGTCTGCTTTTTTGCTAATTCGTGTCTGCAATTTTCATTATATCCTCGAACATCCAACCATCTTATCTCTCTTAAAGAACGTAGAATCCACCATCGCCAGCGCATCGCGAAAAGAACGCGCGTAAAATGCACGGTAAAGTACACCCTTTCGACAACCCCCGAGTCGACGCGTTCGCCACAGTCGAACACGTTCACCTATTTGCTAATCCATGCCTGCAATTTTCATTATATCCCCGAACATCCAACCATCTTATCTCTCTTAAAGAACGTAGAATCCACCACCGCCAGCGCATCGCGAAAAGAACGCGCATTCAAAAGACACACCAAAGTGCACCCTTCCAACAAACACCGAGTCGACGCGTTCGTCGCAGTCGAACGTCGAAACTTCCTCCTAGGAGCCACCAAACAACCCCGTTCAAATTTACAAGGAAGCAACACACCGCTGGCGACACACGTATCTGCGCGCGGCCAATATGCACGCGGACCAACAGTATATTTATCATGTAAGCAAGCAATTTAGGGGCGATCATTTTTCACGGGCGGCCGTCGACTCCGGATCCAGGGGGTTCCTGGGACGCCGTGAAGGAGCAGCGGGTAAACGACGCCCAGCGTTATTGGCCGGCGGCTGAAGACCAAAACGGACATCACCCTCACGAAGACCTTCGACCTGACTGATGGTCCTCGCTCTCCGCTCGACTCTCTTTCGCGCTCTCTGTATGCTGATGAACCCTCGATACGGGACGGCTGCTCTTCCACCCTCCCGCGTTTTGATACCCGTTGCGATTAAACGGTGGTTTGTCATCGGGATTCGAGGTGGTCTCTACGGTTGTCGGGTTCGTTCGAGCTCAGTTTGCGCGCGGACTGGCCGAAATTTTTCGGAACCACGTAGCTTGGGTAACTTGGATAACACGCTGATATAGTAATTTAGATCGTCTCGAGTTCCAAAAGACCAGAGTCTAATGGAGCAACGGGGTACGTCTCCGCGTGGCATCGTCCTGCTTATAATTCCGCATTCCGTGCCGGCATAATCAAACTTTGGTGCTCCCACGAAGGAAATCGTGATAAAACTTCGAATGGAACGTTGTTCTCCGAAGGTATTCGCTTTGATTACCGTGAAATCTGATCCTGTCGCTTTGAAATTGGTTTTATTCCCAAAACTCGTTCCCTAATACGACGGCACTCGTACATGGATGCGTACATCGTATAAAAAATAAAGAGAAACTAAATTTCTCGTTTCTTTGTAGGAGCTCCTCGACCAGAAAGCTTCTCCTCTTCGCAGCACGCGATAACTGTTTCTTCTCTCACGGGGGAAAGGATGGATGGACGCTGGATGAAAAATAAAAGTGTATCGTGAACGGAGGCAAGGAAACGTAACGGCCTGTTAAAGATAAGGAAATGAGGTGTCGCAGCCAGCTATCCCGGCGAAGAAGCCGGAAGGGTCCTTCCGCGTCTCCGTGTAGCACCCCTTGGGGGATTTTTCGCGCGCCGTTTCCACCCGTACCGTTCCGCTTGCGTTTCGAATACCTTTACACTCGGACGCCCTGCTGGCCAGCCCTTTCTACCCAGGCGGTGAATGGACCCCACCGGCTTCCTCCCTTTCCCGAATAACTAAGGAGCAACCGTCCGTCCAATCGTAATTCCACTCGATCGATCGTTCCGCGGAGGACGTCGATGTGCTTTGATTTCGTCGGGTTTCGAGCTTGCACCGACCTCCTTCGAGGATGGGGGTGAGTCCCCACGTCACGAAGACGCGCGCGAAATTAATTTCGAATTTGTAAATCTTCGCGTTTCGCAATTCTTGCGTTACTTATCGCCGTTGAAGCGTCGGTCTTAAAAGGGTGAAATTTATCCCGGGGAAGGCTAAGGGTTGGACCGTACGGGAATTCTCTGAGTTATTCGTGCCCGCTACGAGTGAGGGACAATCGCGATAAAGCGGATAAAACGGTGTCATATACAATAATATTCGCTGCTCTGATAAAATTCGTGAACTCTCATTTTCGTCTTCCCTTTTTCATTTAGAACTCGCGATTACCGTGAATCGCTCGTGGCGCATATAATTGTGACATTTTTGTATCGTCGTATATAGTAAAACCATTAAACTATAGTAAAACCAGTAAACCACTAAACTACCTGTATTTTTAATATATTTTTAATACACTTAAAGGTATTATTATCGAACGAACATTGTCGCAAGACAGAATGGAAACTTGTCTGTTCAACGATTGAAAAATTGTCGGAAATTTTACGTAACTACCCCCGTTTCACCCTTACTTCTGTCTTGTTGCTGCACTTGTAAGTCGTGTTGCAAATTCGATGTTAGCCAGAGAATTCTTATCTTAATGTAGCAAATAACTGGAGGGACCGACGGTGAACGCGGTAGATAACAGTACCTACCGATCTAATCTCACAGTTGATTTAACTCGCTTCATAATTCTTCAAGCTAATCTCAATCCACGTATAAGCATTACTTCCTCCCTTATGTGCTCCACGAACATCTACATACGCATTTAATTAAGTCTACCAAGCGAACCGCCGTCGCGAGTCCTGGTCTCGTTGCTTTTTTCAATTACTATCTCGCGGATTCTCCTCCACTCCCTTCTTCCACTTTCTTCATTCGACGTCTATTCATACTAGACGTAGCTCTCAATTTTCAATTTCACTTGTAACAATTATTACAATTTTTTACAGAGATATCTACAAAATTTGGAAAGAATTTTCCGATAGTTTTATTAACCCTTTGGACTCAGCTCCTTTCCAGACGTTAGCAACAGAAAATTTCCACTTCGATACAAACACTTCAAGGAAGCATGCATTCCTCAAAAAGCTGCGATGGAACAACTTTAACTTCCGCAATCGCTGATCAATTCTGATGTCCCCTCAGAGAGAGCATCCAAGTGCAAACGTTTAAATAACGAAATTAGTTCGGAAAATAACGACGAAGCATTAACTGTACAGGAAACGTTAACGAAAGCCCAGCATCGAGCCCAAGTTCAACAGCCACCGCCCTCCTCACCAGCTATCGGCGGCGATATCAGCTCGGCGGGTATAAATAACAGAAAATTAGTAGTACGTAAATGTACGACACGTACGGCTGGCTTCGATTGACCGGAAAAGGGGGAGCGATAGCAGACGGGACAGGCGAAAGAAGAAGAAGAACGCGATGGAAGAAGGGAGGCGTGGGACGAGGAGCGAGACACCGGTGGCTTGGCGGGCGAAAAGAGACGAGGGATCGATCGTAACAATCGCGCACCCACACTGGTCGAACCCGTCGAATCGGTGAATGAGAGTTGCCCAATAAAGTGTTCACGGTGTCCGAAGCGTAACGAGGGGAATGCATGCCAGGATTGTGCAACGTGTTACGCAGCCCGCGATTTGTCTTGATTATTAATGACGGGGTGGAACAGGGCGTATGCATTATTTAGTATGCCATTACCCCTTTATTTGGCGGCCAGGCCGATCCGCTGGGTTTCGACGATCGTGGGTGATCGTAGCGTAAGAAACGTTGGCTAATACGGTCCGCTGTCGTGGCTGCCGAGGAATGCAACCTTTCGATCGGGTCGGGTTTGGAAAGTCGCGTGGAAGAACGAGGAGATCGAAGGTCTGCGAGTTTGCATCGGGACGCACATCGGTTGTATTTGTGCGCGTGAACGTTGGTACGAACTGAAGGTCTAGGGTAAGGCACGCGGTGTGCTTTTATTTCTTCGTTTTGGTTGGAATATTCAACTTTTTGCTCGAGAGCTTGCAACATTTTTAGAGAAAGAGTCTGGGGCGAGTTTAAAAGGTAGCGAAAACACGCCCTCCCTGTTTCCCCTGCCCATCTAATTACCCCATAATGGATACATGATTCTTACAAGACATCGAGTCCACCCCAGCGTCGCTTTAAAGCCAGCAATCACGCCGCATAATACTGCTATTAGATAACATAATCGAAAGTGGATTTATGGTAGGCAACGGATGAGGTGGGTTGGGAAGTTTCGAAGAGAACAGAGGGAGTAACGACCTCGTTTACTCAAAGGTATTAATTTATACCTTCTTTAAAGAAGGAGATCGCGATGTGTACGAATCTTGACGGACACCAAAGCAGAAACTCGCTGAAAAAAGAGTCGAACATCTTCGAATCGTGCTCGCACCGCGCGATCCTCTTTCTCGCCCCTGCAAAAACCACCCCTCTTCTCGACGTCTCCCGAATTCCGACTTCTGCTTCAATTACCCTCGATTCGATCGCGGAAGGACGGTTCCCGCGCGTGCAACGAGAGCTTGTTCCTGGCATCTCGCGGTCCAACCAACACGGACTCACACGGGCGCGCCTCCGACCATTGTAAAACCAACGATTTCCGGGGCGAACGTGGGGGATCGCGCGAGCCCTTAAACGACTGACAAGTCCTCCCTCGAGGGCACGGCCCGTGTCTCTCTCTTTAAAATCGTGAGATTCTCAAAACAGATGCACCCCCGACCGCCGCTCGAATGGCTTTTTAAACTGCTCGGCCAATGTAACGCGCCGGGGGACACCCTCCTGTCGCTGATCCTGGCAGTAACAGTCTTAAAACGGCCGTTCCGTATTTTCCGACCGATATCTTGTCGCGGGGCGCGTCCTGGTTTCGCGTGCCTCCGTTTAGAATCGGCGGATATTTATGAACGCATAAATACGGCTTCGAACGTGGACGCGTGTGTGTTTTTTTTCAGCGTCACGCGAGCGTTTCGTGGGGTTGTTGGAGGGGTAGATTCGAGTGGGACGTCGTTCTGACAAATTCGTGCTATAAATTATTGGCGCGAATGATTTGGCTTTTCTGGTTTTTCGCTACGACGGGATTTGTAGTAAATATTTGGTCGGCAAGAAAGTATTTTCGGTGTTCAAGCGTATATAGATAGCATTGCGATTTCCTTTTGATATTTAAGATCAGTCACATTTAATTTTGGTTACAAGCAAGTTTTGTGTAATTTTGTTCGTAGCTGTTGTATAGAAAAAATGAGTTTCGTTTGACACTAGGAAAACGAAAATACTTTCTTGCAAACCCAATGATTTATACGATGCAATAACTCGAATTGAATGAAATATAGTGAGTACATTAAGTTATAGTTAATTTTGTGAATAAGCGAGCCACGCGATATTTATCGACGAATACCAGAGGCCAAGAATCATAATAAAAGCTACCAAATAGAGATCTATGCGGACGGCTGGCCCCGCAAATTATCCAGAATCATTTATTACATTGTTCCGCTAATTCCGGAATCATATGCCGGACTTTGCCGAGCAAATATCGCTGATATTGCGCGTCTGTCAGCTCCTAACAGGATTTACGAAGATCTTAATGAAGCGTGGGGTGGTAGGTAAGAAGTAGTCATAAATACGTCGCCACCCTTCTGTATCGCGCGCGGCATTAATATCAGAAACGTGTCTCGTTGAATTAATGCGTTCTGTGACACTGCTTTGGAACGTCTATATACCAACCCTGTTATTTCAGACCTCCCTTCGTTCCCTCATTTTTCCTATGTGCAATCGTAATTATTTTTCAAATCGAGCCTGTAACTCGAACAAATTATGGGGGCGTTCGAAGAGTATTCTGTATCAGGAAAAGTATTATTTTTTTCTGATAAACAGCCCTGTCGCATATTTTTTGTTTTCATCTGTTTGCAAAGAGACTAATTTGTATCTTTTAACAAAATTACAGGAACATTCGAAGACTATAGGTAGAAAAGTACTCTCTTCTTCTGAAAAACATCCCTACCGCATATTCTTTGCTTTCATTTGTTTGCAAAGAGACTAATTTGCACCCCTTTTTCTCGCTAGCAGAGTCCTCACGGTCTTTGGAAGGAATCAGCATGATGCGAGACATAAATTCGGCTCTAAGTCGGTTGTAAACGTAGCACGTCGACCAGTTACAAAACGAGGAAGACGAACGGGAAGGAACAGCTTCGTGGCCAGGCAGCGTGACACTTTGATAGCGATTCATCACGGTTTGCTACTTTTTCATGCGCATTCCGCAGGCGACTTCGTCACTCGACAGACCTGGACATCGGATCATCGATTTATCGCTTCGGTTGCTGGCTTCGCACGCACCGTTTATGGTTTGGGAGCCGATTCATTTTTTTTGCCGCTTCTTAAGAAAATTAAGTGTCTAGAAACGGAGCGTGACTTCGCAGCGCGAGACGCTTCGCACGGCTCGCGCAAAGCAGTCGATCGTCGATTCGATTTCAAATGTAACGCAACGATGACAATAAAAGAGATGATATATGAAATGGAAATACTATTTTTTTCTTGTATATCCTGTCCTTTAATTAAAATTCATTTTAGTCTTCGATCTTGGATTCAATTTGCTATTAATTCGATTTTGAGTGTTAATTTAGAGAGCTGTGACCAGGGATCATATGTAATTTGTTAATTTGTAAAAATATTGAACAGCCTGACTTCTATAGCAACGATTATATTAGAGAATTGTTAAAAAAGTTGTAAAATATATTATTTAAATAAAATATTAAAATGTAAAATTTCTGTGTTTCATTTTTGATGGATAAATGTTGTTTCTGTTAATATTATTGAAAATTTTTAAACAAGTGTGACTGTATGGGGTGTTGAACGTTTGAAGAGACCTGCAATACCGACGGACCCATCCCAGCGAACTCTCATAGTACCGATACCCTCCGTGCGATGGCAGATAGTTCTGCAGCGTAAATGTACCGCGACTTCTTCAAATATATTTCGACGTTCGACATTACGAAAACAATGCAAATCTTAGCAATTATTCGACAAAAATAACTGTACGCATACCTCGTTTCAAGCTGAACATATCCAGCACAATTTCCACTAAAAATTTCTACTCCACTACTACTTAATCAAATATAATAGAATAAAAACTATCCTGCTCCCATGTGGACTAATTCTCTTCGAAATTTGAAAAGGAAGGCTATGAATTTAATAACTTATTCATAACCCGAGGTGGTTAATTCGACCCTAAGAATGTTTCGTTAAAGAACCTCTATCATTAAGTATTTTCCACGATACTTTTACTTCCCTTCGCTGTACCCGCTTTATCACCGATCGTATAATCCTGTTCGTTTACCCAAACGTGTACTACAACTAAGGTCTATTAAACAAACATGTACCATAAATGACCCGCATGACCCGCATGCTGTTAAATGCATTTTTACGACGGAGATCCCGTTCCAGGGCGTACACGGTGAGCGAGGCGAGCCAGTTAGCCGGAGCAAGGAGAGACCAGGAACTTTTATAAAAGCTCAATCTCGGAAGTGTCGCGCAATTACACCCCTCACCGGGCCGGTGGTGGCTGATGTCGCGACGGGATATTCCGGACGATGAAAGGAGGGAACATGTAATCACGCTAATTGAGTGCAGATAGGCCTCGTTGACGACTCCTTCATTACGCCGCAAGAGGGGTCCTAACCGCACAATTACCCGCTAACTTCGCCACTGTCGTTTCTCACCGTTTCCGAGCCTTTCGATGCCCGCGATAACGGGCAAATGCCGCCATAATATTTTTTGCACCTCGTTAGTACCTGCTCGATGGCCTGTCCGCGGGGCTGCGCCGGTGGTTCCGAATTGGGGCGGCTGTCGATGGCTGTTTGATTGGGCGAACTGAGCGGAGCTGTCTTTATGGTCGAAGGATTTTTTTAACGCTGTATTCGAATATAAATTCTGCGATTCCCCTAAATTCTCCAAAGATTGAAAAGATCGTCGAAACTTGTAGAACATTTGACCGAGGTTTTTGTACCGTGGCGAACGCTTCTGTTAACTAATCGAGCCATCGGACACCTCCACCTGCGAGAGCGAACTGCAAAACATCCCTGTCGAGAGGCATCGATCTCCCTTCGTCGTGAAAAATAGCAACAAATCCCCTGAATCCCTCGCGATGCACCCCCGCACGGGAGCGGGCGAAAAATCCGGGCGAGCTCTCGCGACGAGCCATCCACCACGAGCGGGAGGGACCGGTAAGTCGTGGCGCGGCGAAAGCCATCCTGGCTTTTCTTATTAACTTGGAATTTTTTCGCAAAGTGCCGCGAGACCGCGACCTTCGTGGAATACCAATGAGCTGGCGCTGTAACGCTCGTCGTCGAGACGGGCAAAGGTACGAATCGAGTTACTCAAGGGTGACCAATAGAGGGTGGAGCGGGTGTCACGCTCAGGAGTTCCGCGGAGGGTAACAGAAATCGTGGGTGATCTTCCAGGACGATCGATCAGTCGGAGTCTCGTCATTCCTGTCAATTAGGCTTTCGATGGTGTCGGCTGGACGCGGGACGAAATCTAATTCACCGTTGCCTTCCGATTCCGGTATCGGTTGATGGTTGATGGACGCGCGGGGGTGATGGTCGGGTTGTACGTGAGACGTGCAGTTCGAGTGGACGAATTATTGTGTATCGTTTTAGGGAGTCGCAGCTTTTGTCGTTGAATGGATTTGGGACACCTTTTGGGACCACCTTTTGGGACCACCTTTTGGTGGTTGAGACATTAACCCTTTGCACTCGGACGTTGCTTCTGAGGGAATTGCGAAAGTTAAAAACTTATTCTATTGCAATTTTTTGAAGAACGCATATTTCTCCAAAGTTTCCTATTGAAATGGAAATTTTCTATTGCTAGAAAATTGCTTGATAATAGTTTCTTCTGCTAACTTTTACCAGCAATAGAAAATTGCTGGGAAAGCGTCGAGTGCAAAGGGTGAAATACGTTTCTTTATGACAAAAAGATAATTTTCTCATATCTTAGTCCATCGATTGCGATTCTAACAATTTATCTCTTTACGCACACGTAGAATCAATCGTCGCGCAATTAGACTTACAGAGCACACCCCTGGAACCAGGCGAAATCACTCACCACCCGTCCAACCCTTTCATCCGCGATCCCCTAGTCCTCGCCAGCTCGAATTCCCAAGTACTCCATTCCAGGATACCATTCAGCTCCTCATCATCCTCCAGTCAATAAACGACGCGTACATAATAACGTCGTAGGACGTTCTCTCATCGCGTCAGATCGTTTCGCTCGTCCAATATATATATATATATCGGTGAACGTGGAACGGGTGGAAGGTTAGACGGCGTTGGTAAAGGTTGGACAACGTAGCACGATCGGAAAGACGATAGTGTAAGAGTCCGAGCCGATAGGGGTGACGTAGCGGGTGGGTCGCCCCCGCCAATATGCCGTCGTCCATACATCACGCGAGGGCGACCCGACAAACTGGGGAAACCTGACCAGAAATATGATGTCATTTATATGGTAATACATCGGAATCCCGTCATTTAGATACTTCGATGATTAATGCCTCCGACAAGACAGCGCCAGCTGCTTCCTCCGGTTCCCGTTTCGGGACTGCCGTCCTCTCTGCTCCGTCGTTCCCGTTTTTCTGCACGGAATCTGGCCTTCGGACGACGCGCGACCTCGACCGGCGTCGTCTGAGCACCTGCACCCTCGCGGGACAGTTGGAACGCGAATCGTAAAGGGTGTTCTCCGAGTCGCAGTTAGAAGCTAACTCGGACCCGTTCGCGACGCGAGAGTCAGCGGAAGACAGCAAAGCCGGCACGGAAACGCGGGGGCGGAGCAGAACACGCCGGATCCTCTGCTCTTTTTGCGCGGTGGACGGAATCGAAATTGGTTTTGGACTTGATAGTGCGCGCAATTATGTATCAACCCATACGCATGCACCGCAAACTGGGCCCGGGCAAGCGGTCTGGCGGGCACATTTCAATTATTAGAGGGAATTACTCGGAGAGAGCGTCCATCATCTTCTATACTTATTTTCTGCTCGCAACCACCACACGCAGACTCCCCCTCCCACCGTTACGTCTATATACCGGTTACGAACACACTTCGACAACGCGTCCCTCTCTTTCTCTATGCTCGCCATGGAGATGATCCTATGAGGTTATATGGGAGAGGTAGGCATCATCAGAGTGCATCATCAGAGCGGTGAGAAAATAGCCTTCAATTGTGATTACAGGGGCGGCTCGGGTTCGCCTCGGCATGGCATCGCGCGCTCGCTCACTGAATCTGTCTACTTGTACGTTCGTCCTGTCCATTCGTTCGCCTTCGCCGCGCCGCGTCGACCGATCGTCGAACAGGTAACTCGCGCCTGTGTATGTGTGTGTGTGTGTGTGTGTGTGTGTGTGCGTGTGTGGGAAGGTGCATCGCGATTTAAGTAATACGAACGAGCGTCTTGTCACCGATAGCGACAGCCCTCGAGGGGTCCGTACGAGCTCGGATTAGTATCGCGACGCGAGACGTCCGTCGAGACAAATTTCAACAAGTGTCGCTGCATCTGGACGAAGCTGACGGCGGGCAAGCGGTTCGCGTAATTGGATTAGAAGATTTTTACGAACTCTGATACGATCTCGCGTTAATTTCGCGTCGAACATGCAACGGTAGAGGGAAATGCAATGTTACTCACCAAATCCGCAGATCAGTGAAAGAAAGTCAGACATAGGACTTACCTGAAAAATGACGAAACAAGATTGTTAATAAAATATATTGAAGTTATTTTAAAACTGTATCGACGACGAAAAATCGTCAAAAATCGTCAAAAATCGGCAAGTGGAGCCAATTGTACGTGGTTACACTCGAGAATTCACGAGAACCAGGAAGAAGGTACAAGTGGAACGAACCGCGTGCGTGCCGCGTCTGTCACGCTCCTCTGGGACGAAGGTGCAGAACAATAAGGCAAGAAAGTTATAAGTATGACTAAGCAAGAAGGTGGAAAGACGCGACGCGATGATTCCCATTGGAGTGATTCCATGATGAGGGCCCTCCGTCCCGGCACCGTCTGGACACGGTTTCCTGTCCCTAGGCGTGTCGCATTACTAGATTAGATGGAGAGCGACCCTTAGATAGTGCAACGTACCCTTCGTCCCACTGATACCTTCCAAATTACGCGACATATCCACAACCCCGCTCGTTTCTCCTCTGAAACTCTTCTCCTTCAACTTCCTCCCTGAAAATGATACGCGTTCTCCTCGACGACGTACTCCATATCGCATTGATTATTGGATATTGTCATAATCCGCGATAAAAGATGGTTTTCGTCTTACTATTGTAGACATTGATAGGTTCACTTTATTTTAAATAATGTCAGTACGCCGTTGCTCTTCTTAAACTAAACTAGCATCCTCATTCATTCATGGAACATTCTCGATTCTTTTCCCCGGATTTCCATGCATTCCCTTGTTTTCCCAGGCACTCACATACACCCGTATACACTCTCGAATATTGATTATTCGAGAATATTCATAATTACTTGAAAACGATCACAATTACATCTTCACAATTATAAACGTTCGCACCTCATTCTTTCCTTTCTCGCACTCCACCCTATTTGTAATCGTTTTGGATACCCGATAAATGTACGTCTAACAATAATTTTTTAGACATACCATCCCAATTATTGAGTCGCGCATAAAATGCCGCAAACAAAAGAAATCGGAAGAGCTCAGAGTACACAATAATTGTCCAAAAACAAACGGTCTAACATACACCACAGGGAGCAAGGAATGGAGCAGCGCGAGGGGGCGGCTGCTCCGTTAAACGGCAAGTTTTCACTAATGTTTCTTGTTCTGGGAACTTTAATATGCTGTTTAAGCCGGGCCGAGACTTTAACGCCCGGCGCCCGGATTTAGGTAACGAGCGCCGCGGCGCACGCCTCGCCAGCAACTTCGTGATATAAGAATACCCCTAAATGCGGTCATTTAGTTCGCAAGCCGGATACTTCGTTAATAGCTCGTGACTAATCGTCGCCTGCCTCTGTTTCGCGCTACGTGCGACCCGACCCCGCGCAATTTCGCCTCGAAACGCGAGTCGAGGCGACGGAGGATCGCGGAAACGTCGGAAAATCGGCAACCTTTAACCCATTTCAACGCCTTGCTCCATCGCGCGGCTGCTAACTTGCCACCCGTCCGACGCGCTCGACGATTGACACGAGACAGCATCGGCGACTGGGATTGGCAATGTTCGAAAGTAAACACACGTTACGCGCCCCGTTGTATTTAATTATCATCATTTTTTCTCGCGCGGCTCACGCGAGCCCGCGCTCCCTCGGAATTTCGAGAGCAAAAAACGGGAAAAAATGGCCGGTAGTAAAAGGGGAGGCAAAGAGGCGAAGATGGTCCTCGCCTAATTGCGAACTTCATCAGCGGCCAGGCGCGCAGTGGGCGCTCTTGATTAAGAATTTAATTGCAGCTGATTTACATCCGCCTCTCAAAAGGAACATCTATTTTCGGGCGCAAACTATCCAGCCCGCTAATTGGCTTTCTGATTTTTCCCCGAAAGGCACGGGAACGCATCCTCGGCTACCCGTAACCATCCCCCTACGGCGGCCGCGTTCATACTTCACCTGTCGGACGCTGATAGTCCCCGTTAATAGTTTCTTTCTTGGTAAGGAGCGAAAGGGCAGATAAATTCGCGTAAGAGGCAGTGCATCATCGTAAGTCAGCCACGCGAGCGAGAAAGGGAGAGAAAGGGGGGAGAAAGGGAGGGAGAGAGAGGTTGATCAACGGTTTGCATCTCGCGCGCGTTCATACTCGCCTCCCATCGGTGCGCCCCGCGTTCGCCGTTTCGTCCGTGCTGCGGCCAGCGGAATAGACGGAAAACGCGCTGGTTAAATTAATTGCGGAGGCAAAGATCGCGAGCAAGACCACGGGCCATAAACAAAGCGGGACGATCGGCTGATCATTACCTCGATAGGGCCTGATAATAACATGCAACGCGAGGCTCAGCTCCGCGAGGATGAACACGTGCACGCTTCGCTCGATGCATTCCCGATGGGATAGTCCCGGTCACGGAAGACCCTAAATTTCACGCTCCAACGTTTATTCTATTCCTGGAGTTAATTCTAGCGCCTGGTCGGATCGCCAGGCCTCGAAGGGGTGTTAAGGATGCCGTAAGTGTTTTTTAATGGGGCCTTAACGGATGCTGTCGAACGGAACTTGTCGAACGGAGTTTCGAAGCGTCTTCGCGTGGATTCCAAGCGGTGAAAGTTTGCCTGCCGATTTTGACAGAAGCTCCGATAGATCGTAGAATAGGATTAAATGAATTGGAAAGAGAGTTCGTTTCTTTTATCGATCGTTACTCGACAAACAAACCTGTCGAGACGCGCAGTGGACGCAAACCACATTCACGCTATAAAGCGCAACTCGGAATGCACGGTACGACGGCTGCGGGAACTCGTAAAACTCATCTGCGGTCATCGCTCGATGCGCGATATTAACCTCTAAATCACACGCGACCGGTTCCGCCCTTCGCGTCACGCGCGGACAGTGACAAAACTGCGTCAATCGTGGAATTCGTCGGGGCTGTCGAACGATATTTCACAGTCTCGTTTCCACGCGAAAGTACAGTTCCCTCGAAAGATCGAACCTCTCGAATCCGAAATGACGAGCACCGCCGATCGATCGGTTCGAGCTCGGAAAAGATTCGAGAACTAGCACTAAAAGCTGTAGAGGGAGAGAGAGAGAAAGAGAGAGAAAGAGAGAGAAAAAAATGACCGGTTTCACTCGTTAGGGGCGGTGAAAAACACGTCGCGCGTACTCGTCAAAGGCGGACCTCCGCCGCGGGTCTCGAAACAGGAAGCAGAGGAGAAACGAGACGGTCTATCTGGAAGGACATCGGGCAGCATCGCGCGCGGAAGACCGCGCGGGGCCGGGAAAAAAAGAGCGCACGGGGAAAAAGAAGATAATCCGATCTGAAACGGTGACCGGGGGTGGGGGGTAAAGAGGGTGTTAGGAAGAACCGGGGCGAGCGTGGAGGAGATGATATAAAAAGATGAAGATGAGAGACGAGATTGGTGAATGATCATTGGAATAGTTGCGGCGTAGGCACCGAGCGGAGGCCCTGTTATGGCAACGGGCCCTCTTCTTGCCAACGGTGCAGGTTACACGCAGGGAGCAGTGGGACAAGCTTTGTAAAAGGGGCGTCACCACGTCGACCAGTCTGCCTACGAGTGAAGAATGAACTGGCCGGTACGTGAGACGACTTCCGCAGCGATTTCACGGCTCCTGTGACGTCACTGATACGAATCGAGTCCGCTGTTAATGAGCCCCGCGGATGATCGATTGAAAACACCCGCGGTGTCCGGATGTTTTTGTCCGCCCCGAAGGCGACGAGGCGAGTCGAGACCAAGGGAGAGATGAGAGTGGAAGGGATTGCGCGATCTTTCCGTGAAAATGACATTTTCTTACCGTCAACGAGCCGGAGAGCAAGAGAGGACACGGGTGTTCGGACGTGAACGACCCGAGGAACGGTCGAACGTTTCGGTCCGCGGACCAATCAGTCCCGAACCATTACTCGCAAGATAAATCGCGCAATATATTCGCCTACCTAGCTGCTAAAAAATGGCAGCCATTCGTTCGAAACGCGTTGGACATGTTCGCCGATTCTGCCGTGCAAACAGCCGTAATTTGTTTAGCACAACGTTGCGCGCTCGCGAGTGTCTCGCTCTCCGCGGCTCGACTCGAGTTTCTAATTTCAATATTCGAAGCGACAGCCCCGATAGCGGCCCCGATAGCAACGATCGCCCCTGTGATGACACCGCTCGCGCGGTGGAAGCGGGTTTCGATGGCGATTTAACGGCGGCGAGCAGTGGAAGCGGCCTCGAATGGTCAGACGAGCGTGCATCCGCGCGGATCAAAAGGCGAATTAGCCGGGCGATAAAAATCACCGGCGACGCCGTTCGCGCCAGCATGCAGGGAGGAAAGCAAAAGCGCAGGGGCCCCGGTTTCCGATGAAACGCAGCCCCAACGGCCAGGCAACATGCGGTGCAGCGGTAACCCGAGACTTTAACGCACGGCAGATGATATCGTCGCTGACATCTACGTTAGCACGGGGAAGAAATACCGGTCCGAGCGAGGGCTTCGTCTGCGCCGACTCTTATCACGGCTCTCCGCGTTCGTCAGGTATTCTTTCGAGGCGGGCAACGCGAGTGAACAAGTGGAACAAAGGTCGTTTTTCGTTTGTTCTCGAATTCGAATTTGGGACGTCGACGCGACGCGAGGTAGGATTCGAGTTGGTTTGTTCGTACGAAGAAGACGGGGGCAGGTTGGGTGAAAAGTGGTGAATTTGTGTCTTCTTTCGCTGCGCGAGACGGGGTGTAACTTATTGGGGAACGGAGAAGGTCGCGTAAAGACACATTGCGTGTTTTTCGTAATATTCAAATCAAAAGAAGACAGGTGGGTGTAATATAACGCGTGATGCATGGTCGCTGGCAAGACGGAAACACGATGTTCGTAATAAAAGAATAAACTCGTCGGTATATGGGATCGTAAAGTCGCGGGCGGTTTACGCGCACGGGGTTGCATGGTTGTAACACGACAGGGGGGTGAAAGCGTTGAATATGCAATAACGTTCCACTTTTTCCTTGCATCCGTCTTTTCTTGTTCTTTCTTCCCCCCTTTTTTTTATCAGAGAACACGCGTTTTTGATCGTACATCACAATCTTCAATTAAGTAATTCCTGTAAACTACTAATTAATATCACGGTGTACAACAAATGAGATGGCAGAAGAAATTAATTTTAATCGACAAATTTGTATTTATAATTCACGTCGAAATTTTTAATTATAGGCTTCGATATTGCATCAAGACGGACGTATTTCAACATGCATATTGAGTTATGCGAACGCAATTAAGTTTAATTAAGATCCACGATCATTAATCGTTTAAGCATCGATTACTGCTGCCGCAGACTTTAGATTGCTAGATTGCACAACGTCTTAGGCGCGTTATTTAATACAGTTTTCGTTCTTTTTTAGCACGATGCCTTTTTTTTTTAAAGGTAGACGGGGCCGACTAAGAACGAAGGAATTACCTCGAGGGATACTTTATCGAAGGCTCGATATGAGCCATCGCGGTTTGTTAAATTTTCCATTGCACTCGGAGACGAGGCTGCATTTCACTTTACGCCGGGTCTCCAGGCAGCAATGTCGCCTGAAGGTAAACATAGGCTGAAATGCTCCCTCGGGGACAAATGAAGTGGGCAAAATATGTGCGTGCCAAAGGAAAGAAAGGAAGAAAATAGAATTGAAATTCTTATTGTCATCCTGGCGACCCACAGTGGCAATAAAAAGTGTTTGCGCAGACATATATACATTCTAACATTCAAATACCGACTAATCAGAGGCCTAACCTTCTTTCACTTCCTACTCTGCAAGCCATGCTAATTCTACATCGCTAAACAAGATAAAACTGTTTGTTACTGAGATAACAATTAGTATAATCGGAACGAATATAAAATTTGTTCAGCGAACGCGTTACATCTCGTAACTAGAGCATCGATCAAGCTAATGGAAAGCCTGATGTTTGCCAATTTAACGTTTCAATTATACCTTCGAGTGTTTGAATCTTCTTCGCGTGTCCGGACGTGGAAAGCAAGTTCTTTGCTTTCCAACGAAACGAGTCAAGATCCGTGTTCGACCTACGATTACCGAAGTACAGCGGATTCTCAGGTACCCTGACGCCATGGGGACACGTAATACCCTCGACCATTTTCGCGACATGTGTGCGAAGCGCGCTCGAGCATTACAAATATTGAACTTGTCGGCGCGGTGTTCGACGAACGACTCCCGACTCGAACGAACAATCACGCTCGGCCAGGAATCAAGACGGGTATTAACGGCGTGAAATTCGCTTGTACATCAATATTAATACTTGCACCCCCTCGTTGATTCGATCGCGTTGATTCGATCGCGATAATTTATCGACTTCCGTTTGATCATTTCGTGCGTTGATCGCTGAATTTCAGCTGTGCGCGGCGACGTTTGCTGGTAGGGAAGCTGTGTCTCCATAAAAATGATAAACAGATACTAAAACTGACAAAAGTAACTGTATTTTCTAAAATATAAATAACAGAAATTTATAGTTTATATTTTAGAAAATACTAGGGAAGCAGCGCTTCCATAGCTTCCATGGACTGCCATTGCTGAATTTGAAAAATTCTATTTGAAAATTGGGGACTTTTCGTATCGATTAGATTTTTTTAACAATCGCGAATTATTATCTACGTTTTTACTGTTTCTAATATTATTTTAATTAGTTTAATTGATAGATGTGACTCCATATTGGTACGAAATGGAGGCACGTCGTTTTATTCATGGGAAATTTATGGTTCAAGGTAAGAAATGGACGAAAATCCCGCGGATCCCGGCCTGGTTCGATGCCATCTCTACTTTCACGGACTGGCTCGCGCCTTTTTTTTGTCCCTGACCGAGGACAGTGCGCTTACCGGGCCGACAGCGTTTCTTAGAACGCGGCAGAAGTGTCCATCAGTGGCTCGGAAACTTTGCTCAGGGAGGAAAGTGGTGAGCTCGTTGTCTTTGTGGCTACCGCTTCTCGGAAACCATCCAGCGAAATTCAGAAATCGTATTTCATAGAAGACGCATGCCCGTTCCACTCTGGAACGGCGTGAAATTTTCAGGAATCACACCCCACGACCACGACCATGACCACGCTCACGCTGTTTCCCTTTCTACCCCTCTCGCATTCATCTTTTTACAGCAGTCGTAACCGTAAGATTAATGGACGTGGAATTAAAATAACCCACTCGCTTGGACCATCAGGATTATTCTACCAATTAACAAATTTCCATTCAACGACGCAGCGTTGTACAAAAATGTAGTCCAATTCTTGTAAAAAGACGTAACGAGGCGGTACTTTAAATCCCAACGAGACTTTCACCATCCAGAAAAGATGGCGAAGCTCGCACAAGGTTCTCACGATCGCCAGGAGCCTCCAAAAGATCGCTGGCTCGAAACTCGAGGCTCGCGCGATTCGCCGCGTCCACGAGCTTGATTCCTCGAACCCGCGATTCGCGTTAGCCAAACAAATAGCGCAGCAGCCTTAGAAAGGATTCTTTAAAAGGGGTAACGGCTTCGAGGCCGAGCGATCCGGGCGAACGCATCGCGGCGTATCGTGGCCGAGAAACGCGTGACCTCTGAACACCGCTAAATCAACACCACCGATCTGACTCTCGCGGAGCGAAGCCAGGTAATTATTTGCCCCGAGATTTATGAGTTTGTACGGAACGGACAGCATCAGCTCCTTCTTCTTCCTCTCCGTTCGTCCGCGCACACACACGCGCGTGTTCGCCATCTATCTTCCTCCGGTGAACGCGGAGCCGAGCGAAAAACGTTTCACCTCGCGCGCCTTTTCTTTCCCGCCTCGCGCTCTTTGACTTCATTTATCTCGGACGCACTTGTTCACCCGGGCCCCGGAATCACTTTTCGCATCGTAATTACACGTGGCCGCGAGCAATCTCTCAATAATTCAATCGCGTGGATGATTGCGCTCGCGCGCGCGCGCGCGCCAGAGAAACCCTGCGCGCTCGGGTTGCATTTTTAATTCGATACCCTGGTTAGCCTCCTCAGCCACCCTTCCCCTCCTCTCGCCGTTCCTTTTCCCGTTCGCCGGTAATTGCCAGATCGGGATTTTTCTCGGCGTTTCCGCGAAACGCGATAGTTTGATGAACCCTTTCCTTACTCGTCCGAATGGCGGGGAACGGGATAATTGTTCGAAATCGTTCGAGGAACTTGTGCATGCCAAGAGACACAGCCTGTTTTCTATTCTTCTTCTTCTTGGGCACGGTGTTTTGCGATCGCTGCCTCGCGCACGCGATTAATCATTTTTTCTTCGTATTTTCCGACTAGGGTGGATAATTTATGTACTATTTAACGAAGAACTGTACTATTTACTGTATTTGCTTCATAATTATCGATATTAACCCTTTGCAATTCATGTCGAATAATTGCTGCTTATTATAATAGTGGAAAGGCTTTTCATTTCAGTCTGCAAGGGGGTAGTTTGTAGAAAATTAAAAAGGAATTGTAATTACATTTTCTGTATTAAACAGCTCCAGTTCTGACTCTTCTAGCAAACGATTTTTAATAAAAAATCGTTCCGTTCGAATTCAATATGTCTAAAATGGTAAAGTTTCGCGAGACTTGGTGAGAGATGCGAGGATCGGTAGAGCAGAGGCGGCAGGAATGAATATAAGCTCGAGTTACGAGCGAGCAAGTTTTTTTTATCGCGGTTTTACGTCGCGTATGCCTAGCCCTGGGGCGCGAAACGATACTTCTAAGGGACCAGGATCAACCCCCTTCGCCCTTCGACTCGCTTGCAGTGTAAACAAATTAAGGAATCGTCCACAGTCCCGGTTTACGACCGCCTTCGTCCCACAATACATGCAGTGAATCTTTTATGAACGCGGCTACGAACAAAAAGGCGAACGCTTCCCGCCATTACGAGGGTCGAGGGGGTGAGTTTTTTTCGAAAGGAAAAAGGCGCGGGACAATTTACAAAAACGAAATCCTTTAAGACAGAGAAGAAGTTTAAGGCCGGTCGCTCAAGTAACTCCAAAGGTTCGCGGAAGTTTGTTTCTACGACTGGCGAAGGTCTCCTCGAGTGAACTTTGTCGATTTTCAAACTGATTTTGCGAGCAGACCTCAAGATACATCTTGAAACTTTTCAGCTACAGCGAGCGCGCAGTTGTTTGTTTCGAGGAAGCTCGACTCCGCTGCCCGCTTTTCAGGGGAGCTTACTCGATAGAATTTTATTAATTTTCCAACTTCCTCTGTTATGTTCTATTCTTTTCCCTTAACGTCCCATTTCTGAAGTTTTATCAGATATCAGAGTACAGCGCGCGCCCTGGCGAACTTTCCTAACTTTCATCTCTGCCTCAAAGATACACTTTTATCAAATATGGACACGTATCAGCTTCGAAAGCCAATTTCAAACTTTCAACTTCCTGTTATTCCCAATTCGACACACAATACAGCCTCGAAATTATCACTGGTTCACAGAAGACATTTCGATGTCTTCGCTGTCTTCTATACATCTACTGCCTCGATACAACTACTTACAATTTCAAAACCACCGTTCCAACTATCCAGTAACCCTCAGAAAAGAAAAGAACATTCTCCCAACAACCGAACGATCTCTACAGCGCCACCACCCCAACGTCTCCACCCCAACAGCGCCCAAGAACCTCCAGTTCTCCCATCCAAGACTGGGGTGTCGCAGTTCCAGTAATTATGACGCGGTCGTGGCTGATGGGTCCGTCGTTTCGCGAGGAGAAATGGCGGGCTGAAACGCGGGGGAGCGGGGCAGACGGCTGATTCGTCGCTGGTACGGAAGGTACGAGGCCTTCGGGGCCGTAGTTTTAGGGGAGATGCCTCTTATTGCTCCCCGAGTGGCCGCAAAACGAACTTTGATCAAATTCTACTGCGGCCGCATAAAACTGACCGGTTCGCCGGGCCGTCCCGGGTTATGGACCCGATAAATGATTCATCCATACGTTAGATACGACTCGATATCGGTACGTGTGTTTCTTTCGGGGGTGGTGCGCGCCCTCGATCGCAGCGACCACGCTGGCGATCATCGCGCGGACCTTTTACGACTACGCGCTAAGTCCACGATGGCGTTCCTCTATCGGTGCTTTGGCTAAGCCGCTAAATCCGATCGATCGAGGCTCTGGAGGTGACGTGGGACCTTCGATGGGATTGTTCGAGCTGCTTCCTTAATGATCGCTGGCGCGGCGTTCGCGTCAGCTTGGTAACCGCTGGTTTCTTATCGAAATACAAAAATGAAGTACCATTGCGTCGATTGCGATAGACATCGGGATACTTCTCGAGAAAGAGGCTCGACTAATTTTGATAAATCTATGCAAAACGGAGCACCAAACTCGTACTTCTATAAAAGCCACAGCGTACCTCGAGATCGGTTACCAAAAAGGAGAAGAAAAAAAAATGGAACAAGCCCTCGTGAAAGATCCTCGTGTCCCTTCTCACGCTACATTGTCCCTTAAAAGCAATTCTCCGCGAAGCAACAGAGAGAGAGAGAAAGAGAGGGGAAGGCAGAGGGTGGCCCATTACGACCGTCCAGCTAGTTCACGTGAGATATATCTTTCAATATAGCGGAACATCCGTCAGACTTTCGAGCCGGAGGCGTATCCGGTTCTCGCGGACAATCTCGCAGAAACAATTCCGCAAGATGTCTGGAATGCGACGTCCACCGGGCGCCGGGATCCCCGGATCACAGGGCTGACCATCTCCTTTGCATAACTGCCCCGTGTCCCACCCCCTAGTAGCTAAATAGACGCCGCGGCCGACCCTGCGTCGAGAGCAGCGCGTCCAACCCCCGAGGCCACCCTCGTCGCGCGGACGACGCTTACACGCTGCAATAACAGTAATATCTATATACGATGGCCAGCAGCAGCGCCGCGTCGCCGACGTCCCCGTCGCTTCCTCCTCCGTCGTCGTCGTTGGTGCACGCGTGGATTCCATACGTAAGAATGGGCCTGCTTCGGAGAGGCGGATCAGCATTCAATTGTATCGAAATTTCGTCGGCCGAGATACAACTTCAATTTCACCCGGAATGGTTCCTTGGGTTCGTTGGAGGGAGTCGAACGCGAGCAAGGGTGGGTCAGAGAGGTGGCTAGTTTTCTTTTTTAGGGTTGCGCGGTGGGGACCAGAGGCTGGAGATGGGATCGATCCGAGGCTGCGATGTGGATAATTGCATTTTTCTTCGTTCAGTTTTAATCTTGTCAGCATGGGGTATTTAAATAATGGGAAATGTGATTATTGCATGTGGGTTGATGACATGTTCTTTTTAGAATGCAACGATATCATTTGTTTGATTGTGAGACTGTCGATTTATCGGACACTGATCCTTAGAGGGTTAAAAGTATACAAGCTTCTCGATTTTCACGTCTCCTAGACCAGGGGTCGACAAACCGTGGCTCTTTGACCTCTTGAGTGCGAGTCTGCCACGAATGACGATGGTCACGATTTAATTTTATGAATACCTCGCTTACTATTTAATTTATATCAATGATTAAGATCATTACTAAGTACGACATTAGTGGATCTACCTATATAATTTAAATTTAAAAAATTTGGCTTTCAAAATAAATCTCAATCGTTGCGCAGTCGATATTTGGCTCTATCGACTAATAAGTTTGCCGATCACTGTCCCAGATCTACGATTCGATCTGTCGCGTGTTCGCGTCTCAAGCGGATCCTGTTCGTCGTTCGCAAACTTCCGCTCGAACGTAGAGGAAAAAAAAAAAAGAAAAAGAAATACCTCAGCTGAGTTAATTTGTCCAGCATCGTAGGATCGGGTGAAACGAACGAAATGCAAATGAGGCATTACGTTCGGTTAGTTGGCCGTCTTCGGGAATTAGAGAGAGGGCCTGGCGACGTTTCGCGGCGCGGCCGCCTTTCGCTTTTCTTTCGCTAATTTAAATGTCAAAGCAAATCGTTTGATTATTTGCCATGCAAATGAAATTGTTTAAGACGAGAAGCGGCCCACGGCGGTGAGGCCGAGACGGTGTACCTGGGCCGACAGCCACGAAGGACCCGGGGATAATTCCGTCGCGTTAATTGGATCAAGGAGCCGGATTGAGGAGCGATCCTCCTACGGCGTGCAACGGGGGACTCGACCCTAGTTTAATTATGCTTCCCGGGTTCCGTAGCATGTCGCAATAATAGCGATACAATCCGCGGGACGCGTCCCAATTATTATCCGTTCGCAAGCGGGGAACTTGGAGACCGATGATAAGAAATTTCCTCTCGGAACGATCAGCGGGTATTTACGACTGTTTTTATTTCCACGCTGTTTTTTCAATTTCTCGCTGATCGTTCATCGATCGACGCTCTACACATCGCTGCGTTCCTACTGGAAATTGTATTCCGCGGGTAATCGTTTACTCCATAAATCTGTTTCGATGCGCGAATTATTCCTCCCATAAAATAATTCCAATATTCAATAATGCTTCGTCCCGTTTGAAAATTTTTACGACTCTCGAATCCTGTTTTCCCCCCCCGTTTTTTCCCGCCTCTAGGGTGGCCAATCATGCGATCACTCGGCATTAAACCGGACGCCTCCCCCCGTCCCTTAATTGAGAACACCGCCCCGACCAGGCGACATATATGCAATAATGTTAATCATTATCGTAAATAACCGTTTTGCGTCACGCGAGTCCCGCGGGATTTTCCGTGAAAGGAGCGTTCAGTTCGTCCGCGTGTCGACGAAATTAGGGTCTTAAACATTGTACGCTCGTAGCGGTCCCGATCTGCATAATTCTGCCGCGCGCGGCCTAAAACGGCCGCGCTGATAATCCCGCCGATTTTTCCGCTGGTAAATGCTGTCCATCTTCGCGTCTGGGCGAGAGGAACGGGCGCTGGTGGAAAAATTGCGCGCCGCGGACGAGTATTATAATGAATCGCGCGGATAAGGATCGCGCGTAAACCGAGCAACGACAATTTTAGGAGGCGGTGATCGCCGCATGAATATTCATCCCAAGGAGAACGGCTCCGTAGCTTCCCTTACGTTTATAATTAGTAATCGAAACCGACGGGGATGGAAGGTGAAGCAGCGTCCGCAACTTATTGGTAGTTCCCCGTCTTGACTGTCGTTAATACGTCGATGTCGGAAATCGTATAATTATCGTCGATCAAGAACGATTAGTAATACAAAATTGCACGCGAGATCGTAATGGGGGGGTCGTTAAGTCGGAATTGAAACCGTGGTACGATCTTTTGTAATTCTAATAAAACGATCGCGAGCCAGTTTATTGGGCGGGATTTTTGCGCTGGATTCGTACGATGATTAGCTTCCAGTCGCGGCGTCGCTGGTGATTTATCGGTTTCTAACGCTCCGGTTGTAGTTCGAGGCGATGAATGCTAATGGCGGAGCGACGAATGTAAACTTTGCATTATTAACTGAATCTCCGGCTCGTTCGTTAAACGCGGAGGCACGCCGTGAATACCTCGGAAACGTGTTCGAAATTTACATATCTTTCGCGGATCATTATTCAAAGTCGCGCGATCTCGATGTTAATGTTACAAATATGTCGAGAATCCTCCCCTTCGTTCATTATTCGAACCTATTAGACGTTGATATCGTAAAACACTAAATTCACGAGAGAAGGGACCAATAAAATAGGTCTAAATCGTACTATCGAACAACGAATTGATTGGTAGCAATTTTTCAAAGGGTTCAAGGGTCGTTTTGTACGGAATGCAAGCAGTTTCGCAGAGGCGGACGCGCAGAGCCTCGTCAACGGAAGCCAGAGGAGCAGTCGGTCGGAAGGGAGTCGCAAGAGTCACCCTTTCGACCGCTTTCCATGGCTGCCAGCTATTTCTCTCACTCGAGAGAGCACTCCGCGCAATCTGCCGCCCCGCATTTGCATACATAAGCTATTAAGCAGCTCTTTTCATTTCCTCCCGTTTATGACAGTTTAGTTAGAATAATGTTTTACAAGATTGCCGCGCGAACACCGCTCCGTCTAATGACATTTCTCCATCTGATTAATGCCCCTCGCCGTTATCGCGCGGCCTGCCCCGCCGCGATTTAAACGACCTTTGGAAATCGATCGAGGCGAATTCAATTCGCTCCTCGCGTATCACAGAACCGTCTTTTTTCTCTCGAAGACTCGGGGAAATTATTGGGAACGAAGGAACTACTTGTCGAAAGGAAATTTATCGATATTGCCAAGTTCTTTACGCTTTTGCAGGCATTACCCTTTGAACCTTACGTGACACATTGAAAAATTAAAAAATTTTGAAAAATGTCAAGTATATGAAACCTGAAAAATATCAACCCTTTGCACTACGAATTATTTTTCAATTTAGTAGTTTAGTCGCCAACAACTCCCTGCTATTTCAACTGTTCCGTTTGAAATTTACTTCAAATTTAGTTAAAAAAGTTGTCAGTTGCAGCACAGTTCCTCGACTGCTTACATTCGTCTCTTTTCCTTATTTAGCGACGTCGAGTCACACTCGACAAAGGAGCGCGAAGGGTTAACGAAATGTAACAGAGCTGCTCTCTGTTTTCTACTTTTAAAAAATTTCGTGCTTAAAAAAGAGCCAGTGGACGATCGAGGAAAGTTAACTGGGAACTTTTGCTGCGAACGCGACCACTTTTTACCGACCGCAAACGGTATTAAATAATTCGTCGAACAATATGTCCGCGCCGTGACGCGCGTTTTTATTGTCCTCTTTATGGGCACCGGGGCGACTCGTTTCGAAGGCGCGTGTCATTATTTACGGCGTTCCCTCTATTTTAAAATGATACCGCCGCGGCTCAAGACGCGAAATTTATAACGGCGAGCGTGCACACGCGCACGCTTTGTCCGAGCAACGTGAGCAACGTCTCGAGATATCCGTAACGAATACAGGGCACTTGTAATTCATGAGTTCCCGTAACATTATGTGCTAAATATCCCTCGTTACTTTCACACCGCCGTAACCGCGGCGAGGCGACACCACTTCCGATGTAATATCGCTGTTACGCGTTGCGTAACCGCGCGGACAAAAGTTTATGCAAAATTGCAGGGCGCGCGCGTCAAAAAAGTGGCGCCGCTCGACGCGTCCGCCGCGCATAAAACGAGGTAAATTCGATTACACGCTCGCGGGCTGGGATCGTAAATTCGATTTTACGTTTGATTAATGCCGCAGCCCGTGCGTTCCAGAAAGTATCACAATTTTTATTTATCTTATACTTCGCGGTACTCATTTTCTGGACCCTCGTTAATTACCTTTTACGCGGACGCAGTATTTTGCGGTGCCTCGTAATTTTACTTCGCCCTGTTTTTACAGCAACGACGGCGGAGGTTGCGCGTGCAACGAGATTTCCCGAAAATGGCGGCACGGAACGGGGAGCCCGCAGAAGGGAGATAACTATGCAGATTCACCCTAGAACCGATACAATATTTACAGGACTTTCAATGTTTCACGGGCGCGCAGTAGCCTGCTGTATTATTTATGCTCCATTGCTTATGAATAACTGCTTCTATCCGAAACGCATACGTATCCGAGGCCTAAAGTAGAATTTATATCGCGGCCGTTTCTCTTTTCCCGCTAACATTCCGGATTATTCGTATTCCACCCCCGGAATGGTTACGAGGTGTGTGTTCTCGTAATTCGGAGGAAGAGCATCAACGTAGAGGAGCTCCTCTTTGTCGTGCCTCATCATCGACGACTCGCCATCCGACAACGTTGTTGCGAACCGAGGATCCAGCGATCCACGTCCGTGAAACGTCGCGGCGAGATTTCATTAGAGGGTCCAGGAGTGATATCGCGGCGCAGTAAGAGGAATAATAAGTCGCGGGGCAATTAATAAACGCTCTCGATCGACGTCGTATATCAGGATGGGTAATTAACCGCGTAACCATAGAATCTCGAGGCGTGGCCCGTGCACGGCTCTCCTAACCTGTTGTGCACCGAGCGACGAAGAGGGGCGTATTATTAGTCGCCAAGACGCTATAAATATAAGCCGTTACGAATTAAAAGAACCAACCGGGGGCCTTTATTACAACATTTTTAATTACCGTGAAACGGCCGGAAATTTTTTTTCACCCGCCTAAACGCCGCCCGTTTCGTTCGTTTACGAGCTGCGAGAAAACGCACGGCCGCTAATTAAACGGGACGCTTCGAATGCCGAACGTTCACCGCGTTAAAAGCTCCGATGCGCGCCGCCCACCCCTCGTTTCTTTCTTTCGCGTCTGAGAGGGGTGCGCGTCCGATAATGCGACGTCGAGTTGAAAATAATCGATTTTGGGGGATTTTTGGGGAAACCAGAGCTGTGTCGACTTCGAAGCCTCCACGAGGTTCGAAAAGAAATATGTTTTAAGTAAGCATGCGAATGAATTGGCTAGCTGAAACGAACACTGATCGCAAGGAGCGGATTCCCTTTCTCTCTTCCTTCCTCTGACTTTCTCCGCGCCATCTTTAAGACGAAAACTCGAGTGACGCAACAAAAACTGACGTCCACAAAGGCGAAACTCTTCGAAACGAGAATTTCCGTGGCCTGGCTTCGTTCTTTCAACGAGGCAAACACCGATTCCGAGCGCGCGAGGAGGCGCGCGAGCGTGCCGCGTCGTTTGCATATCCTTTTGAGGCTGGCCTCCACGGAGGAAGAGTGTAATCCGTTTCAGTCGCTCAGTTTATTCTGCATTGTGTTAATACACATACAATGGCCGAGTCGCATAAGAATACGCGGTTGTGTGCGCGCGGGGCCCCGGGTACGGCGTTGCTCTATTCAAAAGGTGAGCATGCAATTGAAGAAAAATGCATGCCCTCCCGTCGGACCGCTCAAAAGCTCGGGAAAGCATTTCCATACATTTACAATTCTATTATGCATTTCTTTATGACGCCGTCGTTGTAATAAGCGCGGGCGAAACGGGGAGGCTTATTAGCGGTTATCGGTCAACGTTCCGCTAACAATGCTCCTCCCTTTCCTCGTCGATTTTGCTGGCGAACGACGAGCATGATTCCTTCTCCAGCTGGATTTGCCTTGATAAAAGTCGTCGAACGCTGTTTATTATTACACGATAGAACGGAGAATCTTATATTGAAAAGAAAATGATCACACATCGTCACATGGATGTACGATTAATTAGTAAGTAATTTTTGGAATCAGAATCTAACACAATATTTCTGCATGCACCATCGTTTTCGAAATTTCATCCATCGAACCATCAAGGGTCCTCCTCGCCCATTCCCAATCTAATCCGGCAAACAAACCGCCCCAATCGTACGTCAACAATTTCCCGAAGCCAGGCCATCGCAGCCTGCGCATTGTCATGCAAACTGGCGGCGACGAAAGAACAAAATCAAGAAGGGTCACGGGAGAAAAGAAGAGAGAGAGAGAAAAAAAGAGGAAGATTCCAACGGGGCATCAAAACGTTCAATTCAGAGAGCAGGTCGACTCCAGTGGTTCCTAAGTAGAAGGTAGAGCGACGTCGTCGAGCTCTACAGGTCTTCGATGTTTAATCGTCTGTCAAATTCACGGTACGCAGGCTCGCTATCAATTCGCCGCGGGGTTGGAGAACGCGCAAGAAGGGTGGAAACGGTTTCTACCGATGGGCCGGTGGAGAACGCGGAAAGTTACAATCGGCAGAGGCGCTTCTTTTAATAACCATTCGTTTCGAATCGTCGTTAGGTCTTGTCAAGCGCGAGAAAATTGCTTCTCGACCCCCCCAGCTTCCATATTGGGATCTCCGCGTTCGCGTCCCACCCCCTTGTACTTTTAATTTCGCTCCATCGCGATTTCTAATCCCACCTTCTAAGTCTCGTCCGATTTTCCTCGTCGCTGTGCGTGCGCACCGTTTTTGTTCGCCCCTCGTCCTCTGTTTCCTCCTCTGAACCTGCGCCTCGAATTTTTTTCGGCAGCCAGCAGGCATTTTAATTGGAACGACACGGGCCGATCGAACGGACGCCGCCAGGAGGAAAACGATCGGCCCGTGTATTAATTTGCCGAACACGTACCTCGCGTGTAAACTAATTTGCTCGGATGAATCGGCTAGCTACCGCTAGACACGTTATTATGCGCGCGTACACACTGAAATGCTCGCGCGATGCACACTTTCCCCGTCCCTTTTTTTCTCTTTCCTTTTTCGCCCTTTTTATCGCATTCGTCGGATAACTGTGTTATCTGAAATTGATATCTGCGGGGAGTCGCCGTTACGTAATGCGGTATAATTATAGAGTCGAGGAAATTGAACACAATGTATGGCTAATGAATTTGATTTGCTAATGCGTTATGGGCCGAATAGGAGCGGTTATTTTATGGGTTAGTTTGTTTGCTATGCTGGGAAGGCATTAATTGCTTTTACTCGCGCACAGGCCCCGTCCATTTTCGTTTTTATGCAATTAGAATACTGCCGTACCGTGTGATATACGCTCGATCTACGCGTCGAGCGTTCCATTTATCTTATTGTGTTGGTTTTTTCTAAATTGAAAAAATACTGCCGCTCTCGTATATTATAGGGCAGCGCTACATAATAACGTTAGACAGTTCCGAGAATAATTCTGTAATTCGACAGTGTATTATTAGATACGCGCACTTTCACATTCGAAAAAGTGTACGATATCGATCGTAAATTTCTACGTTTCGAGGGACCTCGTTAAAATAATCATACGCTGGTTGGCAAAAAATGAAAATCAGATTTCGACGGAAGCGGCTATATACAACTACGTATATTTGATCCCTAACTCTTTGCACTTCAAGCTTTCCCAGCAATTTTCTATTGTTGGGTTTCCAATTCAATAGAAAATTTTGGGGAAACGTGGGATGGATCAAGTTTTTAACCTTCGCAATCAGCAATCAATTCCCTCAGAGGCGACGTCCGAGTGCAAGGGGTTGAAATAAAAGATCACACAAATGGATCAAAAATTTTTCTCGAATTTTGCAACGAGATTGCGAGATCTCGACGCTTTAAGTATCCACTTCGGATATTACGGAAATGATTCGACGTGATCGTTTTTACCAACCAATCACCCTGCCAGCGGCCCCATCCGAGGGAAGTCTTCTCAATTAAAGCGGTCTTAATGTATGCATCGAGTTCTGTGTCCTGTAGAGGAAGCCGCGAGAGGGACTCTAAGGAGCTGTGGCCGCGAGAGACGGTTTGATTTAAGATGAGACGTCAAGTGTAGCTACTTCGAAGGGCGCCGGCCAAGTCCTCCGTGTCAATTCTCAGAGCAATCTGCCGATGCAGATTAGGATAGAACTCTGTCCACCCCTTCCACCCCCGCGTTACGCCGTCGATGCGGTGGCCCTCGTGTCGAGATTAATTGGCCCGAATCGCCCTGGCTTTTTGCAAATCAACCACTCTGGCGACCACGATTTTTCTGCGATTTTCTGGGATTTTATGGAATCCATTGCATCGCTACTGCGATTTATGTGGCGCTCTTTCTTCGTTCTTTATGTAATACTGAATCGATTTTAACGAAATAAAAACGAGAAATTGAATGAAACATTTTTCCCAACGAAGATGATTTCAGAAGTTTCATCATTTCGATTCGATCGCGATCTTCAGTTTCTCGTTAATAGAACCCGTTCAGATCGACATTTACTTAACATAATAATCGTGCAAGAGGTAAGCACGGAAAGAATCCGCCATAAACGCCATGGCAACGTGTATGTATGAAAATGAGGAACAAATTCAAAGCTCCATATCTGTCGCCTTCACTGCAACGTACAACCATATCCAAACCGAAGCTGCGGTATCCTACCCTCTAACAGCGCGATTCTTATCAACCCTTCTCTCTCCTTTCCTTCGATCGACGCGGTTTCTGATCAGTTTCCTCCGCGTCGAGCGCTCCCTCGTTAAACATTTCATCTTTAATCCCAGCGGAAATACATCGATCACGTTACAGAAGTAAATCCTGATTCAAGTCCAGCGTCGTTGCGATTATCGAGGGCGAGAGAAATTCGAGTCGAATAATCCGCAGATGTCGTACGCGGCGGCTCGTGGCACGTCGGATCCGTGGCGAATCGCGTCGTTTAAAGACTAACGACAGTTGCGGATGCACAAGTATGCAGCCGTGGACGTAAAAGGCCCAGAAGCCTCGTAACGACCAGCTATTTGGCATGGGACGCGTGCTAGCCAAGGGCTGCTTCCTCTACTCCCCTCTCCCCATCTCTCTCCCTCTTTCACCTTCTCGCTCGTCCACTGCTCGCACTTAGGTCGGGGTGGCGAACAAGGGTGGGCCCTCCAACTGTTATGGTCAGGATTACCCACGGGGTCGACGCGTATCGGGGCTCAACGTTCTCTACCCCCGTTGACCGACACACTTAGAACAACAATAACTCAGTAATCCGCGCGGACCTGCTTGTCCCGGGCGGCGATGAAAAATGTAAAAATCCGGGAAAACCGCTGCCCCGTGACAGTTCAATACATTTTAAATGCGTTCCGGCGCATTTGCGGGATACGATAAGCGGCCACGATACCCAACGCCCCCAATATGTCCGTTATTTATTGTCAGATTTATGGAATAAATGAGTAGCACGCGTGCCACGCGCTCCTAGCGCGTGTGTTCTCCTCCTTGGCTCTATTATTAATGCCTCCACACGCGAACGCGACTGAATCTGTACGAAAGTATAAATATTTTCCAAGTTCAGGTAGAATTAGGGGTGTGCTTTCGTTGTTAGCGTCGTTTCTTCGTCGTTCCGTTGAAATTGTTAGCGATTAAGCCCGAGGTAGCTTGAATTCTCCTCGTCGATTCCAAGTCCGAACGTCTTCGAATGCTGCGCTCACTCGATTTCAGAGAAATTATCAGATCGGTTCGTGCGGATTTTCCAACGATCGCCTCCTTCGTCGGGCGCGTGCAATTTCGAGCACGGAAATATTGTCAGAGGGACGCCTTCTGAAAAGAGTGGCCTAACAGGGTGCGGAGTTTACGCTGGCGGCGTTGAGTGGATCCTAATAAAAGACCATAGTCGGCTTATCGAATCTCGGGTTTGCGGTGGCGGAGAGCGTTCATGGCCTGTAGCCATTTTCACCCCTCTGTCGAACTTCAACCACCGCGCCATTATCCTGGCCTTCCGCCGCGGTATCATTTGCCAGCGTCTTCGAGAAAACTCGGTTCTTATAGCGCGACGAAGCGTCGACCACGGAGATTCGAACGTTTCGAAATGAACAAACGAGGCGAATTCCAGACAAATGACTGGGAACAGCGTGAAAAATGTAAACGAGGAATACGACCGTGTAATGAAACGAGTGTACTGACAAAATTTCGTTGATGGAAAACAGCATGAAAACGATTCGATGGCGGCTGAAATTGTCTCGTCTGTCTTCTAATAAACCGTAAAGTACTTAAGTACAATGGGAAGGAGAGAATAGACTCGACAAAGCTCTTCGAAGATGATCGAGGCGATGAACGACGAGCGAGGAGGACGCGAGAAAGGGGAAAATGGAGGAGAGACTAAAAAAAGAAAAGAAAAGGAAAGGAAGAAAGAAAAGAATAGGAGGGTTGGTGGAATGCCTTTATACGGCGCATCTCTATGAGATTCTTTCACGACACGCCGATTTAAAATGCCTTTTAAGACGCTAGGTAGGGATTGGTGGAATTGTGCCCGGCTGAATCGAACGCTCGACGCCGGTACCCTCTGATGCTCCGTAAGTTGCATTCCTACTTTCTACCTTAATAAGAAAGTCGACGTGTTCGTGTCTATACTTATGCAACGAGCCGTGCTCGATTTGACGACGTCGAAAGGAGCAATATTCGAGTTGCCCCCTTCGATCGAACGTTCGAGCCTTCTGCTTCCCTTTTAATTCAGCGTGACACTCGTTGTACATTAAAAACGCAAGTGGAATGGAGATTTAGAATTAAACAAATTTTCCACGTTACTGCTCAATGTTAGAAGCATTTCTATTTCCCTATTTAACCCTTTGCACTTGGATGCCTCCGCTGAGGGGACATCAGCATTGATTAGTGATTATTTGAAATTTTTTATTGCTGGGAGACGTTAGCAACAGAAACTATTGCTAAAATAGTAATATTTTAGCTATTGCTAACGTCTGGGGTGAAGACGAACGCAAAGGGCGAAGTATTTTTAATAAATTTTGAATACAAAACTTTTTTTCGACGACTGTTCCAGATTTGTATTCAATTTTCTAATGATTTAAAGAATAGGAAGCAACGAAAATCCGAATTGACAAGGGGCAGAGAAGGTACGAAGGGTTGGGGGTAGAATTCAGGGGGAGAGGAAATGAAGCATCGCGCGACCCAAAGGAAGACGAACGAGGGGGTCCAAGCGGTCCTTCGGGAAACAAAAGCGCTCGTTTCGCCGCATTATAATACAACGACAGTAAACATATCCCGCAACTTAAAATCGCGCTGCTTTGCAATTCCGCTCTGCACCTCGAATTTTAACATAATCGCGTTCCAAAGCCGGATAATATTTATACGATAATTGAGCCGGCCAAGCCAGCGCACTATAATTCACGCGCATTATGGAAATCTGTAAAACGCGGTGCTTTGATCAGTTTCTTCGTTCGTCCGATTTCACTCCCTTCGCTTTTTCTATTTAATCTAATTTAGAGAACGTTGCTCGAGAACCCTCAACATTTCTCAGTCAAAATTGCTGCAATTCCTATCAAACTTTTCCAGCACATAAGAAACCAACTTTAACCATCGTATAATTAATAAGAAAAAATCGCTGTGTTATTCATTCACACTTTCCTGCGCCATTTAGCTCGTCGAAACTCAGGGCCAAGCGATAAGCGTCAAAGCGTAGTAAACAAACCAGACTGATGCTCGAGGACAGTCGCAATACGTGCCAAAATGTAAATACCTGTGATACTGCTAGTTTTACGCGATACTGCTGCTGCGGAAGTAAATTCTAATCTTTTTTCCTTTTACAGATATTATAAATATTAATATCTTGTAATAGATGACAGCTTCAAAATTATATCCCATGAATACACAATACTTCAATAGAAGTCCAAGCGTCTTCAAATGTGATTTTGTCCTAAGGAATGTAATACTTAAAAATAATTAATAGCTTGTTATAAACAAAAAATTCAATTATAAGAAATTTGAATCAATATCTAATAAGAAAATACTTACAACTTTAAAAAACAATGGTATGATACTTCCTGAAACACTCTGGTAGATGTAAAGCTGCTTTACATTTTGCGCAGTTTCACTTTGTTTCTTCGATGCTTCTTTCGAGGCGTCTGATCGATATTTTTTGGAAAATGAGCCCAATATTCTGCAAGCGTCGTCCATATTCCGTCTTTCACGCTCGTCGTGCATTGTCTGATGTGCAAAGCGATCTGTTTCCGCAACAAGTATTTCCCAAAGTTTGTTATCAAGTATAATAGAAAATAGGTTTAATATTTCTGGTTCCTCGCTTAAATTATTTAAAACAGATGCTTTTAAACCATGAGTTTCAGAATACTTCCAAACTATCGTGCGTTTTCTTCTTTCTACCAAATCCATGATCGACGCGTCGTACCTTCCTCTTCGCTACTCTCATCACACGCCTTGGACGCTTTCTGATTGGCACAAATACATCACTATCACTGGATTCGTTGTCACTGCCTTCATTTAAAACTGTTGCACTTTGCATTTTATACGGGTTTATTAAATCTCAATAACTAAACTGCGTTGTAACAGCAATTTAAGAGCGAAATAAGAATTGCGACTGACTCTCGCGGCGTACCGATAGGAACTAACGCTCAATAACAATCGTCATACTACGATGTTTACGTATGGCCCCGACTTTCTGTTCGCGAGCCTGGCTCGTAATGTTTATGTTTGGCGAGCCTGCCTCGCGATATTCGTATTTTGGCTCGACTATATTCACGAGTCTTACTTATAATATTCATTTGGGCCAAAATTTTCACCACGAGTCTTACTCGTAATATTCATGTTTGGACCACAATCTTCATCACGAGTCAGACTCGTTAAAGCATGGGAGGGGGTTAAACTCGCCAACGAGATTCGATTCATCCCCTATTTCTTCAAAGATTCATACGAAAGAAGGAAACGACACTTAACCAGAGCTGAAGCGACTGATCGCTCGACGATGACATTAGTCTGGACCACGGTGGTCCGCGAGGCGTCTTTGAACCAGCCATTATGGAGATTCATAGGAAGAGTATTATGCGCGATATTATGCGTGCAGAGACGGAACCACGCGTTACAGTGAGGGCACGAATCGTACGGGTAAAGCTCGAGCGAAAATTTTTGGCGATGGGGATCATTATCGGCGATGCAACGCGGCGCGATCGTTCAGCTCGCGCCCCCCTCGCAGTTTTGTCCCATTTACATTGTTAATAGAATCATTATTAGGTTATCGTGGCGATTTATCCGACTAATTGGACTCGTTCGGGGCCATCGGGAGGCCCGGAGGAAAAATGCGCGCTGGTCGCTAACGCTGGCTCCTCGCTTCGAGGAGGAACCCCTAAGGCCCTGTGCACATTGTGAACTCCTTTAAATTTCAACTACATTGTCTGGCAATTTGCTGGAGCGGTCAGAGTCGATTGATGGTGTAGATCGTGTGGCGAAATAGCTGCTGAAAATCATGTCACACGAGAACTTGACGTCTACATAGATACGAGGGGTGTTTTAGCTGCAAACAAGCGCAACCAAAGCGATTCTCGAAAGCGACTCTAAGATACCAAAGCAGAATGAAAATGAGGAATTACAAAGCTTCCATTTTCGAGAATGATTATCTTTGTTCATTTTAAAAATCCACCAAGTATACGTTCACCATATATCAGTAAGGTTCATTCTAAAGTGAGTGCAACGCGATGAAACTCACGACCAGCAGTACGAAATATGTAAATCAATTTTCGTAAAAATTCAAACGATCGTACTGTTAACGCGATCGCTAATTCCAGTACGATCGTTCGCGTTTGCGACGCAAGAAGAGCGTCGCAAAAGGACGCGTGCCGCTCGTGTGCACCGGGCCTAACGCCGCCCCGACGCTCCGTTTCAGCCGGGAATATTCGAACGTTATTATCCCGCTGATACAGGCTGCGAAATCATAGAGCAGCGAGCGGGCGCGCGAGGGCCCAGCGCTCTGAAAAAAAGTTAATCGTCGTGTAGCGCAATAATTACTTTCGCCGGGGTCTTCCCTAGGCGGCTGCACCGCGAATCCGCTCCTCGTCTCGCGCGTCCACCGCCGTCGACTGGGTGCACTCGAGCAATTACGTATTACGAGTTCGATCGAGATTTATGACATTTCGCGAATTCGATTTAACCAACTATAATTTTGAAAAAAATGCTTGCTGTTAAGTTATCTCGTGCAAGATCGTTTCCTGGTTGATTCGCATCATCCGAACACCTCAAAAGCTCTCGACATCGTTCACTCCTCATTTTCCAGCTATCGAACCGTGCTCGTTCTTAGGATTAACAGAAAATCCCGCGGAAAACAATCTAACAACTTCTACGGGGAAAGAAACATTCTCCAGGCAGAAATAATTAGCAGAACAGAGAGGCGGGAATAGAAAAATCAAGAGGGACAGAATCCAATACCAAACGCGAAGAATGAAAGCGACAAGTAAGATGGAAGCGGGCTAGAAGAGGCTTGGCATGCGTTCAGACTAAAATGCTAGCGTACCTTTCGAAAGCGTAGTGTCTCTCGTCAAATCTGTAACACATAAACAAGCATCGTCACTACACAGCATTGGTAAAGGATCATCCGGCGCGGGGGTCATTGGATCAGAAAAAAAGCCAGTGGTGCTAGCCCGACCCGTTTTATAAACTAGTTTAGAGCAGCCTTTCCAGAGCGAGGGAGAACGTTGTAACTGTGGTTAGAGTGAAAGAAAGAAAGAAAGAAAGAGAGGGAGGAGGGGAGGGAGCAAAGGAAGGGGGTGGAGGACAAAAGTGAAGGGTAGCTGGATGGATATTCAGGTGGATAAAAAGTTGAAGGGAGAAAGAAGGAGGAGAAAGAGGGGAGAGGGGGTGAGGAGAACCGCGAAGATTATTTGAGACGGTAGACGGGTAGTTTGGTGCACATAAGTAGTTATACCTATAAGTAGACATAATCATCACCAGCGTAGGTAGGCAGACGGGTAAGGTTAATTTCCAAACCCCGTATTATGGTCCCCGAATCAACTTTTCCATAGTATAATAAGCAATTTTATGACGTGCACTCGCAATTATATTGAGATTAGATAAGACCGGCCCCGTTTAGTCTTGCAGCCCCTAAAGCCTGCGCGCGGCCATTGTCCGACTGGGGATATTTCGGCCTGTGTATTAGGCATCTGCGCGTGCATCTATGTGATTTGCCGCATATTTGTGGAACGTCTACGCTGTCGTGAGTCTGATGATACGTTGGTCGCCCGTTGGAAGATCGTTACGGATTAAATCGATCGCGTTAATCTTGCCGATGAATGGCGCGCGATGGCCGGGGCGTTGAGTTCCGAAAACGAAAAGAACCAGAAAAAGAAAAAAAAATAAAAAGAAAAGAAACGACGAGAAACCAAAAGCTTCCACCGGTGTGTCTCGACACTTCTCGAGCCCAACGCGCGCAAACAAGAAGAAACGCTTCGCAGCCCGGCGCAATTTCCTCGCGCGCCACCCCGCGCCCCGCCGTCGATTTGCAAACCCCAGCAAATCGTCGATCGGATCGGCAAGTTTTTGCCGCCGCGAGACTTCCGAGCTCGCGACAAACCGAACCCCGCGACACGCCGCATTTACAATGTTATTTTTCTCCTAAATGGAACTTCTTCTGATATCGCGATCGAGGGGGCCCGGGCCCGGGGCGTCGTTTTTCCGATACCCGGGGCCCGCGGCCCGGAATGCCGGCCGAAACCCGATAAAAACCGAATCAAATATCCGACCCGTTCGGCTACGGGGCCCTGGGGCCCCGGCTAATGAAAATACCCATTGTTAACCGGCCGGTTTTGCGCCGAGAAATTTTCGGCCCCCAGTATCCCGGCCTCGCGCGGCATTTCACTGCCGGACGTATTAGGCTGAACGCGTAATTACCGCGCGAGTTTCTTTTTCCCGTCACCAACGGCCACCCCTCTCCCTTTCACCGTTCGGTGTACTTGCGTTCTCCTATTTTGGAACTCGAACGGCTGATCCGTTTCAATTGATTCGAGGAGATCGAAAAAACTGGGAAGCGGAGAGAGGTCGCTTTCTTTTTCTAACGGACGTGGAGGAGAATCGATGGGGCGGAGGGCATTTAGGGGTTGAAAAATATGCAAATAATTGTGTCGATCCTGTGCGTGATTTTGTGAGGCTCGTGTAGAGAAATTTTGGATATTTTTTGTGGTGGATAATTAGGGGTATACATTTTTCTATCGAACGTGGAGGAGGATCGTTGAGGTGGAGTGCATTTAGGGGTTGAAAAATATGCAAATAATTGTGTCGATCCTGTGCGTGATTTTGTGAGGCTCGTGTAGAGAAATTTTGGATATTTCTTGTGGTGGATAACTAGGGGTAACTAATTTTCTATCGATGGGGTGGAGTGCTTTCAGGGGGTTGCAAAATATGCAAATAATTGTGTCGATTTTGTACGTGATTCTGCGACACTCGTGTACAGAAATGTTAGATATTTCGTGTGGCGGATATTTAGGGGTGTACAGGTTTCGATGGCGAGGAAATGAGGTGTTTCGCCGCGGAAGAGGAACCGTGGTCCCCGTTGGGAGCGTCGAGGGCCACGACAATCGCAGTCAATTGCCATTACGGGAAATTAAATCAGTCGTGCTTCTATTTACGCGGACCCTAATACCTTGTAAATTGACCGACCGCCAAGAGATAACGGCGAGGTCTTCGACGGCGAAGAATTCAAGACGGGTTCTACAGGAATCTGTCGCATCGAACTGTACAATTTCGGTCCAAGTAAAATAATCGTACGCGTATCCATTGCTTCAACAAAACACCCGAAACGTCTCACATTTCTTCTACCATCGAACTGAAGCGAATACCAAAGGATGAACCGAGTCTCCAACTCAACTCTTCGACGATCGCAGAACTCCATCCACGTTCGAAGTTTCCAAAGACACCCGGAAACGCGACGAAAACCTCGAGTTCCATACGCGGCGTCCCGCTCGAGACGCGGAGCGCTCGAGAACGTCGAAAAGCTGTAAAAACGGGCGAAGGAGGCTTCGTCGAACCGAGCCGGAAGTGGGTCGATACCGCAGGTGAACGGTAGGACGTGGAAACAATTTGAATCGCGGGTTCTACAGGAATCTATCGCATCGAACTGTACAATTTCGGTCCAAGTAAAATAATCGTACGCGTATCCATTGCTTCAACAAAACACCCGAAACGTTTCCCATTTCTTCTACCATCGAACTGAAGCGAATACCAAAGGATGAACCGAGTCTCCAACTCAACTCTTCGCCGATCGCAGAACTCCATCCGATACGATCGAAGTTTCCAAAGACACCAGGAAACGCGACGAAAACCTCGAGTTCCATACGCGGCGTCCCGCTCGAGACGCGGAGCGCTCGAGAACGTCAAAAAGCTGTAAAAACCGGCGAAGGAGGCTTCGTCGAACCGAGCCGGAAGTGGGTCGATACCGCGGGCGAACGGTAGGACGTGGAAACAATTTGAATCGCGGCCGGTTGCATTCGTTCGGGGGATCGGTTTCGGAACGGTTTCTCCCTGATCCGCATTTAAGTTAGCCTCACGTCCTGCCGGCAGCACGTGATCCAGCTGCTCGGGAGGAATCCCACGTATCCGTGACGTCATCCCTATATCTCGGGGCCCTCGCGCGGCAACCTGCACGAGCCCCGATACCTTTCGTTGCGCGAGCACGGGCACGGCCGCGCGAGACTTCTGTCTAGTCGGCTGACTTATTAGGAATTCCGCTCCGTCCCACGTGCAGAAATTCGGCTCCGCCACGTGCACTCGCCGGACGCACGTTCTTATAATTTGCGAGACGTCGGTGGACTGCTTAAACCCACGTACAGGCGTCACCGGAGTCTGTGTTCGATCGGGTGGCTCTGCTCCGGTTCACCCTTTCGACGCTTCGGTGCTCTGGGTGCTGTTGGCCGCGCAGTGCTCTCTGGGCTGAGCGCGTGTCCCTTCGACTTTGACGAAGACAGTCGCGATACGAATTGCGGTGATAGGTTCAAAATTTGAGGAAGAATTCTTTGGACCATCCTTACAGCAATAAATCGTCTATTTTTTATATCATCTGGTGATTATGCTATATAACTTTGGTTCACCTGTTCGTATCGACGTTTTCTGATGTTTAATACATGGCCAACCAGAGATGACGTATACGCTTCGAGAGCTACGCGTGCAATTCTGTTTTTAACCGGGATATCTTTAATCTTGTAACGGTTAGTTCCGTGGCGTAGGTTTTTACGGGACCGGCGATCAGCGGGCCGCATCATTGCTATTAATCACCACATTATCATTTAATTGATACTCTCGCGGTATAGCGCATAATACCAGAAAAATATGCGGGTGCCGCGTATTATTTCGTGGCCGTGGCGGGAACTTTTTCAGCCAGCCCTAAATCACGTCGGATAATAAGTCTCCGCGGATGTCCTAACGTACGGCGTGATAATTCACGATGATAGATATCGTAGCCGAATATTCGCATAATCCTTTCTTTATATTGGTCGATCAAGGGAAAAAGATTTGCGGTGAAGCATCGGCATCCCGTGGCTACGAGTGCGTTCTCCCTTGGTAGCTCTCTAAATCTTGCGCCATTTTTACTGCTATCTCTTTCACCAACAATGCAGCTAAATTTCCAACGTTCTCTTTTTACGCCAATAACTCGTGAAACTTCGAACGAGGAGAAAAATATTGTCGAACATTCTCCGTTCTACTTTTGCGCGGCAAATTTGATATCACTGGACAACGTTCTTCGTGGACGATCTTTTAAGCGGCGTAAATAGCCAGTAATCGCTGTGTCTAAGTGGCAGAAAAATTGTCGAGGAATGTTGTCGAAGAAGTGGGGACGAAAGGTAAGAAACGAATGATTAAGCGTTACGCGAAGGGTACCATACACTCGGGGAAGAATAAACTCCCTCCGTAAAATCTATAAACCGGTAAACAGACTGTGAACGAGTGATTCGAAGAAACGTTAAAAGAACCGATCAAGAAGAACAGCAGGTTGAACGAAACTGCAAAATCGAGGATTAAAAGGAACGCCCCCCAAACATTTTTTGCAATACTAGTCAACGTAAAATTGGCAATCCTCTATTTCACTATCCATCCATCGACACGTTACTTCCGATTATCTCCAGACAAAAATTCATTTACAATTAAAAAACCAATCGTATCGAAACGAATGACCAACGCAGACCGCCAAGGCTAAGCCAAACCCAGCACCAATCCATACTCCTTCCCAAACCATTCCATCGCAAGTCGAGGCCCCTCTCTAAAGAGCCTCCCATCGTTTCTCCAAAAAAGAAGAAGAAAAAAAAACAATCGAAAAAAGGTCAGAAAAACCAGAAAGAGTAAAAAGCTTGGAAAACAAAGAGGAGGGAGGCGATGAAAGAGCAGCGGCTACTCCGTGGGCCTCGGTGGTGTCCGTGGCCGCTAACACGGGACGCGGATGAAGCGAGAAGAATGCTCGGTATAGATCACCGGGCCCGGAGCGTAACGCGGGGCAATTGGTCACGGTAGGCGAGAGCGTGTAGAAACGCGCATTGTCGAGGTCTCATAAGACCGGGGAGGAAATCGCGCGCGACAATGGGAAGCGAGCGAGGGATGGAGGGGACCCGGTACCGCGGCTAACAGAGGCTGAACCGGTGGAAGGTGTTGCCGCGTCGTCCGCGGGCAAAGAAAAGTGCCGGCGGTAACCGCGACGTGTCGCGGCGGGTGAAAATCCTCCTCGTCATTGTTTCGGACGTTTCTCTTCCTTTCAGCGTTATTTATCGGCCGGTTGAATATTCAGCGGAGGCACGGGACAAAACTGTCGTCGGGACACAATCAGGCGAAACGCGCGGTGCCCCCTTGGTCCCGGATGGCGACGGGGGCAAAGGAGGCACGAGTGGCCGTGGTGTTTCCTTGGTACAACGCACGGAAACACCGCGCGCAGTTTCTCTTTGGAGAGTCCTCTTTCTCTCTTTCTCTCTGTTTCTTCTCTCTGGCCCTCTGTTTCTCTCGGTGGCGGGCAGGCACCGCGCGTGGATATTGTCGGAGAACGAGGTTGGACGTTGGACGAGCAGCACCGTCAACGCGAGTACAATGCCGCAAGAACGACGGAATGCATTAATATTAATAGTGGCACCGCGGAGGAGTCCTCCCGTAACGGTGGCCGGAGTCAGGTGAGCCGCTCCCGCAGGAAAGCTCCTCTGATGCTGACCGGCGAAATCTCGAGCTTCGCGGGAACGTTCTTTTTTCTTCCCTTCCTTATTTCCTTCCCCCTTTCCTCTTTTTCTCGTTTCATTGTCGGTTGGTCTGTTTGGCTGCTGGATCGTGTCCGGTTAGTTTTAATGAGGTGGGAAGAATTGATTGTCCGACGCGTTGGCGAAGAAAGAAGCGTGCGGTTTCGCCCGATTTTTCTTGCTGGCCGCGTTTCTTCGCGTGGCAAAACACTTTCTTCTGCACAGTTTTTTGGACGATGGAGTTCGGTTTGAGAAAACTGGCGCACGCGAGATATAAATGTGGACGCTTTGCAGAAATCCGTGCACCAGAAAGGCGATTTAGTTCTCCCACTTTCGAATCGACGCGATTCGACGCGAATCTTCTCACCGCGGTATCACTTCTGCCCATGGATGGTCTCGTTTTCGCGCGTACAAAGGGAGCAGCCGACCGCTTGTTAGGTTGCCAGCCCAAGCGGAGGCATACTCGCCATTCGATAAGGTTGTCGCCTGGAGCATTGGCTACGCCTCCGAGGTCGCCACCCGTTTACTCCCACGTAGGTACCTTTCCTTTATCATCGCACCTTCACGGTTACCCGACGTTACGCCGCGTTACGCGAGCCTCCGCGGTTCAACCGTCAACCCAGTACCTGCTCCGCCATTAGTAGGTACGTGCGAACGTCCAATCGTTTCACCGAGATATTTTAATCGTTGCATGACCGAGCCGAGGGAACGGGAGCAAATTCACTTGGAGAACGATGGGAAACGAAGTCTCCACTAATTATTCTCTCGTGCGATCACTTATTTTTAAACACCATGTGTCGCTATATTTATGTTTAAACAGCGATAGGAGAGAAGGTAGCGCATTTTTTACTTTTTTTTAAAAATAAAATATGGACGAGCAGAAGATCGATATCAGTTGGCAAATTTAATCGTCGAAATGAACAGGATTAACGCGGAGATTCTGGCAACGCTACGGACCACAGACAATGATCTACAAGCGAAGAAACGTAGGACGAAAATTTTGACGGAATCTCTGGCGAGATAAGAGAGAAACCGCGTCGTCCGGGCAGCCTCCGCCGAGCTTACAACAATACGGGCTGATGAATTATTGTCAACATCAGAATGGGTTAGGACCTTCCGCAGAAATTTCATATATATGTATATATAGATCTATCTACAAGGCGGCATCTCTTCATAACGCGAGCAAAGGTTTTTGATAGTCTTGTAGGTTCAGTCCTAAAGAACGTGGCGAGATGGAGGACGAGATACACCGTGGCAGATGCTTTGTTGCGCACCGTGGCGCATAGGTGTATGAGTCACCGTTTGTATTAATTAAACAAACCACGAGGAGGCGAGATCCCTCGCCGCGAGGACGAGCGAACTTTATTCCCGCTGAATTCATTATTAATCAACGCTCTTTACGTCTCATCTTTTTCCATTTTGTCACGCTGAAAAACGAGCCCCTCCTCTCTGTTCTTTGTTCAATTTTTTACAACTTTCCTCGCGCGACGAAATGCAAAAGTAATCTCTACGCGAGACGTACGACGTTCTCCGATAATGAGAGGAGAGAATCTCCGTCTTACGGTGTTTTTACTCCACGTTATAGATGTTGCGCGAGATATTCATCTGATTCGGGGAACAGATTTTTGAGGAACAGATTCCGGTTGCCGGTGTTCGAGGTTGAGAGCGTACCCGTACGAGGGTATGCTAATTTCGTGATTTAAACCGCGTGTGGGGTAGATTAGGCTTACACTGATACTCGCAGGGGTTATCATGTAATTTAAATTAATGACAGAATGAAACGTGAACATCGCATTGTACACGGGGCACGTTATATCCAGCGCAATATTTTGAAATTCCCTAATAAAATCAAAACGCTTTATCTCTTGCTATCGAACACCTGTCCGTGGATCATTTTCTTACACCCGTATATCCGAACTCGCTCTGAACTTCGAATAAACGTTTCTTCACGAAATTATTTATTAACAATCCAATCATCAAGCTGGTACATTTTTTCAAACGAATAAAAAATCTACTTAGTCCAACCACGAGATGTGACTGAAAAAAAAATAGCAAAGTCGTCGCAGTTCAACGAAGAAAAAGACGAGTGAGAAGAGACGAGAGAAGGATTGAACAGTGGGGCGAAAGAAAGAGTGGCGATGGTGTGCGTGCTACCGGTGGAGCCCAGGGAGAAATAACAGAGGCTGTGGAATAGCCTTAGGAGAAGAGCTGATCCGACTTCGGATCGGGCTACTGCGTTTCGTTGGTCGCTTGACCTCGTCGGGTAATAAGAATAAATGTGATTCTATTACGGGTTCAATTGTTACGGCGGCAGATAGGCCGTCCTCGATGCCTCCGACTAGAGAGGGTAGATGATCGCGACCGATAACACCGGCTAGGATGATTTTACCTGCCCCATCGTGTCTTATCCGCCCTCGATGGACATCGATATCGATATTCTGACGGCCCAGGCGATGGTTTGTCGGAATATTCGCGGCCATCGTTGGGGCGGTCGAATTTTAGTTGGGAAATCTTAATCGCTGGCTTCTAATTGATACAATTCGAGGTGCGACAACCCTTTGTGGCCCGTGGAACATATTGCTTGTGAAAAGGAAGAGATTATTGAAATCAGGAACCTTGCAATTACTTAGTGTTGGATTGGGTATGGATTTGACGTGTAATAATGTGATGTGCATTTGATTCCTCGGGGAAAGAGAAGAGGAAGAACGGTTTGGAAATAGAATTTTGAAAGAAAATGATTGCGGAAGCGTATGTGAGATGGAAGATCGATTTGAGTAACGTTTGGAAGTTTAGTATACTATCTCGGAATTGTTATTATAAATTAATCGCGAATTTGACTAATTATTACTGACGTACGATTAAAGTTCTCACGATCTATTCAGTCGACGTTGTTTGTAACTCGCAAGTGAAAAAGGAAGACGCTATTGTGCGTTATTCTACGTTGTTCGGAGCGAAGATTCTTTGAACAATTGTTTAAAAAATTTTGTAAACGAAAGTATTGTATCAACGAGTTCGAAACATCGCCGGAAGCTAATGACTCGCGCGAAATTACTCATCATAGTAAAGCGTACTCACCGAGCGTTGACAGAGGTAGGATTTCCAACGTCGTCCATGGACGGTTTCCTAGAATGAAACCACGAATGAAATTCGTTATTGTTCGGCTGCAGCTGCATTAGAGCGGGATATTTATACGTGCTGTACAGATTTGGTGTTTGCCACATTCTGCTGTACATTTGCGCGTCCATCGTTCTTATCCGCCCCTTTATTCAGTCCCAAACACACCGACCCCCGAGATCACACCCCATTCTGTCTAATCACACTCGAACTTCGCCAAACGTCGATCGAAATGCTCAATGGTATATATTCGAACCGTTCGACTAAAAGATTCTCTCGACAAGCACGATGCTCGTCGAAACACAGTCCTCGTACGTGCGATTCACGATCCATGCGTAAACAATTCGCACGAGAAACGACGAGTCAGCGTTCATCGTCAAAGAGAGATCACCAGCAGCCACCAGAATCGAGTCGAAACGAAAATCGAAAGCTTCTTCGTCGCCTTTCCTCGAAGGAATCACGCGCGAGTCACGGGCACGTGGTCCAAGCACGAGTTGGTACCGAGTCGGTAGGACGGTCGCGGATGCGCAACCCCCGACGACGGAAAAGGGACAGAAAGGGTGGAAGAAGAGGACGAGCGAGCCGCAGACGACTTTTGACAGGCGCGACACGCACGCGGTCTGAGGGCGTGTGCATAAGTGTCATCGAGTGGAGCCGCGTGTCGGCCTCATGCTCGGCCTTGCCGCAGCCACCCCCGTCAAACGTCACCCCCACCAGCCAAAGGACCGTGCTGCGCGCGGCTTTCGCGCGCGCCACGCTTCCTACCCCTGCGACGGAGGGGCTGTTTAACCCCTGGACGAGTTTCCACGGTTCCAGAGCGAACGTTCGCCCCCGCTGCTCATTGCGAACGACGCTGGCCTTCGGCGCGCGTTTCAGCCGCGCAAGTGAGAGAGCGTTCTGTGGGAATCGGGTTCAGGGGGTGGGTTTCAGAGCAAGTCGAGGATACGAGGAAGATGAGACTCGTTCAAGGGAAGAAATATCATTTCTTGGCAGTTGTTGTTTGTATTTCTTGGTAGAAACTTGTTCGAAAGAAGAGATATCATGTCTTCAGGGTTTAGGTGAACTTTAAAGGATTTTTGGGATACGTCAAGGGTTACGTTTAGGGCAATGGGAATTAAGATTTGCGAGTGGGATTATTTCCGCGTTAAGAATGTTTTCAAGAATCTTGCTCGGTGGGAAGTTAGAATGGGCGAAGGGAAGGAAGAGGTTTATCTCCGTACAGTGAGAAAAGAGCTGTACTAATCTATGGATAGAGGGGTTAAAACGAACCCTTAGCCACTCGCGCCCTAACGTGTCTCCAAGGATGTTCTCTTTGCCGCTGCTCTACAAGGGTCACCGAATGCTTAATACCTTCGACTTAACTACCCTCATTTCCGAGCGGAGCTCACTTCATTTTTTAGTAACAGTTCGCAAAGAAACCATAGCTATTATTTCTTCGTTACATCAATATATAAATACCTAAAATTTTTAAATAATCTTAGATATACTTTGAATCTATTCTTGTATAGTTTGAAGTATCGTCTAATTCGATCCTATTCGTACAATAAGAAGGAGGAACGGAAGTTCGAGCGGCAGTTGCCACATGTTCCGGCAAAAAGCTGTGCGATCATGTTTTTTTGATCGGGACACGCAAGAAGTCGGTGCTCCATCTTCATTTGCCTGAGATCAGAAGGGCCACGGTGCCAATAAAACGGCCTATCTCGATGGTGAATTGTGTATCTGCGTCCATGCCGCGACGTCGCCCCTCTTTCGACGTCGAGGAGGGAAGATCACCGATTAAAACCCAGTGGGATTATATCCTCCGAGTGTATCGACGCTCCCAAATTTATACAAACCGATATCACGCCGATATATTCGTTATCCTGGCTCCTCCGATAAAGAGGATATTTCTCTCGTTCCACGAAAACCTGAACCGATTCCGTGAAATGTAACGAACAACGTCCCACGAACGATATGGAAAACTTTCTCCGTTTTAATAACGAAACATTGCCCGGCAACGATTCATTAGCAAGCTCGCGATACTTTTCCTGCGAGGGAAAAAGTGAAGCGTAGCCTGGTTACACTAGATTTTATAGCGCCTTAACCGGTAACTAGTCCGGCTGGTGGACGTCTACGAGAGAAGCTCGAGCCTAACCGATCGCCGCGTACCTTTTACGAAGACGTTTCCTGCGCTCCGCTGTTACGACACGATGACGCTCATCGCCACCGACGATGTACGCGCTGTATAAGTGCTAATGAGCCGCTTCTTCTATCCGTTTTGCATCCTTTTCTGATTTCAATCGGGCATCGATCACACGCCCGAGTAGAATTTTAACGAGCGGATTCAATTCAATTTCGTACCGCGTTAATAATATCCCCGATATCGTCGGAAGAAAGAGCCGGCGACGTTCTAGCCAGCGAATTAGGCTAATTGCTTTTTACTCCGACCCCGCGTAATGGAATTTTTCTCCGCCGGTTCGCAGAAACTTGCGATCTCGATCCGCAGCTACGATTCTGCTCGCGAATGGCCGCGAGTGCTCGCCTCTGCAAGCATAACCGCAGAAACGGGAGCACAAATAGAAGTTTGAAACGCGTACTTTACCGTTTCGCGTGCATTTTGCATATTACACGCGTATGCGTGCTTTTTGCGCGTTTAAAGCGCGCTCAAACGCGCGAACGTGACCGCGGCGCGCAGCTCGCGCAAGAATTCAAAGATACAGATGTACAAGTATGTAGATTCGATGTCGCAGGAGGTTAAGAGCGGGATACTAAACTCGTCGAATTGACGTGATCAAATATTAATGATATGTAATTAGGCAAGACGCACGTGGCCGTTTTTGCCGGCGCGTAGCCGCGGTGGACATATAAATTTGCAAATAAATTCCGGAATGCGATTCCACATTAACTCGGTCGACGCGTATGAGTAATCCCGAGTAAACATGTTCACCGTGCGAACATAATTACTCCTTCTCCACGTTTTCATGATTAAGACGTGATAATCGAACCGCGACTTCATTCATGAGAACGAAACAACGGAACGAACCAGTCAGTCGACGACGCCACCTTTGAACGCTTTCATTTTTGAACCGCGTTCTCCCTTTCAAACCCTACTTATACCCACCCCCTGTGCAAACGCGACGCTCGTACCAGAAACCTCCGACGCCTCTCTCTAAGCGCGCGGTCTCGAGTAAAAATGGATTTCTGGGCTCGGTGTGGCCGCGGCAAGAAGAGCGTTCCAGGAGTCCGCGAGGACGGACGGCGTCGTTGCGCGCGTGTGGGTAGGACGCAGAAGAAAAGGCTTTAAGCCGAGGGGGGTTCCAACGGCGGGCACAGAAGTAAGTATCCGATACCAAATTAAATGATAGGACGTCGTGCGCGCCGCTACCGGAGACCTGTCCTCATTCCAGCGCCATTTTCGGAAAACAGCATTTCATTGCCGCTCCGCGACCAGCCGACGGGGGGATAAGAAGAAAACGAAAAACAAAAAAAAAAAAAAAGAAAAGACACGAAAGAAAAGAGTCGAAAAAAAAGAGAAAAACAAAAAGGGTACAGCGGAGAGTAGCTGCCCACGTATAGAGCGTGCGGTGTCCCACGGAAGGGAAAGAGAACGAGAGGCGAAAAGCTCGCGCAAAGGAGTGTACATAATCGCGGGCAATGCGACCCGTATACGGCGCAGGGTGGTCGCAAAAAGTTATTTGTCAATTAATACACGCGTAGGTACGTCGCCATGAATACGCATGGGGGCGCGAGAGGAAGCGACTGGTGGGCCGGTTAAACGTCGTCGCGTTTACGCTGATGAGAAGAAGCCAATCATAGGGGGATCTTTACGCGGCTACTGGCTGCGGCTGTTGCTGCTGCTGCGGCGGCGGCGGCGGCGGCCCCGGATGGCGAAAAACAGACACGAATCCGAGCGGATCGGTGGAATCGTTTCTAGAAGAGCACGGCCACTACAATGGAATGCTTTGACCGGATCCGATCCCCGTTCAAGATCCTACCGGGACGGGACGGATCTTGAAGCTGCCTCGTCAGCCTGTGATCCTCGCTGTCGATTCGCCACGCATTTTTAGCAGCGTGCCGCACAAAGCGATCTCGAAATTGGCTTCAACCGCGATACACGTGTGCCTCAACCCCCCCCCCATACACACGACACGTTGGCCACGCTCTCGATCCGGGCTCGCGTCGATCGTTTCGTGCCTATCTGGTCGCGAGTTTCCGATTTTAACGCGGAGCCAGGGAACCGCGATCCTGTGGACAGTTCTCTCGGAAGCTTCCCCGATTTTTTTACGCCTTCGCGCGTTCCGCGTTGCTCGTTCGATCGACGTCGACTCGAAGCGTTCCAGGCAGCTACGTTTTAATAAATAAAACGCAACCTCCGTTCCCGTCCCGTACATGTGTGCTACCGTTATTGTAAAACGAACCGCCGTGGCCGCGGGCAGATGAAAACGATGGCCCCTCCGAGCCGCGTGGCGAGCCGCGCGTTTTCCATTAAAGGCGCGCGGAGGGCAAGAAGAGCGAGGAGCGGCGCGCGATTATATTAATTAGCGAATACCGTGAAACCAGCGCGGACCGAAAAGAAAATCGCCACGTAGCAAATATATATCGATGACGGGGCGAAAAAAGCCGGAATGCAAAAGCCGCAGGGGCGAGGGATGCGGTTTGGCACATTTTTTGAATCGCCGGAATGCCGATACAAGCTATTAGAGAGGAGGGGCAGGGGGGAGGGGGAGGGAGGAGGTGGAAGAACAGGAGGGTTTCTTACGTGGAATCGTTAACCTCGGATCGGGCAGCGATCCGATAAAAGACGTCGCGCGGACGAGCTCTGAATTAATGAACGAACGAACGGATGTAAAACTGTCGCCCCGGCTAACTGTCAGAAGAAACGGAAACTGTACCGGGACGATCCCTCGTAACGATAGTTTCGCGGCCCGAATGGACAAGACCGCTTTTACGCCCGTTAAGGATTTTTTCGTTTACACGATCGTAAATGTGTACGATCGCGCACGTGGACGGACTCGGTTAGAATCGGCTCCGGCTGATTTTCGCGTTTCCCTAGGAAAGGACCGAACTGCGCCCGGTGTTTTGTCCGGATCGGGTACTCGTGTTTCCCTTGTCCAGGTAAAAGTGGTCGCGACTCGAGGTTTCTTCCTTCGATGCTTAACCCTTCGCGGTTCAGTCCTTCTTCAACAATTCGTCTCTCCAGCGATCGAATATACCTTTTGCGCGAAGCGAGATTAAGTAAGTATGATGCCGTTCGATGCGAAACGAAATGGTACCATTATTAATCCTTTGCATTCGGCTCCTTCCCAGGTGTTGGCAATAGAAATGTGCTAAAATAGCGATATTTTCAGCAATATTTTAATAGTTTCTATTGCCAACGTCTCCCATTTCGATGGAGAACTTGAGGGAAACATTCGTTTCTCAAAAAGCTGCGGTGGAACAAGTTTATCCTCCGCAATCATTGATGAATGCTGATGTCCCCTCAGAGGGGACATTCGAGTGCGAAGGGTTGAGGAAAGGAAGGGCTGTTCGTCAAACGTTCTCTCGCGATAAAATCGTTCGTACGCGGCGTTTCAATTTCAACGAGGACGAACGAAAGCGGACGCGCAGCGGTGAAAGCGCGAAGGTGGATACCGTCGAACGATTTCATCGGTTCCTCGCCGCAAGGGTCAAGTGTAGCCGTATGGAAGACCGAGCGGGTAGCGAGAAAAAGAGGGCTGCACGGTGAAACGCGCGGTGGGAGCGAGACAGGGTGAGGGAGAGCGTGCAAAAGAACCGAGCGAAAGAAAGAGAGAAGTTTGTACGCGCGCGTGTGCCTTGTGGTCACCCGTGGGGCTTCCATTCAACCGGTGGCTCGACTCGCCCACTCATTCCTTCATTCATACACGCTGCACGCGATTTGAATCGATAAGCAAGCCACGGAAGCGAATCTCTACTATTGGCCTGGCCGCTGCCGCGTTAACCGCGCGAGTCCATCGGAACTCTCGCCCCCTTTTTCATCCCCCCGGTCGAAGCTCGAGATAAATCTAAACGACCGTCCTCGCGGATGGAAATACATTGTTTTACGCTTGAAGAAGAAATTCTTCTTGTTCAAACGATGCCTCGTTTTATCCCTTTTTCAAGGCAAGGGTTGCAAATCCATTGCAAATACCAAAAATTTGACGAACAACCGGAAAGCAAGCTCTGCCAAAGTATTTGTTACAAGAACACTCGAAACGCCGAAAAATCAAATTTCTAAAGAATCCGAAAACAACCCCAAGCTCGCGGAACTTCGCGAAACCAAACTCGATTCCTCCCCGCAGGTAACCAGTCGGCCGTCGAAGTCGAAGAATCCCTGACCCTCTCAGCGATCGGGCTCAGCAGGCCAACGAACGCCGCTTTCCGCAAAGCTGCGATCGTCGATTCCTCGACGCGCGAGGAGGATTCAGAAGCCATCGATCCGTAGTATACGGCGACCGGCAGCATCAGCATCGCGCAGCAGAAACAGAAGACGAGGACTCGGAAGGCGAAGAGGAGGACGAAGAGGTGGAGGAAGAGGACGCGGAAAGAGACGCGACTATTCGCGTAGCGGAAAGCCGGACGAGGATAGAGGAAGGAGCTGAAGAGGACGGGATGCGTGGAGGCGGAGGAGTCCGTGGCGGAGGTGGGGGCGGTGGTAGTAGGGTGAAAGGGTGACCGAGGGGGGCTACGACCGGTCGGCTGGACAGACGCATGGACGGACGGGATGGAAAGACAGACAGGACTGGAGACCGCTCATTACGGGCGGCGCATGCGCGTGGAATGCGGCGGCTCTGGTCTCCTCGATACAATAAATATAGGATCGGATCGGATCGGATCGGCAGGCCAGGCTGGACGAGGACGGAGATACAGGCGAGGGGGTTAACGGCGGGAGGAGGACGTCCAGGGAGAAATAAAGAGAGGAGGAAGAAAGTGGAGGATGGGGCAACGCTCAGCCGGGAAGTAAGGATGAATCGATGAACGAATCGGCGGACAACAATGCCGAGCGTAGTAACGACATCCAGTTAAATCGAACGGCAGCAAAAAAATACGCGGTTGTTTAAGAGAACAGCCTATACCTGGCTGGTACGGGTATACGTCTGGCTGACGATCCGGCTTCCGGCAAACGACCCATCCGGGGATCTGTTATTGCGAGACGATTTCGATCGGTGCGCGATCGATCTCGGACGGAGCCGGCTCCGCGCGTGCAACGAGGAACGAGTCGCGTAAAAACTGATCCGAGGTTCTGCCAACTGGTGGCTCGAAAGAATCGATAGATACCGGTCCTCGTCTATTCGATATTCCTTCATAGGGTTCGCGTGAAGGGCGATGAGGGAGTCGATACGAGAGATGTCAAAAGGTAGCATTTACGCGGGCTCGGTTAGGAGGAATCTCATCGTCGGTATCGCGATCGGATCCGCTAAGGCGGCATTAATTAAAACCATTAAGCGAACAAAAACCGATCGGAGGGAAAAGGCCCCACTGACGGGGGGAGTCGGTAATCAGGACACGTTTTTTATTCATTACCAATAATTTCCGGCGAACAACGCCATTAGGCTCGGACAGAAGAGTTACTCGCGCGCGCTTCACGAGTTAAAGGATCGCGATGCGCTTGAAAGATGGGCGCCCGGTTTAAAATTGTAGGGAGCGGACGTGGCCGATGTATTCGCGATATAAACGCTGATCAATCAGCTCGCCGATGCATTTAATCGATAGTTCAATAATTATTAACTGCTGCCCGGGAGAGGAACGGGCCCGGCCAGATTGCCCGCTTTACGAATTCCCATCCTGATAGTTTTGTTTCGCGACTTTATAAATTGCCTGTCTCTAACGATCTCTTTCAGATGAACAGCTCATTAACGACGCGTATAAATTATTCCAACGATATTTCAACGATATCGTCCGATCGTACGTATACACTCCTCCATCTTGTCCTTGCCCCCTCATAAGCGAACCATTTTCGTCGTCCCCCACGATTGATCGACGGACGTTACCTTCCCCGTCGCGGAAAACCGGCTGTGTCCGCCTATAATAATGTATCAATTTCCACTGTGCAAGCCAGCTCTACCTAGGTGCGTGTAAATTCCAAACGACGCGCTTGTATTTCGTTAGACCAGCCTTTTATGGCGAACTTTCGCCAATATTCAGCTATTCGCGTAGCGCAATGTGTACGCGAAGTTTGCGCAATTTCGAAAGAAAGCGACGACGTCAACGACGGATCCAACCGGACCAATTATTACCATATTTTTCTTACGCGTGGTCTTCGTACGTTCCATGCGAGGACCGAGAAGGGTGAAAAAATACGATTCCCGTGTGCCGATAACGTCGCGTGCGAGTTATTAATTACCGCGGTCCGGCTGTTCGCAATTAGCGGTGGATCAGTTTTGGTTAATTACGTCGGGGCGAGTGTCGTCATTAATTACTTCCCATCGTCCGTTGAATTCATTTACAATGGCTTTCCCTGGAGTATCGCCTGGAATTCTTCCACGCTGTTGCAAATTACACGCTCGACCTTCGAGGTTTCGTAAATTATTCGCTCCGCGACGGTGCCTCGCGATATTTTCGTCCGCGCTTCCATTCCGATGGGAATTCCTAATTATTATGCGACGCACGATGGCACTCGCATTGTTGCGACGTGTGGCTCGCGAATTTACATCCGCGGAATTCAGGTTTAATGCGCGAGGGGTGGTTTCCAATGTTCTTAAACGAAATTGATCCTCTCGATCGTAATTAAAAGTTGATCGTATCGGTTCGAAATTATTTACGCGATAAAATGTCTTGATCGTACGATATACCATTTCCACCCTGCAGGAACCATTGCAGGACGACAAAACCACCCCTAACGCGACAGACCCAGAAAGTCAACGCTAATTTCTAAAACCTCGCCACGTACCAATCTATAAACCTCGAACCGAACAGTTCTCCGCACAAGGACCTGGCGAGAACCATAAAACAACCGTCTACAACCCCCCTAACAAGCCTACCAGCTATCAATCGCCTTATCCAAACACTCGATCCCATTAACCGCCGCTTCACCTTTCGCGCGCCGGATCGTGCTAGCGTCGTCCACCACGTGGCGGATTAAGTTGCCAGGGTACTCGTCGTTACACCTCGCGGGCCGCTCGTTTTCCCTATTCGAAGCCGCATTACACACGCAAATGAGTGTAACCTCGCGCAACGCGGACCGTCTAAGCCGGACGGGAGTGGAGATGGAGGGAAAAAAGGAAGAAGAAGAAGTCGATTCGAAGCGGCGCGCGAATAGGCAGAGCGGAGAGAAAGTATTCCGCTTGGACGGCAAAAAGCCGGCATCGACATGTCGATCGAAAGAAGTGTCGCTAATTTGATGTAGCCGGTGTATACGGCGGATCGTACGGCGGAGCGGTTCGGCCGCTCGCGAGTTGATTTATACCGGTGGGCAAGAACCTCGTAGCTGAGGCTCGTTGCCTTGCTCATTGCTTCCATCGTTCCCTTGCCTCGTCTCCCTTTCTCACTCTCTCCCTCTCCTTCTGTGCTCACTTTGAACAATGGAATTGCGTCGCGACGTCAATCTCTCTGTATTATTCACCTCGCTCCCGCTCTCCTTTATACAACCCTAGCTGTTCCCCGTTCTCGCTACCTTCGCCGCCCCTTCTTCCCTTTTTTCTCCCTTTCTCGATCTTCGTCCCTGTTGCTCCCTTTTTTCCCTTCGAGCTCCTCTTTTTCCTCCACCGTTATATTTCTAGTCGTTCACTGGTTCCCGAGCCCTCTGCAGCCTTCTTCTTCGCCCTTCTTCTTCTCGTTTCATCGTTACGCTTCTTTCGCGAGGTCTTAAGCTGCTGTTACACACTTCTTTCGCTCGCCCCGTCGCTGACACCTTCGCTCGTCGGCGGTGCGTCTTCGCAGCACGGATCGCTCTAATTTCACGGGTATCGCTTCAAGGTTCGACGGCGGGGCGGGTCGACGCGTGCGATCGGCTGTCACGTGTTTTCGATACCGATTCTAACGATACTTCCGAGCGGTTCAAGGCGGTTCGCGTCGGTCGAACGGGACCGCGGAGTCATTTCGTCGAGATGGTTTGCGGGACGTGAACGAGCGTTGAATAAATTGAGCCGTGGTACGCGGAGGATGAGACGGTTCGATCATTTTTGGGCAACGAGTTTCGCGGGCCACGTTCGATACGTGTCGCGATCTGGCGTGGTCTTTTTGCGAGGGGTATTACGAAAGTACGCAAGAGCCAAGCGGTCTTGGGGAATAATTCCTGGTGGAAGTGGGTCACGCGTGGAGAAAAAGCGATATTTGTTCTATCTCACGAGCGTTATGGACAATTGAAGTTCTCAAAGAAATCGGAATCATTTTTCTTATCGATCGCAAGTAGAATAAGACAATCATGTCAGACTTCTTACCTGTCTGTCCAACAGAGAGCGTCATCTCGATACCTGAAACAGACCAAGTATTCATTGTTAGTAGTTCCTTCATCGACAAGATCGCATAGATGTGTTATTTGCACAGCAATGATGGCAATTGATGGCAATGAAAAATGTCTGTGCATACACTTGACTCGAGTAATGCTGCCTTCGCGGATGCAACCGAATCGACGGTATTAATTTATTATGGTGCACGATCTCCACGCAATCCCCCCCTCTCTGTAGTAACCTCGACGGTCGAAACGACGTATCGCAGCTTACAGGAAAAAGCTTTTATATGAAAGCCTACGCTCTGAATAAGATCGCCGTCGTAAATTGTACGCGAGGCTAATCTCACGGTTGAACGCGGCCATAGACTTTCGCTCCGTTTGACTTCGCCCCGTGTGAAACCCTCGAAAAACTTCTCTGTCGAACGAATTTGCAAGCTTTTCAATCTACCGTCTCCATTCTCCACAGTTGCTCCCGTTTTAATCCCCCACAACTCAGGAATAGCCTTTGTCCCCGAAGTACAGTAACGTCGAAGACGTTAGGGGATGAAATTAGGAGACACAGTCGAACACTGCTTTACGAAAATTATTACAACGTCGAACGACATTAAAATGTCGAAAAACTGCAATTAGGAGGCATTCTCAATTAAAATCTACCGCGTAAAAACGACGGAACAGAAAATTCCGTACTTTACAGCCATAAAAGATTAAGGTCATAAGGTTAAACGAAAGTCTCAGCCTGAAAATAAAGAAACAACCCCTCCTCTACAATCGTCCCTCAGAAACTCGAACTGGAAAATCGTCGATCCACGCTGCGGAATAGAGGGACCTCGCGGAAAGGGGAAGAAAAGGGAGCGGAACCGAGAGGCGAAGAGAGAACCGAGATCGCCAACAGCGCGTGGTGTCGCGGATGAATCAGAAGGCGCGAAGAAACTGGGGCCTGTCAACGGGACATGATTTAAAGCCAAATATTACGACAGAAAGCACATTTCTCGAGCGTCCCGTCCCGAACTCACCCTACTGGCTGGGTGCGCGAGGGATGAGCCGTGCGAGTCGTGCAGATATGTTGGCCACGGTTTATTACCGGGATGCCAGAATGGCCCAGGCCCCGAGGAACATTGATTTAATGCGGGAGTAATTGGGCGACCGGACGTCTCTATGAGCGCGCCACCTTCCACCGCTAATGTGTTCCCGCCCTTCTAACCTTTCGGTTAACCACCATGCAAGCGAGCCACGCTTCCTTTCGGAACACCCACCCACCCCACTGTCTCTCTCTCTCTCGTTCTGTTGCGCCGTACAACCTCCACCCACGGGACGTGAGAAAGGCGAACGCTTTATTGCCGGTTTTATTGCTCGACGAGTTTTAGCCGCATTTCGGATCGGCTTATGGCGCTTATTAAACTTTGATGTCACCAAATCGGTCTCGCTCGCGCGCCCAGGCGCCACCCCTTCTTCGGCTGAGGATGGTGATCGCGGGTTTGCTCGTGGCGTGCATGTTCGAATGATACGAACTTGGGGTTTCGAGGTTGGAATGAACGGAAATATGATTTTGGTGTTTTTTCTTAGGTGGTTTTAGAGGGTTTCGTGAGACAGGGGTTGGTATATGGTTTTGTTAGAATTACATAGAATTTGTGTCTTTGGGTTTCTTTAAATATTTTAAATTTCGATTCTGTGAAGGGTTAGTTTCTTAAATGATAGGATACTTGTAAAATGAACGAGATGAAATAAATGCAGATTTACGTTTCCCTCTATGTAATAGAAGGGTGGTCGAACGTATAAGGCTGACAGGAACAAAGTATCGGGTCCAATGTGAAAGTTTTTCGACCGAGATCGCGATCATCTTCTTTAACACAATGTTAACTTTTAGAACCCGGAAGGGGTAATTCATTTGAATCTCCCTGAACGTTTTATAGATATGAAATAACCCATGATGTTCACCTCCGATCGATGTACACCCGAGGACAAAATGTTTTCGCAAGGTTTACAGAGAAAAATTTGCTGGTTTCCCGTAAACTTTTGTTTTGCTCGCACGGTGAAACCGGAATTCACACTGATGATCGTCATCGCGTGCAGCAAATTGAAGGTTACGCGTAGATTTGCGTGCGATATCGATGATGAAGTCTTCGAGCTGCTCAAATTTTATTAGCCACGAACTCCGTAATCGCCGTGAAGTAAATGCAAATGATTTCCAGCTGAAATAGGCGGTTGGGTTTTGTTTTTCCCGCTTCACGTAACACGAATTAACCAGTTGGGGTAATGCCCGAAAATTACCGAGCATTTAATATCCCGAAGAATGCGCGAGGCTGGACAGAAACCGCTCGACCTATCGAGCTCGTTTGTCCTGTTACACCATACGAATATTCCAAATTCACTTTGCGCAAACAATTATTGTATCAAACGAATTACGAATTACGATAACAAAAACCAATATCGATC